>CAXKVT010000193.1:0-1257627 GCA_964058875.1 Carex rostrata | reverse complement strand
TTTCATTTCAAGGCTGCACAACCCATCAGATGGAATAAATCCATTTGCCATCCAGAACTGGATCAATTTCTCCTTGTCCATCTCATAGTCCTTGGGGTATACAGCACAGTAAGCGAAACATTGTTTCATGTATGAAGGTAAGTGGTCATAACTTAGCTTCAATACTGGCAAAACCTCATCTTTAGCACGCCTTTGTTTCCAGATCCTGCTTTCTTCGAGTACATCCAACCACTCTCGCATCTCAAACTTACAACTCATTAAACTACCTAGTGTAATAATAGCCAGTGGCAATCCCCGACAATTCTGAACCATCTTTCTACCAATCTGAATCATCTCTTGGCATTCATTTACCCCCTTGCTAAATGCCCTTTTGTGAAACAAACTCCATGAATCATCCTCACCTAAACATCCCAAATTATAACTCTCTACCGTACCCATTATTGTAGCCACTCTACCGCTCCTTGTGGTAACTACAAGGACACTCCCAGATTCACCACAGTTTAATAGATCTCTCAACCGTTCCCACTCACCGACATCCTCATTCCAAACATCATCTAGCACAAGAACATATCTCTTTCCACTTAAAACTTGGCGTAAACGCCTTTGGAGCAGTTCCATGTTGTCAATAGGAATATTGCATTCCCCCTGAACTAATTCAATAATTGATTTAATATGATGTCCAATATTAAACTCTTCAGACACACAAACCCATAATGTTAAGTTGAAGTACCCTTTCACTCTAGGATCATTGTACACCAGCTGAGCAAGAGTGGTCTTGCCGAGCCCGCCCATGCCAACTACTGGAATGACCCTGAGATCATCACTTTCACATCCTTCGAGCAATAATCGCAGTATCTTCTCTTTATCTTCGTCCCTTCCCACAACTTTTGATTTAATCACAAGTGAATCAGTTCTAATCCGATTGGTCACTTGCTGACTCCGGCCGTGGACAAAACCAAAACTCCGCATCTGGACAACAAGACCATCAACCCTCCCCACAACTTTCTTTAACTTCCCACTCATATTATAGCAAAGTAGAGGATGACTTTCAAGGGTAAAGAAGGAACTTACATTGCCGACCTTATGGCCACGTCTCACGGCATCCTGGTGGAGCTCCTCATAGAAGAACTCATCAAGCAGATCATCAGCATCATAAGCAGCTGACTTAAGCTTCTCAAGCCAAGATTTCACGGCCACGTTAGAATTTCCTTGCTCTTCAGCATCGGGAAGCACAGCCTGGATTTCGAGAAGCATGTTGTGAAGCTTCTCGCGCTGGTCATTGATGCCCCACATCTCCCCGATCCGTTGAAACAGTGAATCTGCTGCTTTCCTCAGCACGGCTGGAATCAAAGCTGATAGCAGTAGATCTGCCATTGGCGGTTTGAAAGGTACTTGAACTGACAAGGAGTGCAGGGAAGTCAATTTGTATCTCAAATTTTAGAGTAGGATGGTTTTAGAGAGAACAGAGAATATGGTCACAGGAAATGGTTTGATGATTGCAATATTAGTGTGAGAATTACTGTTCAATAGAGAACGTGTTAGGTTTCTCCTGGTCCATATGTATATATTTTATTGTTTTCCATGTGAGAGAGAAGAAATGATGGACTCTTGGTTATAGGCTAACGTATTAATAATATATATGTATCACTATCAGTTAAAATTAAATATATTGGACATTGCATTATTAGCTTATGGTAATTTTTATCTACCGAATTATCAAAGCCCAAATTATCAGTGATAGTTGCTGATGCACATTACTGACAAGAGAGGTCCGTCTACTGACTCAGATATCAAAAGAAGGGAACTAATCCCACCAATTATATTGGCTAAAGTTGTCACAGAGAAATCAAACTAGGTGTACCAAAGAAAATAACATGTCAACAACCCTGAACCACCAGTGGAAAAATATAGAGGAAAAACCTAAAAAAATATAGATGAAAAACCTAAACAGGACCAACATGAAAGCAACAACAAGAAATTCAAAAACAAAAATGCAACCATGATTTCATAATTGCATGTTCTTTGTTAACTCCCACAAGCTTATAATTTCTTTAACTTGGTATACTTGGCCACCTCAAACAATTAACCAAAAGAACATTAAAATAGAGCTTATGTCCTTGTATTACAATGTGGTCAGTCCAGTCTGGAAGATGCTCAAAAAATCAATAACTATAAAATTGTACTAGTATTGGATGAACACAATAAAGCAAGAGTGCAAAACTCACCAATTAGAATTAAATCTATTGATAGGATTCCTTTTTGCTTGAAAGGTTACATTGATTTGAAGCATCATAGTCTCAAACAACAATAAACAAATAACTGATACAGATATTAAACATCCAATAAAAGAAAAATTGAACCCAGCTTTGTCCTTACAATATTGGCAAATCATGTTTTATTAAATATCTGAAAATCTAAATATTCTTGCCAAACCTTGAATCAATTGATCATGAATGACATCATCACTCGGCAACACCCTACTCACCTCTCTCCCCAAAAAAGTAAACCCTTTACCCTCAATTCCACATAGCACGATATTCTCGTACCACTTCAAATCGTTATCAATATTAAATGCAAATCAATGACATGTGATTCCAGGAGAAATTCTAACCCCGATTGCCCCAATCTTTCTTCCTCGAATCCAAACCCCAATCTCCCCTTTATCTTTAGGTCGGCCCTTCACACCGTGCATGGATGCCACCTCAATCATAAAGTTTTCGGGGTTTTGGATTTCGGACTTTTGGGTTTTGGGATTGAGTTTTGGCTTCCGGGTTTAGGGTTTCAGGTTTTTGAGTTTCGGGTTTCGGGTTTAGGGACTCAAGCGGTCAAGCCCCTTGACATATTTTCTGAGAGCATATCCTCTGCGGAGGTTTTACCTGCGGTGCTGTGCGGTGGTTTTGATCTGGTCCGTTCGTTTCGGATCGGACGGACCAGATCAGATCTTGTCCGAATTTTAAAAAAACTCAAAATTTGGTGAACCCTTAATCCAGCCTGTCCAATCCGAAACGAACGGACCAGATCAAAACCACCACAACACCGCAGGTAAAACCTCCGCAGAGGATACGCTCTCCATATTTTCTTGCAGCAACAAAACCCGATTTCTCTGAGAGAAGAAAATGGAGTAGATAATGGCTTGTCTCGGTCCATGAAATGTTATGTCACCAAATGTTATGATTTTTGAAAACTATACCAAACATTTCAAAATCCGAAATTTTTATAATACCCAAAAAAAACATAAAATTACAGAATCTACTCACTGTTTGAATGAAATTCGGAAAATACCCAATCCGGTTATCCAATAACCGGATTTGTGACAAATTTCCGGTTAATGGATTCCCGGACTCAAAACAATATATCCAGTTAACCATTCACCGGAAAGTTTTTTTTTTAAATAACATATCTGAAAGTTGTATTTTTTTATTATTTTTTTAAAAACAGAAATTTTTTTATTTTTTTTATTTTTTGTATTGAAATATTAGAAATGTTGAATATATTTCTTTAAAAATAGATGAAATATAATATAATTTGATTTATTAGAAAGACTGCAACAAATAATCCGGATCAATATTTTTCAGGCCGGATTTTTCGCGGCTGTAAGAAAAATTAATATATTTCTTTATGTGTTATTGGAAAAAAAAAAAAAATACTTAGATTCTGAGTTATTGATTCCGGTTCAAAAGTCACTTCTATGTAATTTAGAAAATATTGTGATCCTTCTAGGACATTTAATTTATAAAACTCATCTACACAAATTAAACTTGATCTGGACAAGAGAACCCAAAATGTGTTCAAGTAAACTAATTATGAAGTGCACCTAAAATTAACCTTAATTAACAAGAGAACAAAATTTCAGGTAAAGAAACAAGACATGTCATGGAGGAATTTTTCTATATTTTGGATAACGATTCACTAAATTAAAAAAATATTGAAATAGCAAATTAATTAGACGAGCACTTATGGACCTCACATTTTTCAGGGACAGATATATTTTCAAATCTTGTATTATTAATGTAAGAAATTAATTTTATATATTTCTACCGAGTATTTAAGTAATTCTTGAAAATGGAAATCATCACAACACACAAAACACATACATTTTTATATCAAATTAAAAAATTATCACAATTATCTAAATTATAACAAATAACACGATTTAACCAGAAATTAATTAGGTATAAAAGACAACATATATCTTACTAAGAATTAAATGAAGAAATAACAAGTTTCATCTAAATTATAAAGTACTTCAACAAACTTAAATAACATAACAAACAGATTTAACACATTCATATATAACCATCTCAGGTTCTCCTGTTGCTGTCAACCTTTACCAGAAGCTCCTTGTAAACTGATGGACAACTCACCATAAAGCTTGCAAATACATCAGTTTCTGTGAAACTATGCAAAATCTTAGAAGAAGAAATATAGTTGAGACATATTTCTCTGAGTTGTTGGCAGTTATGTTGCGCAGCTAACACCAGTGTCGTTACCACATTGTCAGCACTAATTTTCTTGGCTAACCTCTCCTCACAAATGAGCCTTAATCTGTCCAAATCGTACCGATCAGCTGCTACAATTAAATGCTGAGCCGTGATATCTTCATCCACGCCTTTGTCGGTATGGTCGTCATCACTATCACTTGGAGGCAACATGTGATCAGTATATATAAATTGCAACATGGCCTTGAAAATCTGGGGCTCCATATCTTGAATCTCAATGCACTTAGCTTTGCTTTCACTCATAGAGCCAAAAAGTTCAGCCCGAAAAACCGATAAACGGGAGGCTAAGATAATTCGATGGGCTGAAAATGTTTTACCTTTTACCTTAAAGCAGATGTCGGTACCTTCTCCACTTTGCAGCAAATGATGGAAATGTTGGTGCATATTGGATGGAGGCACAGAGATGGAGCTATTGTCTTTTACTTCTTCTCTGGATGGCTCAAGGATTTGTAAATTGCACTCAACTGTAAAGCTATCATCCTTGACAATACCTAAACTATAGAAACTTTCTCTTGTGACCAACAAGTTAAAGTTGAAGAGTCGTGAATAAAGAAGATTAGACTTAGCTTTTATCAGTCATTAAGTTACTAATTAATTTGCCTAACTGATCATCAGAAAGCAACCTTTCATTAGCCGATACTTCAATTAAAGATTTTTTTTCCTTTATCGTACTGGATTGATTCAAATAATAAAGAAAGATACACAGCATGATCTATCTGATGGCACAAAATCTTAACACTACGATCCGACGGTAGAGATAGACACTAGAACTAATTTGTCTCAATTCTTATAAGAGTAAAATAGGAATTAATATAAAATTAATGTTAAATATAATGAATTGGATAAATATCCCGAGTATCTAAAATTTTAAAGGATAAATATGTAATTATTAGTTTTAAAGGGGAAAATACGTAATATTAAAGTTTTTGAAGGGGATACGTGAATTTCACCGTATATGTTATTTAGGCGTAGGCATTATTATTTGAGGGAAAAAATAATTTATTTCTGTGGCTGCTCTTGTTTGCACTTAATATCTTTTTATCAAAATATATCATGTCCGGAAGAATTTCAATGTTTTTTCAGCTGTGTTTTGTGAGGTTTTCCAATGACCTAATAAACATTTACTATGAAAAATAATAACACAACGTTACTGAATCTATGCTAAAGAGATAATAGAAATATATCAATGCAATAAATGAATTAATTAAGTTGAAGAGTCGTGCATGAAGAAGATTCATGAGCATGATCCCTGGCCTCAAGAGTCAAGAAACGAAGGGACTACATCTTAATCAGTAATTTAAAGTCTTTAATTATTTTGCCTCGTGATTTGATACCGATGATCAGAAAGAAACTTTTCACTAGCTAGCTAATATAATTAAAGAGAGGAAGAGGAAATACTCCATGAAAAAATGGAAATTAATTAGTGCTTTTGGATGGTTCAGAATTTTTAACTTTTTAAAAAATAGTAAAATATTTAAAAAAAATGCAAAATTTGGTCTGCAAGTACAATGTCATATGAAAATTGAACAATTCAAATCGACAATTTGAATCTTAAAATCGGACATATGATTCCATAGCGCGGGCACAATGCATATTACCATAGCCTCACTCAACATTTAATATGAAGATTAATAATAATAAAACTAGAAAAAAAAAACAACATTAAATTAATTCTACTAGAAATCCAAAAAGTGAAACAATCTATAAAAGTACCCGGAATTGGGGGTGTAAACAATCTATTGAAACAATATACATACTTCATTAGGTATTATTGTATAAAATACCCTACAATTCCGATTTTTTTATATATATTCAAAAAATAAATAAAATTTTAAAAAATAACCAACTAGTTGTTGAAATTGCAAAACTACTCAAACCAGTTAACTAGTAACCGGACTCAAATCAAATTTCCGGTCCTCCATTTCCCGGATCCGTTGAAATAGTCCGGTTAACCATTAACCGGAAATTTGATTTGAGTCCGGTTATTGGTTAACCGGATTTGTGCATTTTGCTTTTTTTTTTTTTGAAAACAAAATTGTTTTTTTTTGTATTAAAATATTAGAAATGTTGAATATATTTCTTTGAAAATAGATGGAATACAATATAATTTGATTTATTAGAAATACTGCAACAAATAACCCGGATCAATATTTTTCAGGCCGAATTTTTCGTGGCTGTAAGAAAAATTAATATATTTCTTTATGTGCTATTCGAAAAAAATAAAAATGCTTAGATTCTGAGTTATTGATCCCGGTTCAAAAGTCACTTCTAGGTAATCTAGAAAATATTGTGATCCATCTAGTACATTTAATTAATAAAAAGTTGTATCTATTTTGAGAATTTTTTTTGAAAAACAATCATTAAATAAATTAAAGTTTTTATTTTTTTTCAAAAATAGATACAACTTTTTATTAATTAAATGTACTAAATGGATCACAATATTTTCTGGATTACCTAGAAGTGACTTTTGAACCGGGATCAATAACTCAGAATCTAAGCATTTTTATTTTTTTGCAATAGCACATAAAGAAATATATTAATTTTTCTTACAGCTGCGAAAAATCCCGCCTGAAAAATATTGGTCCGAGTTATTTGTTGCAGTCTTTCTAATAAATCAAATTATATTGTATTCCATCTATTTTTAAAGAAATATATTCAACATTTCTAATATTTTAATACAAAAAATAAAAAAAAAATTCTGTTTTAAAAAAAAAAAGCACAAATGCACAAATCCGGTTAACCAATAACCGGACTCAAATCAAATTTCCGGTTAATGGTTAACCGGACTATTTCAACGGGTCTAGGAAATGGAGGACCGGAAATTTGATTTGAGTCTGGTTATTGGTTAACCGGTTTAGGTAGTTTTGCAATTTCAATAGCTAGTTGGTTATTTTTTAAAATTTTATTTATTTTTTGGATATATATAAAAAAATCGGCTACAATTCAACATTCTAACATTTTAATTATGTAGAGTATTCCGTTGGAACAATTCAACATTCTAATGATTTCAATATTTCCAATATATATATATATATATAGAGAGAGAGAGAGAGATAGTATTATATATTATGAAGAACTTTAAAATTCAGTACATATACTTTTAATTCTTATCATTCTTTCTTTTTTTTTTTAAAAAGTTTTAACTATAATTCTAATATGATAAGATAATAAACCCGATCAAATAGAATCTAGTTGTTAGAAACTATTTGTGATTGCAATTCAAGAAGCCCGAATTTAAAGGTGTTGTTATATTACTATCAAAATTGCATTAAAAGAACAACTCTATAACAACAACCATAACAATAACAACCATCATCACAAATAATAAATAATAATAAAAATTACAATAATAGCAATAATAACAAAATATAATGCTCAATTTATAACCTGAATCTTTCAAACCTACATTTCATAATTAGGCCCAAACCATCCGTTCCCCAAACTTCACAAAAATGAATCTTTCAAACTCATAAAAAAAAAAATGAGAAAGAGAGTTAAATATCTATTCATTGTGCAACATAATTAATGAGAATGAAGAAGATGGGCCTGTCGTCAGTTAATCGTTAGTTAATTGAACAAAGAGTATTCATGCGCCTGTGGTTGTCAGGAAGAAGATGAGCCTTTAGTTAGTTGATGGAACAGCAAGTATTCATAGGCTAGCTTATGCAATTACTCGTAAAAAATAGGGCATTCCTGGGAAATTTGGATCCCTAAAGTAACACAAATTTTGAGTTTCGATCCTCAGATTGACCCAGATTCTTAACGAACGGTCACGATGCAGATCCAAAATTTAAGTTACTTTAGGGGATCTAGACCTATGGGATCGCCGCTTAAGAAGATTGCGTTTCTTCTCAGCCTTAGGCTTAGCTGGATCGAACTCAACAACGGCCGAAATCGATTCTCTTCCTTATCACCTTCAGATCCAAACCGTCCAAATTTAATGAGGCCTATGCATGGACCGGATTGGTCTGTATTCTGATCGAACGGTGCGGAGACCAGAATCTGAATTCCAAATC
Source organism: Carex rostrata (assembly GCA_964058875.1). Classification (NCBI taxonomy): domain Eukaryota; kingdom Viridiplantae; phylum Streptophyta; class Magnoliopsida; order Poales; family Cyperaceae; genus Carex; species Carex rostrata. The sequence continues at coordinate 1,249,112 of CAXKVT010000193.1, read as the reverse complement.
CGTATTCTCATCGAAGAAAGACGGTTAAAAAACAGTTGACTGTTTTTTACCTGTCAATTTTGAGTACCTATACTGGTGGCATCATCACTGACGTCTCAATAACAGTCAGTAAATGAGTTTTTTAACAGTCAGTAAAGATGTTGTTTTGTACTAGTGTGCCCATCTAAAATAACCAATGTTTTCATAAAAATGACATAATATTCAATATCTCCACAACAACTTATCATTCTTTTTCTATCCCCTGTTATTTTTACAAATATACTCTTTTTTATTTTACCCTCCTCTCTCTCCGGCAATTTCCATGCTTTAAGAATTTCAGGATGAGGAATGTTCATCATTATTCTCAATTTGCTAAAACTTAAGCCTGTTTCCTTGGAAGAAGAGATGGAATACCACTAAAACTAATTAAATTGAAGAAGAGATGGGATACCCGACTCGGTACCGCACACATCATTGACTAAATCTCTGAAAGAAAGCAGAAGGATCACCACATCTCAAAATTACAAAACTGGGAAGTCTGAGATTTGTATCTCCTAGCGAACAGCAATTGCCACCCGTTTTCCTTTCCACTGTTGTTGGTATATATAATTTAATGTATAATATGTACCCATGTAAATCCTTAATTAACCATCTACCCACAAATAAATTTGTGAAATAGCCAAGCTAAAGATCTCACAACTTTTTGGTACCTTTTGGTTGAAGCACGCTTTGTTCCTTTCCAATCAAATGGTCCGTCCAAAGAATGGCACTGAATACAATTGAATAGAGCAATTGTTAAAATTCTTCCATATGCATCTGAAATATGTATTCTTTATTTATTCACATTTGAAAAAAATCATTGAGAAAATGTCAAAATCTAGAAGTAATTTCCAAATGCTATGAACATAAGGGCAAAAAGGGAAAAGGTGGTCAATTGATTCTTTTGTTATACAGTAATAGCAGCAAGAATCCCCTTGCCACTCTCTTACGCTATACATGGAAAGGTAACAAGAATACACAGGGATGTGTATTCTGTTGAGCGGCATAATGGCAGAGTCATGGGTACAGCATGCTGTTGTGGGGGAGAGGAGGGTTAAAAAAAAAAGTATATTTGTCAATTCAAATTTAGAAGAAAAAAAAACTATTTAAAAGGTTAAATAACTAAATGGGGATAGAAAATAGAATGTTTAGTTTTTGTGGGGATATTGGATATTATGTTGTTTTCATGAGAAAATTAGCTATTTCAGAAGTTTAGATGGGCACACTAGAAATTCTCCAATTAAGATTGAAGCATTTAAATATCCAAAAGAATTTATTGCAGGATTATATATATGTTATATACAAATATGTTGGGTGTTATTTGCCAATATAGTGGAATATTGGCTTCTCTTTTGAGGAGGACCCTTAAAAAGTTCAGAACCCATTTCATATAACGAACTTTCATGTGCAAAAAGAGAATTCATGTGCTTACTCTTTACTAAAACTTCTGCTATTGTGTTAAGCTTGGTTGTATTAGGTAACATCTACCACAATCACCAACTAAAATTAAATTGCTGCATAAAGTACAAGAAAAAAATCAGGTCAAAACAATAAGTGTGGCTACATAATGCCTACAGATCTACAATTTTTTTTTTACCAGTAGGTGTGTAGGCCATCTCAGATTAAGCTGACCAAACAGCTAGCAACATGTTTCGCACAAGAAAATACGCCTCCTGGGATGCACCTACTACTAGATTGTGAAGCATTTGCTGAACCTGTAATAGTGTATTAAGTCAAAATCAAATATCAGATAATGATTTATATGAATCTTTGTGCAGCAGTAATGACTGTAAAATTATGCATTTGTTAGCATAAACAAAAATGCAGATCAGCAACAAAAGAGAAACATATGGAAACAATTTATTGTCTACTGCATTGCTCGTGCTCGTTCTTATATATCATGTTTAAGGGTCCACAATGCAACAATTTTGTCTTTTTGACTTCATCAAATACAATAGAAAGAAAAGAGAACAATAATCATATACTGATAAGTACCACTCGAGCACTGGGGATCGATACTCTCCTGTTGAACAATGTTTGTAACAGTTGATATGCATGTATATATTACTTTGTAAGTCTACTTCGTTCTACTTTGTAAGTGAAGGAAAAACATTTAAAAAATAATTTAAAATGATATAGTTTGGATCTAGTATACCTCAGATGGTAATTATGATATATTGGTTTAGGATCGTGCTGAAGAGCAAGTGATTTTGCATGATGCAAATGATAGTACTGCGAGATCCTTTAATATGTCTGATCTTCTTTCTTCTCCAAATTTTGTAATCTGAATCTCAGAAATCAGGCGCCGATACTTTCCATACTTTCGGAAATGCCTCTCCAGGTGTGGGCACTTTTCAATCCTCAGCATCTTAAGTGCTTTAAGCTCTTCCATTCCCTCAGGAAGGACCCTTATCTTCGGGCACTCTTTTATCTGAAGCATTTCCAGACTAGCAAGGCCTCGTATGCTCTGTGGTAAGGAGGTCAAGCTTTCACATTTTATAACATCTAACCCTTTGAGAGCAATCATGCTTCCCAACCATTCTGGTAAGCATTGAAGTTTTGGACATTCATAAATATACAATTCTTGAATAGATGTTGAGCATTTGGGAATTTCGACCAGATTTGGACAGCTCATGATATTAAGATCTTTAAGCATAGGCAATAGCACTTCTATGGTTGACCTCCCAACTGGGGATTGCAGTTGTGATCCAAGAAAGTTTGGACATCCAATTACACGAATCTCTCTTAGGCAGTTCAAACTTCTGAACTCTTCCTCTGGCTAATAAATAAGACTGTCACACTCCTTAATGAACAGATAATCAAGAAATGTAAAACACTTCCAGAACCACAAGGACGTATTCGATGGAATATTTGACCCTATCAGAAACAGAGTTCGACATTTTGTTGTTATACTCACCTCCCCCTCGTTAGCCCCTATTGGTACAATATTGTTGTATTTTTTCAAACACAAGTAATTGAGAGACTCCCAAGGTTGAAAAGAAAGAGAATCAGTTCCATCATGGCTCTCAAGTGACAGCTCATGCAATGTAGTTAATCCTGTTGCAAAGCATGACAAGTTTTTATTTCCTTTAACAGACATTCTCATGAGCGAAGGTACAATTGGTATTGCAGTTAGTTGAGGACAGTTGTGTACTTCTAGTGTTTCTAGCTTGAAAAAAGCTAGTGATGACTTGTTGCCAAATTCACCTTCACACCAGCTGCATAATTCTGGCATTTCAGACAATTCCATGTATTTTAACGATGGAAAAGCTACTCGAGCATGCTCACCACCTTCGGCACTAGTGGATTCACTATTGCAAAGATACCTCAACTTATCCAAATGGTTTAACTCGAGAATTCGAAGAAAAGGAAGCTTTTCCACTGGTGGTATTTCCGAGCACTCTCTGCATTCATTTATATACATTTCAATAAGATTTTCTAGCATCTGGTACTCTGTCATCCAATCTGGAAGCTTATCACCTCTATATTCTTCAATTTTCAAAACCTTTAACTTGTTGCCAGGTTTAAGAGCATCCAACACTTCAAAATGATCACAGTGCATCACCTCCGGAGCATTTGATTTTGGTAAATTGGGATTAACTCTTCGAGGATCCTTTGGCATTCCCCAGCATAATGCCAGATCTTCCAGATTTTGTTTAGCTATCAAATTTGCTTCCATTGCATCTACAATATTTTTAATTTTCCCTATATTGTATAGATGCAATTGGCCATGGATATTATTCAAGTTATTCAGCTCCCTGATACCATTACCAGCATCGGTGCCTATAATGTAGGTTGTCAGTATTTGCAGGCATTTGAGCTGTCCTAAACCTTCTGGCATGCTTCTCAAATTATAACAATAATCAATATAGAGATGCCGAAGGTTACTCATATATCGCATACCTTCTGGTAACTTTTCAAGATCGAAACAATCAAAGAGCCTTAGAGTTTGCAAGAGATAGAGAGTGCTTATCGCTTCAGGCAATGATGTAATTTCATAGTTCGAAAACTCCAGATATCTCAAGTGTTTCATTTTTTCGGGTGTAAAGATAGTTTTCCAAATAGGTTTTACATGTAATTCTAATATACGCAGAGAGTTCGATCTTCGAAATCCAGTTTTTTTGACATAGTTAGAACCATAATAATGACTGGATGAAATGAGACTCCGGATAGAAGGGAAGCAATCAATCACTTTGTTAATATCTATGGGAAGAGTCCTCACTGAAATATGATGGACATTAATCATCCAAGTTGGATGGTTAAGCTTTGCTGGTACTTCTAATGTGGAGTGACATTGGGCACCCATGATGGATTGAGCAAGGTCGTGCATCAGATCATGCATTTTGCATCTGGTTTCAGAGCAGTATCCTTCTCTCCTTGGATGTATTATGTTGTTGATGTCCTTCCACCTCCATGAAACATGCCTAACCTCCTGAAAAAATGACCTCCAAGCCAACTCATTAAAAATATCGTTGCCTTTCATTTCAAGGCTACGCAACCCATCAGATGGAATAAATCCATGTGCCATCCAAAATTGGATGAGCTTCTCCTTTTCCATCTCATAATCCTTGGGGTACACTGCACAGAAAGCAAAACATTGTTTCATGTATGAAGGCAAGTGGTCATAACTTAGCTTCAATACCGGCAAAACCTCATCTTTAGCAGGACTTTGTTTCCATATCTTGCTTTCTTCAAGTACTGCTGACCACTCTCGCACCTCAAACTTGAAACTCATTAAGCTACCTAGTGTATTAATGGCCAGAGGTAATCCCCGACAATTCTGAACCATCTTTCTACCAATCTCAACCAGCTCTTGGCACTCCTTTACCCCCTTGCTAAATGCCCTTTTGTGAAACAAGCTCCACGAATCCTCCTCACCTAAGCATCCCAAATTATAACTCTCTTCCGTACCCATTATTGTAGCCACTCTACTGCTCCTTGTGGTAACTATAACGACACTCCCAGAATCACCACAGTTTAATAGATCTCTCACTTGCATCCACTTTTCCTCATTCTCATTCCAAACATCATCTAGCACAAGAACATATCGCTTTCCATTTATCTCCTGACGTAAACGTCCCTTGAGCAGCTCCATGTTGTCAATAGAAATATTGCATTCCCCCTTAATTAATTCAATGATTGATTTAACAAGATGACCAATATTGAACTCTTCAGATACACAAACCCATAATAGCAAGTTGAAGTATTCTTTAACTCTAGGATCGTTGTACACCAGCTGAGCAAGAGTGGTCTTACCGAGCCCACCCATGCCAACAATTGGAACGACCTTGAGATCATCACTTTCACACTCTTTGAGCAATAATCGCACTATCTTCTCTTTATCTTCGTCCCTTCCCACAACTTTTGATTCAACCACAAGAGAATCAGTTCTAATCCGATTGGCCACTTGTTGACTCCGGCCATGGACAAAACCAAAACTCCGCATCTGGACAACAAGACGATCAACCCTCCCCACAACTTTCTTCAACTTCTCACTCATATTATAGCAAAGTAGAGGATGACTTTTAAGGGAAAAGAAGGCACTTACATTGCCGACCTTATGGCCATGTCTCACGGCATCCTGGCACAGCTCCTCGTAACGAAACTCATCAAGCAGATCATCAGCATCATAAGCAGCTGATTTGAGCTTCTCAAGCCAAGATTTTACAGCTACGTTAGAATTTCCTTGATCTTCGGCATCAGGAAGTACAGCCTGGATTTCGAGAAGCATGTTGTGGAGCCTCTCGCGCTGGTCATTGATGCCCCACATCTCTCCGATTCGCTGAAACAGTGAGTCTGCCGCTTTCCTCAGCACTACTGGAATCAAAGCTGACAGCAGTAGATCTGCCATTGGTGGTTTGGGAGGTATTTGAACCGACAAGGAGTGGAGAGAGGTTAATTTTTATCTCAAATTTGAGGGCAGGATGGTTTTTGACAGGACAGTTGAGTGGAAATGGCTTGCTGATTGCATATGCAATGTGAGATTTATTATGCCAGAGAGAATTTGTTAGATATATCCCTGGTCTATGAACAATGTGAGGTGCCAAAGAGTGTTTCGGAAGCTAAGGAGATAAGATATGCTTGGGGAATATTCTTAGGAAGCCTATTCTAAAAGTGTGGATATTTTTCTTTCTTTTGGAGCAATTTCGCAGTTTAGGTTGATGTAAATGCAGCAATCAATCTCACTCACCGTTGAAATTTGAAAGTTGGTGCCGCTAGAGTGCAAAAGGGAAAAACCAAAGGACTATTCACCCAATGCGCATAGAAATCCATATCCTGTGAGGTAAGAGAAAATTTGGGTTTGGATCCAGACCGTCCGATCAGAATTCGAGGCAACCCAGTCCGGATCCAAACGCAAAATTTCTGTTGTCTCGGGTGATGTGTATTCATGCGCATAGACCCAGGTCCAGAAGAGCCCAGTTAGAGGATTAGACCAATTGACGAAGCAATCAACTGAAATCGCTCTCCTCTGCATCTCAAACGCGTAGTACTCGGCTTTTTGGGACATTATATCAATCCGATTTAAAATGAATGGACCAATTTCATGCGTCAAATTAAATTGGGCCTGGAAAGTTTTATCTTCTAACTTTTTGGTCCTTTGACAAGGCCTAGTCAAAGCTCAAACCCCATGCATGTTTAACAAAACATTGCTCCAATAAATTAAGGGACTTAATTGTAATATTAATAATTGACGGTGATGATGATGATTGTGTTCAACAAATAAAACATTGCTCCGAAAATCTCAATTTTTCTTGAGCTTTCTTTTTCTTGAGCTCCTTTGCTGGTTAAATGTGCTTCTGTTGTGAGATCGAAAAAAGGAAGCGGCACTAGCGTGAGGCAAAAAGGGAAATTTGAGGAGATACCCCAATAAAATCTCAGATTTGGAGAAACAGAAAACTTGTTTCTCTGCAACATTTTATTTATTTATTTTTTATTATTATTATTATTATTATTATTTTTTTTTTTTTGGGGGGGGTTTCATAAACAACACGGCGAAGAAAATAAATGAAATAAATGGAATTAATAAGAGTATCCATTTAATTATAGCATAATATATTTTTGTGCATTCACGTACCTTTTTTGAAATAAATGCATGGTTTGTTTTTTAATTTTATAAGTAAAGTAATTTTCATATCTAACATTAAGAAAGTTTATTCCTCAGCTATCAAATCACTTTAAAATAAGAAAATAGTTGTTTTGCACATAAAAAGTGGACTAAAGCTAGCGTTCTGTTAAGCTGATCACAAAGTTATTTGTTGCTATGTTTATTTTTAAAATATATGGGATTGAATGCAAACGATGAAATCATCAAACCGTTAAACCCGATCTTTACATATTAAGTTTGTAAAATTTTCAATTTCATTTAATATATAGGCCATAGGTTAAATAATGATGAAGAATGGATATATTTAAATAACTTATAAATCTTCAATTTTTTACCGTTTGAGTTTAATTAATTCAAAAAAAAAATGATCTTAAGGTTAAATAATGATCCCAATATTAGGATGCAGTACATTCTTGCATGATCCCCTTTGCTCTCGCCTAAAATTTGCTCTAGCAGGTGGCAATTCAGCTGAGTTTATCGAACATTGTCTCATTAATTAGGTATGAATTGATGGAGATGGCCTATATTATTAGCATGGAACTTGTTATGTTTTCTTATCTCTTCTTTGTTTTCATTATGTATAATCTTATTTTGAGATAATTTCTCTATTTCATTTTTTTAATGAAAACAATCGACCCCTCCTACTTCGTGTTATTATTTTTCTTTACAAGCTAACACCTCCGTTTTATGACTTCAACATTATATCTTCTTTTATTTCCTTATTGTGATCCTCCCTGCCAGGCTTGAGAATAACAAGAATTACGTGATGATGACAAACCCAATTAATTTCTTATACATTTAATAGTTTTCTCAAATATCTTAAAAAGGAAAATATATATAGCTATATCTGATTTTCATACCTAATTGTTAATTTTTCAAGTAACAAACTACTGAGAAATATAAAACCAAATTTAGGGAACAAATTAACTTAAAAAGGTGAAAAAATTATTGGCATGAGAGATTTATGTAGAAAATAGTACATAAGGAATCCATTAATTGGATCATATCATTTTAATTTGTCACCTAAACAACAAGAGACATGAACTTTCTATGACTATAAATTCTCCACATGCATGCAATAGTTGTTATATATTGACTGAAAATGTGATGATAATCTCATAAAAAGGTGTTACTTTTGTGAGCCTTAGGATGTATAATGGGTTTATCCATTTTTGGAATGAATGAACTTTAGGCCTGAATACAGTAGCATCCAACTATTAGGTCTTTTTTTGTGATCAAAACAGGAGAACTTTTTTGTCAATAAACATGAACTTATTTTTTCAGATATAACAATAAACTGTATTAATAAGATAAGGATTGTGACACTACTGGAACTACCTATATATATAACTTGAAATAAAATTACATCAAGCCCTAGGTTGCAAGGGTAGAACCAGCCTATCTATCAGTCAAGGAATGGGAAACAATATTTCTTAGGGTTATCCAGGTTTTTTTATTGATAAGAAACACTCAATAAAATAAAATTTAGGCCCATTGCTCCTAAATTGAATAATATTAGACGCGTGATGCAACGTCTCAAATTTGAAATCCTATCACCTAGAGTGCAAATTTTGAGTTTAGTTTCAGATTGTCAGATTTGTTTTGACACAAATATTAAAGAAATCATGTGCATTCCACATTCTGATCACACGGTCCGAATCTAAACTCAAATTAATGGAGATCCGGACTCAAATTTTTATGGTATTTTTTTTTTTTAAGTTGATTGACTGTCCACATTAATTGTTATTGCTTCACCATAAAAAGAAATCTCAGATAGTTTTTTTTTTTTTAACCACCATTTCAAACAGCCCCTAATTAAGTCAAATTAATGCCCAAATATAAAAGATACGGTCCCAGATAACATAAAACATCAACCTCAGTGACAAAGAGTACTCTCCAAAGCACCAAAAATGGCAAAACCAACTTAAACAAGTTAAATGACTAATTGGTGAGCTCCATGATTGCACTAACAATATCTCCATCAGCAGCCTTGACAACCTTGACAGCCTTCGACCAGGACATGGGGGCCTGAGTCATGACGAGCTCGATATCCTTGGGCTCGACATTGGTCTCATTGCATTCCTCATCTTCGTCGTCTTGTGCAATTGCTGATGTCTGGGGCTTGGCAACCATGTGGCAATGCATTGGTCGATGACATATTTATTCTTTATTATTGCTCTTCCTCGGACTTCTCAGGAGCTGGGGGAACAAGTGAAAATATTTTTTAGAAAGGTAAATTTTTGTTTGTGGACATTTTTTTTCTTAATTCTTTGCAAATGCAGACTAAAGGATATGTTTGGCTGGTCTAAATTATTTTCTTCATAATATATACCAAATTTAATGATATTGTCATGGTTCAAAGATATTTTTTCTAAGCCATTTGACAGACCAAAAAAAAAAATTGATCTTAGAATCCTGCATTTTGCCAATTGATTGATTGTCTTTTATCATTAAACCAAAAGTGTTTTTGATTTCCTCAATCATTAAATGGTTTTGTAAGATAAAAGTTAAAACTTAAATTAAACTATCAATTGCATATTGTAAAGTTAATGCCATTGAGACTTCCCTCTTAAACTAAAAAAATGTTAGATTGAGTTATGGCCGGGTTGTCAAAGTCATATTGGTCCTGTTAAGAAATGATCCATGTTTTTGTGGGTTATAGCAAACATGTAAGTGCTCCTGGTCAGGAGATGAATTGATTGACATGGGCCATTTAAATATGCAAACTGCTATGATTTCTTCTTTTATCTTTGTTTTCATGCTGTATAATCAAAATTTTAGTGAATTTTTTCATTTCATTTTTTTTTCGTGAAAACAATGTGCCCACATACCTTTTTGTCATTAGTTTTCTTTACAAGCCAACACCTCCTTCGTACGACTTTACCGTCAAATGTTTTTACTGGGTTTTAAAATAACAAAGATTCTGTGAATACAATGAATCCAATTGTTTTCTTGTACATTTAATGATTTTCTCAAATATCTTAACAGATTAATATGTATATATAAATACCTAATTGTTAATTATTCAAGCAACAAAACTACTGAGAAACATACATAACCTAAATTATTGAACACATAATTAAAGTGTAAAAACTATGGTCATGGTAAATTTAAATAGAAATATTTGTCATGTATGCATTTGATCATATCAATTTAATTTGTCACCTAATCAAGATACATGAATTTCCTATGACGCTAAACTCTACACATGCAATTAATAAATGATATCTCTTGACTCAAAATGTGATGATCATAAGATCATTGTTACCCTCCTCTAAAATATTTTATAAGAAAAACAAAAGGTATTACTTTTGTCATCGAGCTTTAGAATGTATAGTGTGTGTATCCATTTTTTTAAATGAATGAACTTTAGGCCTCAATTCTGCAGCATCAACTATTAGGCCTGCTCTTTTATTTAATGTTGTTATTCATTTTTAACCCTCAAAAAAAACTATTAGGCCTGCTTGTTTTTGTGATAAAAAAAATGAAAACCTTTTTGTCAATTTCTTATACATTAAATTATTTTTTACATATAACAATGAATTGTATTATTAAGGATAGTGGAGCTTGAACTACCCTATAAAAAAAAAATTACATTAATCCATATGTTATTCAAGTAATATTGGTCTCTTTGGCCTTACCAAAAATCATGTTTTTGGTTCCATCAAATATAACTATATCGTTTCTCCAAATTATGCTGTAATTGTTAGCTAATCATTATAATTATGATATCCTAAATCCTAATGTAAGTAATTAGTTTCATAAGGACTTGTTTTTTCCTGCTTTTACTCATAGTGTGCAAAATTAATTAAGTGCCTAACTGCCTTAATTAATTGGGCGAATAATTCAGGACTTTTAAGGAAAAATCAAAATAATAATATAATAAATAAAATAATAAAACAATAAATATGGAATAATAATTATCAAACAAAAAATAATAAATTTAGACATTACGACATCTCATATGACGACTTTGGGTTTGTTTCCAACTCTCATGGTAAAAAAAAAATATAAAGTTAATTAGACAAACAGGAAAGAGTGAGGAGACTGATCTGATATATCCGGGCTTCTATTTTTGGAATTTTCACTTTCGAATTTTCAAAAGTTTAATTTTAAAAATAGCTACTACTGTTTAAAAATATTTTGTGTTCTAAGGACTAGTCCATTTTTTCAAGAAATCAAGGGAACAAATCTGATATATATATATATATATATATATATATTATTTCAACTGCATTATGTCACCAATGGAATTAACAATTGAGGAATTACGGCATCTTTATCTCATTTACAAAGGAATTGCAACAGTTGATGTGCCACTTGTAATTTCAATTTCTGAGATGTGAAGCACTTGCTAATTTAGCAATCTTGTTAAATGTATAATTTATTTGAAATTGTCACAAGCTTGACAATTGGTTTTGCAAGTCGGATGAACATCTACAGTCTTACAATTGCAAAAGATTTTCGTTTTTTCTTTTTGTTAATTTTGGTAAATAATTATTTTTTTTTCACTTGAGCAAACCTACAATTTTAAGGGATGAAATTATATTGAAATTAAATGAAGAAAATTAATAAATTACTGATAATGTGGCAGAAATTTAAATTTTGTAATTACAGGAATGGAGATGTTTTTAAGGGCAACTTGATGTTGACCTAATCAAATTTGAAACTGATGTAGAAAGAAAGAATTAGAAAGATGACACGTGGCTGTTTACATATAAGTGGGCCTCATATATATTCATATGGTCCCATCTTACCAGCGAGGTAGAAAATTGGGGGAGAAAAGGGAAAAATTTATAAAATACTCCTTTTCAACAAACCATCAAACAAAATATTCTCCTCTCAAAATCTTTGACAAAATGATCTCTCCCTCCTACTCTTCCCTGTTTACCTCTCAAAGATTTGGGCGCCTCTCTTCCTCTCCCAATTGCATCTTATTTTTTTTCTTCCAAATAACGATAAAAATCATATAATAGCTAAACAAAGTCTTTTTTTGTGTGTGTGTGTGTGTCTTGTCAAATATATCCTCTTGTTGGTTTGACTTAGTCTATCAAAATATTTTGAACTTACCTATTTTATAATTAGCATTATAATTAAAATATAATAATGTACTTATAAAAAAATTTATACTTATAATTAAAATATAATTAATCTACAAGTTAAAAATATATACTCGACTTGTTTTCTCATATTATATGACTCAAATGGAATAATCTTGCGAGACCATGAGTCGAGCAACTAATGGTTTAATTCATTGAAGCTTGAGGACTGTCGCGTAAATTTTAATATTATAATCTGAAAGCTTGAGCACCAATTATTTTAATTAAGAAATTAAAGTGTACCTCTGAACTGATTGAAAGAGTTAAGCTTGACCATGATATTATTATCCATACCACTTAGCTAACTCATATCGGGTAAAAAAAAAGGTAAGAAATACTAGTAAAAATAAGAAGGCTACATACTACAAAGAAACAGAGATATGGTATATATGCCCATTGCCTCAGTATGTACAAAGCGTCAGAAATCTTGAACAGGGCAACTCTTATAATTTACCCCTCGCCTATCAATTCTTTACCAGAATCACACCTATGCAAAATTTCATCTCTTTTGCGGTTCCAGCAATAAACGACCACCAATTCATCAACTTCCCTCATTGGACCTATTGCATAATTGTGTGCAGCCCAGTGTTGTAAAAAACGTCCATTTAGTCCGATTAGTCGTTGGCGGTGACCAAACCGTCATAGATTTTTCTAACTAATCAGCCGATTATTACCGATTATAGCCAATTATTCCCGATTATTCCCGAGTAATCGCTTAGCGGTACTCTATCCATCCGACGACCGCATACTGTTATTTACAACACTGGTGCAGCCTATGTACACCATCTATAGCTTTGAAATAGTTCATCGACTCATGGTCTTGCAAGATTGTTCCGTCTGAGCCATACGATTTTGATAATATAAATTGGAAAAAAAAGTCGAGTATATAATTTTAATTTATAGATTTTTAAAATAAAAAATAGGCCAATAGAATTCTTTATAAGCACATTAATTATATTTTAATTGTGACGCTAATTATAAAATATGCAACATCAAAATGTTTTGCTAGACTAAGTCAAACCAACAAGAAGATTTAAAAAAAAAAAAAAGAGTGCTTATAAGACTTTTTTTAGCTATATGGTTTTTATCGTAATTGGGAAAAAAAAAATAATAAGATGCAACTGGGGAGAGGAAGAGAGGCGTCAAAATTTGTGGGAGGTAAATATGGAAGAGTAGGAGGGAGAGGGAAGGGAGGAGAAAAGTGGGATCTACAAAGTCATTTTGTCAAAGATTTTGGAGGGAGGATAATTTGTTTGATGGTTTGATAAAGAAGGGTAGTCTATAAATTTTCTCGGAGAAGACTGATTTTGTTCCTACAAAGCTCATCTTTTGTCATTCATTTCAGATTATAATGTGTGCATCTGAATACTCTTTATTAATATTATGTTTATAAACTTGTACTCTTTCTTGTTTTATAATTATGTGCTACATTTTTTTTATCATAAGTTTTTTTCGTTTTTCTTTTAGTAATTTTGACACTTTGTATGATTACGACTTTGAATTTGTATGATTTCTTATTCTCGTTAGAAACAATGTTGCATACAAAAATAGTTGTGTTTCGATGATGATTGATGCCTATAAAAGAAAGAGGAAGGTTCAGATGCCTTCATTTTTAAAAACTTTAATAACTCAAAATTTAAATCTTAAAATTAAAAAAAAAAACTGTTGGATGTTAACTATATCATTTTATCTATGCACATGTAAAAAATTATGGCATTTCAACTTTGTTTTGATTGTCATCTTGAGCTTGTAAAAATATATACAAATGTGGATAATTTCTAGACGTTGATTTTTCAACTTATTGATTCATATAAAAGCAAAATCAAAATGTGATATTTTTATATGAGCACATAGAGAAAATAACATAGATCATCTAACGGTTTTATTTTGACGTTTTAGTTGTAAACTTTGAGTTATTTAAGTTTTTAAAAATGGAGGCATGATGGCACTAGTGGAAAAACAGGAATCAGGATCGGCTTATCTAGATCGGGTGTACTAACCAACCGATACTAATACCTACCTGAATCGGTTCTATCACTAAAACCGATACTAAAAGCTAATGAAAGCACAGCACATGCACTATCAGCATCGGTTCTAAGTTTAGAACCGATTCTGATTGTAAAGTATCAGCATCGGTTCTAAGCTTAGAACCGATGCTGATACTATCAGCATCGGTTCTAAGTTTAGAACCGATTCTGATTGTAAAGTATCAGCATCGGTTCTAAGCTTAGAACCGATGCTGATAGTATCAGCATCGGTTTTAAGCTTAGAACCGATACTGATAGTTCTTATTTAGCTTTATCCCGAAGTCTGATTCTTCACAGAATCATTTTTCTTTCTTCTTCCTCCATTGCTTGGCGCAGCAGCTATCTTACTGGGCATTGATCAGCTATCTCACTCTTCGTTCTCAGGTTCATTAATTGATTAATCATCTCTTTTCTCAAGTTTGATGTTAGATCTAGCACAATTTAGGTTCTAATTCGGCCCATTTTATAAACCCTAATCTATCTTTTAGGTTTTAATACATTTTTATATTTTAAGTTTTTCTTTATATGTGAAGATGAGCAAATTCATGATATATATGAATTTTTGATATAACTATATTTGTACATGCATGCTATATTTGAGCTTTTGATATATACCAATATATACCCTAGCATGCATCATATATATGTTATATAGTATTTGGCTAATATGCTGATTCAGTTGAACCCTCCTCTAAAAGAAATGACTATCATATTATACTGATTCAGTTGGTATATGATGTCAAAAACAACTAAACAGACCACCTTAATACAAATTATGTGGACAACCGTACCAATAGAGCCGAACAAGAAACCTTAAATTAGATCTGTTATGAATATAGATTTTATTTGTCATGAGATTTTAACAATTCGGCAATCTGCAAGACTAGTAAGACTACTGTAGATC
Source organism: Carex rostrata (assembly GCA_964058875.1). Lineage (NCBI taxonomy): Eukaryota > Viridiplantae > Streptophyta > Magnoliopsida > Poales > Cyperaceae > Carex > Carex rostrata. Next base: position 1,233,959 of record CAXKVT010000193.1, on the reverse strand, counting down.
TGTTCTAATATTCAATTAGTCTGTCATCTAGAAATTAAGTTCAAAAAATCAAATTTGCATAAAACTTTGAAGATTCCAATTAATGCTTCTTTATGCTACATAATAACATATTTTAGTTAAAATTTAGCAAAAAAAAGGTGAAAATTCATAAAAAAAAAACTCAGAATCACATATTAACACAAACATGTTAAGACTTTAGACATTAATTTCAATATTAAAATTCAGTATCAAGTTATAATCTAAAAAAACAGTATTACAATCAACATAACTAAATCAAAGTAACAAAAGTATTTGGATAGCAAAAACAAACAAGACATAAGTCTTAGAAATTAAAGAGCTAATAAAAAAAACACAAAAATAACAATATAAATCTGTCAGTAGGTGATCACAAGCAAATGCAATATTCACGTGGAATTAAAAAAATATATATATCCATAGCTGAAATTTAATGGAAAAATAAATTATCACCATTATATATATTATACTACATCTAATATTTATTTTGATTGAAAATATTTTTCTATTTAATTTTAATTGATTTTCTCTAATATTTTATTTTAACGTACAATTCCAACTTTAAACAAATGCATGTTTATAAATGAAACATATAGATTTGGAGGATTCTTTTGTAAGTAATTATGTATTTTTAATTTTCATCGAAGAATTAAGAGCTTCTAATAAGTACATATATAAATATATAAACCAGCAGTCACATACATGTGATGATCGGTCACAGAAAATGCATGTATGGCGTTCTAAAATACGGAACCGATAGTATTGGATTCTAAAGTGTGTTAATATCCACAAATAAGCACAAGTAGTTTCGATTAATTAACTTCTTAATTGCAGCTCATACTATATATGCTAGCTAGATCAATTTGTCTCCTCATTTTTTGTACTTATTTTAATTTCTCAAATAAAATGATTGATAGCATTCGTCCGTGTAGCGGGTCTTTCTATTGCTAAGCAAAAAAAAAAAAAAAGAATGGAATGTAGGTCCAATGCTACTAAATCTCAAGTTTTTTTTTTTAACTTGATTGCTTTGTGTCCATTGTAATAATATTGCTTCACAATAAAAAAAATCTCAATAGTAGTTATTTTGCCATTGTTTATTATCTTTCACAAGATCATAAAATTTTGTAGATTGTAGATTTCATGTTCTTCGCATGGTATAATTAGTTTCTTAATCTAAAGGTAACTTTTTTCGATTTTGTAAAATCAATTAATTTTTTCTTGAAAAATTTAAATATCAAGCAACCGAGAAAAGAACAACCCAAAAACACCCCCCTCCTCAATTTCCACTATTCCAAAGAGTCGGACAAGGGATACCTATCAGTTAACAACATATATAACCAATTTATCACAAATTATTCTCACAAAAAAAATCCAAGATAACAAACAATTAATGTTAGTATGTTACCGCACCATTAATGGCCAAACACTCGATCCAGTCACCATTTGGAATGCGTGTGTTTGCGCACGTGCGCGGCATGGCCAACTTTTTCTTTACCAGAAAATACCCAAATAATCATTGGTAGTCACTACCAATTTTTCAAAAAAAAAGAAAAAGAAAAATACCCAAAAACAAGCCACATAATTTAAGCAAATCATATAGTTATTAGGGCAAGTGTTCCATCAACTTTTGGGTTTGATGAGCATAGGAGTCGTCCAATGCGTTTTAAAGTTTGTGTGCACAAATCTTAGAGCAAAGCGCGCACAAATTTGCAAAACGCATCAGACAGCTGTGGTGCTCATGGACCCAAATATAGGAATTCGCATCCTTTGAGATATCTCATATTTTGCGTGACTTTTTGGAAAATCTGAACCGTTCAAATACATTCTGCACGAATCTCGAAACTCAAATAATACTATCCCCTGCGCTACTCCGGAATAAGCACCGGACACGTCGGTCACGCAAAAGTTGATACGCACTCCAAATATAGGCCCCAAATCATCACAAGAAGTCATCACCATTAAAACAACACATCACCAATTCACCGTACAACAAATCATACAGACCCCAAACATATATAAATCATCAACTCAAATTTTGAGTTTAGATCTGGATCGTCGAATCTGTTTTAATTAAAGAAGTTTCATAAAATACAACTCGAACTAAATTGGTCCTAATTCTAATCGAAAAGTCCGGATCTAAACTCAAATATTTTGTTAGCCTAGTTCTACTCTATAAATAATATTAATACTCACCAAGATCTTGTGAGCTTAAGAACACCCTAGTTCTCTCTGCAAATAAAATCAATACTTGATAATGATGGTAATAATAATAATTACAATCAGGACAATAGTTATAAGCAGAGGAGCAATTTTATATTTTCTCTGAGTTTCTTCTCTTTCCTGTCATTTGATTATGCGATTAATGGGGACAAATGATTAAAAAGATAAACTAGAGTGGATATGAAACTGGTTGCCTCAACATGATTCAGATTGTGGTGCTGTCTGAATTATGGAGTGTATTCTAATAGATTCCAACTTAATTTCTCACACAACATGAATCTGATTTTGTGTTTGATGGTGCAGTTTTCACCCACAGTGATAGTTATTAATCTACACTTGATATGAGCCCCCCCCCCCCTTCCCACACACACACACAAAATCCCCAAGTGATAGTTTTAAACTTGTCAGACATTAGAGAAACAGACAAGGCTTCTCTTTTCCTTTTCTTTTTTTAAAAGGCATGATAAATAATCAAATTTTCAGCAGGATAAAAATGAAAGAAATAGACAAGACTTCTTGTTTCCTTGTTCAGTCTAGTTGAAATCTGTATTGGTTAATTTTCATTTTTAGATCTTGTGAAATATTTTATGACATCTGATTAGTAATCATTTATACTGTTAAACAAGGAAAGTAACATCCGAGTTTGCCAAATCCTATGATATAAAAACAAAAAGACAATGACAAAACAGAGGGAATTTGAGTTCAGGTTATTATCTGTGGTACTTTTAACTTGGCAATACTTGCATGAATCTATAATTTCCTAATCCCTTTTATTCTTTCTTATAAGATTTGGTTTTCAATATGCCACAACAATGAATTCATGTTTGTACGAGGGGGTCTAGGATCTGCTTTGTTTATTCATATCAGTGCTTTCCTCGGATATTTGCTTGAACAAATGTGTGTAATTCGGAATATCAGGTGATTTTAGTGTTTGATACAAAACACTGGTGTGTGCTATCTAAAGGTTGTCAAATCCGAGGGTGTTCAAATGGTTTAGCCAATTTGTTTGTAACCAAACAAAATGTATTTTGGTTAAAATGGTTGTTGTTCGGTTTGCTTCAAAGTTATGTAGTTTGAATACTAATTCGGTTGATTATATTATTCGACTGGTTTGGTTTTTATTATGCAAACTGAAAGAAAAGTTTGTTTGTATTAATTTGAGTTTGGTTTGAACTGGACTGACCAAACTCAAATTAAATCCACTCTTGCAACAGATTTGACAAAGCATATCATTCCAATAAGCTAAATGGCATTGCTACTATGACAAATTCTTTCTTTTTTGTTTTTGGTTCTTTTCTTTTCCTCCCAATAAGCTAAATGGCATGGCCACTGTACAAATTTTTTTTTTCTTTTTTTTTGGTTTTTTTTGGTTTTTTTTCCTTTTCCTCCTTGACTTTTATGATATTAATGGGGGCAATGATTTTAATAATCTGAGAGGATTGGAGTGGATTATTTTAAATCCGGTAAACCTGACCGGGGAACAGAGTAGTTTTCCCATGTTATGAAGTTGCCCAACAAAATAGAGATACTTAGGCCAGGTCCCAATATGTATTGCCAGATTTCTCCACAACAGCTCCTCAAGTTTTGTTATATATGCAGTGCTAAGGTGCCCTACAGGATTAATTTCTTGTGCTGATAAGGAAAGAAGAAAGTCATTGCAAATTAGCTTCACCTATGTTTTCAAGTATTACAACAATTGGTTGTGTATTAAGTTCAATTTTCTATAAGGTGAACATAATGACATAAAGGTAATGAATTTTGAGTGAGGCTATGTTACTACGCATAGTGCAGATTAGTCTGTATTATGAAATAATATTTTCGTTTTGAAAGCCAAATAATTGATGTAAATTGTTAAACATGATCCCCTTGGGAAAATATATTTGTAAATCAAATTTTACAATTTGCTTACTATTTTTTTAATCTCCATATTAAAAAAAATAAAATCTTTTATTAGGTCTCCAAATGAAAAGTGAAAACATGTAGGATGCTACATCCCATTCAAACTTTTCACCTTTCGAGAATCTCCAATTAAGACTACAGAAAAATGTTACTGTTTGACATATCTGTGCCTGCTTACTATATGTTACTGTTACCATATAACACTATAATTTTAGAATAATTACAATTTCTTAGTGTGGTAAATTACTTGATTACTAGTGAAATCCAATACAATAGTATTGGAATTGAAACCTTATTATCAGTAGAATTAGAATTAAAAAAAAAATTGGACCACCATTTACATGATGGTTTTAAATTTCTGCACAAGTGCACAACTTGTTACCATTGTTTAACAAAAACATCAAGATACATATAACACTATAATTCGTGCACAAGTGCCTGCTTACTATATGTTACTGTTTTGACAATGAGAGGTTTAGTTCAGGAATCTAATTGAAGATATTTGAAAGGTGAAAAGTGAGAAAATGTCAATTTTATTTGTAGTGCGCAAAATAAATTAATTGTGTGTCTCACTGCCAAATAATCTAGGAGACTTAACGAAATAATTCAAAATAATAATATTATAAAAAGAATGAGATATTCAATAATAATTGTTAAACAAAAATTAAATTTTTTATAATATTACAACAACTCATGACTGACATACAAAAAACTTATCAAACTAAAGACTTGTGCATATGTTTTGCAATATTCATTAAGGATATGTATCAAAATTTGATATAATTTTGTATATATTTTGGAATTTTGAAATACAATTTGATACTTCTTTTTGGATTATTTTATAATAGTAAATACAAGGATTTTTGTATATAATATAAGTCTTTTAATAATAATAAAACATTTAAAAAAATGAATAAAATATTAAATCCATTTAATTGGCTAATTTGTTGTTACTCATATGGTTTAATGGAAAATTACAGTTAGATAGAATAATATGATACGACTCTTGTCATTTCTATAAAATCTTTAATAATAAAAGTAAAAAAGTTTGTTATTTGTTGCATTCGACACACATCTGAGACATCTCCTACGTAACTTTACCATCATATCATATTTTATTTCGTTCTTGTAGTTCTCATAGTCAAGTTTGAGAATAACAAGAATTACGTAAATATAACAGATCCAATTATGTTCTTATATATTCAATGGTTTTCTCAAATATCTTTACATGTCAATATGTGTGTGTGTGTGTGTATGTATGTATGTATGTATGCATCTATATATGTGTGTGTGTGATTTCCAATCCTAATTGGTAATTATTCAATTAACAAAATAACAATAAACATATTATCTAATTTATTGAACAAATTTGATAAAAATGTAAAAATTATTGTCATGGTAGATTTATATAGAAATCCTATTCTGGTGTTCATTTGACCATACCATTTTAATTTGTCCTACAAATATCAAGAGGCATGAATTTTCTATGACTATAAAGTTCACACATGCAATAATTGTTATATGTTGACTCAAAATGTGATGATCATCTCATAAGATTATTGTTACCTCCTCTAAAATATTTATAAGAAAACAAAAGGTATTACTTTTGTGAGCTTTAGAATGTATATTGTGTTCATCCATTTTTTGAATGAATGAACTTTTGGCCTGAATACTTGGGCATTCTGAGGCATATATAGAAGTATAGAACTATTAGGCATGTTTGTTTTTGTGATCAAAATATGAAAAACATTTTTTTGTCAATTCCTTAAACATAAATTTATTTTTCAGATATAAATATAAATTGTATGACTAAGGTGTAATTGTTAACTAATCAATATAATTATGATATTAAAATGTGAGTAATTAATTTCTTAAAGACTTGTATTCTTGATTTTACTTATATAGTGCATGGGAAAAATAAATCAAGTGCCTCACTGCCTTAGGAGAATAATGCAGGACTTTTTTAAAGAAATAAATGCAAAATAATTACATATGAAATAAAAATAATAATAAATTATTATCTGATAATAATTATAACAAAAAATTGTAAATTAAATAATATTATAACATTTCAACCTTTACAAAACTTATCAATCTAAAGAATAGTACATATGTTTTGCAATATTCGGTGATAATTTATAAATTTTGATGTAACTTTCTAATGTTTTAAAATTTTAAATTATTATTAGATCATTTTTATTTGATTTTCATAGTAAATACAAGGATTTCGACATATAAAATAGGGATTATAATTTAAAATATCAATATAAATGTAACAAAAGAATAAAAAATATATATAACCTATCACAGACTTTGTACTAAAAATTTATTGACCATTCTACTCTCTCATAAAATGAAGATTATCTATATATATTAATTATATTTTGTACAGCCATAAACAAGAATGATCACACTTGATTTAATTAGCGCTGAAACTGTTGGACTTTATTGTGACATTTAGTATTTTAGAATAATTACAATTTCTTAGTGTGGTAAAGCACTTGATTACTAGTGAAATCCAATGTACAATAGTATTATTGGAATTGAAACCTTATTATCAGTACAATTAGAATTAAGATTTTTGTAACGTTGGACCACCATTTACTTGATGGTTTTTAATTCGTGCACAAGTGCACAACTTGTTAATTAATTACCATTGTTTTTAAAAAAAACATCAAGATAAATATAACATTATAATTAACTAGGAAATTTGCTGAGACAGAAAAAAAAAATACTATGTTTATTTGTAACTAAAACTAATCTATATTCAGATGTTCATAAACAATAATTGTAAAAAAAAATTGGGATGAAGTGGTCAGATCGACCATATGCCCCACCCTCAACTTGTTGTAAAACTTTGCCTACCATAAATTCATTATTGTTAATAAGATAGTTACTCAGGTCCTCATAGAGAAAGCCAGTACAAGATCAGCTACAGTTCAGGTTTAGAATAGAAGTCCAGGGCAATCAGGTATTGTGGTCTAACCCAAATTTCAACTATGCCCTCATTTATATCCATAATCTAAAAAAAAAAAAATCAATGCCCTCACTTTTATTTTCCTAAATTTCGAATTATATCATTGTTAGCGGTAGGAAATGTTTAATACCGTAAGCATTGCTGGCGGTACCTTTCTTAGAAAATTTGACCAGGTTATATATATTTCGGCTCAATACAAAAGTTGTTCTATTTTTTAAAAATAAATGAAATATCTTACATATTGTAATATGTACTAGAAGGATCACGAAATAAATTAGATGAAATATCTTATAATTTAAAATACTAGGAGGATCATAAAATATATTTTAGGCCGGATATTTTGTAGCTGGAAAAAAAAAATTAGTGAGTTACTAGGAAAAAAAATGTTTGAATCCGAATTATTGATTCCAGTTCAAACTTTAGATTACGTCAATAAAAATGTTTCCTTCTCCTTTAGTACATTCAAATTCTAAGATACTTTATCTAGTTCTCTATAAGTGATAACACTTCTAGACAACTAGATATAGTACCTTAGAATTTGGATATACTAGAAGAACTATGAAAATGATCCGGATCTAAAGTTTGAATCAGAATCAGAATTCGGGTCCAAACATTTTTGTTATTTTTCTAGCAATTCACTAAGAAATATTTTTTATTTTATATTCCATCCACAAAAAATTCTGGACTGAAATTTTTTTGTGGTACTAGTATATTTTCTTCCGTTATCCTTCTAATACTAAATAGTTATGATTCGGTATAATTTTACAAAAAGTGTTTTTGACTTCAAAACTTGGAAACATGATAAAATAAAACGGAAAGAAAATTTAGATGAAAATCTTGATGACACGTACCTTTTGCAATAAAAAAGTGTAATAGCCGAACAGAGTTTGGAAAGGTTAATTGAGAAATAAAAATCGGATTTATTTATATATTAAAAAAAATCAAACGACCAATATATATTTTATTATATTATTTTATCATAAAAGTCCGTAGACATTCATTCATTCATTAATTCCAATAAAAATAGTTAAAACCATTATCTTTTTAAAAAAAATAATAAACAAGCCTACACTTTACCAATATAACCCTAACATTTTCTAAAGTTTAAACAAGGAAAATATAAAACTTATATAATTCCAACTTTGCACTATTCTTTTAGTCGGCAATTTTGATTTGGTCTCTCGGCAAAAAAATATATTTTAATGTTGTATATGGATTGAATGTTTTGTAAATTTCTAAAATTGTTGAGAATGGTTTCCATTCGCAATTTGTAGTAGGATGCAAATTATGGTATACACTAAGATTGAACTATCAGTGTACAAAGTGGATTATGAGGGACCTCTTTTTTAACCAAATAGAACTACTTTTATGTCTAAGTTTTGACCTGTAAAAGCCACAAACTTGTCTCCTCATTAATATATAACTATATAAGCCACCAATACCTTTAATGAGACTAATAACCACATTCCATTAATGAGACTATAAACCATCACTTCTACAGCACAGCTAGGTATCTTCTCTTATAACATTATGCTCTGAATCAAAATTCATGCATATATATTGAATATTTTATGCAATATCTTACATCTAATATATATTTTGATTGAAATAATTTTTCTATTCGATTTAAATTAATTTCCTCTAATATTTTATTTTAACATGTATTTGCTACTTTAAACAAAATGCATGCATATATATTGAATATATATATTTGAAGGAACATTTTGTAAATAATTTTGTATTTTTTTTTCATTGAAGAATTAAGAGATGTTAATAGGCATATATCAAAGCAAGCGGTCACATAAATTTGATGAATTGGTCACACAGAATGTGTTGTGGCGTTCTAGAGTACTGACCCGATAGTATTTTGACTCAAAAAAAAAGACACCCGGTAGACTAATAACCCCATTCAATTTATTATTTTTTTTTTTAATGCTTGATAGAAACTACCAAGTTGCAAAAAAAAAAAAAAAGTGTTTACATCACAAACTTACACACAAAAATAAAAAGATACTATTCTCGCATCATTATAGTACCTTCATTCCAATATTCCCTGTTGCTCCAGAGTTTTTTGCAGAACCGGACCTAAATAGCCATCTCCTCAATGATCTTGGTAGCTAATAATACTGGTGACATAACTGAGCCTCGAAAGATTGCCTCATTTCGTTGCTTCCACATATTCCACAACACACACGAATTTTGTTGCCCATTCTCTTTTCCCATTTACCCCTTCCAATGCAGTGACTGAAGAGCGAAACCATGTCTGTACAACAGAGTCTCCCCTTTTCAACAATACCACATCTAACCCGGCTTGTACACGAGCCCAAACACAGACAACATACTCACAATAAAAGAAGAGATGTAGAGATGTTTCTATATCACAACTATTACACAAAGGGCAACTCATCTCGCAGATCATTCCTCTTCGCAACATGCATTACATCGTGTGTGAGAATTCTGTTTTTTTAATACTAGAAAAACAAATATCTTTACCTTGGATGGTGTGAAACAGGGAAACTTGTCCAAACCTCCATGCTGCTTGATCTAATTTTTCCCGTTGTCAGTATGGTCTTATAAAATGAACCAGCTGAGTATGAACCATTAGTGCACCAACGCCAAATAAGCACATCTTCACCATCAGCAAGTAAGGCATCAATATCAATATCATCTTCTTTAAAAGCATATTCATATGCCTCTCTAATTAAGTGACATGGATTGAAACCTAGGCATCGCCAATCCATCTTTAAAGGAAAATAGGAGCTCCATCCCATGAATCATACCAATACGAGATCCTCAACCCCGAGCCAATTGACCATTGAACCGACCTAATTAAAAAGTTAATGGACACAAATAAGCACAAATAGTTTCGATTTTACTCCTAATTAATTGCAGTACATACTATGATTAATTTGTCTCCTTATTTTTTGTACTTATTTTATTTCACAAATAATATTATTTATAATATTCATCGGAATAGCAGGTTTTTTATTGCTTAGCAAAATAATCAATAATAATGAAATGTAGGTCCATTGCTCCTAAATTTGAAAATTATATATATTTAACAGCATGAAGCATCGTCTCAAATTTGAAGTATTTTTTTGAAGTTGATTGAGTTGCATATATTGTAATTGCTTCCCAATAAATAAAAACTCAACAGTAGTTATTTTGTCATTTTTATTATCTTTCATCAGATTATAAATTTTTTAGATCGTAGATTTTGTGGATGTCTATATTTTATGTTGTTAGCATGGGATAATTAGTTTGTTAATCTAAAGTAAATATTTTTTACAATTTTACAAAATCAATTATTTTTTCTGTAACATAACTGCTTTGTAAAAGAAGTTAATTCTTCTTGAAAAATATAAATCAAAGAACCCAATGAATGAACAAATTTGTATCCTCCTGAGTTAACTTAAATTTTGGGTTAATTAAGATCAGAACCGTCAATTTTGGGTTATATATGTGGGCTAGATTTGTTTGATATTCTAATCGCACGGTCCACAAAATGATGACTCAAACAGTATGTTAATGTAAAGGATGCGGAATTGTGGATTTGGAATGAAAAACCCAATTTCCACAATTTTAAACAGTCCCCGTGAGATACCTATCAATTAATAATTTAACCAATTATCTAGGAATTAACTCATACTTTTTATTCACAAAACAATTTAACCAATTTATCACAAATTCTTCTAATAAAAAAAAAATCTAAAATAATAAACAATGTTACCACAACATTTCAAATGCCAAATAAAAAAGCAAGAAACACTTGATACAGTCACCATTTGGAGTGTGCTCGATCATTTGTTTATGCGGCATGGCCAACTTTTTCTTCACCATAAAATACGCAAACAAGCCTCGTCATTAATTTATCACTAATTTCCAACAAAGTTCTTCGGAAATCCAGAGCGCAGAGTAGGTCCGATGGGGCTTGAAACCTACTTTTGAATATGTGGCGAGATAATGCCATTGAGACTTCCATCTTAAACAAACAAACAAAAAATGTTAAATTGAGTTATGGGTTGTCTAATTCATATTGGTCCTGTTGAGACATGATCCATGTTTTTGTGGGTTGTGATGTTTCAGCTAAGTCACCGTAGTACTTCATAATCCAGTAAAGATAATTTTTTTTTTTTTAAATGATTTGACAGTGGCTGTCAATCCAGTAAAGATAATTACTGTTTGAAATTCATGTTTAGGTTAGTAATTCCAAAATGAAGATCATTTAAAATTAGTCATGAAATATAAGATAGAGTGACTTGTCTATTGTAATACTCAAATTTTAGGGAGTATTCTGATTTTTCTACATTAATTATTAGTCATTCTATTAATTTATTTTCTTTAATTGAGCGAGACTCTTTTGACAAAATTAGTTCTTCTTTGATAACAAAAAATTAAAGTGCTCTTGGTCAGGAGAAGAATTGATGGGGCATAGGCTATTTTAATATGCAAGTTTCTATGCTTCCTTATTTTCTCTTTGTTTTCATGTTGTATAATCTTATTTTAGGTGGATTTCTTCATTTCATTTTTTTCATGAAAACAATCTGCCCCTTTTACCTTATTGTCATTAGTTTTATCTTTACAAGCCAACATCTCTTTAGTACGACTTCACCGTCACATGTTCTTACCGGGCTTTAGAATAACAAAGATTCCGTGAATATAATGAATCCAATTGTTTTCTTGTACATTAATTCAATGGTTTTCTCAAATATCTTAACAGGTCAGTATGTATATCTGAATACATAATTGTTAATTATTCAAGTAACAAAACTACTGAGAAACATATATAACCTTAATTATTTATTGAACAAATACTACTATTGATTAAAATGGAAAAAAACTATGGTCATGGTAGATTTATATAGAAATACTAGTCAGGTATTCATTTGATCATATCAATTTAATATGTCACCTAATCAGGAGAAATGAATTTTCTATGACTATAAACTCTTCACATTCAATAAATAATATATCTTGAATTCTTGACTCAAATTGTGATGATCATCTCATAAGATCATTGTTACCCTCTAAAATATTTATAAGAGAAACAAAAGGTACTATTTTTGTGAGCTTTAGAATGTATTGTGTCTAACCATTTTTGGAATGAATGAATTTAGGCCTGAATACTGAGGCAATCAACTAATATTAGGCCTGTTTTGTGTGTGTGTGTGTGTGTGTGTGTGATTAAAATAATCATGAAATTATTTTTCAGATATAACAATAAATTGTATTAATAAGGATAATGGCACAGGAATTACCCTATAAAAATGAAATGAAATAAAACTACATTACCCTATTCTTCAAGTTAAGTTAATGTAGTCACCGTATTTCGAATTTGTAGTTAGTAGGGAACTGAAAATTGAGATTGAAGGGATAAAAGAGAACTACTTAATTATACAAATTATAAGGACAAAATTACTAATCTTTAGTTTCTAGGGGTGGCTAAGCCATAGAGTTTTAATTAAAAAATCATCATTACAACAAATAAAATATGGATCGTCTGAGGTAACAAAAAAAAGGAATAAAAATAGGATTTTGAGTTTGTACATGTACAGACCGTTCGATCATAATCTGAACCAATCCCATTCAATCATAATCGAGTTTTTTAATGTTTGTGCCAAAGCAGATCAGATGGTCCGAATTTAAACTCAAAAGTTTGTTAATTAGCTCAGGTGATATATATGAATTAATGCATCTTTGTTGGATTTGTTTCCAACACGCATGGTTAATAAAAAATAAAATTAGATAAAAAGGCAGCAGACTGATCTGATATATCTGTTTATCTATGTTTTGAACTTTTACTTCTGAATTCTGAAAAAAAAATAAAAAAATAACTACTTTTATTTTATTTTTAAAAAAGCTGTGTACTAATGACTCGTCCTTTTTTTTCAAGAAAATCAAGGGAACAAGAAATTCATATCACCTAAGATAACACAATATTTTTGTTAGATCCGGATCGTGTGATCAGAATCTACGTGAATATTACAGAGGTTTTGTGCATTTCATCTCGAATCGAATTGGTTCAGATTCTAATCAAACGGTCCGGATCTAAACAGAAATAATTAACATGTTACCTCAGAGGATGGGGACTCTACAATTCTGTAATTTTTTTTGTTTCCACTTTCATTATAGCAATGGGATTTGACTATCGAGGACCTAGCGCATCTTGATCTCATCTGCAAATTAAAGGAATTTCAATCGCAGAGACGTGGAACACTTACTAATTTAATAATATTGCTACATTTACAATTTGTGTGACCAGTGGTACCCCACTTGTCAGATGTAACTTGAAGTGATGGGAAGTCACTGTTCTTACCAGGTAGAAAAAGAGAAACTGCTTTTGTTCCTACAAATTTGAAGAAAATTGGCGTGAAATCTTCATTTAACCAATCAATTAGTGCTACTATGTCATGATCTCAGCGCGATTTGAGGTTAGCCGGAGTTGATTTTGACAAGTCAACGAACGGTTTGGAGAAGAATTTAAGAGAGGGCAGGCTGGACAGCGAATGGGGCAGCGCAGAGAAATGAATCGCTGCAGCGCAGGTCCCACATTGTCAGGAATGGACAGGGAGCGTGATTCCCGAACTGGAGAAGAATGGAGAGTTGAATAGTTAGTTAGACAGATCAGCTTAAGAGCTGACGTGCATGTCCCCATATTCTTCTGCAGTTCAATTGTTGAATCTAGACGGTACATTTTAGTAGTTCTTTTTCATAAATTATCACCTATAGAAGGAAAATAATTGTAATAACTCGGATCAGGAAATAGATTGTCAATTTGTTAAGTTCATCATTTCAATTTCACGGTTTCCGCCATTGTTGATTTTCGTCTGAGATTGACTAAATTGCCTAATTGTGTTCAATTATTGAGTGGATTGAGTTGAATTAGGCTAAGAGCCTAACATACTAGATATCCAAAGCGATCCATGAACAAGGTTCTTTCAGCTAAATTGCATGGACACATCCATCTTTTTTTTTTCTTTGCTCTGCACCTCTGCCACTACCACTACCATTAGTATATATATAAAATGGTTTGCAACTTTGTTTCTCATTCAGGATATAAAGAAAATTATTAAATTTGCTTCTCATTCAGGCTTTAAAGATAATTATTAAATCAATTAAATTTGCTTCTCATAAAACGGTCATTGACCCAATAAATGAAAGGGTCTCAATTAGCAACATTAAAATTGAGTTTGACCAGTCAAATGCATTGAATAATTCAAAGTTGTGGAAAAATGAAATAAATTAGTAATTAAAAAGAAGTTTCAAACTAATTGTAATAAATGTTGTTCACAAAAGTTCACACAAAAACTCCAAAAATTAACTTAAAAACAAAAACAAAAAGTTCCTAATATAACAACTAAGGGATGGAGATGCAGCCTATTTTATGTCACTCCACAATAGTACTAGCCATGGTGCCTTCCTGTCATAACGCCTCCAGTTCTCTAAAATTTCTCTGCCACTCATTTTCATCCTCTATCTTCATAACTAACCTAAATTTCAGAACCAAAATAACTATGTGAGTAATCACCAGAAAGTAAAGACTCATTTTTCAAATACAATTTGTTTATCCTATACGGTAGTAGCTTTGGGTCTGACCATTGTCCTCTTATTGTACATACTTCCTCCTCTCCTCTTAAATTTCCCCACACTTTTCGCATTGATCCCTCCTGGTTTGAGCAAGAGGAATTTATTTCTTTAGTTAATAAATGGTGGCTAGAATAGATAGTTCCAATCCAGCTCATAGTTGGCAGCAAAAACTCAAGGTTATGAAAAGAAAAATTTCCGGATGGGCTCGAAATTTTTATGGTCATAAGAAAAAAACTAGAATCCAACTATTAGCTAAATTGCATAGCCTAGAAATTACCCAGGAGGAGAGAGCACTCACTCCTGAGGAATACTCAGAATGGCTTGCGTGTCAAGAACAATTAGATTTCCTTTATAAAGAGGAAGAACAATATTGGGCTATAAGGGCCAAACAAAAATGGTTGGAGGAAGGAGATGGTAATACCAAATTCTTCCATACTTTAGCTACCCATAGAACAAAATCTAATAGGATAAATTCCTTAGAAATAGATGGTCACACTACTACCAATGTCAAGGAGATTAAAAGACATATAGTACAGTATTATAAGTCCATCTTAGGAGAACCAGGTCTCAAGTTTGGTTCCTTGGATCCCCAATTCTAGTCTTCGCACCACAAAGTTACTGCACAGGAAAATACACTCCTAACAGCTCCTTTTACAGTAGAAGAAATTAGGAAAGCCATCTTTGACTCAGAGTCATCGGGTGCACCTGGACCAGATGGCTTCTCTTTCCTCTTCTATCAAAAATTCTGGTCCCTCATCCAATCTGACCTAGTTCTTTTATGTCACTGTTTTCATCAAAACACTTTGGATTTGCACCAGCTAAACAAGTCCATTATATGTCTTATACCTAAAGAACAAAATGCACAAATTATACATAAGTTTAGACCAATTAGTCTAGTCAACTGTAGTTTCAAGATCCTTTCTAAATTGTTAACTAATAGATTAGACATTCTCATGAATAGACTGATTGATAGTAGTCAAGCGGCCTTTCTTAAGGGTAGATATATCCTAGATAATGTTCTCATCAGTCAAGAACTTATACACTTTAGTCATACTCAAAAACACCCTAGTGCCATCATTAAGGTTGATTTCGAGAAAGCTTATGATAAGATTCATTGGGATTATCTTATTGAAGTTCTCACCCTTAGAGGTTTTAACACACTGTGGATTCAGTGGATCACATTGTGGTTATACAGTTCACAATCTTGCCTCTCGGTCAATGGGGAATTAACCCCCTACTTTTATTGCAAGAGAGGGGTTAGGCAAGGAGACCCACTCTCTCCATTTCTGTTTATACTTGCTGCTGATACTCTTAGCCATATTTTTGCTAAGGGTAGGCAAGCTCATATTATACGAGGTTTAGGACCACCATGTCTAGATGGATATTCTATTACTAACTGTCACTACGTTGACGATACGATCTTGTTCCTTGAGGCTGATCCCACTAATATCGAAGCAGCCTGGTGGGCCATGCTGGCATTTGAAGCTGTCTCAGGCATAAAAATGAACTTCCAGAAAACCGAAATGTTCACACTCAATACTGCTTTAGGAATGCATTTAGCTCATATTTTTAGATGTCACACGGGCACATTCCCAATTAAGTACTTAGGACTCCCCTTACATAACACTAGATTAACCAAAAAAGATTGGGATTTTCTTATCACTAAATTTGAGCAGAAATTGCAAAATTGGCAAGGTCAGATGCTCTCTATTGGAGGTCGTCTAACTTTGATCAACTCAGTATTATCCTCAATGCCTCTCTATACATTTTCTATTTTTAAGATACCAGCAACAGTTATTAAACAAATAGATAGCATCCGATGTAGATTTTTATGGCAAGGTACTGTTAAAAAGAGAAAAAAATATGCATTAGTTAATTGGCAGGTTGCATGCTTTACCAAAGAGGTAGGAGGATTAGGTATCCTTAATTTGTCACAAATGAATGTGTCTTTACTTCTCAAATGGTGGTGGAAATACCACAATCATGAGTATACCAGTATGTGGAAAGAGCTCATTCAGTCCAAATATTACTCTAGCTATCATATCCCACACTCTCCGTTTTGGAAAGCTATTATGGATTTAGATAATTTAGGAAAATGTAGTGTGATTCATACCCCTGGGATTCATTCTCCCCTTAAGTTTTGGACGGATTCTTGGCATAATCAACTTCCAATAGCGTATCAATTCCCTACATTATATGAGATGTGTTCTAACAAGAATATTACTATGAAGGAGGTGATTCAGTCACAGGGGGCTGCTGTCCAATTTAGGAGACAATTTGATCAAGTCTCTTTAGATGAATGGTTAACCATTCTACATTTGCTAAGTACCACCTCTTTTACACATTTACATGATGCTATAGCTTGGAAATGGGAACCACATGGTATTTTTACAGTTAAATCCTTATACAAGATTCTGAATTTTAGAGGGGTTTGTTATCCTAATCTTATGTTATGGTGGAAATTACCTCTCCCTCATAAGATTAAGATCTTCATGTGGTTGGTAGTTCGAAATAAAATTCTCACCAAACAAAATTTGCATAAAAGGGGGTGGATAGGAGATACAAAATGCCAATTTTGTCACCAAATTGAAACAACTACTCACTTATTCCCTGAATGTCCTCTTATACAACAAATATGGTTTTGGATGGGAAACAACCAATATCATTTTACTAATTGGCACTCTATCCAAGATATTCTCTCATTTGCAGGATCTTTGACGGGACATGATAAAACAGCGTTTTTGGTTGTGTTCAGTGCATTGTGTTGGACAATTTGGAAATTACGCAATGAATCATGCTTTAACCACACTCCTCATAAAACTTTTCGCACAATCATTTTGCTAATAGTTTCCCTTCTTCATTATTGGACAGGTGTAATCAAGAAACCAATCCGAGACATAATACTCACTGAATGGATGCCGGTGGATACTGAGATCATTCCCCTGCAAGTCTGGGACCCAACTACAGCTGACTTTGACAACAATGGGATGCAGATGGTGGTGTTTCAACCATCACCACTAGGAGACGATTCTGACTCTATGGAGTCAAGGGCTTGACTTAATTAGATGCTATTCTTATGTTCCGTAATATATTAGCCTCTAGGCCTTTTTGGACCTCAGTGTTATATTTGCAGTTTTTTACGCATTTATGATACTAGTATGTTTTGTGCAAATATTTGGAACAATGTTTGTAATGATTGACGGTTTCTCTAATGAAACGGGCGTAAAGGCCTTTTATCAAAAAAAAATTTGTTTATCCTATGATGATTAGTTATTGGTCATGAAATCATTGTGTTTTCATAAAATTAGTAAACTTGTAGTCCTAAGAAGTTAAGCACCTTTGCCTCTTATTTGCTGTGCAGTAGTCAGGTCCATCATTTGCCACGTCATCGACCTTTTGTAAAATGAAATTGCTTTTGAGAAATCCATAATAGTCAGTAGGGGAGCTGCTCATGTACTCATAAGAATTCCTGGTACAAGACTAGAATTAGGGTTTAGAGATACAGAGGATAAGGACAAAATAGTTAAAATAAAAGAAACAAAAACACACACCAAGACAGGCATCTATGGTACCGTGCCATTTAAGTACTTAAACAACTCTATCACCAAGTTCATTGTTTTTTTTTTCTAATTTTAGGACATTTCCTATATAAATTACTAGTTTACTACAACGGAAGATCAATAGGAATCATCAGGTAGAAGTGTAAGCTAATCTAGTGGATCCTGGCAACTTAATTTTTCTTAATTTTCTTATATGAATACAATTGTTCTAACAAAAATTATGATTTTGGTAAATACCAGTGTCTACTAAAAATTTGAAATATGAGATAACATGTTTTGTTTGCAAATAGCATAAGTTCATTCTAAAAAATGTGAATGATTACAAAGAGATCATGAATATGTAAATCTACAGTTAGAGAAAAAGAAGTGTTGTAATAATTTTGAAAATGATTTTTTGAGACAAGAATTTTGGAAAAAATTCAGAGAGAACATTTTTTTATTGAAGAGAAAAAGATATTTCTCGTACCTCTTGCCCAATTCATGCATGTTCGTTTGGGCCCCATGTGCCGCCACAAGGTTGTATTAGCCTTCAGCTTCAATTGATGCGAAGAATTCTGCAAAACTCCTCTTACATTTGTGTTCCCCCTCTACCTTTATTGCCAGACTAAATTTTCGAGTCAAAAGTAAGTATGTAAATTGCAACAAGATAGTAAATCCTTCATTCTGTAAATAGCATTTGTTAATTCAGAGAAAAAAAAATTACAATATGCAAGGGTGGGTATAATTGATTTATATTATGCATAAATAATCACTGTTTCTCTAATTATAACTCTAAATTTACTCGGAAAAAATAATCACCTTTGATTTTGAATTGGAATGCCATGGTCCAACCCACCATATGCCACGTCCTCAACCTGTTGTAAAGATGCATTGCTTTCCAAAAGCTCATAATATCCAAGAAGGGAGCTACCCTTGTCCTCCTAGAGAAAACCGGTACAAGACCTGCAGTTCATCATACAGAGGTTAAGGGCAAAATAGTCAAAGAAAGAAAAAATAAAACATACACCAAGCAACAAGGCATTGTGGTATAGGGTTGGAGTACTTTCTAATTAATATCAAGCATTTATAGACCACCAGGCTCCATGTATTAAAATTTCGAGATGTGTTGGCCCACGGGGTATCGTACCAGTTAACTACCTACACGATTGCATTACCTAATTCCTTGTTTTTCTCATTTTGGAGTATTCCATATATAAATAATCATTAATTCAATGGAATCTGGTGTATGTTATATCAGATTATTGCTTGTGTACGCTATATCATATTGCAAATCATGTTATATCAGTGGGGTTCGTAACAATAATCATAGATTTCCCTAAACTAACTTGATTATTTACTGAGAAAAAAATAATCACCTTTGCTCCTGAATTGGGGTGCAGTGGTCGGGCCCACCATATGTTCTGTCATCAACCTGTTGTAAAGTTGGTTTGCTTACCAAAAATTCATAATTGTCAATCAAAGAGCTGCCCATGTCCTCATAGAGAAAACTGGTACAAGCGCTAGAGTTAGGGTTCAAAATACAAAGGTTAAGGGCAAAATAGTCAAAGAAAAAAAATAAAAAGGAAACATACACCATGCAATCAGGTATTATTGTCTAGGATTGTGGTACCATCCAGTTAATTTTGAGCATCGACATACAAATAGGCTCCATCTATTAAATTTTGTCTTTTTCTCATTTTGAGGTATTGCACATATAAATTAATGCATTGAAGGATTAATAAGGAAATGCAGTTTATACGCTGCCCAAGTAAATATTATCAAATTAATAAACAAAATTACATAAATCAAATTAATCTGACAAGAATTCAAATTTTCAATCTATCAATCAATTCAACTTTGATAATTATTGTCATCTAATGCAACATAATGATCATTGCTTTTATTAGAAGTTTGAACAAATTCCTGATTTACTGAGAAGAAAATTAACATTTTTACATCTGGATTGGGGCAAGGAAGTCAAGCCCACCAGATGCCACATCATGAGCCAACTCTGACTTGGTGATGCTATCGAGAAATTCATAATAGTTGGTGTACAAATAGGGAAACCTAGTACAAGAACTCAAGTTAGGGTTTAATTATAAAGAGAATAATAAGAGTAAAAGCTTAAAAGAAAGAAGAGGAAACAAAATTATGCAACCATATCTATTGAGGTCTATGAACCCATGGCTGTACCAGTCAGTTTTGAGTAATCCTACAAAATCAGACCCCATGTACATGTTGTATTTTTAGAAGTTGGGATTTTCATATATAAATTAACCATCCACCCAAAAATAAATTAGTGATATAGACAAGCTAATGATTTCACAACATATTTTGGTACCTTTTGGTTGAAGAACGCTTTGTTCCTTTCCAATCGAATGGTCCGTCCAAAGAATGACACTGAATACAATTGAATAGATCAATTGTTGAAATTATGCAATATACATCTGAAATATGCATTCTTTATTTATTCCCATTTGAAAAAATCATCGAGCATTTGTCAAAATCCAGAAGCAATTTCCAAATGTTATGAACATAAGGGCAAAAAGGGTAAAAGGTGGTCAATTGATTGTTTTGTTATACAGGAACAACAGCAAGAAACCCCTTTCCACTCTCTTTCGCTATACATGAAAAGTAACATGAATACACAGGGGATGTGCAAAGTCATGGATACAACATGCTGTTGTGTAAGAGGAGGGTAAAAATAAAAAAAATATATATTTGTCAATTTAATTATGAAAAAACTAATAAAAGGTTAAAATAGAAAATAGAATGCTAAGTTTTTGTGGGGATATTGGATATATATTATGATCGTTTTTGTGGGCACACTAGATATTCTCCCATTAAATTTGAAACATTTAAAATATAAAAAATAACTTTTTGCAGGATTATACCATATAGAAATATGTGTTATTTGCCAATATAGTGGAATATTGGGTTCTCTTTTGAGGAGGACCCTTAAGAAAGTTCAGAACCCATCTCATATAACGAACTTTTATGTGCAAAAAGAGACAATCCTGTGCTTACTCTTTCCTAGATTCCTTCTACAATTTTATTAGGCGTGGTTGTAGTAGGCAACATTTACCACAATCACCAATTAATTAATTTTCTGCATAAAGTACAAGAAAAAAACTCAGGTCAAAACAATAAGTGTAGCTACAGAATGCCTACTGATCTACAATTTTTTTACCATTAGTTGTGTAGACCATCTCATATTAAGCTGGCCAAACAGCTAGTAACATGTTTCGCACAAGAAAATACTATTCCCAGGATGCATCTACTACCAGATTGTGTAGCATTTTCTGAACCTGTAAGGGTGTATTAAGTCAACATTATATATCAGACAATGATTTCCTCCTAAGAGCATATATGAATCTTTTTGCAGCAGTGATGACTATAAAATTTTGAATTTGTTAGCATAAACAAAGATGCAAATCAGCAACAAAAAAGACACATATGGAAACAATTTATTGTCTATTGCATTGCTCGTGCTCATTCTTATATTTTATGCTTTAAGGGACCACAATGCATCACTTTTGTCTCTTTGACTTCGTCGAGAACAATAGAAAGGAAATAACGAACCATACTGGTAAGTACCACTCGAGCAACACTGGGTATACTCTCCTGTTGAACAATGTTTGTAACAGTTGATATGCAACTTGTAAATAATTTTTTATCAATCCAAATGTAAGATGGCAAGTTGCCACCTTACTTTAAAAAAAAAACAGTTGATATGCATGTAGTATTACTTTGTAAGCCTACTTTGTTCTACATGTATAATTACTTGCATGTGCTACAAGATTGCCCTTTGTAAGTTAAAAAAAAAACAAACATTTAAAAACTAATTTAAAATGATATAGTTTGGAACTAGTATACCTCATATGGTAATTATGATATATTGGTTTAGGATCGTGCTGAAAAGCAAGTGATTTTGCTTGGCGCAAATGACAGTGCAAGATCCTTTAATATGTCTGATCTTTCTTCTCCAAATTTTGTAACTTGAATCTGAGAAATTAGGCGCCGATACTTTCCATACTTTCGGAAATGCCTCTCCAGGTGGGGACAACCTTCGATCAATAGTTGATTGAGGTTGTTTAGTTGCTGTAGCAGACCTTCAGGAAGAACCCTTATCATTGGGCACTTTTTAATATAAAGTCGCTTAAGTGCTTTAAGCCCTTCCATTCCTTCTGGAAGATATGCCAAGCTGGGGCAGCCAATAATGAAGAGCGTTTCTAGACTAGCAAGGCTTCCTATGCTCGGTCGTAAGGAGTTCAACCTTTCACATTCTTTAATACACAAATATTTTAGAGCAACCTTGCTTCCCAACCATTCTGATAAGCTTTGCAGGTCTGGACAATTGTCAATATCCAATATTTCAATAGATGTTGAGCAATTGGGAATTTCGACCAGCTTTGGACAGTCCCCGATAAATAGACTTCTAAGTAATGGTAATAGCACTTCGGTGATTGAACCCCCAACTGGTGACTCCTGTTGTGATCCACGAAATTTTGGGCAAGAATTCACATTAATATGTGTTAGGCAGTTCAAACTTCTGAGGACTTCCACTGGCCAATAAATAAGATTGTCACATCTCGAAATGCTCAGATCATCAAGACATGTAAAACACTTCCAGAACCATAAGGAAGTATTTGATGGAATGTTTGTCATTTCATACAAAAAGAGAGTTCGACATTTTGTTGGAGTTGTAATCACCTCTCCCTCCTTTGTAACTACAGGTAAAATACTGTTGTATTTTTCCAAAGTTAACTTATAGAGAGACTCCCAAGGTTGAAAAGAAAGATATTCATTTTCACCATGGCTCTGAAGTGAGAGCTCATGCAATGAAGTTAACCCTTTTGCAAAGCATGACAAGTTTTCGTTTCCTCCAACAGACATGCTCATGAGAGAAGGTACATTTGGCATTGCAGCAAGCTTAGGACAGGAGATGACTTCTAGTGTTTTTAGCTCAGGAAAATTCAATGATGACTCGTTGCCAACTTCACCTTCACACCAGCTGCACAACTCGGGCATTCCAATCAATTCCATGATTTTTAATGATGGAAAAGTTACTTGGTCATCTTCATCACCTTCGACACTAGTGGATGCACTTTTACAAAGATGCCTCAAGTTATCCAGATCTTTTAACTTGAGAATTTGAAGAAAAGGTAGCTTTTCTACTGGTGGTATTTCCGTGCACTCTCTACAT
The DNA here is from genome assembly GCA_964058875.1 of Carex rostrata. Classification (NCBI taxonomy): domain Eukaryota; kingdom Viridiplantae; phylum Streptophyta; class Magnoliopsida; order Poales; family Cyperaceae; genus Carex; species Carex rostrata. The sequence continues at coordinate 1,210,516 of CAXKVT010000193.1, read as the reverse complement.
TCAATTATATACAACTCAATTAGATTTTCTAGCATCTGGTATTCTGTCATCCAATCTGGAAGCTTATCACCTCTATATTCTTCGATTTTCAAAACCTTTAACTTGTTACAAGGTTTAAGAGCATCCAACACTTCAAAATGATCGCAGTGCATCACCTCCGGAGCATTTGAATTTGGTAAATTGGAATCAACTCTTTGATGACCCTCTGGCATTCCCCAGCATAACGCTAGATCTTCCAGATTTTGTTTAGCTATCAAATTTGCTTCCATTGCATCTACAATATTCTTAATTTTCCCTATATTGTATAGATGCAATTGGCCATGGAGATTATTCAAGTTATTCAGCTCCCTAATACCATTACCAGCATCGGTGCCTATAATGTAGGCTGTTAGTATTTGCAAGCAATTTAGCTGTCCTAAACCTTCTGGCATGCTTCTTAATTTATAACAGGTTTCAATATAGAGATGCCGAAGGCTACTCATATATTGCATACCTTCTGGTAACTTTTCAAGATCGAAACAATGAAAGAGCCTTAGAGTTTGCAAGAGATAGAGAGTGCTTATCGCTTCAGGCAATGATGTAATCTTTATGTTCAAAAACACCAGATATCTCAAGTGTTTCATTTTTTCGGGTGTAAAGATAGTTTTCCAATTAGGTTGTACATGTAATTCTAATATACGCAGAGAGTTCGATCTTCGAAATCCAGTTTTTTTGACATAGTTAAAAACATAATAATGACTGGATGAAATGAGACTCCGGATAGAAGGGAAGCAATCAATCACTTTGTTAATATCTAAGGGAAGAGTCGTTAGTGAAATATGACGCACATTAATCATTGGCTGATTAAGTTGTGCTGGTAATTCTGGTTTGGAGCGGCATTGGGCATCCATGATGGATTGAGCAAGGTCATGCATCAAATCATGCATTTTGCACTTGGTTTCAGAGCAGTATCCTTCTCGCGTTTGATATCCAGAGTTGTCTATCCACCTCCATGAGACTTGCCTAACTTCCTGAAAAAATGACCTCCAAGCCAACTCATTAAAAATATCATTGCCTTTCATTTCAAAGCTATATAACTCATCAGATGGAATAAATCCATTTGCCATCCAAAATTGGATCAACTTCTCCTTATCCATCTCATAATCCTTAGGGTATACTGAACAGTATGCGAAACATTGTTTCATGTATGAAGGCAAGTGGTTATAACTTAGCTTCAATACCAGCAAAACCCCATCTTTAGCAGGACTTTGTTTCCATATCTTGCTTTCTTCGAGTACTGCCAACCACTCTCGCACGTCAAACTTGAAACTCATTAAACTACCCAGTGTATTTATGGACAGTGGCAATCCCCGACAATTCTGAACCATCTTTCTACCAATCTCAACCAGCTCTTGGCATTCCTTTACCCCCTTGCTAAATGCTTTTTTTTGAAACAGGCTCCATGAATCCTCCTCACCTAAGCATCCCAAATTATAACTCTCTACCGTACCCATTATAGTAGCCACTCTGCCGCTCCTTGTGGTAACTATAACAACACTCCCAGGGTCACCACAGTTTAGCATAGCTCTCAACCGCTCCCACTCATCGCCATTCTCATTCCAAACATCATCTAGCACAAGAACATATCTCTTTCCACTTAAAACTTGGCGTAATTTACTTTGGAGTAGTTCCATGTTGTCAATGGGAAGTTTGCATTTCTTCTCGACTAATTCAATGATTGATTTAATAAGATGACCAATATTAAAATCGTTAGAAACACAAACCCATAATGGTAAGTTGAAGTATTCTTTCACTCTTGGATCATTGTACACCAACTGAGCAAGAGTGGTCTTGCCGAGCCCACCCATGCCAACTATTGGAACGACGTTGAGATCATCACTTTCACCCCATTTGAGTAATAATTGCACTACCTTCTCTTTATCTTCGTCCCTTCCCACAACTTTTGATTCAACCACAAGAGAATCAGTTCTAATCCGATTGGCCACTTGTTGACTCCGGCCATGGACAAAACCGAAACTCCGCATCTGAACAACAAGACCATCAACCCTCCCCACAACTTTCTTCAACTTCCCACTCATCTTATAGCAAAGCAGAGCAGGATTTTTAAGGGAAAAGAAGCCACTTACATTGCCGTCCTCATGGCCACGTCTCACGGCATCCTGGTGCAGTTCCTCGTAACGAAATTCATCAAGCAGATCATCAGCATCATAAGCAGCCGATTGGAGCTTCTCAAGCCAAGATTTCACGGCTGCGTTAGAATTTCCTTGCTCTTCAGCATCAGGAAGTACAGCCTGGATTTCGAGAAGCATGTTGTGGAGCCTCTCGCGTTGGTCGTTGATGCCCCACATCTCCCCGATCCGCTGAAACAGTGAGTCTGCCGCTTTCCTCAGAACCACTGGAATCAAAGCTGACAGCAGTAGATCTGCCATTGGTGGTTAATTTGAAAGGTACTTGAACAGGCAAGGAGTACGTTAATTTTTATCTGAAATTTGAGAGTAGGATGGTTTATGAGAGAACGAGTAGGATGTTAATTGCAGATTTAATATGAGAGATTTACTATGCAAGAGAGAACATGTTTGGTTTCTTCTGATCGTTGTGAAATGTGAGATGCAAAAGAAGACTATTGTTACCGTCTTACCGCGTGGTTGTGGTTGTTGTAAAGCAGCAATCAATGACAGCCTCCACCATTGGATGTTAGTGCCGCACCAGTGGAATAAAGGTGCTTTTGCTGAATGCGCATAGGCCCCGCAGAGCAATAATCAATCAATTAGCGCATTAGACCAACTGACGAAGCAATCAATCGAAATCCTTCTCCTTTGCTTATTCTCAATTAAATTAATTGGGAGTTGTCTGAGTTATCTTGAGTCTTGACTCTTGTCGTATGGTGGGACAAAAATAAAAAAATATATAACAAGAAAGAGAAAAGAAAGAAGAAAGTGTAACGAGGTGGTGGTTGAGAGTTCAGACCATAGAAGGAAATATCGGAATCGGAATCGGGATCGGCACCATCCGATCCTGATTCCGGATCGGAAAATCGGTCGGAATCGGCCGAATTGGATCGGAAAATCGGACTTTTTTGTCAGAAGCTTATTTTGTACTCAATTTGATTTGGAATTTAGATTTAGACTTAATTTGAGTTTATTTAAGACTATAAGCACTTGTTTGTGATTTTAAAAAACTGCCAAATGGTTTAATGGGTTATAAAACAAAAGAAAATATGATATATAAAGATAATAGTAATAATATTAAGATAAAAAAAAAACAGATATAAAGATTTCTTTAATGGGCTCATCAATAGATATCTTTAATGGCCCAAGCCCAATTGAAGAAAATATTGCCTATTCTCCTCCACTAAAACTCACACAAGCCTCTGCCAGTGGACCCCACCTTCTCTTTAACCCTTTAACTGAATATACCTTCTTCTCCAATTAGCATTTTGACCCAGTCAAAATTGCAGATTTCGCCCCAAATCCGATTTGAGGTCGTCCTCGTTTTGTTGTGAAAAATCGGTCCAAATCGTGAGAATCAACATGAAGAATCTCCTCCACGGTAGAAGAATCGCTTGATTTGGTCAATTTGAACCAGTTTTTCGCTGAAAAATCCTCCAAAACTCGGAAACCGAGTAAATCGGTCCAAAATCGGATCGGCCTTGTCCGATCCCGACTTGAATCGGCCGATTCCGATCTGGATCGGCCGATTTTTCCTTCTATGGTTCAGACAGTGGCGGAGATTGCGGAAATTAAATTGGGCCTGAAAGGATGTTTATATTTGGATCAAACATCTGCAACTAGGGTATTGCTCTCGGGTAGGGGCAGGGCGGGCCGGGCATACCCAGGCACGGGCACGGGTATCACGGGTAGACGGGTATCTCGGACAGGGCATCTCGGGTTTTTTTTCAAAAACCGTGTCATGCCCATTCTATACCCGTGCCCGTTGTACCCTTGAGTGGCAGGGCGGTCCGGATAGGTGGTCCAGTCCAATTTTTTTTTTTTTCTGTTTTTTGAAAATTTTGAATTTCAAAATAAAGTTGGTCGAGTAGGGTATCCGGGTAGGGATAGGTCGGGTATACGGGTACGGGTACACGGGTATGGGCACAACGGACATCGGTATGGTCAGGTACGGGTATAAGTCGGTCCGGGTATGGTCAGGTTTTTGCCCAAAAAATGTTAACCGGCCCGTTTTTTGCCCGTACCCGTGTACCCGTTTACCCGATCTATATCCGGACTCGGGCACGGATACCCCGGGCATAGGGAACAGGCGGGCAGGACACGGGCTGTCCTATGCGGGTATAATCAATCCACTATCTGCAACCAAAATTAAGTCTCATCATTATCTAACTTTTTTAGGCCTTCAATAAGCCGAATTTTTTATTAATAGAAATAAAATAAAATAAATATTTAAAAAGAGCATTACTTTAATTTTTTTGCAAAAAGTAGGTAGATCGGGTCCTGTTAACCCGTCCCACCGGACGGGACTACACAACCCGTCCCGGTTAATCATCGTTAATCCAACTTCCTAATTAAATTCGCTAAAAAAAAAAAAAAAAAAAAACAGGACGGGACTACACAACCCGTCCCGAACTTAGCATTAATTGAATCCAACAGATCCATTTTCTTGTAGATATGAGGATAACCTTAGTGGGGACAACATACTTGACTTAGCTCAACAATTAATTAATGAAGGTTGGAATGGTTTGAATTGTAGCCAATGGATGGTTGTATGAGAAAATAGTCACATGTTTAGCCTTTCCGCTTTCTACACAAGATTGGACCGAACCGAATTAGTTCGATTTAAACGGTTCGGTTATTTCAGTTTATTGGATCGGTTCGGTTTGCTTTTCAAAACCGAATTATAACTTCGGTTCGGTTCGGTTTGAAAATTTTCAAAACCGAAATAACCGAACCGACCGAACTATCATATAATATGAATTTGATCGGAACCACCCCGATTTATTGTTTAATACTCCGGTTTATTTCTTAATCAATTGCTTTAAATACTTGGTTTATTTTTAAATAACTTAGTTTATTTCTTAATATACTTCGGTTTATTATAAATCAATTGTTTTAAATAAAAAATAATAATATATTTCGGTTTGAACCGAACAAACCGAAATAAAACTTCAGTTCGGTTCGGTTCGGTTCTATTTTTAAAACCGAATTATAACTTTGGTTTGCCAAATTCGGTTCGGTTTTAACCGAACCGATGAACACCCCTATAAACTGAGGACCCGTCCAAGCCTGTGCCCTTATAGGGGTGTTCATTGGTTCGGTTCTATTTTTAAAACCGATGAACACCCCTATAAGGGCACAGGCTTGGACGGGTCCTCGGTTTATAGGGGTGTTCATCGGTTCGGTTCGGTTAAAACCGAACCGAACTTGGCAAACCAAAGTTATAATTCGGTTTTAAAAATAGAACCGAACCGAACCGAACCGAAGTTTTATTTCGGTTTGTTCGGTTCAAACCGAAATATATTATTATTTTTTATTTAAAACAATTGATTTATAATAAACCGAAGTATATTAAGAAATAAACTAAGTTATTTAAAAATAAACCAAGTATTTAAAGCAATTGATTAAGAAATAAACCGGAGTATTAAAAAATAAATCGGGGTGGTTCCGATCAAATTCATATTATATGATAGTTCGGTCGGTTCGGTTATTTCGGTTTTGAAAATTTTCAAACCGAACCGAACCGAAGTTATAATTCGGTTTTGAAAAGCAAACCGAACCGATCCAATAAACTGAAATAACCGAACCGTTTAAATCAAACTAATTCGGTTCGGTCCAATCTTGTGTAGAAAGCGGAAAGGCTAAACATGTGACTATTTTCTCATACAACCATCCATTGGCTACAATTCAAACCATTCCAACCTTCATTAATTAATTGTTGAGCTAAGTCAAGTATGTTGTCCCCACTAAGGTTATCCTCATATCTACAAGAAAATGGATATGTTGGATTCAATTAATGCTATGTTCGGGACGGGTTGTGTAGTCCCGTCCTGTTTTTTTTTTTATTTGTTTTTTTTTTTAGCGAATTTAATTAGGAAGTTGGATTAATGATGATTAACCGGGACGGGTTGTGTAGTTCCGTCCGGTGGGACGGGTTAACAGGACCCGATCTACCTACTTTTTGCAAAAAAATTAAAGTAATGTTCTTTTTAAATATTTTATTTATTTTATTTCTATTAATAAAAAATTCGGCTTTAATAAGGCTTAGTCAAAGCGCAAACCCCCATGCATCTTTAACAAATAAAACATTGCTCCGAAAATCTCAATTTTTCTTGAGCTTCTTCGGTTAAAATTTCTGGCTGTTTTTTTTTTTCTTGAGCTCCTTTGTTGGTTAAATTATTGTGCACACACCCAATAAAATCTCAGATTCGGAGATACAGAAAACTTGTTTCTCTGCAACTCTTTTTTTTTTTTTCTTTACAGCAAGCATTGAATTTTTTTTTATGGGGATTATAAACAACACGGAGAAGGACATAGATGAAACAAATGGAATTAATAATAGTATCCATTTAATTATGACATAATATTTTTTTTTGTGCATTAACATACATTTTTTGAAATAAATGTATTTTTTTTTTCTTTTACAAGTAATTTTCATATCTAACATTGAATCATTTTACAAGAATGTCTGTTTTTCAAATTTAATTCAAGAAAGTTTATTCCCAAGCTATCAGATCACATAAAAATAAGAAAATAATTTTTTTCGCATTAAAAGTGGAGTAAAGCTAGTGTCTTGTTAAGCTGATCACCAAGCTATTTGTTGCTACGTTTATTTCTAAAATCTATTAAATTCGGTTCAAACAACAAATTCAAATTGTTAAACCGTTATTTATAATTAATGTCTTTACATATTAAGTTTGTAAAATTCTCAATTTCATTTAGCATATAGTACTCAACAGGTTAAATAATGATGAAAAATGAATATATTAAAATAAATTATAATGTTTCAATTTTTTCACATCTTGAGTATAATTAATTCTAAAAAAAAAATTAAGGCTACACCCCAAACACACATAGAGGCACTTGTGGAACCAAAAACTGTGCTACAACTAGGGGTGCAAACGGGTTGGATATTATCCGACCGTATCTGCATCTGTATTCGAAAATTAGATACGAATATCCGATATCTGAATATCCGTGCGGATATGGTTTTAAATTTAATTATCCGTATCCGAATAGTAGATATATACCATATAGTTTGCCATAAATTATGAAAATATTTATGTATATATCTACGGATATCCGTTATCCGATCCGTATCCGTAAGTATCCGTCTAATATCCGATCCGTATCCGTATCCGAAAATTAAAAGCGGATACGGATATGATTTCACTACTATCCGATCCGTTTGCACCCCTAGCTACAACATTAGTCAAAAGCACATTAAATCTAAGGGACTTGTACAACTACCCATTAAAAAAATTGTTCCGAATTATTCTCTTTATTTTTCAGTGATAAATGATGTAGATCATGATAATATGAATTTTCTTACACAACAAGAATGAGACATTTTTCGTGAGGATAAAATAGTGATTTTTTGCGACGAACTACTCTCATTGTTCAGCTTTTTTTTTGCAACGGACGACCGTCATAAATGCGTTTTTTCCTAGCAAAAAGTGTTATTCGTTATTTTGGCCAAAAAAAATTTCTGAATTATTTTTTTCACTTTTGGTAAAACATATATTTTTAGAATGATCACTATTATGTGGGTTGCATTTACTTCCGAAATTGGAGCATAATTAGTTGGACGAGATTCATGTTGCTTCGTAAAAGATTCTCAAAAAAAAATAATGAATGTCCAAAATTTAATTGTGTGATCATGGCTTTGATCTTATCTTGATTGGATACTTTATTATTTATTTTCTTTGACTGTATTCTGAAGGTCATTTGCATCTAAATAAAACTCAGCATCTAACGCTTATAATAAGTAACGTTTTTTTTTATTATTTATTTGTAATGTCAAGAGCTACAAATTTAAAATTTACAAAGTAATTCGACATAATGATACTATCTAAAATTACTATGAAGATTAAATTATTGAAAAAATTAAACATTATATAAAATTAATATGAAGCATATTAGAGATTATAAAAGAAATTAATTCCTAAATTGATGTAGGCCACCATTTCAAATATTGCATTGTACAGTTTCTTTTAGCAATTGTGAAAGGAAATTCCAAAATTTTAATTAATATCCAAAAAAAAATCAAAATTTTACAAATATGTATCCAAATTCAACTTATTTTCCGTTCTGTCCAAAAGAAAAATTATTTCCTAGATTTAGCACTTATATCCGGAAAATAATTTTCTGAATCCAGAGGATCTCTTTCTGGAAAATTATTTTCTGGATTTGGAGTTCCAGGAAATAATTCTCTGATTTTGTTTTTTTAATTAAATAGAAAATGTTGTGATTTATTTATTTTTTGTATATATTAAAATATTAGAAATATTTTTATATTTCTTTGAAAATAGATGAAATACTATATAATCGAATTTATTAGGAAAACTACGACAAATAAACCGGATTAACATTTTTCAGGCCGAATATTTTGCAGTTGTAAGAAAAATTAAAATATTTCTTTGTGTGTTATTGGAAAAATAATAAAAATATTTTGGATATGAGTTATTGATCCCGGTTCAAAAGCCGCTACTGGGTAAATAATTAAAATATCATGGTTTTCCTATTTTCGAAATAAACAAAATTTGATCTGATAAAATGTCAGACGAAATGATTTCATATCAAATTTTTTTCAAAATAGATGTAATATCTTAGAATTTAAATGTACTAGTAGGACTACGGTATTTTGTTTATTTACTCAGAAGTGATTTTTAAACTAGAATTAACAAATCATATTAATTATTTTTTTCCAATAACAACTAACAAGAGGGTGTTTCCAAAATAAAAATTTTACGGTCGCTACTTCCTAGATGTTTTTGACTCGAATTCACATCCCTTCAGGTTATCGGACTGAGTAATTGAATCAGATGGAATAAAATTGTTCTTTTTAATTTGGAACGAATCTCAAAGCACAAATAATATTGCCTCCTGTGCCATTATGAGCAAGCACTAGCTGAGAATAAATCTGAGCTGTCCGTTGCCTCTTGCGCCATTCCGAGCAAGCACCGGCTAAGAATAAATCTGAGCAGTCCGTTGCATCCTTCACCATTCTGAGCAAGTACCAGCTGAGAATAAATCTGAGCTGTCCATTGCCTCTTGCGTCATTCGGAACAAGCATCGGCTGAGAATAAATCTGGCCGTCTGTTTCAATTGTGTTGAGTCAGATACTAGAAGGATACAGATCATTACGACTCGATGCACGGGTCAGTTTGTATCCGCCACGGTGGATACGAAACAAATTTATTATTTTTCTGTAAATTTATGTATACAAAACAGCGGAAACAGTCAGCATTCTAGCAGACATGAAAAAAGAGGAAGAGGCGCCGTCAACAGCTGACCGATATTTCTCTTCGGATATCTGTTGATAGATAGTAGTTTTATAGTTTTAGTTTAGTTTAGCTATGTTATGTTTTATTATGTTTTAGTTTAGTTTTGTAGTTTTAGTTCTAGTATAGTTTAATTTTGTTATATTTTATTGTGTTTTAGTTTGAGCTATGTTATATATTTTTATCGTTTTATGGTAGTATTTACATCTTTTTTTTGTCACTAAATTATACAACAACAAAAAAATAACAACCACAAAAAATAAATTGATTAAGTTCGCATAATTAAATAACAAAATAAAATTAAGAACAACAATACGACATGCTTCAAAAATAATAAAAATAAATGCATTACAATTAATATGGTTCAAAAATAACAAAAATAAATGTTTCATGCCTCTGTTTCGGCCTCTGTTTTGGCTCTGGCCGAACTATAGCCTTTTCTGCACATTAGTTTCGGCATCTGTTTCGGCCGAGAATAGACTATTTTGGTTCTGGCCGAACTATAGCATTTCCTACATTATCTAGGAACAAACTGTTTCGGCCAGGAACAGAATAAAAAAATAAAAAAACTGCACAGCTCACAGTTTCATTATGAGCCCAACTTTGCACCTCTTGTTAACATAGCAAAACATCTTCAAAAATCATGAAAATTAACTGACATGCAATTTTGACATCATAGAACAAAACTACAAAGTTTCATACAAAACGTCTAAACAGATTAAGAAATATCAAGTCTCCAAAATTGACCAAACTGGTAAAGGTGTGCACACAGCAGCAATTTTAAATTTGCCTATGTCTTTGCATAACCTCTAAACCATGAAATCATGTTTCAAAAATCATGAAAATTGACTGACATGCAGTATTGATATCATAAAACAAGACTGCAAAGTTTTATATAAAATCTCCAAACAGATCAAGAGATATCAGGTCTCAAAAATTGACCAAACTGGTAAAAGAGTGCACATAGTAGCAGCTCTAAAGTTTACCCTGCATTTGCATGGCCTTTAAACCATGAAATTATGCTCCAAAAATTATAAAAATTGACTGACATATAGTCTTGATATCATAGAACATTACTGTGAAATTTCTCTTAAAACCTTCAAGTAGTTTGAGAGATCTCAAGTTCAAACATTGACAAAACTGATAAAATGTATACGTGAAACAGCACCAATCTTGAAATTCAAAAATGATTCAATGATGTCATTTTGCATATAAACCCCTCTAATTATATGAAATATGCAGAGAAGTCTCTTAGAATTTACAAATAGATCCCTGGAAGTACAAAAACTTCACAAACTGAGATCATGTAGAAATCATTATGATGGAATTGTTAAGTTAGAGGAGACGATTTCGATGGAATTGTTAACTTCTCAAACTGAGAGTATGTAGAAATCAGTTGATGGACAGGTGTATTATGATGTGGTGAATAATGTAGACGATTTTGATAGAATTGCTAAGTTAGAGGAGATGATTTCGATGGAATTGTTAAGTTAGAGTTTCTCCCATATTTATAGTGCAAAAAAAAAAAAAAAAACGAAATCGCAAATATTTTCTATAGTTTGAGACCCTAAATCCAAACCGCATAAAATATATGCGGTTTGAGTATTTTTAAAAGTTTGACTAAATCCTAGTTATTTTTAATAAAATATTTATGAAAATGGGTAAAAATAAAAATATCGGCAGAGAATATGACTATAACAGTTAATTAACTAATGCCTTTTTTTGTTGTATGGCGATCATATAAACGGAATACTTGAATGAAAAATCATCTCAATTAGATGTATTTTTCCCCAAGCATACGACCGTGATGTCTGAGCACGAGACTCCAATATCTGAAGGTATAAAATACGAATTGATTTAGTAAGCACTAATAGTGAGTAAATTATTTGTTATTTTATTTTACAAGTAACTTGTAATAAAAACTAAGGCACATGCTCATACTAAGACTAGGTATGGAAAGTATTTTATATGTGGCACCTGTTCATTTTCTAGTCTTCTCCATCCGACGAGTACATAACGTTATTTACAACACCGAAATAGATAACTTCTCTTTTAAATTTACATTGACAGAAGCTTATGAAAACTCCTGTTTCATGCTCCAATTGAAAATTACCAACCAAATTGTTCTAAATTACCAACCAAATTGGTTCAAACGAGATAAAGAACATGAGGGAAGCAAAAATAAATGAAAAAGAAAATTATTATATATACTTTTTTTATTCTCTTATTTGATCATCTCAATTACCTTCATTACACCTCAATTTAAAGAGCGCCAAAATATAAGATTTAAAAAGGTAAAAGAGGTTTAAAAAAAAATAACTTCTAGTAATCTTATCCTCTATTAAATATCCAACAAAATAAAAATCAATCAGAAATTTTTCTTTCACTTTCTCCATCCAAACAAATACGACGCAAGGTAATTTTTTCGTAAGATTATTACTTTGCATTTTCTTCTTCAATCATTTGCGATATTTATTGCGATTTGACATTATTTAGCAACAATTATTTCTCCTTCAACATCTTTCACAACACAGATGGCTGCATCAAACAGTCAATATCATTTATTATTTTCTGGATATGACAAAGAGTCGATTGCAATCCTTTTCTTGAGAGGGTGTATCGTATGAATTTCAAAGATGTATTAAAAATGTTTATCCTACTGTACTATATAAATAATACATTGAATGAGGCAAAATTTAAACGAATATTACAGGAAAAAATTGTCTACAAATCAGAACATAATTTCCATAGACTATCTGGTAAAACCTGAGATTGTTAGTAGGAATGTCGCACACGACAAGGCAGCCAACAAAAAGAAATTTGGTAATTTCACTGATGAATTACCTGCAAATATTAATTATAAAAGGTAAAATAAGCATGAAATATATGTTTTAAGTTCCAATTTAAAATTTTAAATTTTAAAAGTCAATGATTTGAGTTTCCTGTCACATGTGCATACCAGGTCAACACAAATTCTTTTGGTTAGTTATTTGTTCAACACATTTAACGCTTAAAAAAAGCTAACTAATCAGATAAGCACTTTGTTATTATTGATTATAAAATGAATAATTAAAACGTGAAACAACGATGAACAGGTGCCAACCACTTTGGACTGTAAGAACCATGCCTAACACAGTTTACAACACATTGCTTTCCGTGTGGTAGAATAAGGGCCTTGATCCCTTCGTTTAACAAAAAAAAAAAGAGAAAGTAGAGGAGATTTGGGCTGCAGTCTTAGTTCTAGATTTTGATTGCACCATGACAAAGACAGATACTGGTAAGAAATTAATATGCAAAACACAAGTGGGTACCACTATTCTTGGATTCATCCTATGGGCTACATAGATTAAACAAGAATAATGATAATATATATCAAACACAAGTGGGTACCACTATTTTTTGGATTTATCCTATAGGCTACATAGATTAAACAAATATAATGATAATATATATCGAACACAAGTGGGTACCACTATTTTTTGGATTCATCCTATGGGCTACATAGATTAAACAAGTATAATGATAATATATATCAGGAGGGTAAGCGCACGAACTTACTTAGAAGAAGAAACCGGTTTTTGATGTTCCACTCAAAATTCCAGTGTGGCTGATCATTTTTAAGTGTCCAATAGGACCAACCGAAGGAAGCTTTACTGAAAACATCCAGTTGAGCCCTTCCAAACAACTGATATTGGATTTTAGATGCATTTAAAACATTCCATTCATTAACCCACTCCCCTGAAAATTACAGTAAATTAGTATATGATAGTGATGACAATAGTTATAGCAAACTAGGAATTAATGCCATCCCATTCCATATCTTATAGAAGTCAGGTTTATACAAATTTATTTTGATAGAACTGTTGATTTTCAAAAAGAAGCAAAGTGGAATAAACAATCTATAGGGAATACTGTAGAAAGTATCTATCTGATAGTAATGAATAACTGCATCTAGAGAAGTATGGAATCATCACGAAGACTAGGTATCATTTCATATTATACAAGGGTATCTTGAATTTTTATTTTTATTTTTTGAGAAAAAATACCTTCCAAATCCGAACTTGATGGGTGTCTTTTTTAATTTACCCTATCAAAGTTTTTCTTGCTACATATCCATAATTTAATAGTATTTGGCTATTTGCAGATATCACCCAACATTTCATATTCTTGCTTATGGCCCCATTTTATTGTACTTGTAACCGCAAACAATAATAAGCAGTTAAGAGTATTAAACCAACATATTAGAGAAGCTTTCAATCTTGATGAACAAGTCATGACGCAATCCTTCCATTGTAAACGGCAATTTTTCAATTTTTGTGTTACAATAACAATTGTATTAAGGGCAAGAAAATTCAAAAGGTCTTCGGGTGTTTGTTGCAAATGCGAGGGATTTTGGCAAGCTTGGAAATAGGCAAAAAGTTTGGGCTTAATATGCAAAAACCCAACCATGATACCAAAAATAACATTACCAATGAAAACAAGAGGTCCATTAGCCCTGTTAAGTGTCTCCAACTGCATGGCACGGTTATTGTACACGAACTCAATATTCTGAACCCCCGTCAGGTTATCAAAATATGGGTCAAACAAGTTGTAATAATGCAAATCCAAAACTATATTTGAAGAGCCAATATTTGCCTGATACAACTCCATGGGATCCGCGTTGCCTATCCTCTGACACATTATGACATATGCTGTGGAGGAATAATTTCTCACAATTTGATATCCATTTTTGTAATAAGAAATTAACATGTCTAGTGGAACAGATGCTGCTGATGGCTCATTCAATAGCTCTATGCCTAATAGAGCTGTATTATTGGCGTACCTGTGCATCGAAACAAGAAATTCAAGTCAAGCACTTGCCCTAACCCTGCGTATTTTTCTTTCTTTTTTTCTTCTCTCTTTTTCTTTGTGTGTGTGAGCATATGTGTGTTGGGTGGGGAGGGGGCAGTGTGGTGGTTCAACGTTTGAGCCTGTTCCCTTAATAAAAAGTACCACAATTTGACTAGCGAATAGGTATGACACAAAACCTCTATCTGAGCAACAAATAAGTTTGGGTGGGGAGGGGGCAGTGTGGTGGTTCAATTACCAGAACCCGATATGAATGCCAAGCCTGCACCAACAAGAAAGCCAACTCAATCTGACATTGTCTTGACCGTAACTACTAATTAACCGTTTCAAGATAAGAAACCAAAATGACTCGAATCTGCATGAAACAATACCAAAATTGACCACTGGGAAATGATCCCACCTGAATCCAGAAAAGGCCTGTACCAACTTGATCTGAATGTTTTGCTTAATGGAGCATTTTAGTACACTGAGCTTTTGTTAGAAATATAAAACTACCAACATTTGTAGGTATGCTTATCTTGAGCTTTAAATGGAAGTCTTGAAATGATACCTGGCAGACAAAAAGTTAATGACATCTAGAGTTTGTGAAATATAAGCTGGTGAAGGCCAATCAACCAACCCATCTCTGCTTGCACTATGTTCCATCCCGTTTTGTGACCCAGGTGCCGCATGTAAATCAATAATGCACTTTATATCATAAGCCCTGGTGTTGATATGGTTAATATAAATTATTATTCACCATTAAAAGATATTGATGAAAATTTATGCCTTGAATTAAATTACGGTGTTAACTGTCAAAAATGGTTGAAGGACTGAACATACTGTGCCCATGAAAATGCACTATCCAGTGCAGCCAAGGAACCACCAACAAAAGGGGGTGGCGGATCCGGATCTTGTGCAATCCACCAACCGACAGGAATACGCACCGTGTTTATCCCATTTCTCCAAAGGAACTCAAAATCATTTGATGTGATAAAGGTCTTCCTGTGTTCCTTTGCATTATACAGAAAAAATTACACAAAGAAACAATATAACACATTTTACGATATAAGAAATGTCTGTGTTCAGTAATCTATATTAATTTAATATGGCCAACCTAGAATAAGAAAACTCTTGTAGTGATTTTTATACAAAAGAACAAAGCCAAATAAGACTGATATACCCTTGGTTGTAATACAGTTATAATACCTATATGGCTATGACATCTGCTGTCTACTGAAACACTACTTTCATGTTTTAGGCATTAGCTGAAGAAAAAAAGTTGCAAAACTTACTGCTAAAACAGTTTTAGCCTTATCGGGTCCATACCCGTTAGCAAGCTGGTAATCTCCATGCAAGTTATTGGCCACGATTGTCATCTCAAACGTCGCCGCATTATCATCGCCAAAATCAGGTTGAAACTGATAATTTGCAATAAGGGCATTGTCTGTTGTTGCCTAAAATAGAACGAGAAAGGTGATTATAAGTTCCATCTTTCAGAGCTAATATGTATATAATGAGGGGCGGAGCCAGACTTTCAAGCTATGGGTTCAATCATATAAAATTTTCATTCTGCGTATGGGGGTCAATTTTACGGTACCCATATCATTTTACTATTCAACTGTATAGAAAATCATATACAAGTACATTTTATTTTTAAATGAATGGGGGTCAATTGACCCCCATTCTCTCTCGTCTCAACATGGATCCTCCCTGTATATAATTGGTGTTAATCTAATTTTTAAGTTAAGCATCTGTGTTTTTTACCTGGATGTAGCTCCCATTTAGAGGCTTGATGTGAATCCTTGAACTGCTTCTTTCAATGAAAAAGGTCTCTGCCATGCCAGGTGAGTCGGCGTTTGCCGTGATCAAACCATTGTCGTTTGCTGATGTGAGAAATTGGCCTTGCAAGGTCCGAAACTGGAATTGATTTTTTGATACCCTCCATAGCTGCTGGTAAACAGTAGTTAGGTTGTGCTTCATCATAGAATTTCACATCAGAATTTGAAGCAAAGATCCAGAGAAAAGAAATGCACAGTCATGTTAAGTGTGATGTTACTCACTTCAATGAAGGTTACCAGTTTCCACTTAATTAGGAGATTACAAAAATGGTAGTTGAGGCCTAATTTAAGTTCATATGAATTGTTCAATAAAATTGGGTAAGCCAGTACACAACTGATATGCATTGCTATGACCGGTACATAGTGGTGGTGACTAAAGATATCCAGACTAGTATTTAGAAATCTTTGCATATAAATTTTGTCAGTAGCATGCCTGCCTTTATGTTTGTACTAATCACATATAATGTGATGTATAAAACAAAGCAACCATTTTTGGGACTGAGACAAACTCAAATTTCAAAGTAAATATCATACTAAAATTCGAGTCTGACTAAATAGCAGCAGAAGTAATTTCTATAAAAAAGAAAAGAAATGACCTTAAAAGTCTCCCATGTAGAAGCAAAATCACGGTCAACTGTGACATTTGAGCCTCCACCACCGACTGCAGTAATATACTTTTGAAGTGTTACAGACTTCAATTGCACCTGAGTTCCATCCTGTGCAAAAATACAGAATGCAAGTTTTGTTTCACAGTAAAACATGTATAGTAATTAAATTGGAAATGATGTATCTCTAGACCTACCAACATATCTCCATTAGGAATTCCATCGAAAAGTGAAGGCTTGATCCATCGCTCCACCACCAACCACCCTCCCAAATTTACCCCTCTTACCTTGTCAAATGCATCAACTAAATTTCCATAAAAAACACATTAATCCGAGCTTAATTGAACAAAACAATGATTAAACAGCACTAAGAAACATGCTCGTCACCTGGTGAGAGTGTTAAAGCGAGAAGAATAGGACATAGTATCATGACCTCAAGTCTCAATCTTGTAACGCGACTCATCTCGCTATTTGGGAGTACAAAGAGTGAAGCTTTCTTGAAATGGGGACCAATTGAATGAGATATGAGGATAAATCATAGCGAAGAGATATGGAGTGGTGAGGTGGGGGAAGCAAGAAATATTCACATTCTATGCCTTGCTTAGGCCAAGGGTTATACCAAAGAGAGCTCTCTAAGACTCCGATTATTATAATAGCAACTGTGCTTTCAGTAAGAGTGGGTAAATCCAGTGGCGAAGTTAGGAATTTTGTTAGAGGTAGGCAAGCATAACTATATAAATATGTTGCAAATTGAGTTCAAGATAAAAATACAGATAAAACCAAAGTCACACCAAGATAAAAATGAGTTCAAGCATTATATATTTATATCGAATGAAAAAGAAAGCCCAATTTGAAAGAAAAATTCATTCTTCTACTGTTCTACACCTTTGTGTCCAGTCTTCCGAAGAAAACATAAAATTGATAAATTTCTTTCCTTAATCAATGAAATGGTGATGAAGCCATGAAGGAGAGCGCGATTAGCCGATTAAGGTCCTGCAGCAATTTATCAACAATAACACATCAGTTTCTAACAAAAAGGAATCAGAATTCAGAGAATTGAGAGAAGGGAATTTACCGAATAGCAGTAGCAGGCGGCTAGGACCTAGGGTTAGCGGGCTCCATGCGGCGATCAGCGGTAACAGGCGGGGTGGCAGCGCGGCCACGATCCTTTTCTTCGCGGCGATCCTTTTTTATTCTTTTCTCGCGTAGATTGCTCTGGCAGCGGAGGGTGAAAGTAATATTTTTATCCGAACACGTATCCTCTGCATTAACTCAAAAGGAATCTTTTGAGTTAATACATCTTGATTTAAAATAGAACCAATCCAACCGTCTGATTTTAACACTGGAAATCTTAAATATTAGTGCGGATCTAATCCGCACGGAATTTAAAGCATATCGGATGGTCCAGATGCATTAACTCAAAAGATTTCCTTTCGAGTTAATGCAGAGGATACGAATTCTGGTGTTTGAGTTCTGGGCCCCAGTCCAAAAAAAAAAATTCTCTCTTTCGCTATACATGAAAAGTAACATGAATACACAGGGGATGTGCAGAGTCATGGAAAAATTCTCTCTTTAGTTTAGTGTTGTGGGAGAGGAGGGTAAAAATAAAAAAATATATATATATTTGTTAATTCAATAATGAAAAAACTAAATAAAAGGTTAAATAACTAAAAGGGGGATAGAAAATAGAATGCTAATTTTTTTGTGGGGATATTGGATATATATTTTGATCGTTTTCATGAGAAAATTGGCTATTTTAGACGTTTAGATTGGCACACTAGATATTCTCCCATTAAATTTGAAACATTTAAAATATACAAAAGAACTTTTTGCAGGATTATACCATATAGAAATATGTTGAGTGTTATTTGCCAATATAGTGGAATATTGGGTTCTCTTTTGAGGAGGACCCTTACTTTTATGTGCAAAAAGAGACAATCCTGTGCTTTACTCTTTCCTAGATTCCTTCTACAATTTTGTTAAACGTGGTTGTAGTAGGCAACATTTTATCACGGACTTGGCTACGGTGCTATGGATTGCATAGAGGCAACATTTTTCAGACAAATCTGGACTATAAAAAACAGCGATATTCAATAAATTTAAAAAAATAGTAAAAAATTTCAAAAAAATGTAAAATTTGGTCTCCAAATACATATTAATATGGAGAACAAGATGAACGATTCGGATCGACCGTTTGAATTTTGAAAAGTTAAATATTGAGCCGTAGCACGGGAGGCCTCTATGCAACCCATAGCATATTAGCCAAATCTCATTTATCACAATCACCAATTAATTAATTTTCTGCATAAAGTACAAGAAAAAACTCAGGACAAAACAATAAGTGTGGCTACATGTAATGCCTACTGATTTAAAAAATTTATAGATCGTAGATTTTATGGATATCTTAAATACCTTTTACAATTTTATAAAATAAATTAATCATTTTTTCTGCTGTTTTGTAAAATAAATTATTTTTTCTTGCAAAATTTAAATTAAAGAACCCAAGAAAATAACAAATTCTTATTATCTGAATTAACTCAAATGTTCCCCAAAATGAGAATTAGTAAAAAAGAGAGTAGTCACCACTAGAACAACACGACCAGTTAACCAAACAAAGAAAGATCTGGTCTCAGTCTCCCAGATAACATAAAACATCAACCTCAATCCCAAAGAAAAACCGACAAATTGGTGAGCTCCATGATTGCACTGACAATATCTCCATCGGCGACTTAAGTCATGACGAGCTCGATATCCTTAGGCTCAACGCTGCTCTCATTGCATTACTCGTCTTCGTCGTCATGTGCAATTGCCGATGTCTCGGGCTTCATGATCATGTGACAATGCATATTGGTGAACGACATGTTTATTCTTCACTATTGCTCTTCCTTTAACTTCTCAGGAACTAGAAGAGCAAGTGAAAAACATTTTATAAAAAGGTTAATTTTTGTTTGTGGACAATTTATTTTCTTTATTCTTTGCAAAAATAGACTAAAGGATATATGTCTGGCTGGTTTGAATTAGTATTTCAAAATATATATACCAAACTTAATGGTATTGTCATGGTTCAAGGATTTCTTTTCTAAGCCATTTGACAAACAAACAAACAAAAATTCTTTAAGTTTTGATCTTAGAATCCTTTCTTTTATCAATAAACCAAAAGTGTTTATCATTTCCTAAATCATTAAATGGTATTGTAAGCTAAAAGTTGAACTTAAATTAAACTATCAATTGCATGTTTTTGTGGGTTATAACAAACATGTAAAATGCTCCTGGTCAGGAGATGAATTGATTGACATGGGCTATTTTAATATGCAAGTTGCTATGCGTTCTTATATATTTTCTCTGTTTTCATGCTGTATAATCATATTTTTAGTGAATTTCTTCATTTCATTTTTTTTTCCCCTGAAAACAATGTTCCCACATACTTTTTTGTCATTAGTTTTCTTTACAAGCCAACACCTCTTTTGTACGACTTAACCGTCACATGTTCTTACCGGGTAGAATAACAAAGATTCCGTAAATACAATGAATCCAATTGTTTTCTTGTACATTTAATGGTTTTCTCAAATATCTTAACAGGTTAATATGTATATCTGATTTACATACTTAATTGTTAATTATTCAAGTAACAAAACTACTGAGAAACATATAACCTAATTTTTTGAACAAATACTACTATTGATTAAAATATAAAAACTATGGTCATAGTAAATTTATATACAAATATTAGTCAGGTATCCATTTGATCATATCAATTTAATTTGTCACCTAATAATCAAGAGACATGAATTTCCTATGACTATAAACTCTGAACATGCAATAAATGATATATCTTGACTCAAAATGTGATGATCATCTCATAAGATCATTGTTAACCTTCTCTAAAATATTTATAAGAAAAATAAAAGGTACTACTTTTGTGGGTAGTTTGTTTAGCCATTTTTTTAAATGAATGAAGTTTAGGCCTGAATTATTAAGCATGTTTGTTTATGTGACCGAAAAAATGAAAACCTTTAATTTTGTCAATTTCATAATAAAGTTGTTTTTAAGATATAAGAATAAATTTGTAACATTATGTAAAAATATGAATATGAAATTAATAAGTGAAATAATGTACGAACGTTTGAGTGACATTTCTCAAGAAAATATGTAATAGTTAATAGAATAAATTTTACTAATCCGAAGTAATCACCAATAATTATAATATCTAGAAAATGTATTCGACTGTATACAACAATGATATAGATATTTTTTTTATTTTATTTCTGTTCCATATTAGTTAGGTAATTGAATTATTCTAAATAGGAAAAATAATATCTAGTGATTTTTAATAAGTTTGTTAAAATTTATTTTTAACTTATTTATAATATTTCATAATTTGGAGGTGGTATGTGTAAATATTCAAATTAAAAGAAAAAAAAAAGAAAAGAAAAGGTAATGCTAAGGTGGCAATCATGCCACGCGGCCCACATGCGGAGGCCCTCTCCATTTCATCGTAAGCCATCTATGGCTTCTCCCATTTTCGGAGGTAATCAAAGAAAGAAAAAAAAAACAGAGAGCTTAAAAAAAAAAAACGGGAATCAGAGAAAGAAAAAGAAAGAAAATAGGGAAAAATAATAAAAGAGAGATCATATGTAATTATTACAAAATTCTTCAATACTCGATGTAATTACGAAAGAGATGGACGAGACGAGATTTTCCGAAGTATAGCATATTACTTACGAGCTCATCTTCTTGTCTTACATTATCAGGTGCGGGGTTACTGGACTTGTTTGATATTACATTTTTAAGAATTAAATTGTTATTCCTTTGTCATGTTGAATGATTGTTTGCTGCATTATTTGAGATGTGTGAATCATGTGCATATCCCAATCAAATTATAACTGAATTTTGTGTGATATTGTTGACCTATCATTTTGTACGGTTTACCGTTTGTATGAATCTCCTATTCTGAATTATGATTAAGTCACCACAAATTTATGTTTATGGAAATCTGTTGAGCTCTGCAAAGTCTAGGAGCTATAGACTAGACTTTGGTTACGGAATCCTTATGCGCATATGGTGAACGGCCCTCGCTAATCCCAGTACCGGTTGGGAGGGGGAATCTGATTCTGATTCTGATTCTGACGGTGACTGTGGGTGACTATAAAAAGACGTCTGATTGATGTCATATCCAGTCTGGGACCGGAATGATAGGTTTGTTTAATGTGTTGAGAATTACCGATTTTGAGTTTATTGCATACAAAACATTATCTGACTATGAACCAGACTTTAATTAACTGTATAAGCCTAAGCACATCAGATGAGGGTCAGTGGAGGGTACTGAGTACCGGCAGGTGTGGGTTTAGCGTGGCCACCTGCGTGACAAGTTGGTGGATCATTTGTTTGTGTTACCAGACCTAATAATCCGAGTTTAAGCCAAATATATCTTTGTTGAGCTTCATTTGAAATTCTATGAGTTGAGATTCGATTGAATATTGTGATTGAGCATATGCATTCATTTAATATATATAAACTGAACTGTTAATATTAAGTTGCGAGGATTTAATTCTAGATATGGATTGATTGCAAGTCCAGTGGCCTGATTGTGGCAAATTCGCACTGGGAGATAATATTATTATTATTTCTCACCCCCACCCTTTGGGTTATTTTCAGGTTTATTATACGGATACGGAGAGACGGTTATGGATCGCATCTGACAGCATAACCACATGAAATTGGGGATTTGGGATGTTGAAACTGACAGGATGCGGGAGATATTCCTAAAATATAGTTTGTCGTATTCTGTCAGATAAATTTTGTAAGAAATATTGGGATGTGGTTAATATGTAATGGTGTTATTGGTAATGCATATAAAAGATCCATTGCCTTACGTATATGTTTGATAAAAATATACGTGGCAGGCTGTTATACCCGATTTGGGGTGTGACAAAATTGTATCAGTAAAGATAGTGGAAGTACAACTACCCTATAAAACTTGAAATAAAATTATATTAGTCATGGATTATCTAAGTTCTATTCCAAGTAAAACAAGGGAACTTGGTACAATAATTCATGTTTTATGTTCCATCAAAAATAACTACATGGTTTGTCCTAATTATGATGTAATTGTAAGCCAATCAATGTAATTATGATAATAATGTGAGTTATTAATTTCTTTGAGACTTGTATTAGTTCATTCTTTTACTCGTATTGGGCAAAATAAATTGAGTCCTTGGGCGAATAATCCAGGAGTTTTAACGAGATAATTGAAAATAATAATATAAAAAAAACTTAAATATCTACTAATAATCATTTAAACAAAAATAATTTTTTTATAATATTACAATATCTTGAAACTACACAAAACTTATCAAATTATGATAAATACAATTTTGATACATATAGTTTGCCTAAAAGATATAATTGTCTATATTAAAATGTCTAAAAAGTATCATTTAAGTGTGGATTTGACCTCAATAATTTCAACTTAAGAAAATTAAGGTACTTAATAATTTCAACTTAAAAAATATCAGATGATTAGTATAGTTTCAAGCCAACATTAGTTTCAAATAAAATTTATTTAATTAATTTGAAAAATAAAATAAAAGAAATTATTATTATGTTTTTTTAACTGCAACTAATCTAACAATATAATAAGCTACTAGATTAATTTGAACCGCAAGTTGCATTGAATTAATTTCCTCTAATATTTTATTTTAAGATACACTAACAACCGTAAACAAATTCATTTGTATATTTGAGGGAACCTTTTTAAATAATTTTGTATTTTTGTTTTCATCCAGAAATTAAAAGCTGGTATTAATCAAGCGGTCACGTAAATGTGATGAATTGGTCACAGATATGTGCTGCTAGTATTGAATTCTAAATAGTTAATGTGTTATATCAATTTGTCAGCGTTACGCAGCGTCTTAAGTTTTGAAGTATTTTTTGAACTTGATCAGACCTATGCACAAATCCATAACACCTCAGGTACCTGAGGTGCAAGTGGTGAATCTGAATCGTTCATTCACTTTGCACGAATAAAATTAATATGAACCGTCCATTTATTTCAATTGCACTTCATGTACCTGCATGGGGGGACACGGACTCGTTGTGCACATTGTAATTGCTTCACAATAAAAATAAATCTCAGTATTAGTTATTTTGCAATTTGTTTTGTTATCTTTCACTAGATTATAAACTTTATAGATCTTATAATTTATAAACTTAATAGATCTTAGAATTTATGTGTGTAGATTTCACGTTCTTCACATGATATAATTAGTTTCTTAATCAAACGTAAATATATTTTACAATTTTGTAAAATCAATTATTACTTCTTCAATTAACTTCTTCATAAAATCAATTAGTTTTTCTTGAAAAATTTGATTATCAAACAATCCAAGGAAAGAAAAACCCAAAAATACTCTTCAATATTCCCTCTCTTTTTAGCGCATTCCCTCATTTTCCACCACTTCAAACAGTCCCTAAGGGATACCATCAGTTAACAAATACCAAAATAATCACAAATTCTTCTCATAGAAAACTCAAGATAACAACCAACAATGTTACCACACCATTTCAAATGGCCAAATAGAAAGACAAGAAACACTTGATCCGGTGTGAGTTCATGCATGTAGCCTGGCCAAGTTTTCCTTTGTGAGAAAAATACCCAAACAAGACTCATAATTTACTACTGATTTCCAACAATGTTTCCCCAAAATCAAAAGCAACAAAATTAAGGAGTTGTTAGCTAGAACAACACATCACCAATTCACCATAAAAAGAAAGATACAGTCCCGAAGAACATAAATAGAGCGCACCACCACGTCATATATAGATCTAGATCGCCAAAATGAGTCATTCGGCGTGTCATGTTTCAACATCAAATTTCTAGCCAAATTGAGACACATTATGACAACCTTCAATAGACTAATGGGTGCCATCACTTAGAGCATCCACAACGGTGCAATGAGAAAGAATATTAAGTACAGTAAAAATACAATTGTCTACGTACTACCAAATGAAAATTAAGTTAATTTTAATTTTGAAACAGCTCCATCGTTGAAAGAGATGAGAGCGAATAAAAATTTACTTGAAGGAGAAATGGAAGTCAATAGAAATTGAGAGTTTTAACATAATGGTTTTAATAAGGGTTGCATAAATAGCATTCTTCTTCTAAATTTGCATAAATAGCATTTTTCTTCTAAATTAGCAATAGGGTCAGTAGCGCTGAAATTGAAAAAAAAAAAAATTGATAGATCGAATTAGCAATCGAAATTAAATCATCATTGTGGATGATCTTACAACTTACAAATTGAGAATGATATTTCATTCACATCTTATGCTTTGTTGTAATTAGTTTTCTTACACCGTGTTTTTTCTTTTTCTTGCGACTTCACGATCATATTTTCTTATCAGGCTTGAGAATAACAATAGTTACGTGAATACAATGATCCCAATTGTTTTTTTGTACATTTATGATTTTCTCAAATATCTTAACATGTCAATATGTGTATATCTGAATATCTAATTGTTAATTATTCAGTTAACAAAACTACTGAGAAACATATATAACCTTATTTAGTAAACAAATACTAATATTGATTAAAATATAAAAACTATGGTCATGGTAAATTTATATAGAAATATTAGTCAGCTATTCATTTGATCATATTAATTTAATTTTTCACCTAAACATCAAGAGACAAACTTTCTATGACTGTACTCTTCACAGGCAATAAATGATATATAATGCATGACTCAAAATGTGATGATCATCTCATAAGATTGTTGTTAACCTCCTCTAAAATATTTATAAGAAAAATAAAAGGTACTATTTTTGTGGGCTTTAGAATGTATCGATTAGTGTGTCTACCCTTTTTTTTTAAATGAATGAACTTTAGGCCTGAATTCTGAGGCACCTAACTATTAGGCCTGTTTGTTATTGTAATTAAAGAAATTAAAGCTTTTTGGTCAATTTCATAATGAAATTATTTTTCAGATATAACAATAAATTGTATAAGTAAGGATGGTGGAAGTAGAACTACCCTATAAAACTTGAAATTAAATTACACTAGTCAGGATTGTCTAAGTTATATTCCAAGTAAAACAAGCGAACTTGGAGTACAATAATCATGTTTTTTGTTCCATCAAAAATAACTATATGGTTTGTTTAAATTATGATGTAATTGTTAGCTAATCAATGTAATTGTGATAATAATGTGAGTTATTAATTTCTTAAAAAATTGTATTAATTCCTGCTTTGACTGATAGTGGGCAAAATAAATTGAGTGTTTCATTGCCTTGCACGAATAATCCAGGAGTTCTAATAAAAGAAAAATTGATTATTTGTCACTCTAAAACTTAATTTCAAATTGGAAAAATGTTATCTTGAACTTTAAAATTGTAAAAATGTCACTCTAAACTTGCTTAAATTGAAATTTTGCCACCAATACTCAATTCTTATACTATTTTTATTAAAAATTAACTAAAAAATACTGTTTTGAAATACGTATTTCTGTATTTCTGATTATACCTTCATGTATAGACTCCTCCATTTCCTCCTCTCTTTTTCCACTGACAACGGACCCCACCCCAACAGCCCTTCTTCTTTCCTCTTTTCTCTCTCCCGTCCGCACGAGACAGAGGCGACGCCTCTCTTCCTCTCTTCCTCTTTTCTCTCGCTGCAACCCTAGCCCCACTCCCTCGTTCTTCCACTGATTTCCCAATCCCACCCCCGTGTCTTCTCTCCTTTTCCTTTCTTTCAGAGCCTGTTCGGCCGACAAATGGGAATGGGTTTGGGCACAGGAATTGAACTGAAAAACACTGTTCCAGTGGAAAAAAAAAAATCAGTTCACGGGAAAAAAAATTCAGTTGAACTGAATTTTTTTTTCCCACATGAACAGTGATTCGTCCGAACAGGCCCTCAAGGAGAAGGTTATCGGTTTGATGATCTCCCGCCTCTCTCTCTTCCTTTGGGTTACGAAATTCGCCGCTGTTCTCTCCGTCATCAGAAGCCCTGTCCTTGCGACAACCTTGTAGAGGGAGTCAGTTATCTACTCAGTACGGTATGAATTCGTGTGGATTCTTCTGTGATTTTCGGGTATATATACCCTCTCCAATAGTCTCGCTGTGAATTCGTGTGGACTTTTACCTTGTGCTCCAGAAATTTTGGCAAGTTGTATATGATCGAGCGAGACTAATAAAACAAAGTAATCTTGAGCTGAGTTTGCCTTTTCTATTCGGAAATAAATCTGCTGCGATTCTTTGGGATCGCAGGGACCCTGCAATTTCAATTCTCACCATCTATTTTGTGGAATCTACGAATCTTAAAAGCAATTGTTTTCTTTGCACGAATCTCAAAATAAATAAAAGGGCGGATGTGGAATTGCAGGGTCCTTGCGATCTCAAAGAATCACAGCAGATTTATTTCTTTTCTATTCGGCTCTCCAAAATGGCAAGGTTCGATTATTAGCCGATTTTTTTAAAAATATCCCAAAAAATAATTATTTTATTAATAATAACCAGGTTTTGGATGAAATTTTAAAAATACCCAGGCCGCAGATATTTTCTGTGCTCCGGAATTTTTATTCCGGGCCGCAGAAAAAATTTGCGTCCCGAAAATTTTTTTTTTTTTTTTTTCGAATTTTTTATTCCGAGCGCAGATTTTTTCTGCGGCACGGATTTTTTTTTTTTTTTTTTTTTTTTTTTTTTAGAGTTTGGAGAAAAAAAATCCATTATGTATATATATGTATATGTATATGTATATGTATGTATATGTATATGTATGTGTATGTGTATGTGTATGTGTATGTATATGTGTATGTGTATGTGTATGTGTATGTGTATGTATGTGTATGTGTATGTGTATGTGTATGTGTATGTGTATGTGTGTGTGTGTGTGTGTGTGTGTGTATGTGTATGTGTATGTGTATGTGTATGTGTATGTGTATGTGTATGTGTATGTGTATGTGTATGTGTATGTATATGTATATGTATGTATATATAAATATACAAATATATGTATATATAAATATACAAATGTATGTAGATATAAATATACAAATATATGTATATAATATTTATGTATATGTATATAATATTTATGTATATGTATATAATATTTATGTTTATGTATATGTATATGTATATGTATATGTATATGTATATGTATATGTATATGTATATGTATATGTATATGTATATGTATATGTATATGTATATGTATATGTATATGTATATGTATATGTATATGTATATGTATATGTATATGTATATGTATATGTATATGTATATGTATATGTATATGTATATGTATATGTATATGTATATGTATATGTATATGTATATAATATTTATGTGTATGTATATGTATACACATATATACACATATATACATATATTATATACACATATATGCATATACATATATTATACACATATTATATTATATATACATACACATATATTATTAAAAAAAATCAGATCATGGATATTTTCTTTCTCCAAACTCTAAAAAAAAAAAAATATATATATATATATACATATACATCTACATATATGTTATCACATTATTAGACCTATCATTTCGACTTGTTTCCATATGAAAATCTATGTTTTGAACCAATAAAAGGTGCCTTTTACATTGAACATCCATAGAATGTGGTACTGCTAAGTTTTGGTTCTTACTTTGCAGGAATCAAACGAAATTGGGCAAAATCAGGCAATTGGCAGACTTCAGGAAGCTCTGATGCGAGTCGCATTCATCTGGTGCGAGTCGCATCCAAGCCCAAAGCGACCTGCGATGCGACCCTCACTGCTCTCTCTTGAAGACCATCTGATGCGAGTCGCATCCACCTGATGCGAGTCGCATCAACTGTTGCCGCCCAGTTCAAATTAAATCTGACAAGCCCAAAGTCAACTCTGTTGCCTATATAAGGAGGTCCTATGCCAGAATTCAGAAGGCTTTTTCCCCCTCTACATTCCAGAACACAAAAAGAGCGAAGATCAAGAGAGAAGAAGGAGATTGGAGCTTGCTTGAAGAAGAGGAGAAGAAGAGAAGATTGCAAGATCCTCTCCAATCCACCTTGGATCTTCGAGCTCCATTATGATCTGCCTATTCTCTCTCTCTTTCATGTTTACTTTTGTTATGCTTGAGTAGATCCCTGTTTCTTAGGGTTAAGATGTAATCTCCAAACCTTTTCTTTGAGTTGAATGATGTTTTGATCTAATGTTGAACTTGTGTGATTGTTGTTTGAGTATTCATTGTTTGCTTGATTGTGATTTCTTGATTGATTCTTGATTGTCTACTGTTAGATGTCTATAGCATCTCTTCTAGTAATTAGGCCTTGATGTATCTTGCAATTGTAATTGAGCACTTGAAGTAGATCTAAGATCAATAGTAACCGAGAGGTGAAATTTCTATTATCGAGAGGTTATAGATACTTCTAGTTAACCAGACAATCAATCTAGGTTAGATACCAGTAGGCGAGAGCCACAGGTCGAAGCCTCGCACAAGAAATCAACTTAGATACGAACTCATGTCAGCTCTGCTCGAGGGCCATGCGACCCGCATCAGAGATGATGCGAGTCGCATCACACAGGTCACATCAGAGATGATGCGAGTTGTATGATAGGTCCAGAGAAGGAAAAGTTTGGAGATGAAGTCTGAAACCCTAAGAACACATTTTATAATTGATTCAAAACCAAATCTTTTAATCGCTTTCATTTACCTTTAATTGAATTGTCTTTTGAAATTTAGAAATTGAAACAAATCAAACCCAATTCTTCAAACTTCTAGTACCTAACTTGGATTTGTGAAAGTCTAGAATTGAGTTTAACCGTCCCTGAGGATCGATACCTTATTTTACTACACGGATAGGATTGTACACTTGCAATCCTAGACGTGAGTGGATTCAAGATTTAAAACAAGTACAATTAGTTGTATTTGGAACTTTGTAAGCACACTCTGAGAAGCGAACAAGTTTTGGCGCCGTTGCCGGGGACGGCTATCAATTCCTTTCTAGATTTACACTTTTCTTAGTTAATCTAGATTTTAGTTTGTATCTTTTCTTTTGCTTTACTTCTTTATCACTAAAAAAAAAACTGGCTTTCATCCCCCCTACTGCAGGTAAATACAAGCTGACTTACCAACTGAGGAGCAGAGGACCACTCTTCGACGAAACACCTCCAGAAGACACAGTCCCTGCTCAGACATCGACTGAAGCGACCCGCACAGAGGTTGACGCGACTCGCATCACAACCGAAGCGACTCGCATCACAACCAAAGCGACTCGCATCACAGAGACAATGTCAGAACATCCGAGCAGGGAGGACAGGGATGCAGAAAGAAATAGAGAGCGAGAAGACTTGACTGACCAGTCTGACGACGACATGGATGTCTTCATGCCAAGGACCTTGCGAGAGTTCAATGTACCAAGGGCTGGAGATGTGAGAGGTGCAATCCGGCTGCCGCGCATTCCAGGACAACAACCCAACTTCAATCCGGGAGTTGTCAACATGGTGCAGCAGAACACCTTTCATGGACTCGACCACGAAGACCCGCACTCTCATCTCCAAACATTCCTCGAGTGCATCACGACCATCAAAACCAACGGTGAGAATGCTGATTACACCAAGCTTGCTCTATTTCTTTTCACTCTTAGGGACAAAGCAAAGAAATGGTTAGGATCTTTACCTAGGGACTCAGTTTTGACTTGGAGGGAATTGTCCAAATTGTTTCTGACCAGATTTTTCCCTCATAAACGAACTGCCAAGGTAAGACATGACCTGACCAGCTTTAGTCAAATTTTTGATGAACCCCTGAATGAGGCATGGGAAAGGTTTAGAGAATTGCAATACTCTTGTCCACACCACGGTATACCGGACTGGCTCTTGATCCAAACGTTTTATGACGGCTTGAACGAAAGCACTCGTGCTTACGTCGACGCTGTTGCTGGAGGCGCGCTGATGTCAAGGGAGCCTTTAGAGGCTATGAACTTGATAGACAGCATGGCGCAGAACCAGCAATGGTCCGGCCGTGACAACTCACGACGACGAGGAGGCCAAGGAGGTAGCCAAGGAGGTGGCAAGTACGAGGTGGATCACATCACGGCTCTCACCGCTAAGATGGACGCCATGCAGAGAGCGATGGACAAGCTCAGCGTCAAAGCAGTTGAACAGCAACCCCAAGCATGCGTCATGTGTGGTGATGAGAGACATGCTTACGAGCAATGTCCATTGGTGCAAGCTGATGAGGAGAGCGAGCAGGTCAATTCCATCAACAATGAACCTTCCTTTTTCCCAAAACCTCCCTTCAACCGATCCTACTCCAAGGATCCAATGGAACAACAGAATTGGAATAGGAATCAAAACAACCCTGCGCCTTTCAACAATGCTCCCAGGCCCCCTTTCACCAACCCCACCAACAACAATAACTCCTTCATCAATCCATCATCCGGCAGCAACTGGAACAATTCTTCTGGAGGAGGCAACAACAGAAACTTCTACCAGAACGCCTCCTTCCCCAATCAGAACAACCGAGCACCTCAAGCTGGCCCTTCCAAACCATATGTGCCTCCCTATGCGACGAACTTCACACACGAGCAAGGGAAGATGAACCAGATGATGTGGGAGCAAATGCAATCAATGGCAACTCAAATGGCCACCCAAAGCAAATTGTTGGAGCAACTGAGTCATATCGTCACTTCCAGCCAACCTCAACCTGGCAAACTGCCAGCGCAGCCAGAACCAAACCCCAGAGGAGAAGCTAAGGCGATCACACTGAGGAGTGGGACTCAGTACGATGAACCAGCTTTCCCAACTGATCAGATTCTAACCGATGCGACTGGCACCACCATTGATGCAACTGGCACCACCCCTGATGCGACTGGCATCAACTCTGATGCGACCTGCACCACCACAGTGCGACTCGCATCGACTCCAGAAGAACCTCTGGATGCGACTCGCATTGGTACAGTGCGACCCGCATCAAAGGAATCTGACAAGTCTGACAGAGAGAAAGGGAAAGGAGTTGAAAAACCTTACAGACCACCTGTACCCTTTCCCCGACGATTAGCTGAGAACAAGTTGAACGCTCAATTCGCGAAATTCACTGAGGTGATCAAAGGCCTGCAAATCACGATCCCGTTCACCGATGCCTTGACTCAAATGCCCTCCTATGCCAAGTTCCTGAAAGATATTCTATCCAATAAGCGAAGCTTGGGGGGAAATGAAACGGTGAAGTTGACAGAACAATGCAGTGCCATTCTGAAGAACGACCTACCTCCCAAATTGGACGATCCAGGTAAGTTCTTCATTCCTTGCATCATAGGAAAGGCGACAATCAGGAAAGCTCTCTGCGATCTAGGAGCAAGCGTGAGTCTCATACCACGCACGATCTACGAGCGAATGGGGGTAGGTGAGCTCAGACCAACGCGAATGTCATTACAACTAGCAGACTCCTCGGTACGACTACCACTTGGCATTGTGGAAGACGTACCAGTTCAAGTCGGTAAGTATTTCGTACCTGTCGATTTTGTTGTCATGGAGATGGAAGAGGATAAGGAAGTCCCCATCATCTTGGGACGACCTTTCCTCAGAACGGCAGGTGCAATCATCGACGTCTCTCAGGGAACGCTGACCATGAACTTTGGAGGAGAGAAAGTGTGTTTTCAAATCGACCGCGCCATGAAGTATCCTTCAACCGAATCTTGTTTCCGAGTAGATGTGATCGAAGAATGTTTAACGGATTTGGTAGAAGACTACCTTCTTGAGCGGACCAATGAGAGTATGAACGAGCACTTCGAATTTCTGTCTGAAATGCAAGTTGAAATAACGAATTCGGAAGTATGTGGAGCGGATGTGAAAGCAGCTGACTTTGGGGAGACTGGATGCGACCCGCATCAACCCCATGCGAGTCGCATCCCAAGGTCTGGAGAATTTGGAGCTAATGGAGGCGACTCAAGTACACCTGATGCGACTCGCAAGGAGTGTGATGCGACTCGCAAGGAGCATGATGCGACTTGCATCAAAGCCCAGACAGAGAAACCCACTCTTGAGCTCAAGCCTCTACCAGCCAACCTCAGGTACGAGTACCTTGGACCAGATCAATCTCTCCCCGTTATAGTAAACGCCGAATTGAATCCCGAACAAACCGCCAAGCTTTTGGAGAAATTGACACTTCATCGAGGGGCGATTGGGTATTCGATCAACGACTTGAAGGGGATCAGCCCGTCCATCTGCTCACACCGAATCTTCTTGGAGGATGATCACAAGCCATCTGTTGAGCACCAAAGACGGCTCAATCCGAACCTGAAAGAGGTAGTCAAGAAAGAAATTCTCAAGCTTCTAGACGCCGGTATTATATACCCTATCTCTGACAGTAGATGGGTGAGCCCAGTCCACGTGGTGCCAAAGAAAGGAGGGGCAACGGTGGTGAGAAATGCGAAGAATGAACTGGTCCAAACCCGTGTGGTGACGGGACATCGCATGTGCATCGACTACAGGAAGCTGAACGCAGCCACACGCAAGGACCATTTCCCTCTGCCATTCGTTGACCAACTCCTCGAACGACTTGCAGATCACTCCTATTTCTGCTATCTGGATGGTTACTCTGGTTTCTTCCAGATACCGATTCACCCACAAGACCAAGAAATGACCACTTTTACCTGTCCCTACGGTACGTACGCGTACCGTAGGATGCCATTTGGTCTGTGCAATGCACCAGCAACCTTTCAAAGAGCCATGATGGCCATCTTTTCAGACTTCATTGAGAAAGAGGTTGAAATTTTTATGGATGACTTCTCGGTGTATGGAACATGCTTCGACACTTGTCTGACCAACCTGTGCAAGATCTTGCAGAGATGTGAGGAAGTCCATCTCATTCTGAACTGGGAGAAATGCCACTTCATGGTCCAGTCAGGAGTCGTCCTTGGACATGTCGTGACCTCAAAAGGCATCGAAGTCGACAAGGCCAAGATCGAAGTGATCGAGAAACTAGAGATTCCGACGAGCGTCAAAGGAGTTCGAAGCTTTCTTGGACATGCTGGATTCTACCGTCGGTTCATCAAGGATTTTTCCAAGATTGCTAAGCCATTGACCAATCTGCTCATCAAGGAGTCTGACTTTGTCTTCACTGAAGAATGCGTCAAATCTTTTCACAGCTTGAAGGAGTCTCTCATCTCAGCACCTATCCTGCAACCACCTGACTGGTCTCTTCCCTTTGAGATCATGTGCGATGCGAGCGACTACGCAGTAGGAGCTGTTCTTGGGCAGAGGAAGGGATCGATGCCATGTGCCATCTACTACGCTAGCAAGGTGCTAGACCCTGCCCAGATGAATTACACGACTACCGAGAAAGAACTTCTTGCTGTTGTGTTTGCTCTTGACAAGTTCAGGTCGTATCTGGTTGGTTCGAAGATCATCATCTACACCGACCATGCCGCGCTCAGGTACTTGTTGAAAAAGCAGGACGCAAAGCCTCGACTGATAAGATGGATTCTTCTCCTGCAAGAATTCGATCTTGAAATCAGAGACAAGAAAGGGGTCGAAAACACCGTAGCCGACCATCTCTCCAGACTCCGTTTGGATGACGAGAGTTCTGCCGACTTGCCAATCGATGATTCCTTTCCCGACGAGCAGCTCTTCTCCGCTTCAACTCTGGCTCACCTTGATGCGACTCGCATGGAGTGTCTTGCGACTCGCATCCTTCATGATGAGACTCGCATGGGAGTCAATGCGACCCGCTTGAGCAGGTATCCAGACCCTTGGTATGCAGACATGGCCAATTACCTTGCCTCTGGGATCCTCCCAAACGCCATGACTTACCAGCAGAGGAAAAAGCTAAAATCTGACGCAAAATTCTATTTCTGGGACGATCCCTTTCTTTTCAAGTTAGGGATCGACAGCCTCCTCCGACGCTGTGTACCACATGAAGAGACACGTTCCATTCTCGAGCACTGCCATTCATCCACCTATGGCGGACATGCCTCGTTCTCCAAAACGGCCGCCAAGGTTTTACAATGTGGTTTCTTCTGGCCATCTATCTTTAAAGACGCGAAAACCTTGGTGATGTCATGTGACAAGTGTCAACGCACTGGGAACATCACTAATCGCAATGAGATGCCTCTCAACTCCATTCTTGAGGTCGAAGTCTTCGACGTGTGGGGCATAGATTTCATGGGACCATTTCCAGCTTCATGTGGAAATGAGTACATTCTAGTTGCGGTTGACTACGTTTCAAAATGGGTCGAGGCAGTGGCCTGTCGAAGAGCTGACTCAGGCGCGGTGAAGCGATTATTCAATGATGTCATCTTTCCTCGTTTTGGAGTGCCAAGAGCTGTCATCAGCGATGGAGGGAAGCATTTCATAAACCGTCAATTCAACAATCTCCTGCAGCGACATGGAGTGACGCACAAGGTCTCCACCTCTTGCCATCCTCAGTCGAACGGCCAAGCTGAAATCTCCAACAGGGAAATCAAATCTATCTTGGAGAAGACCGTGGCAAGAACAAGGAAGGATTGGTCTTTGAAATTGAGTGACGCGCTCTGGGCCTACCGTACAGCATTCAAAACACCGATTGGGATGAGCCCTTTCAAGCTGGTGTATGGAAAGCCGTGTCATCTGCCAGTTGAGATTGAGCACAAAGCGTTCTGGGCCACTCGTGCTATCAACATGGACTTGTTAGCAGCTGGAGAGAAGCGTATCCTCGATTTGCACGAATTGGAAGAGATGCGTCAGCACTCATACGAGAATGCGAGGATCTACAAAGACAAAACCAAACGAATTCACGACAAGCGCATCATGTCTCGCGACTTCAAGGAAGGCGATCTGGTCCTCTTGTTCAATTCCAGGTTACGACTCTTTCCTGGGAAATTGAAAACCAGATGGTCAAGTCCGTTTGTGGTACGAAGGGTGCACCATTTCGGCGCAATTGAAATTGGGAATGACACATGTGGGGTTTTCAAAGTGAACGGTCAGCGTCTCAAGCACTATGTGGCAGATCATGATTATCAGGAGCGGGTTGTTCAAGACCTCTCTGATCCCGTCTCACCGGAGGATTAGCACAAAGAAGGTCGAGCTTGAGACCTGAAACAAGCGCTTCTTGGGAGGCAACCCAAGCCTTTTCAGTTTACTTTTAGTTAGATTAGTTAGCTATTTTTCCTTTCTACCGAAAAGAATTACCAACTTCCACTTGATGCGACTCGCATCATCTCCGATGCGACTTGCATCACTCGATGCGACTCGCATCCCACATGATGCGACTCGCATCAATGCGAACAGACGCAGCATCAGAAGGGGTGCGCCCAAACGACGCGAGTCTCACCATATAACCCTCACCCGCACCTCTCCTGTTCCTTTCTTCTTCCTCTGCCCAGCGAACCCCACCTCTCCTTCTTCTTGTTCTTCTTCGTTGCGACTCGAATCACCTCCGTGCGAGCCTCAACGAAATCCTCCACCGAAACCCTAAACCCTTCTTCTCCTACCCGTCGGTCTTCACCACCTCTTCACCGATCAAATCTCCATCTCTCCCTGCCGAAACCTCCTTCTCACTTCCCTTTTCTCCATTGCCACGATCACAACCCTCTCATTCTCTCTTCTTCCGCCTCTGCTAGATCGCCTCTGCCGCCAGATACCAGACAGTGCGACTCGCATCGCTACCCAGTGCGACTCGCATCGCTTACAAGGCGACTCGCATCAACAGTCAGGCGACTCGCATCACAGCCATCATGAGTGATCCAGAATCACCCATGAACCGCGAGCTCCGATCCAAGCGCAACCAAGAGCGCCGACAACGCGAGCTTCGCCGACAGAGGGATCTCCGTATCCAACAGGGGATACCGGACCCTACTCCCTCTCCTTCAGAGTCTGAGGACCAAGACTGGTCTCAGCTAGGCGCCAGTTCAGCTCGCACCAGTGGTAACTCCTCTCATTCTTCTTCTTCTCATTCTTCTCAGTCTTCCTATCACCCTTCTCCCGCACAGGCAGGGGCTGGGTTGGGCACTATAGAGTACAACTCTGATGACTCTGACCCCATCTCGGGTAGGGAAACCCCCCGAGCAGCAGACTACCCAGCCCCTCACTTCACTCTCTCCAGCCATGGTATGCTGGAACGCTTTCTCTACCTCAGGCAGCGCACTTATGAGAACACGCGCCGAGTCGATTTCGACACTTTGGATGCCTTTGGGGTTCACGAGGAATTCCTTCGTCTCACTGGAAGGATCGGGTTCACTCCCGCCTTCTGGGCAATCGAGCGTAACTGCTACACCGAGCTTACCCTCGAGTTCCTCTCCTCTCTCAAGCTGCGTCAGGATGTGCATGGCTACTACTACATCAAGTTCCAGATGCTCAACCAGACGCACCGGCTCACTCTGGTCCGACTCCGTGAGTGGTTCGGATTTGACAGCGACCCCGATACCGATTTCCTTGACCATCGCGTGGGGTTCGACAAGGCTCATTTCTGGCGTCTGATCTCTGGGATGATGAGTGCCACCAGTGCCCAGTACCGCAGCATTGCCATCTCTCACCCGGTACTGCGGTGCATCCAGCGCACCATCGGCTGCTCTATCTTCGCACGCGGGGAGACTGCAGCCCGAGTCAATGAGGAGGACCTTTGCCTTATGGACCACATGCTCCGTCCTGAGGCTGAGTTGGTGCGACCGGACCTGATGTTGTTCATGGTCCGTCACTGGGTGGATCTCCAGCGCAACACGAAGGTGGGTGGCGCTGTTCGCATTGGCGCCTATGTCACCCTGATCGCTGACAGGCTTGGCGTCTCGACCGCAGGCCTCACTCTCTCTACTGGCCATCTCACCCTGGATGCCAGGGCATACGAGCGGGCGACTTTTCTAAAGATTGAGCGCGGTCCTGCTGGCCACAGTTCTCGGTACTTCTGGGCTCTGAAGGGTCATGGCTTGCATCTGATGCCTCTCCGCCTTGCACCCTTGTCTTTCGATGATGAGAGCACCTGGTTTTTCACCGAGCCCCTGCCAGACGAGCCGGCGCCACCTTCTCCTCCTATCCAGCCCACTTCTCCAGTCCATGATGACGTCGCCATGCCAGATGTCCCTCTCTCTCCTGCCCACCCTTACACTTCTCCTATGCACTTCCATGATTCCACATTCCAGGCAGCCACATCTCCCTTCCAGGCAGGCACATTTACCTATCATGCTGGCCCCTCCACTTCATATGCTGGTCCTTCCTATCCACCACCAGTTCCCTCACCCACTATCCAGGATATCTACAGCCTCGTCTATGACATGAGGTCTGAGCAGGGTGCCATTCTCTACGACTTACAGCGCAGAGTGGGTGACATTGAGGATGTTTTGCGCGATTGGAGGTTCGACCCCTCCGATGACTGAGCAGGTTTGTTTTTCTTCTCCCCTTCCTTTTGCTTTTTCCTAGAGTCTTGAAGCATTGAGGACAATGCTCAGACTAAGCTTGGGGGGGTGACTTTAGGATTTTTAGGATTTATTCGTTCTTACTTAGATCATGTTTACTTGTTTATTGCATTTTTAGGTAGGAATTTGTGTGATTGTGTAAATTGGAAACTTTTTGAATAATTGTTGGTGTTGATCAGGATGACCCTAGGAGATTCGAACTATCCCATAATTGACCAACAAACTGATGAGGACGAATGTTTTGACCATTTGTAATGATGAAAACTTGAAATGTATTGAGAAACTCATTTAGAAATTGACTTGTGCCTTCTCAAATAGGGAAATGGGGGTTATTGATAAAGAAAGTTTGGGATATCATTTGGTATGAATGAATATCAAAGGATGTGTGTATTCATGATATGTGCAAAAGAATAAAAATATAATAATAGATGGAGAAACCAAGAGTACTGGCAATAAGTCCTTTTTAGGGCGCCTTTGAGCTCATCTCCTAAATAAAACAAAAAAAAAAAAAAGAGAAGAAACGAAAAGACGGAGAACATAAGAGTACTGGCAATAAGTCCTTTTAGGGCGCCTTTGAGCTCGTCTCCCACTTAGAAAAAAAAAGAGAAGAAAATTTTGCACATATCAACACGCGAAGTCTGCAACTTTCTGACCTAAGCTTGTTCCAAGCTTGGGGGGGTTAAAAAGGGAAAATCTCCACAAATGAGGACAATAGTTAAATAGATAAATGATAACTTGATTGATTCAAGTGCTCAGCTTTACAAGTATTCAAATATTTCAGAATTTGAAGTTTGGTTGGTCGATTTGTGTGGAGAATCAAGGTCAATTAGGAAAGTCCAAGTTATACCAACATGATTTTTAAAATTCCCAATTGAAACAACTCATATAAATTCTTGCATTTAGGAAATTTGCATTTAGAGTCCAAACCGGTACCAATTTTTAGATTTCTGCTTGAGGACAAGCAAAGGTTAAGCTTGGGGGAATTTGTTATCACATTATTAGACCTATCATTTCGACTTGTTTCCATATGAAAATCTATGTTTTGAACCAATAAAAGGTGCCTTTTACATTGAACATCCATAGAATGTGGTACTGCTAAGTTTTGGTTCTTACTTTGCAGGAATCAAGCGAAATTGGGCAAAATCAGGCAATTGGCAGACTTCAGGAAGCTCTGATGCGAGTCGCATTCATCTGGTGCGAGTCGCATCCAAGCCCAAAGCGACCTGCGATGCGACCCTCACTGCTCTCTCTTGAAGACCATCTGATGCGAGTCGCATCCACCTGATGCGAGTCGCATCAACTGTTGCCGCCCAGTTCAAATTAAATCTGACAAGCCCAAAGTCAACTCTGTTGCCTATATAAGGAGGTCCTATGCCAGAATTCAGAAGGCTTTTTCCCCCTCTACATTCCAGAACACAAAAAGAGCGAAGATCAAGAGAGAAGAAGGAGATTGGAGCTTGCTTGAAGAAGAGGAGAAGAAGAGAAGATTGCAAGATCCTCTCCAATCCACCTTGGATCTTCGAGCTCCATTATGATCTGCCTATTCTCTCTCTCTTTCATGTTTACTTTTGTTATGCTTGAGTAGATCCCTGTTTCTTAGGGTTAAGATGTAATCTCCAAACCTTTTCTTTGAGTTGAATGATGTTTTGATCTAATGTTGAACTTGTGTGATTGTTGTTTGAGTATTCATTGTTTGCTTGATTGTGATTTCTTGATTGATTCTTGATTGTCTACTGTTAGATGTCTATAGCATCTCTTCTAGTAATTAGGCCTTGATGTATCTTGCAATTGTAATTGAGCACTTGAAGTAGATCTAAGATCAATAGTAACCGAGAGGTGAAATTTCTATTATCGAGAGGTTATAGATACTTCTAGTTAACCAGACAATCAATCTAGGTTAGATACCAGTAGGCGAGAGCCACAGGTCGAAGCCTCGCACAAGAAATCAACTTAGATACGAACTCATGTCAGCTCTGCTCGAGGGCCATGCGACCCGCATCAGAGATGATGCGAGTCGCATCACACAGGTCACATCAGAGATGATGCGAGTTGTATGATAGGTCCAGAGAAGGAAAAGTTTGGAGATGAAGTCTGAAACCCTAAGAACACATTTTATAATTGATTCAAAACCAAATCTTTTAATCGCTTTCATTTACCTTTAATTGAATTGTCTTTTGAAATTTAGAAATTGAAACAAATCAAACCCAATTCTTCAAACTTCTAGTACCTAACTTGGATTTGTGAAAGTCTAGAATTGAGTTTAACCGTCCCTGAGGATCGATACCTTATTTTACTACACGGATAGGATTGTACACTTGCAATCCTAGACGTGAGTGGATTCAAGGTTTAAAACAAGTACAATTAGTTGTATTTGGAACTTTGTAAGCACACTCTGAGAAGCGAACAATATACATATACATAAACATAAATATTATATACATATACATATATATACATATACAGATACATATACATATACATATACATATACAGATACATATACATACATATACATATATATACATATACATATACATATACATACATCTACATATACATACACATACACATACATATACATACATATACATACACATACATATATTTACATGATGGATTTTTTTTCTCCAAACTGTTAAAAAAAAAAAAAAAAAAAATCCGGGCCGCAGAAAAAAATCTGTGCTCGGAATAAAAAATTCCAAAAAAAAAAAAAAAAAAAAATTTCCGGGCGCAAATTTTTTCTGCGGCCCGGAATAAAAATTCCGGAGCGCAGAAAAAATCTGCGGCCTGGGTATTTTTAAAATTTCATCCAAAACCTGGTTATTATTAATAAAATAATTATTTTTTAATGTATTTTTAAAAAAATCGGATTATTAGTTAAGTGGCAGCACTGCATAACTTAATACAAAAATCACAGAAAAGGCAAAATTAGTTAAGTGGCAGCACTGTATATATACCCTTTTCCTTTTTCTGTGAGTTTGCCTTTTTTGTGATTTTCGTGTTTTTTTCTTATAAGGATATTTTAGTCATTATTTTTATTTTTATTTTTTAACAACATTAATACAGTATATATAGCAAAATTACAATTTAAGCAAGTTTAGAGTGGCATTTTTACCATTTCAAAGTTTAAAATAGCATGTTTTTCAATTTGAAGGTTTTGGAGTGGTAAATAACCAATTTTCCTTTCAACAAAATAATTCAAAATAATAATATAAAAAAACTTCAATATCCAATAATAATTATTTTAACAAAAATTTAAAAATTTATAATATTACAATATCTAATTACGACCTAAAAACTTATGAAACTATAATTGATACAATTTTGATAAATATAGTTGGGTATATTAAAATGTTTAAGAAAGTGTAGTCTTCTCTACGCAATTCAGTGCAGATTTGTAATTAAAAATTTCAACTTCAAAAATATCAGGTAATTGTAATCTAACGTCAATTATGATTTGAATTTGAATTGGATTGATCTAATTATTAATTTCAAAACATAAAAATGATTTAGGCCATGTGCGTTTGTCAGGGGATTATGCGGGATGGAATTTGACGGGATGGGAACCCACTTTTTAAAAAATGGGAAGATACGTAAGGGAATTTGGTGAAATGAGTGTTCAGTTGTACCGTAGGATTAATTGTGGAAAGTTTTATTTTCTTTCTAGAACAATTGATATTATACAATTATTTTTATTAATTAAATTATTAATAATGTAATAAAATAAAATACATTAAGAACTAACATAACATAACATAACTTATTAATTATTATTTGATAAAATATAAATATTTTTATAATTAAAACAAGAAAATGGGTAATAAATTAAGGAAATATTTATAAACAGATAGAAAATAAGATATTAATATTTTAAATAATATATATTTTATTTTTTTACATGCTACGGTGCTACGGAGAAGCTAAGAAGCATTAAAATTTAAAAACTATTAGCTAAATTAAGTTTGATATTAATAATTATAATAAAATAGCTTAATCACATCAAGAAGTAACTAATTTATTAGTTTTCACAACAGCTTAGCCAATTGGGAACAAAAAACAGAGTTTCGACTTAATTTGTTTTTTCCTATGGTAACAGTGTTATTTGAAAAAAAAAAATGAACTCTTGAAAATTAAATTAGGAAAAATCCTAAGGCTGTGCTCCAGTAAATATATGTGCTGTTACTTGCTCCACTAATTTACACGGAGTGAAAGAAGAGTATGTTTGAATTTTTCAATTGAACTTATATTTTATCTATTGTGACTATTTTACCCTTAATACTTCATTTTATCTATTAGAAAGTTATGCAAAAAAATGAAATTTTGATCTCATTTCAAGTAAAAGTACCAACTCCATAGAATCATCAAGAGCCCAAAAGATACAACAGCTATATACAAATTGGTTATAACAGCTAGGTAAATACAATTTAGAAAGCTAAGGGGATTGTATTCATTAATTAAAATTGGTCACAACAGCTATATACAATTTAGAAAGCTAAACAGTGTTTAAAGTTCATGTATCATCTCAGTAACATGCACGAAGCCACCTCTGAATACCTTGGCGTATCTTCCTAGCAATTCAACAGCCATAGTTGCATTTCTTGCACACACCTCCTTGCCAGTATACTTGGCAATAACTCTTGATCATCAAAAACAATCTTATTTCTCTGATTCCATATGAACTAGACCACACATGCAATTCGTGAGCCCCATTCCATTCTTGCCATTTTTCCGGTTCTCTTTACCGTATGCCAGGACTTGATCCAAATCTCATGCACTGTACCAGTCGGTACCATAAACAACAAATCATAGTAGATATAAACTAAAATAAGT
This sequence comes from Carex rostrata, assembly GCA_964058875.1. Taxonomy (NCBI): domain Eukaryota; kingdom Viridiplantae; phylum Streptophyta; class Magnoliopsida; order Poales; family Cyperaceae; genus Carex; species Carex rostrata. Next base: position 1,167,579 of record CAXKVT010000193.1, on the reverse strand, counting down.
TGAATAAAAAAATATGTAACAACAAGCAAAGAAAAAAAATCTGACAATGAAGATCTAAAAAAATTACATGTCAGTCCCTGAAATTTTGTTAACTTACAAACAAGCCCTTCCAAAGTCAAAAATCAAAGATCATACCAAAAGTATAATAAAGCATCATCATATATAATCAAGTATAATCAAGCATAATCAAGTCTTTAAATATATCAAGGTTCTTTCACAAAATATAAAGGACATTCTCAAATATTTGGATACTAAAAATACTTAAAACAGCTCCCCTTATAACAATGGATACTAAAAATACTTAAAATAGCTCCCCTTATAATCAAATTGAACTCCTGTACCAGTTTTACATTTGCAATGCAATACCTACAAGTTTTCACTAAAAAAGAAAAGAAAAGAAAAAGGCAAGAATCATATCATACCAGTATAGTGATACGAGTTGCTTTGAATTAACTGTACCCCAGATTTCACCAAAAACTCAACTTTTAAATGCAACCTTAAACTCAACTTTTAAATGCAACTTTTCAATAATGTAATCATAGCATAATGCTTAGGTGAAATGCAACCTTAAATCACCAAAAACTCAACTTTTAAATTGTACCCCGGATTTCACTAGAATTGTACAAAAAATTTAAAAATGTGAAGTTGTGAAGTTGTGAAGTTGTGAACAATGACCAACAATAGAGAAAATAAAAGGATGCAAACATAGCATTTTAACCACAAAAATGATGCAAACATAGCATCAAATAAAAGGACAGCAATACAAAACATCAATTGCATCAGATTATCATCTTGGATAATTTGTCCACATGTTAAGTGTCATTCCCTCTCTCATGGCTTCTCCTCTCCTTGAATCTCTTTCTTCATCTCGATTAGTAGGCTGCTCAGGTCTCGAAGGGATTCGATATTCAATTTCTGCATCAACTTCAGCAAGCAGAAATGATTTTCTTGCTGAAGTTGATGCAGAAATTATGCAATATGCAACAAACAGAAATGATTTTCTTCAGTGTATCAGTAGAGTAATGTGGTTCGGTTGTGCTTCTGATAATAGGAAAACGCTTCTTGAGGACACCGGAAGCTCGCTCGATCGCATTTCGTAATGAAGCATGTCGAAGATTAAACAATTCACGGGAGGTTTGAGGGGGGTTCCTAGTTGAGTACTTCTTTAAGTGATACCGCTCTCCTCTGTATGGTGTAATTAATCCACTCTTTATCATGAATCCAGCGTCAACCAAATAGTACTTTCCTACAAAAGTTTTAGAAATGAACATTACAAAACAAAAATTGTGCATTTTTCTTTAAATATACTTGTCTTAACAAATATTGTTACCTTGTGCTATTTTAAGAGGATACCTCCTAGTTAATGCATTTTTAATCATTCTTGAGTCGGATACTGTCCCCTCCCAACCCACCAAGACATACGTAAATTTCATATCAAAGGTACACGCAGCCAATACATTTATTGTTGTGTAGTCTTTTCTACCACGATATTTAAGAGCATTTTTGTCATCAACTCTCGCTCTAACATGTGTACCATCAATAGCACCGACACAATCCTGTCATTAAAAGGTTACAAAATACTAACGAGTGAGTAACACGTTACTTATTTATTCTATTTCATGTGCAAGTAGTAAATTAGAGTTATAAGTATGGATTGAACTTTTCACTATTGAGTATTTCTTGAGGAATTCTTGATCCATCAGGCTGGATCAAGAAATATGGTTCTAACTCTAATATTGTTTTCATAACTCTATGAAAATCACGACTCACTTAGCTCTGCCACGCCTCCAATAGAATGCTGTTGGCCAATGTTTTTCGTTATGGCCAACTGTGTATAGAAACCTTGCAACAAGCTCGTAGATGCCTACACGTCTACTTGGTTTAAGACCACCTTTTTCTTCCAATAAAGAACACAAGTAGAGGAAAGAGCGAGCGTCCATTCGAACTATGTCACGACATTGCCCGCCATGAACAAGTCTATACATTAATTTATCTCTTTCAAGATCACAATCTGCTTTCAACTCTCGTTGAACTTGATTAGCTTTCTTCCTTAACCGTTGAATCATTAATTGATAAGAACCACCGACAAATGTGTGCAACTGCCAACATCTTGTTGAAAGTAACTAGCTTATTGTTTCTTTGCTCGTCCATCTAAGAAAAAGATAAAATTACCGAGTCATTGCTATCGGTACACATTACACACATAAAAAATTAAAAAGACATTGTTCATTTGTAAACCATACTGATATAGTGATACCATTTTTTGCACAAATTTTTCCCCTTTCGTGTTTTTTTGCAAATTTTTGTAAACTCGATCACTCACAAATTAGTACATAAATAGAACTACTTGGCATTTTTTTTCATAAATAGAAACATCTGATGAAAATAAAAAGAAATAAAACTTAACTAATTAAGTAATGGAAATAAAAATAAATGAACCTGACTAGAAGAAAGATTACAAAATCATGAATTAGCTTCTACAATTACTTTTTCTACATGCTTAATGCACAATGAGGAAGACTGTAAGCTAAGCAATTTATTCTTCTATAGTTTCATTTAGGAATGTAAAAACTCATGTATCAGTTTTACATTTGCAATGCAATACCTACAAGTTTAATTTCACTAAAAAAGAAAAGAAAAAGGCAAGAGTCATATCATACCAGTATAGTGGTACGAGTTGCTTCAAATTAACTATAAAAAATCACAAAAATAAACAGCTAGTTAATCAAACCAAGTATAAAACCTAACATGAAGATAGCGTAAATAGAAATTAAAACTATTCATGAAAGCACGAAATCATAACCGTACGGTTGCTTCTGTATAGAACTTACCATCACCCATTCAATTATACCCCAGATTTCACCAGAATTATACAAAAATTTTAAAAATGTGAAGTTGTGAAGTTGTGAACAATGACCAACAATAGAGAAAATAAAGGACTTCTTTGCTTACAGCTATAAATAAGGGTTACAATGACCAGCAATTGATAACTAATTTACCGATCCACTCTTTGCTTTGTTTATTACAGTTAATTCGAAATCAAGCACCACCGAGAAGGGATAGAAAGCAAGCACCACCAAGAGAAAAAAAAAAAAGAATAGAAATTGCTTGATTTACCGAGAGAGAAAGCAATTTGGAGGGAAGACGAAAATGTAGAACCAGAACGGCGGGAGAAGGGGTATATTGCGTAAAATTTGCTGGTGGGCCCAGTTTTCCTTCGTCTACACCCCGATTTGGAGGGTAGCCTTTTCGCTTGTATTGAGTGAACTATTAACTCTCGCTCCGTTTCCTTCCCCCTTCATATTTTTTTACGGAGCAGGTGAACTTCTATTTTTTTCCCTTTGCTCCCTTCCCCTCCCCTCCGTTCCCCCCAAGGCCCCAACGGGAGCATACCCTAAGCCACCGAACGCATGTTAGGAACAAATATCAATGTGTTATTTTTTTCTACTTTAAAATTGTATTGTATTGATTTTCTCTAATATTTTATTTTAACATACCCTTACAACAGTAAACAAATTCAAGTGTATAATTGAGAGAAACTTTTGTAAATAATTGTATTCTTATTTTCATTCAAAAATTAAGAGCTGGAAATAAGCATATATTTAACCAAATGGTCACATAAATGTGATGAATTGGTCACAGAAAATGTGTCATGGCAATCTAGAGTACGGAGCCGGTAGTATTGGATCCTAAAGAGGTGCTAGATCAATTTGGCAGCGAGACGCAGCGTTTCAAGTTTTGAAGTATTTTTGGAACTTGATCGAGTTGTGCTTGTGCACGTGGTAATTGCTTCACAATAATAATAATAATATCTTATTTCTTAAGAGTAGTTATTTTGTAATTTGTTTTATTATCTTTCTCCATAAGTTTTTTAACTTAGATTTCATGTTCTTCACGACTTTACATGATATACTAGTTTTTTAATTGAACGTAAATATATTTTATAATTTTGTAAAATGAATTATTATTTCTGCAAAAAGCTTCTTAGTTGAATCAATTAAATTTTTCTTGAAAATTTTGAATAACCCAAAAATACTCTTCATTCCCTCTCTTTTTTCACCATTTGGAGTGTGTGTGTGTGCGCTTTTATGCAGCAAGGGCAAGTTTTCCTTTGTGAGAAAATACCCAAACAAGCCTATAATTTACTACTGATTTCCAACAATGTTCCCCCAAAATCAAAAGCAACAAAATTAAGGAGTTGTCACCACTAGAGCAACACATCACCAATTCACCATACAAAGAAAGATACAGTCCCAGAGCATTAAACATCAACCTCAGTGACAAAGTACTCTCCAACCAAAGCACCAACAAAACCGAATTAAAAAAAATTATCCTCTAAAAAAGCCCAAAACCAACCCGACTAATTGGTGAGTTCCATAATAGCACTAACAATATCTCCATCTGCAGCCTTGAGAGCCTTGACAGCCTTCGACCGGGACACGCTGGCCTGAGTCATGACGAGCTCAATATCCTTGGGCTCGACACCTGTCTCATCACATTCCTCTTCCTCCTCATCCTGTGCAATTGCCGATGTCTCGGGTTTAGTGACCATGTGACTCAGGTCAGGTGCCTTGAATTGCTCTGCTGCCTGGGTCTGGAGCTGCGAGCTCAGATCCTCAATCTTGGCCTCACCGAAAATTACGTAGGTGTCAGATGTCGGGCTCTTGAACACGTCTGGCTTTGATATGACAAACAGGATCTGCAATTAAGATGGTTGTTAGTAATGATTGTTGTATGAGTGAGGCTATGGTACTATGCACAGCACTTTGATTCATACTATGTACAGTACAAAAATAGTAAAAAGATTCGAAAAAATGTAGCTTTGACCTCCAAGTAGATTTTCATATGGGGATCATCATGAAAGGTTCAGACAGACTATTTAGACTTATAAATTAAGATATGGATCCATAGTACAGACCAAAGTGCGCTATGAATAGAACCATAGCCTCACTCTTCTTCTAGTTCTAGCAATTTCAGATCAACTTAAAGTGGGTGCATTTCTACTAAAACTCTGTAATTAGATAAATTTATCTGACGGAATGTAAACCATTGGGCATAGGATAATAGAAATATTTAGCCACATATCAGAGAGTTGTTTTATGCAAGTCAATTAATATCACTGCAAGGTTCAATCGTTGAGATAAGAAGAATATTGTGATTGTGGTAAATGATAGCTCCAACCAAAATCAGTTACACTTCAAGTTGTGGTGCTAATTTTCAGCTACACCAAACTAGAAAACAGAAGTGTAAAATGCAAATTAGCTGTTAGAAAGGATAAGTCGACAGAGAGAAACAGCAAAAGAAAGGGGGGAGAAACAAAACCCACATTTTTGCTTTTCTTGACAGTGACACGGCTGACACCAGGGATAGGCTTCATGCCGAGCTTGAGCATTGCTTTCCGGCTCTTTTTCTCACTCCTACTCTGCTTTGACCGGCCAGACCCATCAACATGCCCTGTTTTTAACACAGTAAAATATTATTTTAAAAAAATGGTAGTTGTATTGTTACTTCTTTTCATTTTTATTCCTATATTTTTCTCTGTCAATTGTGTTGTCTAAAGCTATCAAAGTTGTCACACAGGCCTATCATTAAACATTGATAAATACATACAATAATTGTTACTTCTGGCTAGTCAAATTGTGAACACAATTGAATGTAGAAATAAGGGAGAAATTACAAAATTACCCTCAGCATCATCAGCATCATTGTCATCATCATCGTCGTCATCGTCGTCATCATCTTCATCTTCAACAAGTGGCTCCTCACTCTGCACACATTTATTTAAATCAAATTAAATTAAAAATATAAGCATGCAACAAAAAATTTGACGGAAAATTAGAAGAAGACCATACTATAGGGAAGCTGGATTACACTAATGAGCATGACAAACACAACCAAAACTATGCAAATAACAAACAGCAGAGCAGTATTAATTCGTTAAATTCAATACTGAACGTTGCTTGTTTAGAAAGCAAATAAAAACTGCACACTTTATCACAATCAGAAGAAGACCAAAGCTAATCAGTGCGGATTACTGTTAGTGTTTACACTAATCTAAGTGGTAGATCTATACTATTTCACTCAATTCTGTTATACCGCAATCAAGTGCGTGAGAAACCTACTTCAATCATTTATCTACATCAAACTATCCAACTTCCAATCACTATCTAGTCTCTACTGACACGGGGACGATCAATGATAAATAATCATCCAAATGATCGAATCGATAGAAAGGGGCGAAACAGAGACGAACCTCAATCTTTTGTTGCTCGAGCTGAGCGGCGAGGAGCTCCTCTTGTGTTTGCGCCGTCATGGTATAGCTGGTAGTTAGATCGAGAGGAGAGTATAAGAGATCGAAAGCGTGGCTAAACCCTAGCTTTAGACAGAGATGTCAAAACCCTAGATCCGAACGGAGGAGAAAGGCGGAGGGGCATTATATACCATGGCCTGTCTTACATCAGAAAGACCATACTACCCCTGGTGTTGCGGTGTTTGGTTGACCGCTTGACGGGATCTGTCATCCCGACCATACATTGAAGCAACCCAAGTTGCTATGGTACGTCCATTTTAAATCGGACAGTTATCATGGAGTTCATCATCAAGGGCAGGTTAGGATATGGAGATATCTGGTCTGATGTGGGACGTCCGATCTAAATTCGACGCTCCGTTCTTCTCGAGATGGACGAAATGAAATCCGATAATGACAGGAGGCCAATCTACTTGGTGTAGCTAATTAGCTATCAAATGAGCCAGATATCGGGTCGGATGGAAATTATCCTATTATTTAGCCCGTTTATACATTTGCTAACAATCATTTGCAGTCAGTCAAAGATTCCGAGCCTTACTATTTACTATTACCTCATAAAATGGGTCCGTTTATAAAGAGAGATCGGGTAATTATTAACGGATCAAAATCGGATCTTCAAATTCTTTCGGCCTGTTTAGTTGATACAGCATCCAGCCCAAGCCCAAGGAACATCTCAAGCTGCCTGTACTACAAAAACGTTTTGGGTAAAGATTTTAATAGGACAGTTTTGGCTTCATGCACCGCACGTACTATAGAATCAAACCAGCGCCGTATATGATTTTTGCGCTGCCTGAAGCCAATATTGATCTGTTAAAATATTTACGCTATCTGATCATGACAAATCTGAACCGTCCGTATACATCATGTGAGGCGTTACACGAATCTTGGATCGAAGGTTAGGTGATTTGGTCGACCTACTTGAGAGTTGACGACCATCCACAAACCTTTTTAAGATAAGTTTATCTATATATACCTAACAGAATTTGATGATGTAGAAATTTATACATCAAAATTTTCAAATTAATTATTGTGTCACCTAAACTCACTTATTTTATTAATATTTTTATTTCATCATTTAATTAATTGACAATACATATTAATATCAATATTAAAAAATTCACGAGTAATGTGTTGCAAATAAATATTCACAATGTGCTTGAAAGAAATTCATGCAAAATTATATGCTTTATATGCGTAATATATGACATATTTTGAGCAAATACAAACCAATATTTAGTGTATGTATACTTACAATTTGGGAATTGTAGAACTTGAGATGAAATATGGGCAAGCCTGAATTCGGCTTACGTCGCCTTGATTTGGCTGGCACTGCCTTTATGCGGGATAACCGTGTTTATGTCGGTTTATTCACGATCCCACGATCATCTAACCGCTCAAACATGCAGGAATCGACGAATTTTTAGTTTGAGCAAAAAATATTCATGTTATGTACAGGATAATATTTAAAGTATATATATTTTATTATTGTAGGACTTGTAATCAAGTCATTATTGATTAAAAATATTAATGTTAAGTCAAATCTGTTGGAATGCCTTTGCGTTGTATTGGATACATTTGTTCGTATTTTTAATTATTCTCGTCACATTTCAGATTCTTAATATCACCGAAACTGTCAAATATTCTCATAATGTCATAAAATACCAAAAATTAAGTCAGTTTGTACAGATTCTAAAATACATAAATTTTTACTTAAATAAATTTGCTGAGAAACATTTGGTGTGTTCTATGTATCTATTCTTATCAAAGTTCTAAATAGCTGCACTATAGCTTTTTCGGACCTCAAAAACTATAACACTATTAACCGCTTTTTTTTTATATAATGATTTTAAATAGCTAGCTATGGTTGCGCTATAGCTGGCTTTTTCGAACCTTAAAAGCTATAGCGCTATAATCGTTATTTAGAACCTTCATTCTTATCTTTAACCAATTTGGAACCATTTGAACAAAACTGGCATATGCTATTTAAATTTTGTTTGAATTTTGGAAAATGAATATCCTTCTCAAACCAATCTATGATTTCATTGCGTTTGAATTTTGACCAAATATCTTTGAACTTTTTTCAGATTGGAGTAACTTAACCTAGTGAATTATTAGATGGAAGTTCACATTGTAAAGTAAAACAAATAAAAAATAATAAAGTAAAACAAATAAAGAATTAAAAAATCGGAATTTTTTAATCTCCACCTGTGATCTTTGGTCCTTAAAATATTGCAAATACCGATTAAAACTATAATATATTTTTTTGCTTTTTATTATTTTTAATATAAGTTCGCATCTGTTATTTCGTGAGGTTTTCTGATGCCAAATATAAATTGTCACGACGAAAAGTAATGTATTTTGATGAGCTCAATTCTTGAACTTGTTAGATTTGCTTCAAAGTTCAAATAATTAATCAAAATCGTTAAACCAATCTCTATATTCAAAATTTATAATATATTTAAATTAAATTAATGTCAAGTCAACCGGTGAGAAATGAAGTTTATAATTTAGTTTTTAAACATATACATTTCATCATTTTTTAACCACTTAATTTTATATCTAAATTAATTAGAAATTTTAAAATATTACATATAAACATATTATTAACAAAATAGATCGGTTTCAACGAGTACACATTTTGATATGACAATTGTCTTATGCTCTACATGAATTAAAAATTATATAATTATTCGAGTAGAACTAAGGTGTTCTTAAGCTCACCAAAGTGTTTGGTGAGCTTAATTTCAAAACTCATCAAATCGATTTTAAATGACGAATCTGAACCATTGAAATTTGTCTACTTTACAAGTAATGCGTCTACATGTGAAAATTTTAAACATTCGAATTAATTTAGTATAAAATCAAGCGGTCAAAAATCATTAAAAAAATGAATGCACTAAAATTACTTTATTAACCTTATAATTTTGACCAATTGACTTTATACTAAATTAATTCGAATGTTTAAAATTTTCACATGTAGATGGATCACTCATAAAGTAGGCGGGTTTCAACGGTTCAGATTCATAATTGGAAACTGATTTGATGAATTTTAGAGTTAAGCTCACCAAAATATTTGGTGAGCTTAAGAACACCCTAGTTCTACTTAGAGGTTTAATGGGCGGGCGGGTACGGGTATACCCGGGACGGGTACGGGTACGGGTAGGACGGGTACGGGTAGGACGGGTACAAGGGTATACGGGTACGGGTATGGTCGGGTATATTTTTCAAAAATCATACCCTACCCGTCCTATACCCGTACCCGTGTACCCTTGACGGGTAGGGCGGGTACGGGTTTTTTTTTTCTGATTTTTTTGTTTCTGTTTTTTTGTTTTTTTTTTTTGGTTTTTTGTTGGTTTTTTTTCTGGTTTTTTGTTGGTTTTTTCTGTTTTTTTCTGAGAGGGAAAAACATAATTTTTAAATTTTGAATTCGGATGAACAGTACTCGGGTATCGGGTACGGGTACTCGGGTACGGGTATAGTCGGGTACGGGTAAACTCGGGTAGGGTATGGTCGGATATTGGTCCAAAAAAACGGGTCCGGTCCGGTTTATGCCCGCACCCGCGTACCCGACCCATACCCGGGCTCGGGCACGGGTATCCCGGGCGGGTATGGTCGGGTATACCCGACCCGGGTATTGTTAATCCACTAGTTCTACTACCCGTTTCAACCATTTCAATTTAAAAAAAAAAAAACTGTAATAAACTCTGAAATTAAACTGACAGAATACATTAAATGAGCTTAAAAGCGAACCTCAGCTGTACTCAATTGTCAAAAATACCCTTCTAAACGTGGGAATTATATCAGCGACACGCTTTGTCACGCGTCACGGGCAGTACTCAATTTTAAGGAAACAAAATATTTTTTTTCCTTTTCATTTTACAAATAAAAATAATAAGTCACATCCCGTGGATTTCAGGTTAGTTCCTGGGTCCTTGTACAGATGGAGAAATAGCATTTGCAGTAACCGACACTTGATATTACCTCCAACTGCACCCGGTTTTTTATTTAACCATGGTCCATTCATTCTAATATATTTGTTTAGATACAACTTTGTTATGCACACAGTGATAAATGAATTATTCGGATTTGGTTTGTTGAGGTCAAAAATTCGTGATTCGGGAATAATTCGAGTATAATTCGGTAATGATTCGGAATTATCCGGACTAGAAATCTCAGTTTTGCAAGAGAGCAAAAACAAAACAAAACAAAAAAAATGTTTTGGGAAATATTCGGGAAAGAATTCGCGAATAATTTGTAAAATTCGGGAAAAATTCATAAAATTCACGAATTATTCGGATATAATTCGCGAATCTTGTGACTATGGTTATACACATGGTATTCCAAAATTGCGATCAAAGCAAATACATCTCACCAATAAATAATTTATTTTTCATAACTTTAAAGAATTGTTGCGCTATTTAAGGGAAGAAGAATAGAGAATCTAACTAATAAACAACATGAATTAATAATTATGATTCATGATTTATGATTAATCTTATACTATTAAATATTATGAAAGGTTGATAGAATATAGCAAGCATTAAATAATGATGATAATGCTACGCAAGATGTTGACATCTTTTGTAGCTTCAAAACTTCAAACAATAATACAATGACGCATTAACTAAAAAAATATTTTGGCTATGTTGTGTAGGACATGAACATGTCATCTATCCAATTAAACGGGATTCAAATTATTATTTTTTTATATTGAAAAAAATATAAACAATTAAGATAATGAATAAAAAAAATTGTTTATATTGTCCAAAATTTTAGCACATGAATTTATAACATTTGGAATATGCACCAAGCTAAAAATATACCGACAGTACCTATCAGTCTATCACCTCTCATTCATTTAATCAAGTTTCAAAATAACATAATCCCACAAAATGATATTCAAATTTGAGTTTTAAACATCAAAGTGTTCATGACCTGCTTTCAATTTATATGAAAACTATAAATAATATAATGAGAAATTTTATTCTTACATTCTGAAAACCTTCCACACTTATTGCCATCAAAATATCATTTTACTAATAATAGCAATTGCTACTGTGAGAAAATTAGACTACTTTAGCAGTAAAAATTAAAAAAATGTGTGAATAATTATAACAAATAACAGTACAATACAATAATGTTAACACAACCCTTCACCAAACACAATTCACAAAAGCTCTTCTTTGCATTACCTTAACTCCGGTAGACCATCTATTTTAGCACTAATGACAACACAGATATACGAGAATGGAGATGTCCAGTATTTTAAAAACGGACAGCAAGAACAAATTCCCACGAGTCTTTGTGGTCCGGGTGTAAACAATAATGTCACCATCCATCCAACCTTTCTCCCCCAACTTCACCTACGTCTCACGTACCAGTGGCACTATCGTAATTCTTTGGAAATCCAGGCCTTAATAAGAACACTTTTCACCTCCGATCCCGTTCTGCGTAAGCAAAGCACGGGAAAATGAAAACCCACTCAAACTTCACTAATTCCCTCACCAATAGAAATGAGATCATCTGTGGCCAGTTCTTTGTATCTATGTGTTTGTTTTATGCAGTTTGGGCTTCTATGAGTATGAGGCCATATAGTGACAATTAAATATCCGAATTATATCTGAATTATATTCGTTTAATTCTTTTTTGGGGTGATGCCGAACCGAATGCCGAATTATTCGGTTGACCGAACTTTAACCGAATTAAACCCGAATAATTCCCGAATTTTACGAACTTTTTCCGAATTTTCCGAATTATTCAAGAATTTTTTCTGAATTTTTCCAAGAACAAATTTTTTTTTTTTTGCTTCCTTGCAGGACTGAGATTTCTGATCTGGATAATTCCGAATCGTTCCCGAATTATAACTAAATTATTTTCGAATCACGAATTTTTGATCTCGACGAACCGAACCTGAATAATTCATTTATCACGATGCTATGAAGCTGCAAAAAATGCACATGGGTGGTTTGGTGGTCACAGAAAATCAAAGGTTTTAATAAATTTTGGCACAATAAGACGACAACAATTTTGAAATGGATAAACCACCCAAAAATTCACGAAAATTTGTCTTAGGTTCGGTAAGCAGATTCCTCTTTAGCCCTTCAGAAAAATCCAGCGACCCAAGTTGTACCCCATTTAGCATTCATATTAGGTTTGTAACGCCGAATTTTTTATTAATAGAAAATATATTATTAAAATATCGAGATTCAATAACGTTTGCGGTTATTTTCGATAACTAAGAAGAACGGGGCGCGTAAACCCGTCCTAGCGGACGGACCAGCTAAACCCGTCCTAGCGGACGGACCAGCTAAACCCGTCCGATGTTAAGCCCCCCCCGCTTAATTAATCAAAATCATCCGATAAATCGAAAAAAAAAAAAAAAAAAATGAAGACTCGGGACGGGGACGTCAAGCCCGTCCGAGAAAAATCGAAAAAAAAAAAAGAAACTCCGGACGGGGACGTCAAGCCCGTCCGAGAAAAATCGAAAAAAAAAAAAAGAAACTCCGGACGGGGACGTCAAGCCCGTCCGAGAAAGAGAAATCGAAAAAAAAAAAAAAAAGTCACGGACGGTGGGGACAAAAATCACCGTTTGAGGGACGGCTTAAGACATCCCGTCCAGCCCAAAAAAAAAAAAAATACAGACGGGTTACTTCATCCCGTCCCACAACCTATTACTCCCCTCCTATCCATCCCTTTCGCAGAAAAAAAATTTGAGTCCGTCGGTGCTTCACAGAGACAGCTCCACTCCACAACGCCTCCTCTCTGGGACGGAGTAAAGCAGTCCGTCCGGATTCGTGATTTTCTCCTGTCGGCCATCACCGTCGCTGTCGAACTCGCCCTCCCATCACTCAATCCATCACTCAATTAAGGTAATTTTTTAATATACAAAATTAAAATAAATTACAGTAAAAATAAATTAATTGATAATAATTTGTTATCAAACTGTTAATTACAGTGAATTTTGTTAATTGCACTTAAAAAAAAATAATAAATTAGGGTTTCAGGGTTTATAAAATTTAATTCATTTATAAACTCATTTGATATGGTATAAATTATTTCATTTTAATATATTTATTTAAATTAGTCCATAGCATAGAATTAATAATGTTGATAGAATTATTGTAATTAATTTGTAGACTCATTTGATATGGTATAAATTAATTAATTTAAATTAGTCCATAGCATAGAATTGATAATGTTGATAGCATTATTGTAATTATTCTTGAGATTAACTATGTACTCGCAATTATTAGATATGAATAATTCATAGTGTTATTTTGACAATATTTTAGCCTAAAGTTCATAGTTCATTCATTTTGAATTTTTTAGCAATGCAAGTAATTTAGGTAATGCAGGTACTTATTTTCGTAATCTATTACAAAAATAAATTGAATTAATTAGATCTCAAGTTTATTACTTTGTTAAGTGTATTTTGCAAGAAGTAATAAATTAGATAATTTATTCATCTCGTATTTTATTTATTTCTTAATTTATTTATTCTTGTGAGTTGTAGAGTTCTTAGATAATTGCTTAATTTAGTAATTTATTTAATAATGTGAGTGGTTAGCAAAAATTAATTTTTTCAAAATGTTATGTATGCAGAATGTCAAGCAGTCGTGATGAGGGTGGCCCTTCACATGCTGCAGCTGTATATGGTGATTCTGGTTTTGATTCTGGTTTTGATTCGTCATGGTCAGCAAGTAATTTTAGCAATTTATTATGGATGCCGCATGACCAACATAAAGTCTCACGAATCCATGATGATGTAAGTTATTCCATGAATCATTTAATATTTTTTTTATAAAATGATATAACTATTTGAATTACAATATTTTTATTTTAATCAAATTGTATAACATTGACAGGATTACAGAGATGTAGGAGTGGACCCTCGAGGTATCTGGACTGGGATTGAGTACCACGACCTTTGCAAACCATTCTTGCTTAGACTCGGTTTGTATCAGGTTTCTCAAATGGGTCACATGAAAATTGACCCATCACTCCTCGCTGGTCTCGTGGAGCGATGGAGACCAGAGACTCACAGTTTTCATCTTCCCGTGGGAGAGATGACAATTACGCTGCAGGATGTTTCTTGTCTCTGGGCGCTGCCGATCATGGGGTTACCGGTGACGGGTCCTTCAGACCGTGCTTGGTCTATCTTAGTGGATCAGCTTCTTGGAAATGGTACCGCAAGTGCGGTGCTTAAAAAAAAAAAGAGATCGGGGCCGAATGACGCGCAAGAGGTTCGTTCGCAATCTGGGTATGCTATAAATTTGAGAGAATTGCGTGATCGATTTGCTGGAATGCTAAACCCGGAACCGAATGAGCCTACAGAGGAGCAGGTACGCCAGTACACAAGGGCATATGTACTCGATTTATTCGGGTCTATATTTTTTGCTGATTCGTCGGGAGATTCGGTTCCGGCAATGTATTTACAATTTCTTGGAAATCTTGATTCCCCGGAACAGTACAATTGGGGTGGAGCTGTTCTAGCTTATCTCTACAGGAGCCTTTGTGTTGCGGTTCAGCGTAAAACAAAGCTTATGTCAGGGCCAACTGTGCTTTTACAACATTGGTGTTGGTCTCGATTATCAACCGGCTGTCCTCGTCCCTTAAATGATTGGAGTCCAAATTGGGGCCATCCAAACGGACAAGAGTGTCCAGCATTCGGAGATAAGTGGTGTTGTCTCCATGATTATCGCCAAGGTCACAATCGGAGTGGAGTTAGTTACTTCCGCAACGAACTGCAGAAGCTCGAAGATTACATGGTAAAATGGGAGCCTTACAAAGCGATGTTACTTGAGGTACCGTGTAAGCTGCCATCACGAGTTATTGATGAAATGGGTGTATGGCTAGCTCGTGTGCCACTTGTGCACTTTTGGATAATTGAGCATCATTACCCAGATCGTGTGATGCGACAATTTGGGTTTGCACAGGAACTCCCGCCACCACTGCCGCTTCCCGAGGATGAGGTACGCCGGTTACACAAATTTGTTCACAGTGCGAATGTGAGACTAGTAAATTGGGGTAATGTGCACCAGAATTACGTAAATGAGGCATGTAATCCGGGAGGCCACTTGGTTGTTCCAACCAGGTATTGGAGTCATTACGACATATTGCCATATCGAAATTGGTTCCAGAACAATGGCATGTTCAATATTTTCTTAGGAAAACAGTGCATAGAAGGTCTTGATGATCCCCTTCCAGAATACAGAGATGAGATTGGCGAAGTAGGGTACATTCCCGGTGCCCCGAAATCGACACGTGATGTAAGTTTTACTAATTAAAAATATTTATGAGATGATATTAGTATGTTAGTGGAGTTACATTTTTTTTTTACAGTCATTACGAGGGATAAAGATAATATCAGCAGCTATAGGATTAACGAAATCGAAGACACTCAAGAAAATAGGAAAATTTTTCCTCAAAGCAAGTTGTGGCCTTCTCAGAGATAACGGTATGGATGCTAAATTGCAAAGTATGTTGAGGGCGGCCGATCTTCCAGACAATATCGATGACATCTCAGATGGTGATAATCCTGAACCAATTCCCAATTTGCCTCAAGATTTTGATCCCAACTACCATGAGAGATGGGTACAAACAAATGACGGACTAAATGAATACCTCAGAAGCTTTCAAAATGGACCTAGTCAGGTTGATATGGTAAGTATAAAAAAAAATACTTTCATTAGTTGTCGATTATGTTTATTAGGATAGTAAAATATTAATTGCAGGGAGCGGAGGATCATGGCACGTCCACACAAGGTAACACAGTTGGGCAGTGCATGTCAGAGTTGTTGGACAGCTCGGTGTACACCCCAGTTGATTACACAGTACCTAGTCAGGTCCATCAGGTAATAATTTCATAACTTTTCATGTTTAATTTTAATAATCGTTGGTATGGTTTATTAAATACGAAAATAATTATTATAGGAATCAGAGGTTCCTATCACGTTCACACAAGACAACGCAGGACCTAGTCAGGTTTATCAGGTCCATCAGACATACGATCAGGCATATCCTGAGGATGCGCAATACATGGGTTACACAGGACCTAGTCCGGATTATCAGGTAATAATTTCAAAATTTTAAGTTTTATGTAAATAATAGTCTATTATGTTTACTAAATACTAAAATGATTGTTGTAGGATTCGGAGCATATCGGGCTGGTCCCGCTAGATGTTACTGGTGCACAAGATAACATAGGACCTAGTCCAGTCGTTACGCCACGTACACAAGCAATGGAGGCTTTTTTCCCATCGTACAATAATGTTTACGTCAGGCGTAAGAGAGTGGACAAACAAAATGCTACACCTGAAAGAAGATACCCAGATCGAAATCACCGAGCACCAGACTTGTTCACTTTTGACTAGGTATTTAAATGGACTGTAATAATAGACTGTTAGTTTGTGTTACGTGAGAATGTATTTAAATGGACTGTTGGATAAATGGACTGGTACTTAATTTAATTTTAGTTATTTGTATGAATGATACTTAGCTTAATGAATGCTACTTGAGAATGTTTTTTTTTTATTATTTGGTCACTCTTCAAGTGCCAAACTAGCCTTTTTAAGAGAGAACAACGGAATGCAAATAAGGATTATTACGATGTAAACATGGACATATTACTTACAACATAGAAAAAAATTCAATGCATAATACAAACTCCAAATGAAAGAATAAATAACAAACTTCACGACAAACTTAAAATGAGCTACAAACATAATCTCCAACGACAAACCAAATAACAATAATAAAATTGGATAAAAAGAGTCTTGAACGTACGGCTTCATCTTCGACTATAACTAGAAGATGTTCCTGATTTAAAAACATTAATTAGAATACACAATTTTTGAATAAGGAAAAAAAATAATCAATATTAAAATATTAAGAAACCTGCTGTATATATGTCAGACACAGAATGTCTAGCTTGTTGTCCCTGATTCCTACTAGCTGAAGCATCTAAACAAATAACACAACAACAAGGTCGTTAATATATTATGTACATACATTTCAAATGAGAATGACACAAAAATAATGCAACCAACCTGCCGCACGTCTGTCGGACGTCGAACGTCTAGCTTGGTGTCCCACTCTCCTCCCTTGCATTTCATCCATCGTCATGACTATACGAGCGTGCTTTCTCCTACCCTTCTTGATTTTGTTACTATCCGGAACAATAGTTATACCGTCATAGTGAGGCCATTCACATTGGTTGGCATAGCCGTGAAATTGGCCACTCCAAGTTTCGACAAGTGTCTTTGCGGAATACAAATGATTCACGAATATGTTGTGGTTGTATCTCCGTTCTCGACACACGGCAAGTACATGAGTACACGGTATACCGGTAAGCTGTGGTTTGAGACATGCACATTGTGCTATGTTTCCATTGCTTATGATGACCTTATACCGGAAAGTTTCTTTTTTATAAGTAAAATTTCCATCTCGTTCTTTGTACACGACCCTCTCGTCATTCACCTTGACCTCGTGTTCACCGTGCACACCGAGTGGCATGGAATTCATTTCCAGACACTTTTTGATTCTTTTAGCCAATAGCTTTTCAACTCGCTCTGACCAAAGTTGTTGACTAGCTAAGCGAGCCATTGCTTTCCCTTCTCTATCCCTAAACCACGCGAGACACTTGTAATATGTGTCTTCCACCAGTGCAACGACTGGCAGTCTCCGGCTAAATTTGAATACATTATTCAACGATTCAGATCCGTTAGTAGTCATAATTCCCCAGCGAGCGCCGTTGTCCATACATTGATACACCTTCCATGGTTTAGGGATCTCATTATGATTGGTATCTTGATATTTACCGACATTATTTAAATACGCAACTGCATCTGGATTTTTCTTTCGCAATATTTCGAAGAACTCCTCAAACCTCCGTGGCTTCTTTTTGTTGCAAAGTATTTTAAATAAGTCACAAAGTTTTCTATTGTGTACTTTTTTCATCAAATTCTCAGCAATGTGTTGTGAGCACAATCTGTGAACGCACTCGCCACCATCCTCGTACCAACCACCGTATCTATCGGTGAATACTTTTTTGATCCCCATGTGCCGATCAGAAACAACGCACATGAACTTATTACCAATTACCTCTAGACGCAGCCACCTCATGAACCATCCCCATGTCTGGAAACTCTCTTCCCCGACTAATGCAAAAGCCAGAGGAAGCAACTGGTTCTCAGCATCGTAACCGCACGCTATCAGCAATCTCCCTTGATACCTACCAGAAAGGAAGCATGCATCAATACTGATGATTGGCCTGAGATGAGGCACTGCAGCAATGCACGGACCGTAAGCCCACGCAGCTGCCTTAAACAACCTTTCTGTTGGATCTCCTGTGGGTTCGTGCGCAACTCCGAATTTTGTTCCTGGATTGTCTTTTTTAATTGCTTCCAACAATGGAGTGAGAAGGTCGTAAGATTTTTCCCAACTACCGAATAGTTGTGCGATTGCCAGCTCTCGGCCACGCCACAACTTGTTATATTTGGGAATTATTCCCTTGTATTTTTTACGGACTAGCCCTTTAACGCTTTTAATGGTTAAGGCAACATTCTCCCTAATATCTTCTCGTATAACATCGGCGACCATTTTTGCAGTTAATTGTGCATGATCGGTACGAGAAGCATTGGCATGGCATGTATGTGGTCCTGAAATTGTTCTAATTTCCCACTTAGATGAAAATAATCCAGACTTAGCATACAAACGCCACGCACACCTGGTGTCCTTGCAATTGACTATCATGCTAGTTCTATTGCTCCCCGTAATTTTTACTTCAATATTCTTTTTGATGTGATAACTATTTATTTTCAATTGTAGAGCCTCTTTTGAAGAGAACTCATTACCTACAGCAAGTGTATCATGAACATGTTTCGGCCTACTGAAGAAGTTGACATCTGCGGGTTGAAATGCTGAGGTGTCATTGAAGCTTGCCACAGGGTGACTTACACCGCGGTCACTTATGGGAAAATGTTCAGCCTGAACGCGTGGTGTTTGGTGTGATTGTGTTGAGGTATCATCCCGGACATCCCCTTCTGAATCAGCTTCATTATCCCAGTCGGCGTCATCCTCAGATGAGTCGGCGTCATCCTCACATGAGTCAGCATCATCACTTTGTGGCACATCATCAAAATCAGTATTAGGATCAGCTACCTCCGGTGGATCGATCCACGGGCTACTCTGATTATTGTATTCTGTCTGAACAGACGGTGACAACTCGTTCACATTGGGATAAGGATGCAAATAAAGGTCTCGCCTCGGTGTTTGTTGTGTCTGATAGGGTTCAAAGAAACTGGGACCCGCATAGTTACCACTATATTGGGTCTGTCGAGGGTCTTGCCTCGGTGTTTGTTGTGTCTGATAGGGTTCGAAGAAACTGGGACCCGCATAGTTATCACTATATTGGGTCCGTCGAGGTTCTGGATTTGTTTCCGGTACCATACTATTAACGAATAACTGCGGTTCTATTTCACCGATGATTGGAACTAACTCAATGTATAAATCAAGAAAAGTATACTGGGTTTGGGCACGCATACTTTGGATATAAATACCTCTCCAACTCTGATCGCACACGATTTCAATTTTCTCATAATAACGTCGGGCTGTTGTACCAACATTAACCCGTGCATGTGCTTTTAGGTTATACTCATTCTCAGAATATCCAAGTTGGCGATAAATTTCACCTTTCACATCATACCAACCGTATTCATCAGTCACACTCAAAGAGAATCGAGGACTAATACTATACTCTACTCCTTTACGACCGTGTCGTATTTCACCACCAAAATAAATCCTCAGCATCAACATGATTAATTTTTTTTAAAATTAACCTACACAATAATGAATAAATTACATATTATTATTATTACAATAATAAAAACTAATTTAAATTAAATTATTTTACAAAAGTTGGTACAACATAATGAATTAAATTAACCAGGTAGGTCATGAAAATCATATTCAGAGTATGAATCGTATGTTATATGTCTCTGTTGGTAGTCATTATAAAACATTTGATACTCTATATAATGCTATGAAATTGACAGTAACTACACAACCCAAATACTTGTAAAAAAAATTGTAAATATAAATTATTTCATTCCATTTGCATCTCTGTAAATAATTCATTTCAATTACTAAATAACATAGCAGAAAAATTAATTGAAGAGTTACCTGTTTAAAATTTCACTTTGCTATCGTCTCTGTCTCAGTCTGCTATTAAGCTCTATCTCTATTTCTGTCTTTCGACTTTGCTATCGCTTCTGTCTGTCTCTGTCTGTTATTCAGGCCATGGTTGAATATTAATAAGAAAACTTCTTCTTCGGACGGGTTTGACGTCCCCGTCCCGACTTTAGGCATCATATTCTGTCCTTTTTAGACATACTGTTCTAGACATTCAATATAATGATCATACGTTTTAGACATTCAATATAATTATCATGTTTTAGACATTCAATATAATAATCATGATGGTTGGAATTTCGCATAATTTTCTCGGACGGGCTTGACATCCCCGTCCCGAGTTTTCTTTTTTTTTTTTTTTTTTTTTTTTGCGATTTCTCGGACGGGCTTGACAAACCCGTCCCGAGTTTTCTCCTTTTTTTTTTTTTTTTTTTTGCGATTTCTCGGACGGGCTTGACAAACCCGTCCCGAGTTTTCTCCTTTTTTTTTTTTTTTTTTTTTTGCGATTTCTCGGACGGGCTTGACAAACCCGTCCCGAGTTTTCTTTTTTTTTTTTTTTTTTTTCGGATCAGTTGGTAGGTTAGTTGGTTAGCGTAGGCGTTAATTGTTTTTAGCCGGACGGGTTCAGTTGGTCAGTCCGCAGGGACGGGTTGTATTGCCACGTTCTTCTTAGTTTTAAAAAAAAAATGCGAACGGTATTGAATCTCGATATTTTAATAATTTATTTTCTATTAATAAAAAAATCGGGTTTGTAACGTGTAGTGAAAAAAGAAAATATGAAAATCATAAGGGAATATTATAAACTTGATACATACAAATAAGTTAATTAATAGTTTTGTAGTAAAACTTGAAATCGAGACGTGGAATTAATTATTTTAATTTTTGAGGTATAGATTTTAAAGTTATGTCTAGATAATTTATATTTTAAGTTTGACACTGAAAAGGAGTACAAATCTCCATATTTCATAAAGAAAGTATACAAAACTAAAGTGATCTACTTTTCAAAACAATAAATATATCACTTGTAAAATTACAAACAAATACAATCACAAGTTTGAGATCAATTTATTCTTATTTTTTTCTCTGATTTGCAGTGCAGTGCAGTGAATTCTATTGTAATTGTTAATGTTGGAGAAAATAAAATTAACACGAAACTATTTACAAACTTTTTATAGTCTATATCTCCTAAAAGATAAAATTTTTGCTCATAAGCTTAATTAAAAATCATATTGTGTATATATACATAGAGTAAGAATAATACTATTCATATTAGTATATTTTTATTTAGATTATATAGTTTGAATAATGTTAGAGAGAACAAATAAAATAACAATACATAGTACTAATGGACAAGTATCCTATGCAGTACCGCATGCATGGAGCTCACTACTTACGGTCCGGATTAACTAAAAAAAATGCCTATTCAAAATAGTGCAAGGGCAGGTATTAGCTGTGCTTTGAGATTTGTGTAAAGTTAAAAAAATGACTTGAATCCAAATACATCACGGAACAGTACCTCTGTAGTACTCAGAGTATACAATTCTTAGTAGTAAGTAGTAACTCCAAATCTCTTTCAATCATGATTGGAACTATTCTTCACAATTTAAATTGGAGCAGTACAGAGGGAGTCAATCAGGTGTCACATAACAAATCCCTTTCACGAAATAATTCAAACACCAAAAAACAAACTCAAAATGAACAAAATAAAATTCGAGAAAAATAAAATAAACATAGTGTCAGTCTTCCTCTCTCTCTCTCTCTCTCAGCTCTGGTTTAACTCTCACTTTCTCTCACCTTCCATCTTCCTTTCTCTCTCTCTATTACCACCCAATTCAAAATCAAAATCAAAATCTACCTCTAACCCAACAATGTCTCGCTTCCTCAACCACACATTGCATGGAGACTAGCGTAAGCGCCCCCTCCAGCAATGGGGAAGGATGAAGAGGATCAAACGCGGGGATCCGGCGGCGCGGCGTCGTCGTCGGAGGAGGAGAGTGGATGGGGCCCTGTACGGAGCTGTAGAAAGTGTGTGACTTGGCGATGTGCTGCTGTGTTGTTATTCGGTTTGGCGGTGTTGCTATCAGCTGTGTTCTGGTTACCTCCTTTTGACACGTGGCATCACAGAACAGTGGGTCCCGGAACTGACGGTACCATAGAAGGTGAGTGTATCGTTGCTTTTGAGGAATGTGGGTTCATCCATCCCCGATTTGTTTTGATTGAGTTATTGCTGGATTCAGCATTGCCAGATCTGGATTTTTCCCCTTTTAGGGTTTTGCTTTTTGTATGAAATTCCCTGTTATTTTCCATTTTTTTTAAGTTTTTTGGTCTTGTTGGATTCGTCTGTCCAGATCTGAAGATTTTTTTCCCCAATTTTGATTTTAATTTAGCTTAATCTAATCAGTTAAAAAATATCAGCATTTTATTGTAATTTCAGGATAATAAAATGTGGCATGGAATAAAGATTCCATTGTTATACAATTTGCTGTTCATTCTGTCAATATACTGTGTCTATTATTGGAAATTGGAATAGTGTTTACTATAACAGCCTAATTCTCCTATAGCTTCTTATTGAAGTCTAAATGCAATGAAGAGTTATTTGATTTGACATAACTGAATTTTACTTTATTAGGTTAATTGCACTATTGACCAATTAGGGAAAAAAGTAGCATCATAATGGAAAAATTGAAATAGTGACAGCAACCAGCAATCTAAAATTCTTGATTTGCATTATTACAAATATTGTAGATTGCTGCTATTCCCAAAAATATAGCAAAACATCCCTGCAAATAAAAGAATTATCAGACACTCTTTGGAAATTTAGAAATACCTTTAAATAGTTTTGCAGGGTCAAGTAAGATATTTTTCCAGATTAGTCTAATTATGTTTCTTTCCACTGATGTGCTTCGATTTCCTTTTCCGATTTTTCTTTTCAGCTGATATGGTGGCAAGTTTTAGGCTTCAAAGGACAGTTAATGAATTGAAAGAAAACATTTCGAGACTTGAATATGATATTTATGGAGAAGTTGGCAGCCCCGGTACCATTGTATGTTTAATTATATTTCTCTCTTTTCTTTCGATACCAGCACAGCAACACTACTGAGTACTTGCTAACAACCACTAAATGAAATTCTAACCACTAGGTTACAAGCACATATTTAGCATTTCATGAGAGAGCTGAACTATATAAAAACTTTAAGAAAAATGAAAATGTAATTTAATTTTTAATATACATGATTACAATTTTTGAAATTACGGGGGATGCTAAGCACCCCCTGAACTATAGTTAGATCTGCCCCTGCTAGATAAACCTAGAAATGTGTTAAAAAATAGGAAATAACGAGTTGGTGGCCCACCTGATGTCATATAATATCAGTACAACACGTTTACTGAAGTTTTGAAGTATACACCCCTTCAATTTTTATTAACTCTGTTCTTCTACAGGTGTCTGTTAGCTCTCTCGAGCCAGTAAATGGGTCGGTTAACGGGTCAGCTTACACAACAGTGGTTTTCAGTATATGGCCTTACCCTAAAAACTCGATAATTTCTCCCACCTGGATCAGTATTATCCGATCCAAGTTCATGGCTTTGGTGGTAGGACAGTCGACACTGCAACTCACTGAACCCCTTTTTGGAAATTCATCTTTCTTCGAAGTAGTAAGATTCCCAGGTGGAATTACCATTATACCCCAGCAGAGTGCATTTCTCTTACAAAGACCCCATGCCTTCTTCAATTTCACTTTGAATTTTCCGATTTATAAAGTTCAAAATGAGGTTGAGGTATTGAAGAACCAGATGAAACAGGGATTATATCTCAACTCTTATGAGGTAAATTCTTCAATTATTATTGTTTTTTATATCTCAATTTTTATTTTACCAAACTGAAATAATGATTTTGTCGGTCGCGGAGTTTAAGCAGCTTAGTCCTGACAAGTATGCACAAGTACCAACCTGACTTGTCAGGCATTTTTCCCAAATTCTTGTATGACTTGTATGAGTGAGGCTATGAATCAATATCTTTATTTTGGAAGTTCAAACAATTGATCTGAACCGTTCAACATGATCTCCATACGAAAATGTACTTGTAGCTGAAATTATATTTTGAATCTTTTTACTATTTTTTTAGATAGGTAGAAAATCATTTGATCTAAAGATTCTAGACCATTCAAAAGTAATGGTTTTCTGCCTATCTAAAAAATTTATAAAAAATGGAAAATTTAGTCTTCAGGTACATTTTTGTATTGAAATCATGTTGAACAGTTCAGATTGACTATTTGAACTTTGAAAATGAAAATATTAATCCGTAGGACGGACCAATCTGTGCTATGCATTGTACCATTGCCTCTTCATTTCAATTCTATTGACAGCTAGATTTGAATTTGGTTCTCTAATACACTCTTTACTCTTTTGTCAATAAAATAGAACCTCTTCATAAAATTAACAAACCTGGAGGGGTCAACAGTAAATCCACCAACCATAGTGCAAACCTCAATTGTACTAGAGGTCGGCAACCATCAGCCATCTCAGCCGAGGCTGCGCCAGCTGGCACAAACCATAACAAACTCTTCTTCCCGATCGAACCTCGGTCTCAACCACACCACATTTGGCCGGGTAAAACAGATCAGCCTGTCCTCCTACCTTCGCCACTCTCTGACAAACGGGCCCTACGCACCGGGTCCATATGCACCAGGTCCATCTCCGCTTCCCCATTCCCACCATCAACATCATCATCATAATCATAGATCTGCCCTGAACCCGGTCCATGCTCCCGCTCCCGCTCCTGCACCAAAACCTCCGCCACCGACTGGTTGTAGGTTTCAAGGATATCAAAATAATGTGACTGGGAACCATGCGGCTGCTCCCGTGGCATCTCCACCGGTAAATGAGGCGTTGCCACCTAGCAGGGAGGCGCCGGCTCCGGCACCTTCTGCTACCCATACTGGGTCATCAAGAGGAGCACCGTTGTCTGGGGTTTCTTTTGAGCATGTAAACCCACCAAGTGAAAGTGAGAGGAGTGACAAGGGGCATAATTGGATAATGGTTCCTTCTCCGTCACCTCAGCCTAATTCATGTGAGTTTCATGTATTTGTTATTTTTAGATAACTTTTGTTTGTCCTTTGTATACCCTTCATGCATGTTATTATAAATCAGAAGAAGTAGATTAGAAATCATGGGATGTTTGCTGGTGCTGTAACTGCTGTTACTGTGAAGTGGTCTGTACCAAGGGCTGCCCTACCGATATTGCACTGTACCTGATTCGTACGGTAATTGGTTTGGTTGCAGTGCAGTTTAAACTTGTATACAAAAGATCTCTGAGTGTTAAGTTTTTTTTTTTTCATTTGTAGGTCGTGCTTCTCATGCAGTGAGAATCGGGTGGTTTATAGGACCCATCTTATATCTATTACTACCACTACTACAATGAGACTGGTACGAAGATTAGGAACCTAAACATGTTTTTCCTTTTAGACCCCGCAAAATACACCAAATTACTAAACACAACCGTCTCAGTCAATCGCTGGACTAGAGTTGAGAGGAGGCTGCATTGTAGTGTTTGTATATATTTAATCATGTAAATGCAAGGAAATGGCAAACTGTGGTTTTTCGGGGTCAAAGCCATGTAAGTGGCGGGCCCCACTGGTCGAAACACATTCTTGCTGCTGTCTTTTGCAATGTACTACTGAAAAACTAAAACTTGGAAGAGAAATTCTTAAAAATAACTTGTTTAGTCATTATTATTGCATTTTGCAAACAATTTTGGAATATTCATGAACCATTTTTGCTATTTTCTATTGTTAAAAAACTTGACCAAATAACTAACTATACAACTAATTAACTGACATCTAATTAGTGTATCTTTCATGAAATAAAGCATCATTGGCAGAGAGCAACCCTTGCCTAGTTTTCTTTGATGATTTTAGATTGTCCCATGTCAAATCTTGCTATAATATGTAATGATTTTGTTCTAACTTTTTTAATTGCATAGTTAAAGACTTGAGCCATATTTTAATTACGTCATGATATGATTCAAATACCTATCATGACTCAAATACCTCTACTTTTTATGTTTCCGTTATGTCTCTATTTTAAACTTTTTTATTAGCTTATAGTTTAAAACTTGAATATCAAACTAAAATTTATGTCTCTATTTTAAACTTTTTTATTAGCTTATAGTTTAAAACTTGAATATCAAACTAAAATTTGTTAAATATGATGTATATTATTTTTACTACATCTTTATTTTGATTGTTATCAAGAATTTACAAGAATATATTAATATGAATAATTTTTAGATGTTGATTTTTTAACTTATGGATTTGTGTAAAAGCTTATTTTAAAAATAATATTTTTATGTACATATAGAGAATATTATATAGATTACATCCAACGTTATTATTTGACATACATTTTAGAATTTTTGTGGTTTGGAAGATTAACGAGTAAAAGCATAATAAAGACAAAAAAAAAAACATAAAAGTCATTTGCCTTGAATTCATAAGGTGCATCGAAACTTTTCTATGCACACATTTAATAGTTAGCTTTGGCATAAATTTAGAAGTGCCAACATATTTTGCCTTGAATTTTGTGAGCGCAAAAACTGGCATGAATTCATAAGGTTCATCGAAACTTGTGAGCTCTATTATAGGTCACTGGTAGGGAATGACATCCGTTGTTATTCTCTATTTTTTTTTTAACATAACTATGCTATTTTTGTTTTTTCAAATTTAGCCGCTCAATTTTTTAGGAAAACGAATCTTAAAGTAACTTTTTTCAAAACTTTTCTATACACACATTTTGAAACAATTCAAAGACTAAATTTAGAAAAGCAGAGATAGTAGGAACACTGTTTATGCATAAGAATAACCGTAGATTTTGATTGCACTATTTGTTGAGTTGGCCTCTCACCAATTTGAATAATAATTCTTGGATCATTCTAGAAGGATCTGGACCGTCCATTTCTGGATTTAATGGTATATATTAATTTTAAAATCTATATCTGTCTGTTTACAAGTCCGATTTGAAATTGAAGGTACAAAATGCAACTGTAGAGGATCCGAATCTTTTTTTAAGTCATAATTATTCTTTATTGGAGTCACTTGTGAGTTGTGAGTTGTTGTTGACACCAGCAATTATTGTACCGGGTCCGAGATCACACTTAGACAACAACATTATTGCTCTTACAATGACTGCCACAGTGCCACCTATCATTAAATAATGGCTAAATTGCACCTTAATCCCTATAAAAATCACAAAGCAGTACAATCATTAAATAATGGGTAAATAATTGTACCTGAGCCCTTACAAAAATTACAAAAAGTACGATCACTAAATAATGGCTAAATTGCAACTGAACCCCTGCAAACATTACAAAACACTACAATCACCGAAATTTTTATTTTTACCGTTCATAAAAAAAAAAGACAAACCAAATAAAAATGTGAGATTATTAGTATATAAATGAATTTAATTGTTTCCTTTCGTGCATACTTGTAAGTATTAATAAATGAAGACATATATAGAATTAAAATGATTTGAGATTATTAAAAATTTAAAAACTAAGGGTAAATTAGATATTATAGTCTCTCAACTCTCAAAATCACAATTTGTGCACTTAATATAGCACTCCCCTTTTACAAAATGTCAAAAGGAGAAGAGGAGAGTTCAAATGCCTCCATTTTTTGTGCCTCCACCATACCTCCATTTTTTGAAACTTTAATAACTCAAAATTTAAAACTTAAAAGTCAAAATAAAACCGTTGGATATGATCTAGATCATTTTCTCTATGTGCTCATAAAAAATTATGACATTTCAATTTTATTTTAGTTGTCATCAAGAGCTTGTAAAAAACGTACTAATGTAGATAATTTGTAGACGTTGATTTTTCAACTTATTGATTCACATAAAAACAAAATTGAAATGTGATAATTTTTTATGAGCATATAGAGAAAATAACATAGATCACATATAACGGTTTTATTTCGACTTTTAAGGTTTAAATTTTGAGTTATTAAAGTTCTAAAAAAAAGAGACATGATGGAAGCACAAAAAATGGAGACAAGAGAGACGAATCACATAAATCATATGGCCTTTTAATTAATGTGCCAACAACACTGTCCAAACCCTAAACTTAACAAACAAATATCACATTTATCATAGGGCCTTTTAGTTAATGTGCCAGCTCCTTGGCCAAACCCTAAACTCTAACAAACTAACAAAGCATGGATAAAGTGGCATTTATTGAACCGATTTATCTCTCTTTCCACACTATATCAGTTCCACACTCTTCTAAGCATTCAATGTTATCACCAGCTTCGTCCCCAACTGTGTGCCTAATTCATTATGGAGAAAATATTATATCTCACACAGACACAAGTGCTACCATTCAATTTTTGCACCACAGAATTACTTGGTACATGGGTGACACCAAAATGCTTGATAGATAAAATTTTCTTTCTGAATAAAAATTAAAAAAAATATTTATATTCAATTTAACAAAATTATAACTTATTAGTAATGAGTCCGGCTAGTATGACATCGGTGGCATGTGACACTGATCTTCAGAACTTTTTGGATAGACTTCAAATGACAAATTCAAACCGTTCAAACTGACATACTTCATTAGTGATGCGTTTACATGCAAAAAATTTAAAATTTTGAATTATTTTAGTATAGTCAAGTGATCAAAAATTGATTAAAAATAAATGTATTAAAATTAACTTAAAAAAGCTTGACCACTTAACTTGATATTAACTAAATTTACAAAAAATATAAATTTTGCATGTAACCAAATCACTCATGAAGGAAGGAGATTGGTTTGAATGGTTTGGATTCGTCGTTTGAACCCTATTCGATAGCTTTTGTAGTTGGTGTCATTCAAGCTAAAATAATACAGATATCATACTAGCTGAACTTATTATGAATTTATCAAGTTAAATAAGTATGAGTGAGTTGCCAAAATTTAGTATAACTTTTAAGAGAATTCAACAAATTTTGAGTTCGATTGTTTGAATTGTCATGAATAGGTATTCAAATGTATTAATAAATATATGATACTAAAAAGCATATCCTTGAGCGACATGATAAACTATATAAGATCTCATCTTATCATTTTAGATTAAGAATAAATTTCTATGTAATTTGGACTTGTCATTCTATCACAAATTTAATTGTATTGGTGGATCCAACAATTAAATGGTACTCCATGAGCAAATGTCTTTTTCTATTGAACAGCAAAGAGACTCAACAGATGAACTGGTTTCCATCCTTACCTATAACCCTAGCTATTGTTCAAAACAAAAACAAAAAAAAAAACCAAGCTACTATTTCAAAAGCTCAAATGGCTTCCTCACTCAAGCTCTCCTATCAAAAACTAGACAAACAAATCCATGATCAAGACAAAGAAGAGATTGTAGTGTTCAAACCTAGTAGTAACACAGGATTTATCACTAGGAAGTGGTCATTCCGTACCGGTGGTACGGGCCGGAGATGGCGGAGGCCAAGAACAAGGCTGAGAGTAGCTAGTTTGAAGAGGGTTCTAAGAAGGAAAGCTAGGGTTGTCGGTACTGCCTTTAAGTTTTCAGTGGCAAAGGTGGTGAAGAGGTTCAAGGAAGGAAAACCATACATAGCCGATCTCTTCGCCGGCAACTATATGTTCTTACAAGTGGCTCCTTCTTCTAAAATGGGGTCTCTAGAGAAGTCCTTTGCCTCACAAAAGTTCTCTTCAAATTTTAATTATGCTCCAAAGCTGGGTGCTTAAGCTTGAATTTATGTATGTTTGCAAATTATGTTGTATAAGAATCTACTGGTTTACAAGTTTCTATTGTTCATCTATACTTGTTATATGTATATTTACATATTCATACCAGTTGAGGCATAAAGTTGTTACCTGAGTTGAAATTTAAGTATTCACACAAGCATCTATATACCAGTACAAACATGAGGGTAAACACCACAAAAATTCAATAAAATCTATTTTCTTTACTAAAACTGGGATTTTCTCAAGGAAATTCTTGAAGCCTTATTTTGGGTAACATTAGCAAAGGAAGTTACTTCTCCAACTATAAAGACTATTAACACAATTCCTCTTAAACCCAATATTTTTTTTTTTTTTTTTAAATAATTACGCACATAGCAGTTCAACAAATAGGAGAGGTACAACAATGCATACTACAACTTTTTTTTTTCGATAAGAATAAAAAAATGACTATTGTCGAAGATAAAACCACCAAAAATACTATTTTCGAGGATATGATTATTAACAATGGAAGTATCCGTGAGAATATCGACGCTGTTAAACAATTTTATCCTCCCTATATAAAACAGATTCTTGTAGCTAAACTGTGAATTCATTCATAGTCTCATAGACCATAAACAATATATATTCGTATTTACACAATGAAAATAGACCGAAAGATATGCACATAAAATCAAGAGTATCCCAAAGGACTGTACAAATTGGAAGGAAAAAAAAAGGCCAAGCATATTCACACAGCAACCATCAACAGCACTTATACCACTAATTCAAAAAAAAAAAGCTAGAAAAAGAAACCTCTGAAGAGGCAAAAAAAAGTCTTATAAAAATAAATAAATATACTAAGTTCAACGAAACTTAGAAAAACCATTATTTTGCCCACTAGAAGTTATAACATTTCTTATTATGTTAGCTAAGTTGTTGTGCAAAGCGGGGCTTAATATCTCGGCTTCTCACATAAGACAAGAATTGACCTGGCAGTTCTTCAAGTAATGCTTGAACAATTGACACCTGGCCACCTGCTTCTTCCAAAAATAAACTCAAATCAAGAGTTGAACACAGAAATCACTAATTGGTATAAAACTGATCATTTTCTTTTTTTTTTTAGAAGGAAAAAGTTCCCCCAAAACCCCTTTCCAATCTCATGCCTCCACTGTCTATAGTTTAAAAAGGAGGGTTCAAATGCCTCTATTTTTTAATTTTCTAATGTTATATAAAACTGATAGATGTGATTTATGATATTTTCTCTACATGCACATAAAAAATTATCACTTTTCGGTTTTTTTTTATGTAAGCAAATAAGTTGAAAAATTGGCATCCAGAAATCATCCACAGTGGATTTTTTCAAGCTCTTAATAATAATTAATATAAAGTTGAAATGTCATAATCTTTCACCTTTACATAGAGAAAATAATGGATATCATATCTAACGGTTTTATTTTCACATTTAAGTTCTAAATTGGAGTCATTAAAATTTTTAAAATGGAGCCACAGAAATTGGAAGCATTTGAATCCTTGTGAAGTTTAAATTAATTATTTAATCAGGTTTCTAAGAATGCTAAAAATGATGAAATTATAGGACCTACCCAAGAAATCACGCATAGGCACAAATTGTACAATATCTCTAGTGGCCACTCTCCCAGTAGAGCTTTCCAGTCTTCTACTTCCATCGGCATCCAGTATCTGTTGACAGTACAGTACAGTACAGGGGCAAATATGTCATTGTAAACTTATACCAAGGTGAAATGTACTAGTCAGAAGGGAACTATCACCCCAATTTTAAATAAGAGATATAAATATATACACACAAGCCTCGTAAATTAAAGTTTGGTAACAAAATGTTAGGTTTATTACCTCCATTTGCTTGAAATCAGCATTTCCAACTCCCACTATAAGAATTGATAAGGGCAGATCAGAAGCTCGAACAATTGCATCTTTTGTTTCATTTGGATCATTGATAACACCATCCTGATACACACACGAAGCAAATAATTATACATAACCCTAAAAGTTGAAAATTATACTCGTTTCGGCAATTCTGCAAACCAAGATGTTTCTATCCCGACTACTTTCTTATCAATTGTGAAGGGTATAAATATACGAGGAAGGTTCTGATAATATATTTTTCGAGTCTTTTGCACAAATATTTTAAAGTCCAGGATTGAAATAACTAATCCAAGATGTAGATCTGTTCTTTTTCACAAAAAATGTATCCACACAATCATATTTTTATAACATTTCTTTTCTTTAAAGCTTGTTTTGCACAAGATCAACAATCCATAAAATGAACGGGTCATGTGAACTACTATAAATAAATAAATTAAGTGCATTCGTCTTTTGGCTTTTTGATCTTTGGCCGGAACTAACCCAAATTATGAAACTTTACATGGATGCATCGCTCATGAAGAACCAGTGCAACTGTTTCGATTCATTGTTTCAGCTTGGGATTTAAATTTTTTAACTAGAACCTTCCTTTTAGTAATATTTTGAGGGTTTACAGCAGTCATACATAATTGTTTGTAAAACCATGTAACCAAGTTGTAGTTTACTAATTACTAAAAACATTACTGTGAAAATGAGAACGTTTCAACATACTGTTATGATGAGCAAAACAAAATATTTGTTTTGGCTGTATGAAAGAGAATGTGTTGCAATCTCTGCCGCTCTGTTTATCAGCGGGCCAAATAAAGTCGGGCCCGCAAGGGAAACACTATGCAGAGCTGTGGAATAAGCACCCATTATTCCCTCTAGTCCAACTACCTGATATTTAAAACAAAGTAATAAATAAAGAGAAAAATGTAAAAAACACAATTAAACATCTGCAAAAGTGTACCAAAGTTCAATTTTATACTCTGTAGAAGACATTTACGAATTCAAGTAAAATAAGATAAAATTGTCTGTTTCTCCGCATTAACTGAAATCTGTAGAATAGAGTAGAATAGAGGGAATAAAGAGAGTAGATCTGTAAGAATAAGAGAATAGGGTAATATTTTTCAGATTTTGGTAGGATTAAAGAGAATTAGAAGGATGTAGATCTGGAATAGAGGTTCTTATCTAGCGTAGAGTAAAAATAGAGAGGGTTAAGAACAGAATAGAGAAGAATAAAAGCTTATTTTGTGGAATAAAGTCTTTTATTTAAGTGTTGTAAATATTTTTTCGGTTATTAATACAATTGTTAGTAGGCATTCAGGCCACTAACCTTAAAAAATAAGAAGATATAATTGGCTCCTAACTAACTACTTGGCTAGCATGAGAGTAACAAATTACAAGAAAGAAGTTACCTCAGATTCCATGGGTAGTAAATTGAGATTAAAACAATGAGAAACACCATCACGTGTTCTTCCACCAAAACCCCAAGCTGGGAACCGCTTGTCAGTGTCATAGAACTGTAATACCTCTCCTACTCCTATGATTGCCTATTTAGAAAAGCAAAAGAATTGTAATGAATATAACGTAAGATTGTCAGAACAAAAGATAGAAAAATGCATTCAATTCTCCATTAGAGATGACAATATAGTAATCAGTTGTCGCCACATTAAAATAACCAGCTTTTAGTTACCCCAAAATAACCCTCAATGAGCAATTATGACTATATTAATACTCACTCAACCCATAACTAATGCAAATAAATTTACAATATAATACCTGTTGATAAGAATTGAGTCTGCCAGCTGGATCGATATAATGCAAAGACTGAGGCATTCTTGGATCACCATTTGATGCTGTAACATAGAGAAAAAATACAAAGTGATGGGTATTTTCAACGGAGTAACATCTCCAGGGCAAATATAACTGGAGATACCTGATTGATAAGATCAAGTGCTAACCAGTAAAATCAATGGCAACCATGAAATTAAGCTCGAATCCGCCTGAGATGTAATCCAAGAAACTATATTGTGTTTTCTCGTCAAATTTGTCAACAAATAACTGTCCTTTCAACACCTGATGTGAAACAAAATAAAAATCAACTCAATATACTACTACTCACCCAAATGTTTAAAGAAATTTAGAAAAAATTTAAGGGTAACATTTAGATATTTCAGATATTACCTTTCGATGTCCATGGTGATTGACATAGAAGTTTGTACCAGTCCTTTCTCTGTTAAGTCTTTGTAGTTCAGCAATACTTAAATCTATTCTCCTGTTTAAATAGTAAAAACATTTTGTAGTTTAGTTTCACTATTGCAAATTACATTATTTATTATACAGCAGTAACAATAATTATGAATAACTTACCCAAGAAGGACATGATTGCCACTTGATTCAAAATCAAAACACTCGATCACCAGTGGATTCTCCTGTAAGCCAAAACCCAAGCAAATTAAACCAAAAGAAAATAGCAAAACGGTCTTAATATTAAAGTATTTGCAAAAGCACCAGGTTAGTCTTATTTTGCTTAGAAAGTAATTAAAAAGAAATGGGGTTTTACCTTGCTATAAAACTGTTGGGTTGTAAGAGTAACGGGTCGCCAAACTGGGTTTAAATTGTTGTTTATTACCTCTGTTTTACATATAGGAACCGATGCACCACCTTCTACTGTTCGAGAAATTCGAATGAAAGGATCCTGTGCATTAATTGCTCGTCAGAAATTTGAAGATTTTTAAAGCAAAAGTCATTTGTGGGTCTTAGCTGTATTATAATATTATTACTAAGGCATGATATACACATTTCAGGTGTAAAAGAAGTTCTGATATTAGGCATCTATTGAAATAACAGATTAAATCATATATATATATAATTTTGTCATTCTCTTTCTCTTTATTTGCAAAATCTAGTCACTACTTGTAGGATAAACCTGTTAACACCTGAAATTCCTGAAAATTGTTCTGTCACTTAAAATAATACAGAGGTGTCAAAACTAGTTAAAAAAATGGAGGAAATACAAAGTTCAACGCATACACTTTTCGAGAAGGTATCTTTGTTTTCCAAATGAGTGCAGCGCAAAATCAACTCGACGGCTTGTTTTGAGGCAACCGTCTCTTCGGCATGAACCATGAGTGACCCAAAGTGGGCCATGCCGGGACGTTTTTGAAGTTTAAGAGTCACGCTGCGGTCTTGCTTAGTTACAATCTGCCACAGAGACAAAGTGATAAGATGAATCTAGTTGTAACAAAATCAGATAATTTGGGAAATAAAACCAAGAGGCGTGCTAGTTTATGTTGCCAGGCTATGTAAAATAGAAAGTTGTGCTGTTTAATTAGAATGTATACAGTGCTCAATTCTGGAAAAATAAACATGCATGCCTTTGTCAGGAAGTTTTGAATTTTAACCAAAAGTCAAATTTGGAGCATCGATAAACCCTAATTTATCTACATACTGCCAATCCACCACAAAATATACAGAAGTCACTTGATTGAAATCTGACTAGAACTGAGAAATTGGTCATAGTTCTCAGGTGCATGTCTATATAATAGTGCTAGTGTTTAGAGAGAGAGAGAGAGAGAGAGAGAGAGAGAGAGGAACCTCAGAGAGTACACAAGAAGCTTCGCCAAGATAATCTTGATCGTTTAATTGTAGAGACTAAAAAAGACAGATAATTAGGATAAAATCCGGAAGCGGTGAACCATTTCAGATGACAAAAGAAACAATAGTATACCTTAACAGGTGTGTTGTGAAATTTTGTATCTATATCAAAGATGCGAAACCTGATAGCATTAGAGAAGATAAATCAAGTTAAGTATCACATACAAGATATTACAGCAATATAGGTTAAGCAAACTAATTAAGCCTGAATTGCATTTTAAGCTTCCAAATTTTTTTTTATGAAACTACAATATCACATATATGGGGCAATTACAACTTGTGCCCATATTGTATATTGCAAATCATGCATCTCTACACATGTTGACAATTATTATCTTAAGATCCTTGCTTGATGCACTTGCTAAGAAGAAATTTGAATAAGTCAACATGAAAGGAACAGCTTTTTGTTTTTTGATAGTCTGTGGAGTCTATTATAATTTTCAAACAACCCAAAAATAGTAAAGAATTGAAAGAATGCGACATATACCCTTACAAAAAAAGAAAAGAAAATGACATACAAAATGTGAATACAAGGAGAACTTACACTAAATTTTGCACCATCTCGAACTGGAAATTTATGCAAATTTTTGTTATCCAAGCAGGATTTAGAGAATTCTGTATAACCTCAGTACGACCTACTTCTTCTAGTTTACCATCTTGTTTTTTAACATATAATACTGCCATTGGGTCACTCTACATACAATCAACCAAAAAAAATACACACTTCAAAATACTAAAAACCATGGAAATTTGAACACAGAAAATAAAGAAAAAATATCAAGTACTTAGGAAATGTACCTTAGAAAATACATCCATGTCTTGTAGCTTAGAAGCAGACAGCGACAACTGTTACAACAAAAAGTGTTGCTTGTGAACACAATTAACAAGGTAAATGCTGGTAAATCTATTTTGTGTAAAGATTTTAATAGAGCAGTTTTGGCTTCATACAGCGCACGGACTACACAATCAAAACAGCCCTGCATGAAGCCAAAACTACTCTGTTAAAATCTTTACCCAAAATTTTGACAGTTGAACTAAAGCAATCACATAATTGAAACCAAAACTTAAGCTTCGTATAAACACCTTCAAAAACTGTTACAACAAAAAGTGTTGCTTATGAACACAATTAACAATATAAATGCTAGTAAATCCCGTCACTCCCCTATTAACAGAACAGTTTTGGCTTCATACAGCGCACATACTATAGAATCAAAACAGTGCTGCATGAAGCCGAAACTACTCTGTTAAAATCTTTACCCAAAATTCTGTCAGTTAAACTAAAGCAATCGCATAATTTGAAACCAAAATTTAAGCTTCGCATAAATACCTTCAAAAACGCAATCTACAGTCTACACGTCGCATGAAATTCTCTCTTAAAATGATATAACAGGGACAATTTCAATTTCAATTTTTGTACCTCAAGAGGGATATAGAGGCCTCGTAAACCGCGCGAGTTGAAGAAATTGTCTACGGCGGCGTTGGCTTCGGTCTGAGAAGTGTGACCCGCCGTCGCCGTCGCCGGATGTCCGACGAAGCCCCCCTGGGCCCCACCTCCGACCCCTTCCATCCCTCCCCTCGAGTCCGAGCAACATCCTCCCATCCTAGCTAAAGGCACCTTCTCTCTCTCTCTCTCTCTCTCTCTCTACCCTTATGTCTCTGTCGCTGTCGTTGTCAGGTGGGGCCCGTGGGGGTGTATATATATAATAGGAAAAAGCGTGGGAGAAAAAGCAAAAGCGCGTTTTTTTATTTAATTATCCGTTTTTGTGGGGTTGAAGGCTTAAATTTAGTAATTTGATTTATGCGAATCTTTTCAAAAAGGGTCAACTGCAGAAATTCAGGAATCAATTTGGAAAAAAATGGAAAATATTAGTAAATTAAAGATTGCATTTAACGCTTACCAATAAAATATTGTCACGCGTTTTCTTTATATTTTAATATAAATAATCGAAATAATTACATTAATTAACTACTGCAAAATAATCAAAATTTCTTACCAAAAAAATTAAATTCGAAATTGGATTTCTAGAGCAATTAAATTTTGGAATATAAAACACTGGGCATTTTCTCAAAATTTATATGTTATCTGTTTAGAGACTTAATCTGAATTTCATTTTTATTAAATAAAAAGGTACCGCTTAAATTTTTTTATATCATGCTCTTGGAATTCTTTGTCAGTGATTATCTTAATAATTTTTTATAAAAAAAATCAAGCTACAAAAATATAGGAAAGAGCGATGCTTCTATGGACATAAGGACCTATTTGTAAAATGAACACATTTTTATTTTCAAAGTTCAAACAGTCGATCCGAACCGTTCATCTTGTTCTCCATATTAATATGTGCTTGGAGACCAAATTTTACATATTTCTGAATTTTTTTACTATTTATTAAGATGGGTACAAAAAATATCAAATTCAGACCATTGAATTTTGTACCCATCTTAATAAATAGTAAAAAAATTCAGAAAAATGTAAAATTTGGTCTCCAAGCACATATTAATATGGAGAACAAGATGAACGGTTCGGATCGACTGTTTGAACTTTGAAAATAAAAATGTGTTCATTTACAAATAGGTCCTTATGTCCATATGATGTGATTGTGATCGAGTTATGACAATTTATTTATGATTGTATAACATAACATTGATTGTATAAGGGTCTGTTCGGCCGTCTAAGGGAACGGGAATAGAAATTTTTTAATGGCTGAAATAATGTGTGCGTGAGCTGATTTTTGCGAAGTCTGAGTGATTTTTTTTTTCCATGCACATAGTAAATGGCCGAACAGGCCCTAAAATTTTTCAGCGGAGTTTTGTTGTTATAACACATTTTTAAAATCAATCATACATTTTGTCTAATTTTTATATTTTTGCCAAATTAAATTACTCGCTCTACCTTTTTAGAAACGATGAAATCCCATTTTAACAAACTTAAGTTTATGGATGGATTCTAAATTTAATATAATTCAGAGAAAACAAAACGCTGAAATTTTACCAACTAATATGAAGTATGACGGTTTGTTTGGTGTGCTGAAATTGAATTAAACCAAAGCCAAAAATAAAAAATAAAAATATGACTTGACATGTTACCTGCTCTACCTGTAAAGTGTAAACCAACAATTGGGATGCTTTCAGTACTTGAATTTTTTAAGGCAGTTGATCAATCATTTCTCTCTTTTCCTTTTCTTATTGTTTTCCTTTTTTGAATATATTCTCTCTCTTGGAAGGCTTTGGCAGGGAAATAAATCTGCTAATATTCTAAGGGGATTGTAGGGTCCTAAAATTAAAAATTTCAAATCTAATCTTTCATTGATTTTGAGATTCATGCATAAAAAACTTCTATAGAGATTCGTCCAATCTAGGGCTGCACATCCTCTGAGATATCTCATATTTTGCGTACCGTTCAAATACGTTCCGCACGAATCTCAAAGCTCAAACAATGCTGGTCCTCGTGCTATCTTAGAATAGACACCGGACACGTCGGTCACGCAAAATATGAGATATCTCAGAGGATACACACTCATTTTCTAAACACTCTAATTGATAGATGTACTATATATACCTCGACGGGCAAGTATAGGCCTCGAAGACCTTGCATTTGAAAGAAATTGGCAACCGCGTCGTTCAACTCGTTCCGTTGCGCATTCATCGATCCAGACACGGCTGCCATTCCTCCTTCTAAGTCTGAAAAACACCCTCCCATCTCTCTCTCTCTCTCTCTCTCTATAGCTTTGTGAATGCAAATTATTTTTCAAGTAATTGAGATGCAATACTCAGAGGAGATTAATTAGGAGATAATGTTGAGTAAATTATGCCATTAATTGAGTTTAGAGAGTAGTTATATAGATGCTGCCCGCCTCATTGCATGCCCCTGATTTGTTTAAAATATGTCCGTTTTCATTTGACCGTTGATTGTTTCATTTAAGTTTCCTTTTTGGTTTCTTAAAATTTAATTTTTTATCTGAAAGAAGGTAGGTGGACGTAGCCGCCATTTTTTGTTGTTTCAAAATTCAAATAAACATTATTATATTACTGATGAGCTCTCGACTAATATAACATCGGTGTCATATGACACTAATTTTAAAATTGATTAAATAGATTTCAAACGATTAATTCAAACCGATTTACTTTATGAGTGATGCGTTTACATGCAAATTTATTATATTTTTGAATTATTTCAGTATCAAATCAAGCAGTAAAAATATTGAAAAATGAATGTATTAAATTAACTTAAAAACTCGCACATTTGACCGCTTGACTTGATACTAAATAAATTCGAAAAATTATAAATTTTGTATGTAAATACACAGCTAATGAAGTAGATCGGTTTGGACTGTTTGAATTTACCGTTTGAAATTAATTCAATAGATTTTGGAGTTGGTGTTATATAAGCCGAAATTTG
The DNA here is from genome assembly GCA_964058875.1 of Carex rostrata. Classification (NCBI taxonomy): domain Eukaryota; kingdom Viridiplantae; phylum Streptophyta; class Magnoliopsida; order Poales; family Cyperaceae; genus Carex; species Carex rostrata. The sequence goes on along the minus strand of CAXKVT010000193.1, from coordinate 1,127,418 downwards.
AAATTGTCTTATTTAAAAGTCACCGCAAACCACAGTTTTCGTCAAATCTTATCTATTAATGAGACTCCGTAAATTTCAGTTTGAATTGAAACGATCATTCATCTATTTTGCTGAACCGAAATAAAGATTTGTTTATTCATTTTTCAATTTCGTGTGCAATGTATTTGAAAAGAAAGAAGATTAAATTAAAGAGTAACTACAATATTTGTGAATGAGTTCACCTAAGTTTTATCTACCCACTATATATATATCTACTTCTAGATATATAGAAATCTCCATATTAAATTCTTAGTTTGTCAAATATATTAATAATATCTAGTTAAAATGTTAAGAACGGATAATTAATTGATAATTAGATGAATATATTATTCAATCATACAAAGTTTAAAGTTTATAGAAGTTTACAATTGAAAAAGTGACTATTGTATGTAACATACATTGACATTTTGTAAGTGATATTAATTTGTATAAGCGTCAGAAGTTAAAAATTGACTTATTTGTCTTCAAAAACCGATCAATTAGAAGACTAATATTTGTCTAAAACATATTACATATTTTTATTTTTTTTAATGAAGAGTAAAATAGATACTTCATAAATTTTAAAATGAATTTTAATAAAAAAACATAAAACTGAGTCATTTTTATTTAATATTTGTGAAGAATTTTATTCGAATTTCGAACACATAATCTTTCACACTTTCACATGAAGAATGTTGTTCTTTGTCACTATATCCAGATAAATTTACTTTTTTTAATATGAATGTTAAAATTAGCAAATTAATGTGCTGTCAACAAATCCAACCTTTAATTAAGATATTACTCTAATTAAATTTGTGGCGCACATACAGCGAGCTAAAAATAATAAGTTTATAAATGCGGTAGGCAACAGATATTTATTGCTGGTACAATACCAGTATATTATACCAGCAAAATACCAATGTGCATTTTCAACAATCATTACAAAACCTATCCATAAAAGATGCAAAATGAGGACACATTTACAGATTTACTCAATTAAAACAAAATGCATTAAAATTTCTACAATTCAGAAGAAAACATATTATACCTGAAGAGGCATGTAAAGGCCTTGAAGACCTTGTGCTTGAAAGAAACCGGTAACCGCATCGTTCAACTCGTTCTGTTGCGGATTCGCCGATCCGCCAACCGCAACCATTCCTCCTTTCACATCCGAAAAACACCCTCCCATCTCTCTTCCTCTCTCTCTGTGATATTTCTTTATTTTTTGTTGTTGTTGAAAGTTTTAGCTTCAGATATATTTGGTGTGATTGACCTAAACATAATGAACATATATAGAGATCGAGGTGACTAGAATAATGTGGACCCAATTGAGAACATGGTGAACATGTAATTTGAATTTAAATACAAGGAAATTGCTCAGATTCTCATTCCCATTTGATCATTGAATTGCTTAATTTGTGAGTCGTGATTAATTGGTTTTCTAAAATTAAGTTCAAATAAACATTATACGATTTGATTTTCAAAGTTCAAGAGATTGATGTAGATCTAAAAAAAGACTTGTTTCAAGTCAAGAGGCAACTACGTAAATATTTTAGTTTTAATTTTAATTACACCAAGATAGACGACAAATACATGGTATATCCGGAATTTTTTTTAAATAGAACTAATTTTAAATATTTTAACCGAACAAGCACTATTAATTTCGTTTTTACAAAAAATAGCTCATTGATCATGCAGATCGGTGGAGGCACAAATATGTTTGCTCCACCGATTCACAGGATCGGTGACGTTATTTACTATCGATTTCTGTGGTCAGATTATATTTATGGATCATAAAATGACTCCACCGATCCGATCTATAGGATCAGTGAAGTCGTTTTTTTGTAAAATCTAAATTAATAGTGCTTGTTTCGTTAAAAATATTAAATTTGATTCTATTTAAAAAAAAAAATTCGTACATCCGAGTATCCGACACATAGATGCTTTTTTGATTTTTTTACACTAATACATAATTTATAGTTTTAATATTTTTACACAATCTTAACATAGTTTTATTATTCCGCTCTAGGCATTAATATCTTGGATGTTTGCACAAAATAGTGCAATAAATTTCGTTATCATATCTAAATTATAAAATATAGAACGGGGTTACTATTTTGAGCTGTCAGCACGCAGCAGTACGCGAGAGCAAAAGCAGCCGAAATTTTTATTAATAGAAATATATTAAATACATATTGATAATGAAGAACGAATCTAAGTTTTATAACATCTTCTGACCGTTATCGACTATCATGGTCTGATTAGCGATAAACTAATTACTACAAATAATTAACTAAAAAAAAATTATTGGCCGTTCACAACAATTACGTCCAATAAATGCAGCCCAAATTCCTCATTACTAAAAAGCTATCAAATGCGCTTGCACTTACTGGACGTGATTGTTGTGAACGACCAGTAATTTTTTTTTAGTTAATTAATAAGTATGATAATTAATTTATCGCTAATCAGACCGTGATAGTCCATAACGTTCAGAGGATGTTATGAACTGTTACGTTTTTCTATGTCTTGAAAAATCTCAGATTCTTTCTCCATTGGCGATATTTATTTAATATATTTTTTATTAATAAAAATTCCCGCAAAAGCAGCTCATGAGAGAAAATAATCCAATGAAATTGAGCCACGTCATCTGGGGGCGCGTAGCTGAAAAATAGATTTGTAAGGACAGAAGCGCGTATGAATAAAGACCCGTGTTAAATTTGATGGGTCGCTTTTTTCTTTTTCTTTTTTCAATGATGACTCATGAGCACGTTGGGCCAGGCCTGTTGTCTAAGACTGTCTATATAAATTTTTTTTTAATCATATTTTGTAGTTGAAGATTTTATCTTTTATAATTATTATACTTTTTCTTAATTTGTAAGTAAAAAAAAGAATTCCCACATTTTGTGCATTGACATGGTACATCATAGAAAAAAAATACTCTTAAATATTTGATTTAAATTTTTGGTGGTTGCTTGATCAAACTATAATTATATATGGTTGGGAATTTGGGATGACATATACATGAATATCTTTAATGAAAAATGTGTGTGCTTCGATATTTAGAATATTGAAAAACAATATTTTTATTAAGCAGCGATTTCTCAGTAAATTATAGAGCAATTTCAAATGGTCATCCTTTTTACTATTTTTACTTGGCAACTTTTCAAAAGCTATGGGTTTAATAGACAATTTCTCAACAACTATCCCCACATCTCCCACTTGTATTTTATTCCCTTATCGTAAAATACAAGCTATAATAATAATACCGCGTAACTTTAAAATTTTATCTTTATCTGAATCTCATCTTCTTTTGAACTTTGTCAAGTCTGACTTTTTTTTAATGGGGAATTTCATGCAAGTACATCAATAACTTCGAAATTACATATTTTTCCTTCAAATTGAACTCTTACATATGCTACATATTTTTTTTAAAATTTTTACTAAGTTTATAAATTAAAAATGAATTTTAATAGAAAAGACAATAAATAGATAAATATTTGAGTTTTAGGAATTTAGAAGAGTAAATATGATTTTATGAATTTTAGACGATAAAATACATAATTTCGAATGCACTAATATAAGACACTCATTTAAATTGAAATGAGAATCTGTAGACTTATTGAACTCCTAAACTCATTACTAAGATGAAGATCAGATCCACCTAAAATGCACATCTAGAATAAAGACTTGTTTCGGTTGAAATGCACGCTCATTTAAACTTGAAAATGAACACTTTTCTCTCCAATTCATCCACTATATGATTTCCAATTTATGGCAGAATACATACTCATTTGAATGTACATTTGTTTGAACTGAAATAAACACTTATCAAGTAAACCACTTATGGACAAAGCAATCAGGCAAACTACATAACACATTTACTCCAATATAAGCAGTGTAAAACTTAAAAACTCTCCAAACCTACTCAAGCAAGAGAAGCACCATTTTTGGATTAATCATGAGGTAAAAAGAGAGCAGAAAGCGGCTAAACACTATAATTCTACGGTTTTCTAAACATGGATTCTATACTACCCGGTAACAGAAAATAGTTCTTTCTATAGGCACTTGTATAAGAGATCATCACAGCTTGTTTCTTAATTACAAAACATGATTATCTATCATAAAAAAGCGAGAGAGAAAACATGATTTTTTTTTTTTGGGTGGGGGGTTGGGGGGCACATTGCTTCCCCTAAAGTAAGTTCAAGAGTTATAAATCATCTCTTTCGAGCAAAAAGGCGATGCCTACAATCATAGAAAAGAACTACATATCAAATTGAAGCAACTCGGTGTTTAGATGTAACTGTTAAGGTTCAATCATAACAGATTCTTTTCTTCCAGCCTCTTTCTCATAATTTTTTACTTTTATCGAATCAGGAATTAGTTTCTTCCAATTTCATTACGAGAAAATTAAGAACTTTAGTTTTCTTTCAGATCTGAATCAAGTCCACGTGCCAATAATTCAAAGATATTTTTGAAATAAATTATATTTTCCATTTCCAATTTCAAACTGCTCTCATAAGAAAAGAGAATTTAAGTTTACCTCTCAAACTCCAGCTTTTGTGTAACTATACCATTTAGCAACAGCTCTGAGTCATAAGCTTTAATCCCTGCAATAAGTTTGTTTTCTTAAATACAAGTTATTCATTTTAAAAATATTTGATGTGGGCCTATGCCAGATATCTTTGTTTGATGATTTTTTTTTTTAAATTTCAATTGCTCAACTAAAACCAAGGTAAATACTCCTTGGTTTAGATAATGTATTTTCACAATATTATGCAGGGTACCTTACCTATACTAAGGAGCGGTGAACAAATTTGGTAGTCTTCCTTGCATGAAATTATGAAGAAGTTGCCCTGTAAATTATCTTCATCCTCCATTGTGTACCTACTCAACCGCTCCACCAACTGTTCAAATTAGAAAAGAAAAATGTTAAGTACATGTGTTGCTTATTCCCAAGTCAAAGTCAAGTGCAACTAACATTATATTAGCATATGTTGAACTACTGATAAAAAATATTAATAATGATAAAAATATACCTGGCCATGAGAAGCCTTAACTAAGCATTTAAGAAGCTCTTTATTGGGCCGAACTTTTGGTGTAATTGAAACCCTCCAGCCCTGATTAGATGCATAGAGCAGCATGAATTTAAGTAAATTACAAACCCCAATATAAATTATCAATCTGCCTTAATTAAGATTATTTCATCAATAATAGCTTTCCCAAGTCCTAACTAATAATATTTCATAATAAGTAACAAGAACAAGGGAGAATATATTTTCAATTTCAAATGGACTAGATACATTTCTGTGAATAATGCATGAAACATGTATATTTTCTTTTGAGTGAGGCTATGGTACCATGCATAATGCAGATTGGTCCATACTACATATCAATATTTTTGTTTTCAAAGTCTAGATAGTCGATATGAACCGTTCAACATGTTCTCCACATGAAAATGTACTTGCACACTAAATTTTACATTTTTTTGAGTTTTTTTTACAATTTTTTTAGATAGAAAATCACTTGATCTAAAAATTCTAGACCATTCAAAAGCAGTGATTTTCTACCAATCTAAAAAAATGGTAAAAAAATTCTAAAAAATGTAAAACTTGATCTACAAGTACATTTTCATATGGAGATCATGTTAAACAGTTTAGATCGACTGTTTGGAAAAGCGTAGATATTTATCCATGGTACGGACCAATCTGCGCTATGCATAGTAAACAACTAACAAACACGTACCTCTAACAAAGGAAATCTCTGAGCAAGGTGTATTGAATCAGGCATATTAAATCCAATCTCTCTCTCCTTCTTCAGATCTCTTAATACAAATTTCTCTTCACTGACAAGACAGCCAGCCTTGGCACAGATGTCGAGCCAATCACGTCTAACCACATGTCGCCCCATAGCAATCGCCTCCAGCATGTTCTTGGTTCTCGCAAACTGATCCGCTACAAAGTGAGTTGCATCGGACATTGATGATGCAGTCGAAGCGCCAAACTGCAATAAAATCTTACCAAAAGTAGAAAAAAGGTATTTCAGAGAAGAGTTTTACACAACTTTTTGTGACTTTGCACTTTTGTCAGAGTCATATGTGATCTGGTTTGAATTTGTACTGGGTGGTATATATACTGGTATTGGTGCATCAACTTCATACATGTACTCTTAATTTAATTTCAAAAAGGATGGAATATTTGAAATAACAATCAAAGGATAACACATTGTTAAATGAATTTTCAGATATTTGTTAATATGTATACAGGAACATCGTGGGATTTTTTTTGCAAAGAAAGCTCAACAGGTTATAATATTTGCAAAAAAACAGCTAACACTTCTCATAATTGCAATTTGCACCCCATTTTTTGGATAAATTTGCAAATTGCACAACCTTTAGATGAGTCTGATGGAAAAAGGCACATTCAATGACAGAGATTTAAGGGTTTGTATTATTTGGTTCAATTTTGTCAACTTCCATTATTGTTATATGGTCTGGTGGGTATCATTTGCCAATTTACCCAAACAATTGTGGCAGAAGTGCATATATGAGAAATGGGGTTGCTTTTTATAAATAAACAAACCCCAAGTTTGGTAAAAAAAAGAACCCAAAATTAGATACCTGAAATAGGATATGAGAAAAGGAGAATTTATACCTTTTTCTGTTGCCTCACGACTTTCGGGTCTAAGTTTTGGCTAAAAATAACACGAATTGCACACACATGACTTCTAATTCTTCTTTGATCGGAAAAACTCATGCTATCATCATGCATATCTCTTCGATTTCTTCTCTCATTGGAGAAATCCACACCACCATCAGAACTTGTACAAACACTCAAATTTCCATGTTTAGACTCATAGTGCCTAACGAAATGCGACCGCTTCTTTCTTTTCACTGTATCCATAATTAAAGGCAACCTATCTGACACACATCCGTCCAGACCATGCAACACGGAGCGCCGCAGAGTTTTATTCGCAATAGTTCGCCTTCTCTTGGGGTGTGTAAACACACAGTGTTCCTTCTCACTTCCCCTTATTTTACTTCCCATCTTAGTTTCTTCAATTTTATTTGGAGGTGGCGCATGGAACAACTCCTCTAATACTTCGGCTGCCATCTGAGTAGCGGGCCCCACATCGTAAGTGCCACAGTTTTCCCCATCCTCCTGACATGTCTCAACCCAGTCAAAAACATCCAATTTACGGATCAAAGACTTGTCCTCATGCCGGTTTGACAAATACTTGACCACTTTTGCACTTAAATTGAGTTCTGTATTTATCTCTGTCACCGTATCAGTGCAATTATTGTGTGATAATATGTCCGAGTACGTATTCTCTTTCTCTTCCTCTTCTTCAAATGAGAGGAATCTATCGATTGCATTTAATGCATCGGCTTGGGATAACTCGTCGGGCTCTTGAGACTCGACATATGTTAATCTTCTAGTTGGCGGTGTATTTTCATTCTCACCCTCCATTTTATCAAATATTCTGTTCGAAGGTAGCTTTACTGAGCTTGTGTTTGCCTTAGACCTGTTAAGTATAAATTTTTAGCTCTGAATAAAATAAATTTTGACAGATTTTGCTGTGCCAATTGGTAACAAATAGATAGAAACTATGAATTAAACGGGGATAACTAGCTGAGAGAAAAGTTTTTTTTTAAAAAAAACTATAACTTATTTTTCTGTTTGTAAATTGCTAATTTGAAAGGGGCAATAGACAATTGTTGTTATTTGAGTAATCCAATGTGCTATTTGTCATATCAATCAGCTCTCTTTTCAATGATTATGCGTTAATTTTTAAGTAATCAATGATATGCATTTTCAGGATCTTATCTTATTTCCTATTTTACCTTGTCAATGATAAAGGGAGTAAATTAAGGACTAATAAATATCAAGATATGCATTTGATCTCCAGCTTAAGCATTGATACACATTTAACCTGAAATTTGAATTATTCCATATCCTGAGAAAGTTTCCGCTTAATAATGGAAATAAATTTCGCTAACATTTTTTTTTTCTTTGACAGAATTAAGTGAAGTGAGCTATTTGGGATAATACACAAATCAATTTCAGCTTTCAATGGGAGTTTCATGACAAGCACAATAAAAATTAGTCTTAAAGGCATCATTAAGGAGAGATGATATGATCTTTTATCAAGTAACTACAAAAAAGCCTTGAAAGTTCTCAAAAACCTCGAATTGTAAATTTTTCCATAGAACCCTCCCAAAACCATCATTGATGGCATTTTCCATCCCGCTCGCATCGAAAACGCATCATTTCGAATGATTTGAAACCGTTGCAAAATGAAAAACAGAAGAAAGTAACAACTATACTAACAGTTCTCACTGACCTCGACTCAGACGAAAAGCATCCCTTGGTAGATAGATGCTGCTTCGATCGATCAAGTACTGCGAGAGCGATTTAGAGAAAAACGGAGTAACTAAGAGGAATCGAACTAGAAGATTGATCTCTTGGTGACATGATGAAAATCTCTTCTTACAAGAGAAAATATAAGGCGATCGGCGTTGGGGAATTCGAATTCTCGAAGTTAACCCAAATTTTGTGTTTAGATCCAGACCGTCCAATTTAAATCCGCAAGAATATTTAAGGCCTTCCAAGCCCGAAAACGGACTGAATCTAAACTCCGATGGTACGGTAATGCAGAGGATTTGAATTCAGGTTTGGGCATCTTCTTGGAGAAGGAAGATACTCGATAGAAATCGGATTTATTGTTTCCACATCGGTGTTAATAAACAGGTAGACAAGTGTTTCGAGAGTGCAACACAAAGAACCACAAAGTTTTTTGCAGAGAGAATATAACATTATTTTATTAGCTGCACTCGTGCGGTGCAACTACGAATTTTTGGGTAAAGATTTTAACAGAGTAGCTTTGGCTTCATGCAGCACACTGATTATAGAATCAAAACAGCACTCCATATAGTTCATGCACTGCATGAAGCCAAATATTCGCTGTTAAAATCTTTACCCGAATTTTTGGAGGGAAACGAAAAGTTACACTAAGCAATAGCAGTAGCAAGTGTACCTCTAAAATTTGTCCGGTATTTTCTTTTTCGGAATTTATGGTGTTCACCAGTTGGTCACCACTTACAATTAAATCTGTTAAAAAGAAAAATCTAAAACTAAATACATATAAAAACCAATGTTCTAAATAGCGCGCTATAGCGTTTTCGGACCATAAAAGCTATGGCGCTATAGTGCGCTATTCCGTGCTATATCGGCGCTATTTGGAAATAGTGCTATTTTTTTAGCCGGCACACTATGACGCGATAAACGCTATTTAAACCTTTGATAAAAACTAATAATTTGATGTCCGAAGTACATAGAAATTAATAAATTTGGTGTAATTAATCAACGGTATGGAAAATTCTAAATTATTGAGACTTGATGGGAAAATCTCAATATCGTTGAAATAGTTTCATATTAAACGCCTGATAAAGTAATTTGGAGAATGCCATGAATTAATAATTGGTTTATAAGAATAAGGTATCTGCAAATAACAAGAAGGGCATTTGGTCTAGTGGTATGATTCTCGCTTTGGGTGCGAGAGGTCCCGAGTTCGATTCTCGGAATGCCCCCTTTTCCTCTTTTATGTACATCGAACTATCGAAGTTTGTGTTCTTTTCCTCTTTTATGTACATCGAACTATCGAAGTTTGTGTTAGAAGACTCTTTTATGTACATCGAACTATCGAAGTTTGTGTTAGAAGACTCTTTTATGTACATCGAACTATCGAAGTTTGTGTTGCTGTCTTCTAGACTTACCTTTTCAGACCTTGATACTAAAATTTAGTTGATGCGGACTCGATGAGTTTTTGCAAAGGAGCATCTTTGGAGCAACTTGATGAAAATCAGGTACTTAAGAATTTATTTTCAATTTGAAAATCTGACTATGTTTCTTAATTTCCTTTTTATTTTTGTTTTCTGCGCTTGGCTTATCGTTTGCTTTTGATGGAAAAACATTTAATTATTAACTCTTGATAACAATATTATTAAATTACTAGTATCATACCCGTGCGTTGCAACGGAAACATATTATAAGAAACAAATATATCAATAAAAAATAATAATTACTAAAAATCAAGACACATGTTAATAAAAAATTTATATGATTCTGTATTTTTAATTAACTTTAATCGTGATATCTGATAACAATTTGATGATGTGATGATTCTTTATTTTTAAGTACCAATGATATCAAATAATAGCTCGATTCGAATCTAATATCAAATATCATACAAACAATTCAAGATCGACATATAATATGATATCAAAAAACATAAATACAAAGTGTTATCGTGTGTATGTATATGATATATACACACACACACACATATTATAAGAGAAATATATATTCACACACACGTTCCAATTTATATTATTCTTTGTTTCCAATTTATATTATTTTTCTTCTTTGTTTCCAATTTAGAATACACATACACACACACACACATTGATATATTATATATTAAAAATATATTCTAAATTGCCTACATCAATATGTATAGAAACAAAGAAAGAGAAATAAGAAAAAAAAAATTGATTTTCATTGTGATCCGTAAAGAAACGAAGAAGTAAGGAAACAAAGAAATAAGAAAAATGGAAGGTGAAGTCTTCTCAATTGAAAAAGAGATATATGGAAACAAAGAAATAAGAAAACGGATAAATATATCGCTAAATTTCAGAATTTGTTCAATTTTAATTGTAACGTATCGTGTGACAGCACATGTAGTGAGTATGTTTTTTTTAACTAAATTTAGACTTTTATACATAAAACATATGCATTTAATCAAAATAAGACAAATTATGTAATTGGAGGGCTGAGATCAAATCCGAAGTTTCATCTTTCAATCGTAGCCGTTGGCGGATCGGACACCCAACGTGCTTAATAATATAATGGAGATTAGCTTTGTGCTTGGCTGATTTAGTTTGAACTTTTCTGAAAAATAAATGTTTAAAATTATTGTTGATATTGTGTCATTCAAAATTTACATTTTTGCAAAATATATAGTTAGAACTATAGAAAAATTGGATTACATATTATATATATATTTTACATAATGTTACAGACCACCATGTATATTCACAGCGTGGCCAGTAGGATTCATAGCGTGTTATATTTTGTTATTTTGATTATCTTGTAGGACTCCTCGTATATTTTGATTATCTTGTAGGATTCACAGCGTGATCATGTTTTACATTTTGTTATTTTTGATTTATCTTGTCATATGTGTTGTATCGAAACCGTCTCCTATAACTTAACAAAAAAGATACAACTTTGATTATATTAGAATTTTTTATTTATTTATTATTTTTTTTTTGTATTGAAATGTTAGAAATATTGAATATATTTCTTTGAAAATAGATGGAATACAATATAATTTGATTTATTAGAAAGACTGTAACAAATAACCCGATCAACATTTTTCAGGCCGAATTTTTCGTGGCTGTAAGAAAAATTAATATATTTCATTATGTGTCATTGTAAAAAAATAAAAATGCTTGGATTCTGAGTTATTGATCCCGGTTCAAAAGTCACTTCTAGGTAATACAGAAAATATTGTCATCCTTCTAGTACATTTAATTTATAAAATGTTGTATCTATTTTTTAAAAAATAAAAACTTTAAGTTATTTATTGATTGTTATTCAAAAAGAATTCTCAAAATAGATACAACTTTTTATAAATTAAATGTACTAGAAGGATGACAATATTTTCTGTATTACCTTGTCACACCCCAAATCCCGGGTCTGACAGCCTGCCGCGTATATTTATTAAGGCATATATATACGCAAGGCAGTGGATCTTTTATATGCATTACCAATATCCTCATCTGCTGTATCCCTATAATAAACCTGAAAATGACCCAAAGGGAGGGGGTGATAATAAATTCTCAGTGCGAATTTGCCACAGTTAGATTATTGGACTTGCAATCAAACTCCATATTCAAAAATGAAACCCATTCAATAGCAATTCAAACAAATACATATTCATAATAAAAAGGAATGCATATGCTCGACAACAAATAATAAATCGAATCACAGTTTACGGAATTTCCAAGTTGAATCTCAAACAAACACATATATTTGGCTTAACTTAATTCATTAGGGCTTGTAGCAACTACAGATGTTCTTTCGAGCTGGACCGTTATCAAACCCACATCTGTAGGGTTACAGGCGCCTACAGATGGCCAACCAAGCTGGACCCTTTATCTGACACCCATCTGTAGCTGTTTGGCTTAACCATTTCTTAAGGTCTGGTTACAAGTCACCTATATAGGTCAACTTGACAAAAATGCAATCACGCGGAATCAAAGTCAGTCATACTGCTCAACTTTGCAATTTCATTCAAATAGAACCAAAGTCGGCTATCAGCCTTGCAAAATTCATTAAACAGGTCAACGGATAGGTCACCGTCACCTTATCCAGCCACCTAAACAGGTCGGTCTGGCAAATTCATAACAGGTCAACGCATAAGTCAGCAGCGTCACCTTAATCCAGCCACCTAAACAGGTCGGTCTGGCAAATTCGAACAGGTCAACGCATAAGTCAGCAGCGTCACCTTATCCAGCCACCTAAACAGGTCGGTCTGGCAAATTCTAACAGGTCAACGCATAAGTCAGCAGCGTCACCTTATCCAGCCACCTAAACAGGTCGGTCTGGCAAATTCGAACAGGTCAACGCATAAGTCAGCAGCGTCACCTTATCCAGCCACCTAAACAGGTCGGCCTGGCAAATTCATAAACACAGGTCAACGGATAGGTCACCGTTACCTTATCCAGCCACCTAAACAGGTCGGCCTGGCAGATTCATTCATATCAAGAACAATTAATATAACTAATCAAATAATAACCATACCAACATGCCAATTAACCTTAACCGAACAATTCAATCATTCTCATTTATGCAAGAATCAATATGCAGCATGAATTCCAAAATATGCAACAATTAATCATTCAACATGACAAACGAATAAACAGTTTAATTCCTGAAAATAAAGTATCAAACAAGTCCAAGAATCCCGCACCTGATTACGACGAGCGTACCGCTTAGTTATGGATCAGACGTCTCGAAATGTCCCGCAAAGTCTTGCTCGACCGAGCCTACACCTATATTACATGCACCCTTGGTTTAACCTTTGTTCGAATGATTGCTTGAGTTGTATTAACCTCTTTATACTTTCCTTAACGAAATTCACATATTTTGGTGTCAACCCTTTCTTCATTGGTCTTAATTACTTAACCTCTCTTATCAATTCTCATATTCACGTTTGGGTCCTCTAGACCATACACAATTCCAATTTGGTAACAATTCCTTTACCGTCTCACTATTTTGGTTCTTGTAACAATTCAATTTGTCGATTAATTAAACCCTAAATTGATCAAAAATCGAAATAAATTCTAAGTTTCAAAGATAGGGAAAGGGACTTACCGATTACACTTCTATTAGGTTGGATTAGACTAAACAATTACAATTTTCCCCCAATTTTCGGATTTGAGCAAAACCCTAAATTGAAAATCGAGATTGAGATGAAATCGAGAAGAGAATCACCAAATTAACAACATGGAAGCTCAAGGGAGATAGATTACTCGCAATTTATACACGAATTTCGGGTTTAAGCAAAAACCCTAACAATGGTGAAATTTGGATTTTGAGAGAGAGAAGAGGAGAGAAGGGAATACCGAATGGGAGAGCTATATGAGAGAAGCAACCAATTTCTCGCTCCTTCCTTCGATTTCACGGGAGTTTTGGTGAGTTTTAGAGGGAGGGGAAGCTCTCTCTCTCTTTTCTTCTTTCTTTGGCGGAACACACAAGAAGCATGGAGAAGGGACGGAGTGAGAGAGAAAGAGACACAGAATTTTGCGAATAGACCCTCACATTGTCGGATAAAACGTTATAACGTTTTGGTAAATCGTTATAACGATTCAGCTGGTGAAAAACGCAGGAAATAGTGTTTAAAACGCATAATTTAGTGTATAAAACGTTATAACGTTTTCTGAAAACGTTATGACGTTTTAATTGAATACAGCCTTCATAAAATTGCTATTTTTATCAAGTTTTACAGTGAAAAACGTTACATAACGTTTTACAATTTTTTTTTTTTTTTTTTTTTTCAGATGTAACATACCTAGAAGTGACTTTTGAACCGGGATCAATAACTCAGAATCCAAGCATTTTTATTTTTTTACAATAACACATAATGAAATATATTAATTTTTCTTATAGCCGCGAAAAATCCGGCCTGAAAAATGTTGATCCAGGTTATTTGTTACAGTCTTTCTAATAAATCAAATTATATTGTATTTCATCTATTTTCAAAGAAATATATCCAACATTTCTAATATTTCAATACAAAAAATAAAAATAAATACAACCTGTTCTGTAAAAACAAAAAAAAAAAGTTGGAACCGTGGAATTTTTCTACGGTTTGGAATTAAAATTCTAGGCCGTGGAAAAATTCCACGGTTTGAATATTTTTAAAATTTCTCCTAAACTTTAATATTATTATTAAAATAATTTTTTAATTGAGTAAAAATAAAAATGTCGGCTTTATAGGGGTATCAGAATTTGAGTTATCTCTACTAGGATTGTAATTAACCATGTTTAAACATAACATGTATGTTGGATTTAATATATGTGATTTCTAAATTATATATTTTTTTTGTTTTCTTAATCTATCTTATTGTTGTTAATGTCAGCCTATGTAATTTGTGATCTAATCTTTTGTTTAAAATTACTATTTGTTATATTTTTTCTATTAAAATGTTTGATATTAGTCTGCTAAATTTCATTAATATTTGGTGTAAAAAATAAAGTGATTTCATTCAATATCTCATTATTAATATTAATTTAGAATAAGAATCTAATCAATATTTGTTATATAGTTTTTTTTTATTTTCCTATGTTGTAGTGTAAATCTTTCTCTATATATTTTTTCTCTTATGCTGAAACCTTATTATATCTTCACGTGTGTATATATAACATGAATTATCAATGTTTTTCAAAAAATCACAAACACTATTTTCATTTTTTGTTGTAGTCATGCAATTTGGGCATTCAAACTCATTCAATTCACTCACACAAGTGTTGTGAGAGGAACAATTTACATGAACCTTGTTTGCTTAAAGAACAAAAAAAAAACTATTATTGTCATATATTCATTCATATCTTGAATACTTTTATTTTGAATTGAATTGAAAAATTGAATGGAAACGCTAAGATTCGCTTTTTTTTTTCTCAAAAATAAAGTAGAACAACTAGTTACAATAAATAATAACTATTTATACTAAATTAAAAAAATCACTATTATAGTAAATTAAATTTTGTTTGTGCAATCTAACATAAGAATCATAAAACATGAACAAGGAAATTTTGAAAGAGATAAAATACAAATGAAACTTTCAAGCATAAAAATTAACAACTTTTAGTTGATAGTCGTCGACTCATGTTGTGAATACAAATTCATGAATTAAATCGCTCACATAATGAACCGAATCGGATCATAAAATTCATATCAGGAAATGTAACAAAAAAAATATAATTAAAGTATTATCTAATCTTAACATATGCAAACTATCTAGCGTAAATATAATAAGATATGCACAGTTGTATATATTTGACATATGAAGAGGATTAATTATATTAACCAAATTTAATAATAATTTATTTTTCTACTCTAACAAAAAATATATATGAAGATAAAGACAAAATATTAGAAATTAATATTATACAGTTTTTGGCTTTATAATTTGTGATTAGACAGCATTAAAAAAATTGTTATTAGACTTTAACAAATATAAAATAAGCTGTAAGATAATGCAGAAAATAATATATTATTCTTCATTTTGATTTCACCAAACCTTTTCCTTTATATTTGTTCAACACTTGTGATATTCTTTTCGGATGATATGTTTTTGTATTTTTGCGGTGCAGGCTTTCAATGTTTCATAGACATCAAAACAGAGCAAATTCAGAGTGAATAATGCTAATATTAATTCGTATTCACTTTTCAATTAGCAGATTCCAATACGAATATCGATAGTAAATATATATATGTCAAAATTTAAAATCAAATCCACTATAAACGGATGAATTCAGAATATGAAAATTACGAAAATTTAGAACTTTAGTTTATAAAAGGTGATTAACAATTATTTAAAAACTCATTTGAGTTGTGAGATAAAGATGCTCTACTGCTTCAATTTTTTCTGTTCCAAATAAAATCCAAAATTTGCATCATTAGATTAACATCAAAATTCGTGCAGCTGCTTCTTTATGGATTTTGAAATTTTGTAGTACACTTTGTCTCTCTCTAAAATTGGAAAGTCCACCAGACCAGTTCAAAAGTACTGTTAACGAGAAACTTTGTTGCTTTTCTAGAAATTTTATAAAAATTTATGGATCTGGACCAACTTTATTGTTTTTTTAATATGTATAATGATATTATTTTATTATTTTCTATTATGTAAGACTATACTATTTATATTATTTCTTTTTATGTTTATTATTATTTTTATCTAGTATCCGATTAGTTAATGTGTTTCAACCCAATAAATTATTTTAACTTTATTTATGTCTTTTTCTGACAGAAATTCTGCGTTCACCTCTTAAGTAGAACATCCCCTATAAATAGGCTACATAACTAGAAAAATGTAAACGCACAATCAGGTCCACACCTATAATGTATGAGGCCCTCTAATATTAGTGTGAATATCAATTGGACGGTTCAGATCTATTAATCTATTAACGCACGTTCCGTTAATGTAGAGTATACAAATTCTCGGATTTTTCTTTCTTCATGACTTTTCAATTTTTTTTTGCTGAATTATTTATTGAGTGTGTGTCTGAGGGAGAGTTGCTATTATTTTACTTTTTGCTAAATAATTTCAAGATTTTTTTCATTTTTTAATTTAGAAACTGACTTCTCCATTTTCTAGTACATTTCCTTTATGATTTTCTATTTGGGAATTTTTCACTTTATGATTTTAATATTGACTTATTAACAGACGTATGCGAATCAAGAGTTCAAATAACAGCATATTATATTTAGCAAATAAATTATGTTTTGTTCTGAAAATTTAGTTGTTCATTGTTTGGAAGAAGTTGACAGATGAAAGTTATTTTAACAGTGGAAATATGTCTACAGATAATTTCTCTACACGAAGGTTTTAGATATTTTTCATTTTCTCTCCAGATTGAAAATATATGATTGTTTCAATCAGCACAAGATGTTTTCTTTATGTAAACATCAGCACAATATCTGTTATTCATTTATTCACAAAGATACAGTAGCCCTAAACAAAATTCAGAAAGATACGATGGTTTCCATTTTCATTGTCGAAACTATAGAGGAAGATGAGAAATGAAACAAAGAAAACAGAAAAAATAAGAAAATAATTTAATTGCAGGAATCAAATATAGTTGTAAGAAGCAATAAGAAAATAGATTGCTAGAAATTCATTCAATTTTACTTGTAGCAAACTATGTAGCAGTTTGTGTGACAATTATATATTTTTTAACTAAATTTAGACTTCTACACATAAAATAGATATATTTAATCAAAAAAATTAAAAAAAATCATTTTTCAATCTCAACTGTTGACGAATCAGGACAACTACGTACATAATATAAGAATAGAAATAAGTAACTTATTTTAATAAAATATTTTGTCTTAACATTTTTTTTTTCTATTTTTAGTACAAAACAAGCTTTTTTTTGACCAATTCTGACTGATTCACTCAATTTTGATTGGTTCCACGGTCTGGTAACTGATCTCGATTTCGATTCTAATTTTGCAAACCACGATTCTAGGTAATCTGGCGTTAGAATGGGAAAAATGGCACGACGGAGCCGGTTCCATCACGAAACGGTACGGAATGGCACGACACATGTGTCAGTTACGTGCCGTGACTCGCGTGTCTCGTGCCATGACTCGCGTGTCTCGTGCCATGACTTGCGTATCCTGTGCTGTGACCATTCACGTGCCGTGACCATCTTTTGAAACTTTGGCACGAAACGGCACGTCACGTGAAAAATCTAGTCACGGCACGACACATAGTCATGCGATTTCACGTGTAATTAGGACCATTAGATATTGATTAAATGATGAATCTTGAATAAACTAACTTAAATTATGATTAAATGATCACGCGAGGCATGTTTGGGCACGACGTGACTCACGTAGTGTGACCATTCGTGTTCCGTGACCACCCTTTGATATTTTAGTCACGACGGCATGAGACCAAAATCATGATGTGTTAGTCACAGCACAGCACGACACGGCACGTTTTTTCCACTCTATGTGGTGTGCTTACCTTTAATTTAGTTAAGTACGAAGAAGGCCTACTATCTACAGTGGTAGAAACCCACTATGAAATGGGCCTAGATGAGATAGAGCCTATCATGGCGGAGAAATTGGCCTGATAGATCCTTCAAAGACCAATAACTTTCTGCACTTCTTGCTAATACTACTGGGTTATATTCGGTAAGCCTCCTTGACGATTGAAGGATTGAAGCCACTCGAAATTCCAAAGCCGAAAACCAATCCCCTCTGAAATCAAGTATCTACGCGAAGCTGCTTGGTTTGGTCTCGCTTCCTGCAACTCAATTGTATGTTTTTCAATAATTTTCCTATGTAACTTCGTAACTATTTAATTTGTCGGTTTATATTTACTTAACAAATTATATCTATTTATAGTTTTCTCTTTGCTTAATTAGTTTCTATAATGCTCCTCATTTAGTTTCTCTATATTTTCTTATGGTTCAAACTGACTTAATGACATCTTGTAAATTATCTGAAATAGTTCTAATTATCGATTAATTGACTGTTGGGAGATTCGACCTGTAGGATTTGTTCACAAAAATCATAGTATCCTGTTGACTTTTGAGTCGGAGCGGAATCGGCCAGAGGTGAGCCGATTTTTGCTGTGGTGGGGAACAGCTAGTGGTTCGTATTGTGCTCCAGTGTTGTCTGAGAACGAATCTTAATAAAGTAAACAAGTTTGCTTTCCAGCTGAATTAAACAAGTACTTCTAATAAAATATATATAATTAATTATTAATAACTGAACTAAACATCAGTTTGCTTTCCAGCTGCCTGCTAGTGTATTTAATTTGATCATCTTTGACTAGTAATATCCTCTAATTAATTACACTGATGCACATTTCATAACAGTGAGCGAAAGGGAAATGGCTGAGGTGGCTGTGAGAATTGTGCTAAACAAGCTTGCCGATGTCATAGAGAAGGAAGCACAGGTCTTGGGTGGGATTGAGAAGAAAGTCAGACGGGTGCAGCGTGAGCTAACCCGAATCCAATGTTGTCTGCGAGATGCAAACTCAAAATCCAAAGGAGATGAGAGAGTTAAAAACTGGCTGAATGACCTCCATGAAGTGGCCTATCGCATCGAGGACACAACCGATACGTTCTTTCTTAATGTTGGATATAAAGATCCCAGCTTTTTGCAAAAACTCAAGAAGTCGTGCAAGAAGCCCCTGGAGGTGTATTTCCTCCACAAGCTTGGCACTGAGCTCGACAACATTCAAAATGAACTCGAAGAGATCTCTAAGAGTAGGGTCAACTATGGAATCAGTGACCTACAAGACAAGAGCAATGGCGAGACAATTAGAATGCCTCTTCGGAGAGCTACTTATCAAGAAGTAGACGAAACTGAAGTTGTAGGCGTGCAGGCTGACAAGAAGAACATTTTGAAGATGTTGCATCCTGATAAAACACATAGGCGGGCCGTCATAACCATAGTAGGTCCCGGCGGTCTTGGAAAGACTACCCTTGCACATATGGTATACAGAAGGCAAGTGCACATTTTTCTTTTGTAATTATTTATGTTTGAATGAGATAAATCATTACAACAATAATAACAACAGAAGAGTTAGTCTAAGTCGCTATATATGTATCGCAACAATCAATTGGTTCTACTGCTATAATTACGATTTTGAAGATTTACTAGTTGATCCTAACAACTCAATTGCTTAATAACGTTGAAGTTGCAACGATCGATGACTATTGTTTAAAAACCGTGCTAGAAAACCATCTAATAGTAGATCTTCTTTGCTTGTCTAACCAGTGCCAGGGAAGATTTCGAGTATCATATAATGTTGTCAATCTCTCAGCGATTCAGTCTAGCTGATCTGTTGAGAAAAATGATCAGCCAATACAAAGATTTTGTCCAGGAGAACCAAGATGTGGGAGATTTAATCAACGAGCTCAAAAGTTTTTTATGTAGGAGAAGATATCTGATTATTTTAGATGATGTGTGGGTGGTTGATTTGTGGAATGAACTGAGAAATGTATTGCCTGATGTCAAAAATGGGAGTCGTGTTCTGATGACTACCCGGTCTATGGATGTTGCTAAATTAGCTGACTCCAAAATGGCACCTTATGAACTTAACTTCTTAGATGATAAGAAAAGCCAAGATCTACTCCTTAAAAAGGCTCTCCCTTATGAAGAACCCTGTGAACAATGCCCAAGCGATCTCCTTGAGCTTGTAGGCACACTATCAAAGAAATGTAAGGGTTTACCTCTGGCTTTGATAGTTTTAGGTGGCATCCTTTCAACTAAAGAACAATCTTACTATGCGTGGGAAAGGGTGTTGCAAACAATGAATTGGCACTTAGATGGCAGAGACTGCATGCAAATCTTAGCAATGAGCTACGAAGATATGCCTCATTATCTCAAACCATGTTTTCAATATCTTGCTTTTTTTCCTGAAGACTATATGATTTCTGCAAAATGTTTGATCCAAATGTGGATAGCAGAGGGATTCATACCATGCGAGGGTAGGCCAACAATAGAGATAATGGCAGAGGACTGCCTTGAGGAACTTTTTAAAAGGTTATATCATTTTTATCTTATTTTATTAAGCATCTATTCAACATTATTGCAAACTTCTTCTTTTTTTTATCACAAATTAACTACTTTATACAACACACATCAGGTATACTTGATATTATAGTTCAATTTTGTTTTATAATAGAATAGAAGCAGTAGAGATTTTCCATAGAAAAAATATATAAAAACAAACAATTATAAGATCGAGCGAAATGGAGTATAAAAACGAACATAAATAAGCTACCAGGCCTTACTAACACTCTAAACTGCAATATGCATTATCCAAAAAACTAAGTACAATTTTCATTAGTTGTATATTTAATTTCAGTACATCTTAATAAGCAACTAAATTAACTTTATCTATCAATTTTGGGACTAATGAGTCTATTTAAGATGTATAAACTTTTATTATCACTGCAATTCTTTCAGTATTTATTGACTACTTGTTTATAAATCAAAATTAATTCAGGAGTATGATTCAAGTATCAAGCAGATCCACAAATGGTTCGATCAAGTACTTCCAAGTACATGATCTTCTTCGTGACTTGGCAATTCATGAAGCCGAGCAGGAAAATTTTGTTACGATTTTCTCGCAACCATCAACATCAGAAGTCAAAAAGCCCAACAGAAGAATACGACGTGCATCAATTCAAGACAGATATATCAATACCCAATTCGGAAAATATTTAGGTGAAAATACCCGTTCTTTACTACTTTTTAAATCTAAAATACGTGAGGGGAAATTACTGTGCTCTAATTTTAGGCTACTTAAAGTTTTAGAACTTGTGGGTGTGGGTGCAAAATATATATTAAAATCATCAGAGTTGATTCACCTAAAATACTTAGGAATTCGAAACATTCAAGTCTCCTCATTACCCTTTCATCGTATGAAGAATCTCGAATCCCTGAGTATAGTACACAATAAGTATAACGGTGCTAATGTTAATGACTTGTGGAGAATTGGTACATTGAGGCATGTGTGGTGTCATCAAGGATATTACATTGGACCAATATCAACATCTGCAGTAAGCAATCTTCAGACCTTGCGATGGATAAAGCCTCATAAAACATGGGCTACGAAGTTGCCCCTTTTAAATAACTTGCGTAAATTAGGTGTTTGTGAGGTTGAGAATTGGGTTACAATGACCAATTTACTTAAAACACTACATTCTTTGGTCTCGCTAAAGATCAGATCTCATAACATACCAGTTGAGATTGTTTACCCAAAAGCACTCCCAAATTATGAGAGTTTACGATCCTTATTATTGGATGGAAAATGGTCTTATAATATTGTTACCTTACAAGCTAGCTTATTTCCACCACACCTCATTAAATTGACACTTATGAATTCCGACCTTGAGCAAAATCCAATGCCAGAACTTGGAAAGTTGAAGAGCCTAAAGAAACTTTGCTTATCTGATGTATTTAGTAACTTGTACTGGGGTTCAATAATATGTTTAGAAGGATTTCCTGTGCTACAACACTTGGAACTAGCTTGTTATAGAGTGCTAGAATTGACGGTTGCACAGGGGGTCATGCCAAAGCTTATATATCTCGAAGTAAGTAAATGTACAGAGCTTCACTTGCCTCCTGAGCTACAGCATGTCACTGTTAATTCAATTCAGTGGAAGTAATATCTATATGTGACCATCAACCTTTTCTTTCACTTTTTTTTTTTTTTTTTCTTTGGAGAAAGGTCTATGTATGATTTGTGTATATATATATGGTACTTCATTATATTAAATGCTTCGTTTTTATCTTTTTTAAATTTCTTTCTTATGTTTATGTTGTACACTTTTGAAATTTCCCTATGAAATCAATTTCTGGCTCCCCTTGTATAATAAAAAAAATGCATGACACTTGTTAACATATGAGATTGACCGGACTTTGTGCAAAGAAATCATTGACCTCATAGACATAGATGATTAATCATGACTGAAATTCTGGCAAAAATAATTAAATCAGCAGCTGAAATGTTTGCAATAAATAAATAAATTTGGATGTACCCATCGAACAAACATTATACTAACAAAATTTAAAATCAAATATGTGAAGTATATATAATCTGTTGTTGATTGCATGCTCTTTTCTGTGTTTGTTTTTGTTTAAAAGTGCAATGTATTTATTGTGATGAAGACCTAATGATGTTTAATAAGTATAAGAATGGAGAGATCTGAAAATAATGTTGTTGTTGAAGTCCGATCGATAAAGATTACTTGAATTCGGCTTTAGGGTTTTGGATTAAGGGTTTATGTGTGCATAAAATTCATATCACCTAAGGTACCTCAAAATTTAACTTGGCATCCTGAATGTCCGATCTGCTTTGAGAGTTACATTAATTGGGGTCAGTTCAGATAGATTTGAACATATATGCTTCAATTTTTAGATCAAGTTAACTATTTTTAGGTTTGGTCGGACATGGTTTCAAATTAATTCAACTTCAAAATTGATATAGTTTTGAGTTGTATTGTATATAGTTATATTGAATTGTATTTAGAACAATTCCTTTTCCAAGTTAATGAATTGCGTCGGTTTTTGAGTTTGAATAGAAATCAAATCAGAATTGTTCTGTGTATTTTTATATTTGCAGTGATAGACAAGTAGAGTAGTATAATTTTCGTTATTTACACAATATTGAAATAATAACATAATTTTATAATAGTATTTTTTATGAATAACAACAATAAATATAATTTGTAATTTTAGAGAGTTCGTCTAGAATTTGTGATCAAGTCAATTTTTCACATGACGTGTCGTACCGTGACCAAATTCATAAAAATAGTCTTTGCACATGAATAATCACGGTAACAATTGTCACATTTAACTATTTTTAGTGATTTAAGTTAGTTTATTAAAATATATAAAAAATATTAAAAAAAATATAATTTTATTTTAATTAAATAAAAGTGTTACAAAATGTTATTTAAAAAATAAATATGTTAATTATGAACTAAGTAGCATGCATAATTATTTATTTTCTTCATGTGTACGTAATAATTTTATTTATTAACAACCCCTGTGATTTCACTGAGTCAAGATTCTAAGTCGAGAACTTTGAGATACGGTTTGACTTCAACATGTATAAATCTAATTACACTTTATAAATTATTAAAATTTAATAATTGAAATGTCTGCTGTTTTGAAAGTTTATAATGTTTGAACAAATTTCTTTGTCGTCATATGCCTCATGTGATTACAAGGTTTCTTTTCACTTCTTGCAAAGTTGCAATCTATTACAAAATTTGTGCATACCGTGTCATTAATTGTCGACCTTGGGTGGAGGAAAGACACAGAAATCAAATATTTATGTTTGAATCTGAACCGTCTAATTAGAATTTGTACGACTATTAAAACAATTCCGTGCCACCTCGGAACGAATTAGCTTAAATTCTGACAGAAATATTTTGTTACCATAGTTATTCATATTCATTCTCTATAGTATCAAAGTGGACAAATTAATGGTTATGTCAGAGAACAAAGAAAGCCCATCACATTGCCATGGATGGTTATTCAATAAATTAATATATCAATTGATATTTCTTGGCAACTTTCTCTACCTCGTGAGATGAGCACTTAGTTTTTATTTAAAAATAATTCTGATATTACATGTATAATCAATGACATTGTCATTGTACATGAGCAGCTAATTAATTAAACCTAACAATTATATCGAATGGTTTCGTAATCCTGATTTATCAGGATTGTTAGATTAAGATTATGCGGTCTAAAGTGGAGCTAGAACGCAAAATGCCTGACATTTTGATTTGCTACAAACGATCCCATCTCAATCAAACAATTTATATAATTTATCCCATTTATTGATATGAAATCAACACACTCTCAAATTCACATTTGCACAACTTAACTATTAAAACAACAAACATGATAGTTTCGTACCAATATGAATATATAAAATACATAAACCATTTTTTTCTTATCTCTGTTTGAAGAGAAATTCAAATTAAAATTAGCATTTAAATATTAAAATATTTACAAATAATACCAAATGTTTTATAAAAAAATGTTACCAATAAAATTATAACAAATAACAATCTATTACAAAATTCTACTTAATAAATCAAAAATTCAAAAGAAAAAAAACAATTTAATCTAAAAATATGTAGGTATTTATATATGGTTAAATGGAGGGATCTCTCATTTAAATTGACTTTACCTATTACCAAAATGCCCTCATAAATATCTTACTCAAGTTAGAATAGAAGATTCTCATTTAGTAATTACATATTTAATTGGTCAAATGGACCAAAAATCTATTCAAAAAATTAGCCAAACCTTGCTTAAACTTCAAGCAACCTCTCTCCCTCTCATTTAGTTGACTAAATCAACATAAATGCCCCCTCATCTGATCAAACACGATTGATCAGATTTGACCCGAGTTTGAGTCGACCAACATACGGTGACTCTATTTTATTATATTATATTTTGTTTAAAATTATTATTTGTTATAATTTTTTTATAAAATGTTTGATATTAGTTTGTTAAATTTTATAAATGTTGAGGGTAAGAAATATATTGATTTCATCCAATATCTTGTTATTGATATTAATTTAAAATAGCAATCCAATCAATACTAGTCATCTACTTGTTTATTTGATCTTATAGTGCAAATATTTCTCTTTATTTATTTTTTCTCTTATGCTAAAACCTCATTATATCTTCGCGCGCGTGTGTATATAACTATATATATAACATGAATCATCAACATTCTAAATCACACACACTATTTTCATTTTTACTAGTCACAAAAGTTAGGAATTTATTTGAGTTCACTCACACAAGTGTTGTGAGAGAAAATTTACATGAAGATCAAACACAAAAACTATTGTTGTCATGTAGTAGTAATTCATATCATGAATAATTTTAATTGAATGGAAACGCTAAGATTCGCATTACAACAAATAGTAAATATTTAATTATACTAAATTAAAAATATCACTATTGTAGTAAATTAAATTATGTTTGTGCAATCTAACACTAAGACACATGCTATTTGAGCTGAAACTATTCATAACTCATGTCATGTCACAAATTATTAGTTAATTAATTACTTGTATGATCTCCTGTTTTTTTTTTTCCACTACAGTAAAGTAGAAAGGCACAACAAAACATGAACAAGGAACTTTTTGAAAGATATAAATTTAAAAGAGACTTTCTAACAACAAATAATTATTATTTTTAGGTGATATAGACTCGTCGACTCATATTGTGAATTACATCTTATGAATTTAATTTCTCACGTAATGAACTGATTCGGATCATAAAATTCATTTCATGAATGTAACAAAAAATAATGAATTGAGGTATTATCTAATCTTAACATATGCAAACCATCTACGTAAGCTGTAAGATAATGCAGAAATCAGATCTCATTTTTCATTTTGATTTCAACCAAACCTTTCTTTTAAAATCTCTGTGAAACACTTATGATATTCCTTACTAAAGACATGACGACATTGTATTTTTTGTGTTATATTATATGTGCTTTTGCATAACACCAATAATTTTGCACTTTTAAGTCCTATCACAATTTTTCTATTTCAATGTGAATCAGGGATGGTTAATATGATCCAAACACCAACATATATATTCTTGAAAATAAAGATTTCAAAATTAAAACTATATAGATCCGAGTGATACAAATGATATTCAAAATACAAGATAAATAATCAAATAATTTACTAAATATAAATTCTATTGATGAATTAAACTATCCATTTAGATCTCTAAAAATGAGATTTGCAACCGAAATGCACTAGTCTCGATTGTTTTTTGTATTTTTTGTATTTTTTGAAATAGAAATGTAGGAGTCAAGTTCTCAGATTCCATTAAACAGACACAAGATGTGTCGAAGTTACAAAAGTTCAACCCTAATGAGTTGAAAAGCAAAGTAAAACAAAAGCAGTGAGAGAAAGAAATTAAAGAAATAAGTTAATAAAATGCGAAAGAAATGACTAGAATAGACATTAATTAAACACGACTTTAACAGTCTGCAACCCCTTTCTCCTTTGCTTTTTCCGTGCCTAATTCATCAATTCCTGCCTGGAAACCAACTTTTTAGCTCATTTCTTATTTCCACCATTAGGATATCCCGAGTTTTTTAGACATTTTGGAAGATTCTTCTACATCTCTCCCTCCATTTAACAAAGCAGATTGTTAGTTGAATCCTCTTCCATTTTGTGTTCTTTGATTTGTTTTTTGTATTCTTATTCTCCATTTTTTTATCCTTATCTGGACATCCAAATCTTCATTTCAATTCTTATAAATTTTATCGTATCTTTTGATTTCTTATGATTTCACAATTTAAGAAACGTCTCTTTATAATTTACTTAATCATTTCTTATTAATTTAATCGTTTTAAGATGTGGTCTTAGAATAAGGTACCTTTTCCCATTGGAAGGATAATTTTAATGAAAATTGATGGGAGTTTCTATTCAAATGACATGAAAAAAAGTATTTGTCAAACATGTCCTCAATGCATCCAAAAATGGTAATACAATGTAAAACATGACAAATCAACGGCTATGTAAGTAATGAATGCCACATCTATAATTTGCCAGAGAACGAATAAAGCTCATTAAACTGCCATGGATGGTCATTTAATAAATTCAGTTATATCAATTGATATTTTTAGACCACGTTCTCTGCCAGACTTGATCCCACTCCATTTTTTTTTTTTGGTTGGAAAAAAAAATAAAAAAAAATCTAGGTGACTTAGTTTTAAAAATAATTCTGATCTTACATGTATATTCAATAACATTTTTCATTGTGCATAAACAGCTAATTAAACATGATAATTATCGAATGGCTTTGTAATCCTGATTTATCTGGGTCGTCTGATTAATTAAGATAATGCAGTATAAAGTGTAGCTAGAACAAAATGCCTAATACTTTGATTTTTCTCAAGCAATCACATCTCAATCTAACAATTCATATAAATTATCCCATTTGTAATAAAAATCATAGTTGTTTTTTTGTTTTGTACGTTGTAACCAAGAAAAAAAGACTTGTGAGTTCCATGACGATGCTATAACAATGTTGCTAAGGTCAGAAATAGTAGCATCAAAAGGGGTATTCTCTACTAAAAGTCAAAAGAAAAATAAATAAACGATGTCAACTGAGGAGAACTCAAGAGAAAACTATTTTTTTTCATTTTTTAACAAGTATTTTTATCGATATGAAATTCTATTTTTCTTTGTCAAAACAATCCCAAATTCACATTACAAAACCTAACTTATTAACATAGAAAATATGATAGCTTTATACCAATATGAATACATAAAACATTTTTTTGTCTCTCATTTCTGTTTGAAGAGATGTTAAATTAAAATTGGTATTTAAATGTTAAAACATTTCCAAATAACACCAAATCGTTTAATAAAAAATTGTCACACTCCTGATCCAGAGGCGTGACAATTTTACTGTGTCTATTTATCATTAAATATATCTAACATAAGACATGAATCTTTTTATGCATTGCCAATAACATATATTATTTTTTTTGACACATCCCAATTTATTTACAATAATTATCTGACATTTTATAGTGGATAATGATAGAGATATACACTATGCACCATGTCAGATATAATAAACCCAAATCTCATACCTTTAGGTGGTCCTGCTGTCAATTATAACTCATAAACATTTCTCTGTCTTCGCATAATGAACCTGTAACCCATAAGAGAAAATGAGTGAGAAATAATAAATTATTTCTCAGTGCTGATTGCCACTCAGATTATTAGATTCCAAGGAAATCCATATTTAGAATGAAATCACTGCACGAGAAAGACGCAATTCATTTCATAACGACAAATGGAAATGCTCAATAAATATCCAATTGAATAACAAAAATTACATAAATAAATCAGAACTCTAAGAATCTTATCAGAATAAATGGTTTGGGTCAAAATGTTTAAACCATAAAGTTTGGTAACGTTTGGGACCTAATCTCTACAACCGCTAATTCTTGTAACATTTAGTTTCTTAACTTTACAATTTTTAGTTTGGTAACAATGACATATACCATTACATATATCTATCATGTCAGGGCTTATACCGTTCTAAATATCCTGACAATTTATTAACATAACCAATTCAAAAATAATATTTCAATACTGTCATTATAGGAAAAAAAATCAATGATAAGACAGTTACCACAGTTCATTAGTCTTACAGTCATAATTCACATTTACTCAGTATCCCCTACCCAACTAGTATTAGGTTCAGTTGGGGTCATTCACCATATGCGCATAAGGGTCTTGGAGTATAGTCTAGTAGCTAGCGAGACTTTACGATATAATAATTCTTTTTCTCCACTATATGGAGGTTCAAGGATTTCAGTATTCAATATTCATTCAATAAAATCACTGTTATCTCAATTAATCATTTGCAATAATAATCAATCAATCGATAAACAATATCAACATGTTAGTCAACAGACTTACTTGTAATTTAGTTTCAATTGTATTGGCTATGCATATAATGCAACAGTTCAATCAATGCAGTCAATCAAATATTGAAAATGTACAACGAGTTATGATTTAATTCCTAATCATAAATCTCAAACTAACCCAATAACCTTGCACCTGATCACGTAAAGAACGTAGAGAATCAACTATCGCTAGGTTCAGAGCTTCAGAGGATCCTGCCAAATCCTATTCGATAGAGTCTATGCCTATGTTAACATCACATAGATAAATTATTAGTAGTTAACAAGAATCACATAAACTAAGTACATCTTATAAAATTACTTTTACTAATTAAACCTTATAGTTCAGTATATAAATCTCACACATAATATGCTCTCTGTCCATTCATATGTAAATTTCCAATTTGCACGTATCTCTTTAGTTTATTGGACTTTATACATACTTTCATGTATTTATTTACTTATCTTGTTTGATTTATCACTTACTCAATTCATTTTGAACACAAATTAAAATCTCCTCCAAATCTTACAGTTATATTATGCATTTCAGTCCCTCTGGCATGTGTAAATTACTAATGGAATTTTGAAAGTTTAACCCTTAAACCTTGAATTATACTATAACTTGATATAAGCACTAGTATTAAATGATACTAATGTCATTAAATTTAATAGTCAAGCATTCCAACTCTATATTTTTACAAAAAGTTTGGTCCAATAAGTATAGATATTAAACTATGGCTTAAACTATACTTTTCCCCAAGCCCCCAAATCATATTCAGTGCCAATCGGTACTAACACATAATATAGAAAAAGTCAACACTAGCGCATGGGGCGGAACTAGAAAATTGAAATAGAGGATGCTAGATAAATAAGTGTTGTGTAATTTTAATTTATGAGAGGGGCTAATAGTATAAATTTTTGTAGAAATTAAATTTTTTCAAAGGATAAAATAACAAATTTCAATTAATAAGGGGTGCTTAGCACCCTTTTGACTATACATTCTTCTGCCTCTGAGTGTTGCTGGTTCGATTAAACGGTAACTCAAAACTTGTACCCATATATTGCAAGGGTTCCCAAGACTTTAATCTATTGAAAGAAGGAATTTAATGTGTGTTTGTAGACCATGAAGTGGAGGTTTAATAATTCATAGTTTCATACTCTTATATAACAAGGAATTGGACTAGACATGTATTTATATAAGATTGGGAAGGCTTCCTGCAGACTCTAGCTACTAAGCAAGCTTTCTAATTAATTTAGTTCAACAGTAAAATAATACTTATTAAGCTTTCTTAAAGCTAAATTTTCTTAAAACTCATGATTCAATTAAAAGAAGAACAACAGAGAGAGAGAGAGAGAGGTATATACCAAGTAACTATGTATGCTATGTGCAGTGGAACAGAAAGATATTAGAGGAAAAGCCGCTCAGCTTAATCTTTTTCTTGTTTCCATTCATTATTTATTTATTTATTTTGTTGTTGTTGTCTTTCTTTACGGGAGAGAAGATATCCTTAACTAAGGAAAAGCAAGCAAGTGGTGTTTCAACCAGCATTGACTGCGTGGCCTTGTTCCATTTGGTTAATCTAACTTCTATTTATTTTATTTGTTTATCTTGAGTTTGCATTTTTCATATATTCAACCTTCATATTTCCAAATTTTACAAATTAATCCAAAATACTAATAAGAATGTTATAATTATTACTAGGTCTTTAATCCTCTATTGTATCTATTAATTTGTCTGACTTTCGAATATTTGAATATTTTATAATTTCTAATGAACAATATACATTTCGATAAAGTAACTTAATTATCATGTTCTACTTAATAAAATGATAGTTCACGCTTTAATGCGATTTATTTTACTTTAAACATATCTAGACATTTCATATATTATTTTCATTTATTAATTCTATATACATATTTTGCATAATGTTACAAAACTATTGCCAAGAAAATTAAAGAAAATTATAAAAAATAATAATCTATAACAATTTATATCAAAATTCTAATTAATAAACCATAAAACAAGATAAAACAAATTTAATATAAAAGAAAATAATTATATATATATGAAATATCTTATTTTGTATATATATAGTTCATTATATATATAATATTTTGAAAGGTTTCATGTATGCTGATGACTGTATACTTAGATAAATTGTTACTTCGATTTTAACAAATTCAATTTTATGTTGAAAGTTTTGATTTCATCAAATATCTTATTTTTAATATAATTTAAGATAGCAATCCAATAAGTACCTGTAATCTACTTTTTTTTTCTAACTATGTTGTATTATAATCTTTCTTATTTTTGTTCTTATAGAGAAAACTAATGATGATAGATTTTCATGTATATATAACATAAATAATCAATGTTTAAAGTCACACTATTTTCATTTTTACTAGTCATAAAATTTAGGCATTCAAACTCATGAAAGAAGTTCACTCACACAATAAGTATTACGAGAGGAACAATTTACATTGCCCTTGTATGATTAAAGAACAAAACTTATTAGTACCATATAATAATTCATATTATGAGTCATTTTATTTTTAATCGGCCAGTAAAATTGAATTTAATCTCTTAGCTTAGCTGAAGTTTTCTCAAATAAAGTAGAATAACTAATTAATAACAATAAATAATGATAAATTTCATTAAAATCACTAATATACTAAATTAATTAATGTATGTGCAATCTCATAGTAAGATTCATGCAATTTGAGCTGGCATTATTCATAATTAATGTGACAAATTATTAGTTGTATGAAACGCTTACCATTCATGACCTCTTGTTTTTCACTTGTGCCTCTGTCACACCCCAAATCCCGGGTATAACAGCCTGCCGCGTATATTTATTAAAACATATATACGCAAGGCAGTGGATATTTTATATGCATTACCAATAACATCATTACATAATAACCACATCCCAAATTTCACATGGTTATGCTGTCAGACGCAATCCAGAACCGTCTCTCTGTATCCGGGTAATAAACCTGAAAATGACCCAAAGGGAGGGGGTGAGAATAAATTCTCAGTGCGAATTTGCCACAGTTAGATTATTGGACTTGCAATCAAACTCCATATTAAAAAATGAAACCCATTCAATAGCAATTCAAACAAATACATATTCATAATAAAAATGAATGCATATGCTCGACAACAAATAATAAACCGAATCACAGTTTACAGAATTTCCAAGATGAATTTCAAAATAAACACGTAGTTGGCTTAACTCGACTCATTAGGGCTTGTAACAACTACAGATGTTCTTTCGAGCTGGACCCTTTATCAAACCCACATCTGTAGGGTTACTGACACCTACAGATGGCCCACCGAGCGGACCCTTTATCTGACACCCATTTGTAGCTGTTTGGCTTAACCATTTTCTAAGGTCTAGTTCCAAGTCAGCTATACAGCTCAACTCGACAAATGCATTCACATGGAATCAAAGTTACCTATACAGGTTAACTTTGCAAATTTCAAGCAAATATATCAAAGCCACCCATACGGGTCAGCCTTGCAAATTCATAACAGGTCAACGCATAAGTCAGCAGCGTCACCTTATCCAGCCACCTATACAGGTCGGTCTGGCAAATTCATAACAGGTCAATGAATAAGTCAGCAGCGTCACCTTATCCAGCCACCTATACAGGTTGGCCTGGCAAATTCATAATAGGTCAACGCATAAGTCAGCAGCGTCACCTTATCCAGCCACCTATACAGGTCGGCCTGGCAAATTCTTAACAGGTCAACGGATAGGTCACTGTCACCTTATCGAAGCCAAATCACATCATAAAAGAACAATCAAAATGACAACCATACCAATATGTAATTCAACCATGTCACACCATTAGATTTTAACCAGATTGGGTTATGCAACAATTCACACAATTACATCTATGCAACAATCAACTTACAACATGAATTCCAAAGTATGCAACAAACAAGCATTCAACATGACAATCGAAAAAGAGAATTTAATTTCTGAAAATAAAGTATCAAACAAGTCCAAGAATCCCGCACCTGATTACGAAGAGCGTATCGCGCACTTATGGTTCGGACGTCTCGAATGGTCCCGCAAGGTCTTGCTCAATCGAGCCTACACCTATATTACATATATACTTGGTTTAATCCTGGTTCAACAGTCGAGATGTTTAATTGTGTTATTTTAGTTGTTTTATACCTTTCTTAACAAAATTTATGGGTTCTTATGTCAACCCCCGTACTCGTCTTTATTACTTAACATCTATAGATTTACCCAATTCCATTTATGCCACTATTTGCAAGCATACCCATTTTGGTCATTCATTATTTTGCTAATTTGATTATTGTAGAAATTTGAGGGTTGAACGTGTAAGGATTCTAAAAGATAACCGAACAATTTTATTCAACTATACTCTTTTAATCAATTCATTTTCATGCTAATTCGGTGGTTGGTCACCTAAAAGATTGTAGAGATACCAATTCAACTTTTCGATCACTTAAACCCTAATTTGATCGAATCCGAGACTAATTTATAGATCTTCAAGGTTAAGAAGTAAACCTACTGATTACACCTCTAAATGGGTTGAATTGGACTAAACAATTCACAATTATTCCCAAAATTCGGATTTGGTTCAAAACCCTAAAACGGTAATATGAAATTGAGATGAAATCGAGAGAAGAATCAACAAATAAACAACAAAGAAGCTCAAAGGAGAGGGATTACTCACAAATGATGCATCAATTTCGGGTTTAAGCAAGAACCGTAACAATGGCAAAAATTCGGGTTTTGAGAGGAGGAGAGAAGAGAAATGAGTACCAATGGGAGAGCTAGGAGAGATATTCGGCCGACTTCTCGCTTCCTTCTTCACTTTCCTGGGAGTTTCGGTGGTTTGAGAGGGAGAGGGAGATCTCTCTCTCTTTTTCTTCTTCCTTTGGCGGAACACACAAGAGAAGGGGGAAGGGATGAAGTGAGAGAGAAAGAGACAGAAATTTTGCTAATAGACCCTCACATTGTCGGATAAAACGTTATAACGTTTTGGTAAATCGTTATAACGATTCAGCTGGTGAAAAACGCAGGAAATAGTGTATAAAACGCATAATTTAGTGTATAAAATGTTATAACGTTTTCTGAAAACGTTATGACGTTTTAATTGAATCCAACCTTCATAAAATTGTCATTTTTATCAAGTTTTACAGTGAAAAACGTTACATAACGTTTTACGAAATTTTTTTTTTTTTTTTTTCAGAGATGTAACAGCCTCTCAAGCAAAATGAGAAGTCACAAAAATCATAAACAAGGAACTTTTGAAAAATAGAAAATCTCAATTAAACATTTTGGCATAAACATTTAACAATGTTTAGTGGAGATAGACCCGTAGTAGACTCGTAGTGTGAATTACCAAAAAAGGGTGTAATTGAATCTCTCCTGTAATCTGGGATGGTTAATATAATCTAAATGAAAAACCATGATCAAATGGTATTCAAAATACAAGATAAATAATCAAATAATTTACTAAGTTTAAATCCTATTGATGAATTAAATATCCGTTTAGATATAAAATAAGATTTGCAACCGAAAAACAGGAGTTTTAATTATTTATTTTTGTATTCTTATTCACCCATTTTTATATCCTCAAGAGTCAAGAAGACATGCATCCAAATCTTTATTTGAATTATTTTAAATTTTATCACATGCTATCGTATCTTTTGATCTCTTAAGAAACGCCTCTTTATAATTTACTTAATCATTTCTTATTAATTTAATCGTGGAGATTTTAATAGAGCAGTTTTAACTTCATGCAATGCACAAACGACAGAACTAAAACATCACTGCATATGGCTCATGCAATGTATTAAGCCAAAATTGCTATGTTAAAATCTTTATCCAACATGTCTCAATGCATCTAAAAATGGTAATAAAATATGAAACATGGTAAATATATATAAAAAGCTAAATCTGTAATGAATGCCAGATCTATAATTTGCAGAG
The DNA here is from genome assembly GCA_964058875.1 of Carex rostrata. NCBI lineage: Eukaryota > Viridiplantae > Streptophyta > Magnoliopsida > Poales > Cyperaceae > Carex > Carex rostrata. Next base: position 1,092,123 of record CAXKVT010000193.1, on the reverse strand, counting down.
AACAAATTAAGCCCATTAAATTGACATGGATGATCATTCAATAAATTCATATATCAATTGATATTTATAGGTCACTTTCTCCACCTATCTTGATCCCACTACTCCAGTTTAGACTTTTTTTTCGTTGGAAAAAGAAAATAAAGAGATTAAAGAAAAATCAAGGACACTTAGTTTTTTAAATAATTTTGATCTGATACATGTATTTCAATGATATTTTCATTGTTCACAATTAAACCTGACAATTATTGAATTGTTTTGTAGTCCTAATTTATCTGGGTCGTCAGATTAAGATTATGCGGTCCAAAGTGGAGCTAATAAAAATGCCTAATACTTCGATTTTTCTCAAGCGATCACATCTCAATAAAACAATTCATATAATTTATCCCATTTGAAATTAAATACATATTTTTTATTTTTTATTATCAAGAACAAAAGACTTGTGAATTTCATGACTATGCTATAACAATGTTGCTAAGGTGACGAAATAGTAGCATCAAAAGGGGCATTCAACTCAAGTCAAAAGAAATAAATTAACGATGTAAACTTAGCAGAACTCAAGAGAAAATTATTTTTCTTCTCATTCTTAGCAAACATTTTTACCAATATGAAATTTTATTTTGGTTTGTCAACACACTCCCCGATTCACACTGCACAGACACAGCAATCAATTAAACATGATAGCTTTTGAACCAATATAAATATATAAAATATTTTTTTCTCTTATTTTTGCATGAAGAAATGCCAAATTAGAGTTAGTATTTAACTGTTAATATTTGCATTCCCTTAGTGATGTATTGATCAATTCATCACATTTTAAAAGGGAAATACAAGAAAATAGCACTTCAGTGGGCACATTTTCTAACCATATCTGACAAGAGTTCTAACTTGATGATGTTTATTTCAATTTTTGTTTTCAAATCAGGATAAAACTCTAGCTGCATTAGCTATAGAGGATAAAAAGAGGCAGTATATGCTGCAGCAGAGAAGATCTTGAGGATGTCTTGGGCCTGTTCCTTAATGCATCTCCCTTGTTATATCTATGATTCCTTTTTATATAAAATTCTCTCAAGACTCAAGTTTACACCAACTTTTATAGGAACAAAATACGTCAAGCTTGTCTTCAATGGAGTGAAGAATTTGACAGAGATATTTTGACTTCATGCAGCATACCATCATGTAACTTTTCATTTTGAAGCCAAAATAGCCGTGTCAATATTTTTACCTCTAAATGCATAAAAAATTGGTAATACAACATGAAACATGGTTTAGAGCTAGAGGCGGATCTAAAACCGTTCAAAAGGTCGCTAAGTGTAACATCCGGTAAATTTTATTTTATAAATATTTTAAATTTATTGTGGACTTGTTTGTAATATTTGAAAAAGTGAAGGTCTAAGCTTAATATAGGAAAATTAAAAAAAAAAAAATGGCCAACGTGGCACCTTGTCACGCGGCAAATGCATAGTCATTTTCAAAACCGCCATTGACCCCTTCTAAATAAAATCCTATCTTCTCTATACCCTGGAAAAATAAAAGTAAAGTAGAAAATCAATTTAAAGAGATAAACAGAGATGGTGAATTGGAAAGAGAGAGCAAATATTTTGATAAAATATTTCTAATATTGATTATTTGTTAGATTGTAAGTTCAATTGGAATACCGACTATGTTGCGTTGATTCTAAACCGTTGTTGCAGTTCGATTTGGATTTCTGAATGAATCGCTATCAGGTAATCAGACTTCTCTATAATCTGAGCTTTCGATTTATATGGTTGATTTGGTACTGAATTGGGTAATCGAATTATGATAGTATATTTAACTGGAATATGGGGTATAGATACTGAAATTGTTTTTAATGTACTGGAATACTGAGAATCGCCTATTTCAGAAATTCCAATCGGAATGGAACTGCTTTTACTGATAACCTAGACCCAACTGATATTATTGGTTAAATATGCATACTTAATTTGATTTTTAATTGTGTGGATTAATCCAATCATATTGAAATGGTTGTTTACTGTTATTAAGCCAATTATAGAGAAGCTGCATTGTTAAATAACTGGTTACTCGGTTTTGTAGCTGACATTGTTTCTATTTATTTATGTTGTGATGTAGTTTGACAGGACAGCGGATGGATGCGAGGATGTCGTTCTATCATGTCGCGTGTCTAGCCTGGCCTCCGGGGCGTGACACTAAGTCATCTCTATGATTTTAAAATTTTAGTTATGTATGTTAAGATATAATTAAATTTATTTTTTTAGAACATTTTATATAGAGTTAGCCTCTCCTCATAAATATCACGTCTCTCTTTATAGTCTAGTGATTAGAGCTTATTTTGTGTTGGTGGAGAATTTGGGTTCAATTCTCACCAACCACAATTTGTGCATTTTAAGTTTAGCTCTCTTTTATCAAGATTTTCTAGTTAAGCCTCTGATAAGGGCTAAATCTAGGCCTATTTTAATCTATGAATGCTAGAACAAAAAACAAAAAAAACCCTTTAAATTGGCATGGATTAAATTTATGAAATTCTCTAGATCAATTGATATTTATAGCCAACTTCTATTTAGTCGAACCCAACTTGCTTTGCTGTTGTACCCAATCCAATTCGAATTTAGATTTCTTTTTATTGCAATAAAAAAAGCAAAATAAAAGTAATTTAGTTTTATAAGATAATTCAAATCTTACATGAATATTCACAACAAAATTTAATTGTACATGAGCAACTAAATCTGACAAATATCCTGATATATTTGGGCCGTCAAATTAATTAGGATGATGCATTCTAAACTGACGCTAGATAAAAATGCATGGTACTCTGATTTGATACAAGTCGATTTCATCTCAATCAAACAATTCATATAGATTATCCCATTTATAAATCAAACTTGTAATTTTTTAATGAGGAGGGTTCAAATGCCTCTATTTTTTGTGCCTCCATTTTTAAAAACTTAAATAACTCAAAGTTTAAAACTTAAACATCAAAATAAAACCGTTAGATGTAATCTATGTTATTTTCTCTATGTGCCTATAAAAAATTATTACATTTTGATTTTGCTTTTATATGAATCAATAAATTGAAAAATCAACGTCTAGAAATTATCCACATTTGTATACATTTTTACAAGCTCAAAATGACAATCAAAACAAAGTTGAAATACCATAATTTTTTACATGTGCATGGATAAAATGATATAGTTCATATCTAACGGTTTTATTTTGAATTTTAAGATTTAAATTTTGAGTTATTAAAGTTTTTAAAAATGGAGGTATGATGAAGGCACAAAAAATGGAGGCATTTGAACCCTCCTCTTTTTTAATTACCAGAAAAATAAAACTTGTCTCCATATCTCTTTCTGTTAGCAGCTGATACACTCAACAAATTGTTCAAAACTGGGAGAGACACAGCTAAGATAATTGGGCTGGGGCCTGACTGTCTTAACAGTAAAGCACTAACTAATGCCCACTATGCTGATGATACAATTTTATTCCTTCAAGCTTCTCCAAAATGTGTGTTAACAGCATGGTGGACTATGATTATTTTTGAAGGGTTATCCGGGGTAAAAATGAATTTAGGAAAAACAGAATTATTCCCGATTAATGTCCAATCTCCACTCACTCAAGAACTAGCTGACTCCTTTAGATGTTCACTTGCATCCTTTCCTTTTCAGTACCTAGGAGTTCCCTTACATAATAAAAAGCTATCTATTCAAAATTGGGGATTTATAGTTGATAAAATCACTAATAAATTGCAGAATTGGAAAGGTCAGATATTATCGTTAGGGGAAAGACTGACTTTAGTCAATGCAGTCTTGTCTGCGGTACCACTTTTTTCGTTATCTATGTATGCTGTCCCTAAGACAATTATCACCCAAATAGATAAAATACGAAGGTCTTTCTTATGGCAGGGCACTAGGAATAAACGAAAATATGCATTATGTAACTGGGAAACGGTATGTCTGGCGAAACAGTTTGGTGGGATGGGTATTTTGGATCTCCACCAAATGAATATAGCATTGTTACTAAAATGGTGGTGGAAATTCAAAACTCCTTCTTACCATAGTCTTTGGAAAACTGTCATCACACTTAAATACTATTCCAATGCACCAGCCTTGTCTTTTTCTCCCTTCTGGCAGGCAATTGTTCAAAAAGAACATCTTGGTAAGCTTAGCACTCACAGCTATCCAGGTAATCACGGGTCTGTCTCTTTCTGGCACGATATTTGGGTTGACCATTGTACCTTGATGCACAGATTTCCTCAACTCTATGAATTAAGCACAACACAACATATTACAGTCCAACAGGTAGTGGTATCTCAAGGGGCTGACATGTCTTTTCGACGACAATTAAGTGGTGTGCTGTTGCATGAATGGGGACTACTATTGCAATTGATTAGCACTCTCTCCTTTACACATAATTGTGATCACCTTGCTTGGAGATGGGAAGCAAATGGAATTTTTACTGTCAAATCCTTGTACAAATTTCTCAATTTTAGGGGGGTTACTGTTAAAAATCCACTGTTATGGTGGAAAGTTCCTGTGCCACTTAAAATCAGAGCCTTTATGTGGCTGGTACATAAACATAGAATTTTGACCAAAAAAGTTTTACAAAAAAAAGGTTGGATTGGAGATATGAATTGTCAGTTTTGTCACCACATAGAAGATTCTAATCATTTATTTTTCAAATGTCACTATGCTAAACACATTTGGTTCTGGATGGGTCAATGTCAGGTCTTACATCAACAGTGGCATTCTATTGCTGATGCGATGCAGTATGCTATTTCTCTCCCTAAATTCCAGCAAGCTGCATTTCTTATTGTTGTTTGTGCAGTTATTTGGAGCATCTGGAAGCATCGCAATGATCTTTGTTTTAACAGTACTGTTATTTATACTTCAAGAAATCTTATCTTACAAATTGTCTCTTTGGTCTCTTATTGGACAGGTATTGTTAAGCAAGAAGTGCGGGAAGCTACACAGCTGTGGCTGCCACAAGATATTGATGCTATTCCTCTTCAAGTGTTGGATCCTGACGATGTGCTTCTGCTGGACTGGGTGACAGGAGAAGAAAATGAGTGATCCTCTTTGTTATTTTGTTATGACTGTGCATGTGTGCACATTATCTAGTTTACTTTCTAGTTTAACTTTGCTTTTGAGTATTTTGATCTTGGACTATATCTGTGTACACCTCTTAGTGAGGTCCAAAATTGCTAGCTGTTTTTGTTTTCTTGATTTCTTGGGATGCATTACGCAGGCATCTAACATTTAGTATCATGTAAATATTATATTCGTTTCAATATATGAAACGGGCAAATTATTGCCTTGCTTCAAAAAAAAATAAAAATAAATAAAACTTGTAAGTTTCATGATGATGGTATAACAATGTTGCTAACGTCACCGAGTAATTAAGGAGCAATGTAGCATCAAAAGGTTTTTCATCGCATTCTTAAACAAGCATTTTTATTGATACAAATTATATATTGATTTGTCACAAAACTCTCAAATTCACATTACACAACACAAACTATTAGCATAGCAAATATGATAGCTATTGTACCAACATATCTAAAACATTTTTTCTGTTACTTCTGTTTGAAGAAATGTCTAATTTAGAATTAGTATATATGTTAAACAAATTGTAAATAACACCAAATATATTCAATAAATAATGTTGCCAAGAAAATTATAACAATATTTAACAAAATATTAATTAATGAATCATAAAACAAGATCATGAACCAAGCAATTTAATATAGTGGAAAAGTGGGTACACATGATATCTTTTGCCTTGTAGTACACAATAAAAAAATAACAAAACAAATTTCTACATTAAAGAAACATAAAAGTCTGCAATTAAATTAAATAATATTATAACAAATTACATAACAAAAGAAACGACAACAAAAATAAATGTAAACCAACTTTTTTTTTAATATATACAATTTTTCGAGTTCTTTCAAATATAGAATGGTTTTAAAAAAATATGCATATCACATCAATTAGAGGTCTATATTTTCACCCCCAATTGCTTGATCAACTTTTTCTTTTACTTCAATTTTAATTAAGAAAGACAAACCTTTCACGTATTTAGACGTTACGCACATTAGCTAAACAGTATTTTTGAAATCTGCTCATGTGGGTTGGGTTTACAGAGAGAATAAACCTTTAAGCGTGGAGTTTAAATCGAAGCCGCTTCAATTGAGCATGGTTTTTGTGAGCCAATGCAAATGAGATTAGGTCTCACTTGTCTGGTTTAATAAATAACCATGACGCGTGAATCAACGACCTTTTCTATTCTTTGTTTCATCTGAATGGAGATGTCTAATTCAACTAATTGAATTTAAATTATATTGATTTTATCCAATATTTTATTGTTGATATTAGTTAAAAATAACGGTTCAAGAAATACTTGATATCTACTTTTTTTTTATTTGATTATGTTGTAGTGTAATGTAAAATTATATTGATTTCATCAAATATTTTATTATTGTTATTATTAATTTAAAAATAACGGTTCAATAAATACTTGTCATTTACTTTTTTTATTTGATTATGTTGTAGTGTAAATGTTCTCTTAATTTTTTCCTCCTATGCTGAAAACCTCATTATATATCTTCATGTATATATATAACATGAATTATCAATGTTTTAAGTCACACTCTTTTCATTGTTGCTAGTCATAGAAACTAGGTTTCGAACTCAATTGAGGAGTTCATTGATAGAAGTGTTGTGTGAGAAACAATTTACATGAACCTCATATGATTAAAGAACAAAAACTCTTGTTGACATATAATCGTTCATATCGCGAATCATTTTAATTTGAATGGGTCATATAAATGAATGGAACCGCTTAGATTAACTAAAGTTTTCTCAAAATAAAGTGGGACAAATAATTACAATAAATAGTGAAAATTTTCATTATAAAAATCACTATTATACTAAATTAATGTTATGCTTGTGGAATCTAAATGTAAGACTTAAATTATTCATAATTTATATCACAATATAGAGGTTGGCTACTCTACTTTCATAAGCATATGATGGTATATGCTTATAACTCATTTTTTTCATTTTCAAAATCCAAAAAGTCGATCTGAGCCGTTAGATGTGATCTCTACATTAAAATGTGCTTGGAGACCAAATTTTACATTTTTCTGATTTTTTTTAAACTATTTATTAAGCTACTAATTTGAAAATCGCTGATCTAACGGTGACTTCTGATTTTACTGTTTTGTTAAGTCACCGTTGGATCAGTGATTTTCAAATTAACTTAATAAATAGTAAAAAAAATCAAAAAAATGTAAAAAATTCAAACTCTCATCTCATGCATATTGACAATAAATTCGAGGTATATAGTTGATTGGGACTTGGGAGAGATTTCGAATTTCATTTTTAATTAGGAATATTTGATCAATTAGTGACCACCGTAGAAAATTACACAGTAAATAAGATGCGCATTAGAATTAGTATTCCTAATTAATGCAAGGTACCGTACCTAAATAGTATCACATTGATGCTTCTTGGGACTTCAAAAAGTCACATGTGACCTCCCAATTTCTTAACTGTTGACCAATAGCAATGCTCACATGATTATTTTCAAATAAGGCGTCTTCATGCAGACGTGCCAACATTTAAACAAAAAACTGTGATGATAAATTAATTAGGTCTTCCTGAAGACCTTCATAGAAGACGCCTTATTGGTTGTTTGCCACCTAATCAATTTAATACTAATTATATTTATTGAAAATATAATGGAACTACTCATTTGAGACAGCTACTTTAATTTAATTACAAGTTTCGGACCGACTTTATTAGTGCCGTAATTTTTAAATATACTATACCAAAAAAAAATAAATAAACAAAACAACCACGTTTTCTAAAAAATCAAATTTTGACACGGCCGCATCCTCTAGGTGCAGCCACCTTTTTGCAGGCCGTATCTAGGGGATGTGGTCCATAAATAGGGGGCCGCATCCCCTAAATACGGCCACCCTTTTTTTTCGTTCAGATTGAACTGCCGCACGAGAAGGAAAGAAAAAAAAATGGGCAACATCTCCTAGATGCAGCCCGTAGAAAGGTGGCAGCACCTAGGAGATGCAGCCATATCAAAATTCAAAATTTTCAGAAAACGTGGTTGTTTGGTTTATTTTTTTTGGGGTATCATATATTTAAAAATTTCGGTTTTTAGTGAATCTGATCAATTTTCATTTCTTTCTTATAATGAAATTAAATATGGTAGGTTGTTATGCCTCTATTATTACTTGTATTTTATTTGTCAAACTGTGAAACACAATAGAAGAGGACCAGCGTGTAGTAGATGACTAAAAGGAAATTAGTATTTGATAACTAGAGAAAACAATGGATCCAATTGATACAATGTTGCCATTTATTATAACTTTGAATATAAATGAAACAAATAACTATAATTTTTTTAGCAAAGCTAACAAACATGTGCTATGTTCATTAAGAGAATTTGGTGAACATAATTCTAAAATTTATTGAATCAACTTTAAATGTTGAATCAAAATCATTAAAAAGTAATTTATTTCATAAATAATGAGTATACATACATAATTTTAAATTTTTCGAATTCATGTACTGCAAAGTCCAGTGGTTAAAAAAGGATGAAAAATAAATGTATTAAAATAACTTATAAAACTTTATTTTTTTTACCACTTAACTTTGTACTAAATAAATTTGAAAAATTTCAAAAGTTTGCATGCATGTACACACATCACTCATATATAAATTAGATTGGTTTCAATGATTTAGATTCGTCGTTTGAAGTTAATCTGATAGATTTTGAAGTTATCCTTTCCAAACTCTCCGGGTGAGCGTAGCACATTCCAGCTTTACTATATTTTTATTATTTATAATAGAAAAGATAAATAAAAATAATTATGGGTCTCCCATGGCTTAAATTTTTTCATATATACTTCTATTTTTATATTTTTATTTTGTTTAAGAAACTTATGAACTTGAAAATTAAAATAATTATAAAATTATGCTTCATTTATAATTAAATTCTCCATCCTATTAAATATTTTAGCTCTACATTTGACGTTAAATTGTAATCTTCTTAGATTGCTAAGAAGCTTCAACTAAGTGCATGATCTGTTTTTTCTCTTCTCTCAATTAATTTATCTTTTGTCATACGTACTCTTTTTAATTTGGTTTATTTCTCCTCCAAATAAAAACTAATTGGTAAATAAGAAGAAATACATCAATACTTTTAGTCAATGTCTACCAAGTTCTTCTCGCCAGACGAAGCAAAGAAACTTCAATTCTTGATTTAACTCTGTTATGCTCATTTCTATTATCTATTAAATTAAAATGAGTTCTTTCTGAAACTTTGTTCACACCAAAGTCTGAATTTCTTTTTCATATTATTAGTACTATTTCAGCACAGATTTGAGCTACCTCAGGTTACAAGTTAGTTAGGTCCAAGTCAATTCTGATGTACAAAATAAATTAGGTCCAGGTTTGTTCAGGTTACAAATTAGTTGGGTTCGGATCTACTTAAATCCTCCCTTTGTCAACCATTAATGAACAACAAATGAATACTACAAACAAAATAACAGGACCCATACTGCAGCAGGGGCAATTTGGGACAAAAAGAAAACAGTAAGGGCATAATTGAAAAACATGTGGAAGCAGAGAAGAGAATACTTTTACAAGTTCCAATTGTCTCTGTCGGGAAATATCATTGTTTCCCTTATAAAAACAGCTTATAACAGATAACAAGATAAACAAGTCAATATGAACAATGAATTAGTAAAAGAAAGGTATCTTTCCTGTCTCAAAGAAGGCAAGCAACTAAAAAAAGAAATCAAATCCATCATACCGCGCGCTATATATATATACACACCTCTCTGTTTGTCATCCATATATATCACTAGAGCAGATCCCTTCTTGGCTTCTATCCTCTCTAACGATCACCTCTCCAGTCTCAGCCTTGTGCGAGTGCGGTGCGAACGCTCAATGCCACCATCAACAACCCCCGCACCTCGCTCCTCTCATCAATAAACAAAGCCCCAAAACCCCAAATGAACCCCACCAAGCGAATAGCCTTGTAACGGTCATGGCTGAGGTCCGGTCTATAATAGCGCTACCTTTACCAATGGTATTGTCAGGGCTGTTACTGTATCTCCGGTCGATGATTTCTATGCTATTTCTTGGTCGGTTGGGCTGGTTATCGCTTGCTGGTGGCTCGTAAGCACTCGGATTTGCCAATATAACCGGTTACTCTGTTCTCTCTGGTCTTGCCATGGGTGTGGAACCAATATGCGCACAAGCTGTTGGTGCCGGTCATCACAATGTCCTCAATCAGACTCTACGGCGTACAATTGTTCTATTGCTCACCACCTCTGTACCTATTGCTTCTCTCTGGTTCTCCATGCAACCTTTTACTGGCCTGTGGCCAGGACCCTGATATAGCCACTGCTGCACATTCATACATTCTTTTCTCCTTACCGGATCTCTTTACAATCTTTCCTCCACCCAATCCGTATCTATCTCCGTACCCAATCAATCACCCTTCCCCTAATCTATGCTGCATTCATTGCACTTCTATTTCATTTTCCTATAAACTATTTGCTTGTTAACCTCTGTGCTCTTTGAGTCTGTAGGTGCCAGTCGGTACCAGTCACCGAGACTAGGATGAACATGACACATGCCATTTGTGCTGCCAGCATTCTGAGCCACATGCCAGTAAATCCCATTCTCAATCAAAATGCTAATGCTAAAGCCACCGGCATGCCAACCCCATACGTGCAGCTTGATGGGCCTTGTCAGGCTGGCCCGCTCCGAGTTCATTTCCAACACGGGTCGACACAGTATAGCTTAGTGAAGAGGGGAAAATGTATATCAAGATGTGGTTTGGATGAGGTTACCCATTGATGCAACGGTTGATTTTGGATTGGCAAGTAAGCCACAGAGCAAGATCATTATCTCGTACCAGTACCATTCTAGGCAAACTGAAATGCAACTTGGTATCGCAAGGTTTAATAGTGATTTCCACTCTAATAAGGTTTCTTCATCACTGCTTGAATTATCGGTATCAATATCTCTGGTGCTTTTAGAGACACCAGAGAAAAAAAATGTATAAGAATAAGAATAGAAGAAGGTTAAAGTTGGCGAAAACAGAGGCAATCGCAACCCCTTCTATACCAAGGCCAAGAATTGAAACAAACAAATAGTTTATAGGAAAATGAAATAGAAGTGCAATGAATGCAGCATAGCTTAGGGGAAGGGTGATTGATTGGGTACGGATATAGATACGGATTGGGTGGAGGAAAGATTGTAAAGAGATCCGGTAAGGAGAGAAGAATCTATGAATGTGCAGCAGTGGCTATATCAGTGTCCTGGCGACAGGCCAGTAAAAGGTGTTGCATGGAGAACCAGAGAGCAGCAATAGGTACAGAGGCGGTGAGCAATAGAACAATTGTACGCCGTAGAGTTTGATTGAGGACATTGTGATGACTGGCACCAACAGCTTGTGCGCATATCGGTTCCATACCCATGGCAAGACCAGAGAGAACAGAGTAACCGGTTATATTGGCAAAACCGAGTGCTAACGAGCCACCAGCAAGCGATAACCGGCCCAACCGACCGAGAAATAGCATAGAAATCATCGACCGGAGATACAGTAACAGCCCTGACAATACCATTGGTAAAGATAGCACTAATATAGACTGGACCTCAGCCATGACCGGTACAAGTCTATTCGCTTGGTGGGGTTCATTTGGGGTTTTGGGGCTTTGTTTATTGATGAGAGGAGCGAGGTGCGGGGGTTGTTGATGGTGGCATTGAGTGTTCGCACCGCACTCGCACATGGCTGAGACTGGAGAGGTGATCGTTAGAGAGGATAGAAGCCAAGAAGGGATTTGCTCTAGTGATATGGATGGCAAACACAGAGGTGTGCATATATATAGCGCGCGGTATAATGGATTTGATTTCTTTTTGTAGTTGTTTGCCTTCTTTGAGACAGGAAAGATATCTTTCTTTTACTAATTTATTGTTCATATTGAATTGTTTATCTTGTTATCGTGTTACTAGTATCATAACCGTAAGTTGCAACGGGACATATTATAAGAAAAATAATATATCAATGAAAAATAATAATTATTCAAAAATTAATATATCAAACACAACCTAACTATTAATTAACATATCAAACATGCATGATAGTGGAGAGAAGTGATCAGTTATACTGCAAGTCAGAAAAATATTATGGTATTTAATTTAAATTATATAACCTAAAAAAATATACAAATTATATGTTCAAATTTTAAGAAGTAGAATAGTACCTAATGCAATAGGAATTTAGAATGGAGATGATGTAGGGGTGAAAACGGAGCGGATACGGAGCGGATAATGCTAATACCATATCCGCATCCGTCGGATAATGAGCGGATACGAATACGGATACGGATAGTAAACGGATATCAAAATTCAAAACCAAATCCGCCTTAAACGGATACGGATACGGAACGGATAGTCCACGGATACGGATTCGAATACGGATATAAAACGAATAATGGTCGGATAATTAAGATATATGAACTTCTAAAATACAAATATTAATTAAAACATTAAATATAAATATTAATGAACTTATAAGAGATGAAAGATAATCTATTCATATAATATATATATATCAAATAAGTGTATGGTAACAAAAGATGTTGTGGTGTAGTGGTTTGAAGGTTAGGCTTAAGGCATTGAGATGGGAGGACATGGGTTCAAATCCCACCTATAGCAAATATTTATTCCTCTTTTATATGGGTTTGGCCAAACTATCCGAATCCGGATAATCCGGATATCCGCTCCGTTTAGGACTCCGTATCCGAATCCGTATCCGTATCCGGATCTTTTATGAATTTCCGAAAATTATCCGAATCCGTATCCGGGAATTATCCGAATCCGGATTATCCGGATTCGGATTATATCCGGATACGGAGCGGATATCCGCCGGATAATCCGGCTCCGTTTTCACCCCTAAGATGATGTCAACAATTTCAGAAAATAATTTTCTATGACAGTTAACTTGTTAGCTTTTGTATACCAATGTAAATAGTAATTGTTATTTTTTTCTGTTGGAAAAAAAATGCCAAATTAGAATAAGTCATATATACAGTTTAAGCAATATAATACTTTTGGACTTAATTAGTATGTATTTCAAATAATTCAATTATATCACATAAAATATATATACATATCTAATTGAGATTAATAAATAAATAAAAAATACCCAGCATTGCTTTGGTGCAAAACACTGTATGCAAACATTCGACAATACAATACAGAGAAGGTACCGAAGCTCACTATCCTGGATAATCTCTCATGGACTATACTCTGTTTGTTGAGGAATGAGAATAGAGAGATAGCCATCATGTTATGATAGTTGAATATGTTGATCGCGTTGTCTCTATCTAGTAGTACATATGAGTTATATAATCACAAGAATACCGAGATGCATTTACATCGCTATCCTTGAATAACTTTTGTTTTATAAACTCATATGTTATTGACATTGATTTCCTCTAATATTTCTTTTCACAAGATATGCTTATCAATTAGTTGAATAGTTGTAAAACAATGGTTATTTTTAGTGTAGAAGTAGTTGATAATATTTTACTTGCTGATGTCTTGTTGATGAAAGATATTAATAATGCAAAACATCATGCGAGTAACATGGTACATTAATTATTAGTTTACTCACAGTAAGTTTGCTTCCCTTTAATATTAATTAATATTTGTATTTACCATATACTCAATTAATGTAAATGTATGGTAGATTGTAGTTATTTCACATGATTTTGTTGTTCTCTAGCTAGTTACATGCTTATTGGATTTGGAATAAAATATTGTTTCTTCCCAAAAACCTAGTCATTTCATGAATCTCCATAGGGGTGAAAACGGTATGATCCGATATCCGATGTATATCCGTATTCGAAAAATTAGATTTAGATATCTGATATTTAAATATATGTGTGGACATAGATACAAATACGGTTTTTACGTTTCAATTATCTGTATCTAGATAATAGATATATATTATATAATTTAATATATATTATGAACAAATTATGTTATTCGCTATTATAATTAGATAAATATTAACTTTAGTCTTTTTTTAATAATAGTTTTATATATTTTTAATAAATATCCAATCTGATCCATATCTGTATCAGGAAAATAAAAAAGAAATATAGATATGGTTTTTACCACTATTTACTCTGTATCTGCTCTGTTTTCACCCCTGATGCCATCAGTATTGATGTTTTTTTGGTCCAAGGAATAAAGAAAGAAAATAGTACATATAATTTTCTTTTCATTCTTTAAATGAATATATCGATTATCTTACACTTTCAATATCAATATTTTTGAAAAAAAATTCTATTATCAAATTAATGTGCAGTTTTATGCAATGCTTAGGAACTATTTGTGTCGAAGGAAATTAAGATAAATTTAGGACATTCATGTGGGAAGAAATTTAAATTTTCCATGTAATTGCCTATCATTCAGTGATCAGCCTTAAATCTAATAGTTTATATTTAATTTAATGATTGTAAAAAATCAGGTTTTGTGCATTCCTTCTTAAAGTTTTGTAGAGAGTAATCGTAATTTAATTAAATTATTTGAGAAAAGTTTACCTTACCCAGCGACATCTACAAAATCCATTTGTGATTTTTGTGCTATTAATTTGTAAACAAAGAGTAAATTTCCGGTATTTTTCAAAGTACAAAACGGAACCTTAGTATTGATACGGTTTCTTTTGATATCTCCAATTAAATATTTAATTGTTATAATCATGAAAAAAAAAAAAAATTAACCATGACATTATAAATTGTTTTAGGAAATAATAGAAAAAGGTCATTTGATGAGCCTTAAATGAACAATACAAATGCTACAATGACTTAATTTTCAAATAGTTTATGACTTAGTTAAATAAATTGATAAAATTCCGATTTCTGATAATGGTACGGAGTATTAGAGCAAAATATTAGATAAAAAATGGGGCATTCCGAGAATTGAACTCGGGACCTCTCGCACCCTAAGCGAGAATCATACCACTAGACCAAATGCCCTTTTTGTTCCAAAAGGGCAAATTAACTTATATAACGTTTATAAATACTCATAGAATGTCCTGCCTGCCTTCGGATAGTTGGAATTCGCACCCTCTGAGATACTCATATTTTGCGTGACTTATGGAAAATCTATACCGTTCAAATACGTTATGCACGAATCTCAAAGCAAAAATATTGGCCCCCGCGCTATCCCCGAATAGGCAACGGACACGTCGGTCACGCAAAATATTAGTTCAGAGGATACGCTACTTGTAAGCTCCTGCTCCCGTCCCCTTCGTCTTTTTTTGAAACCTTGGCAAAAGCTGCCTTCCTTCGTCGCCATCCAAGAAAGAAATCAAACTCGTAAGCATCTCTCTCTCTCCTTCATTCCTCCTAACTCACTTGTTTACACGAGAGATGGAATCAGTATCTACCCATGGCGTACCTCTGCCGGACTTCGTTATTGTTCAAATTGGGTAATCGGCGATATCTGTGGAGGGGTTGTGGTGATCGGATCGAAATTAGTGACAGCAGTGTCATTTTGGAGGGTTTCGTATCACCTATCTAGATGCCAATTGATAGGTTTGGTGCAGATCTAGTACATTTCTATCTGATGCTTACGCTGAAATTTGATGATTTTAGCTTGAATTAGTGGTCGTTTTTCTGAGGTTACTTGTTGGTTGATGAATTAGTCCTTAATTGAAACCGAATTTAACATTTTTTTTAATCTTTCTAGTCAGTTGGAGACTACATGATTTGGTACGGTGAAGCAATAAGGAGTTAACAGCAGATGAGAAAGAAATTGGATTTGGCATTTCAGAGTTGCAATGGAAGAGTTGTAACTGGATTAGTATTTATTGCTTCTGGTGTGATTTCATTTCTGTTGTTCTTCTTTGCTGCTGTACTGTCTAAGCTCCTTCCTCCTTTCCAAAATCAAATCTTGCGTGCTATTCAAAATGACCGGTATGCTACTGAGATTATCTTAATTTTTTTCTAATTTTTGTTAATAATGATTTATCAGTAACTTGAAATGGGCAATTTTGTATATTTGGAAAACACAACAAAGATTTCTCATCTGTTTCTTTGAAACCAAATTTTAGGATTATTTACAATAGCTACCAGATGTAAATACAAATAGACAACTTCATTGAATATTAGTTGGGGGCATGAATGTCATCTTTTCATGGAACATAAATTATCCATAAGATTAATCCAAAAATTTGGGGGTGTTTTTGGCAAATACCTCAAAAACTCTTGTGTTATTAGGAGATATGTGATATATCAGGTGTTATCTGGATCTAATTAAAAAAATTAATTATAATTTGTGAAAGAGACCTATATTACTTTTGAGGGAAACTATGACCTGAGGATGCATGTTAATTCTGACTAGAGTGAATTTTGTTTCAGACATGATCTCCTCAAAGCTACCAGTAACAGTACTAATTATACAGGGAGACCATTTTGGGGGCTATTTGGCCATAAATGATCCTTTTAAGGCTTTATTACACATTAAACAATTTTAGGGTTCAAAAAGGTAATGGAATAATTATCAACTGGTACTTCGGATTATCGTAATATCAGTTGAATGTAACTTTTTATTATTATTATTATTATTGTAGGTATTACTGCTTTCTGGTTCCATTGACAATTCCAGTGATATTAATAGCAGTATATCTACACTGGCTCAGCATGAAGCTTTTCAAGCATGCTTGATCTCCCTATTTGCATTTCTTTTTTATTAATCCCCCCCCCCCCCCCCCCCCCAACACACACACAATTATTCATGCTTCTGATAGGTTTTTGTTTGTGATTAAGAGCTAATTTTTATTGGAGATTTTTAGTATAGCATATTAGTGTTTATTCCTGCTTTAATTTTGCTTATCACTTTGTAATACAAAATTGGCTGTAGTCAAGCTTGCTTATGTCAGGAATTGTAACAATTGAGCTCACAAATTGGTCTTTTCTGATTGTACCTTATAAAATTTTGTTTTATTATTTTATGAGTTCCCTATTTGCTCAGGAGACCATATCTTTTGATTATTTTATGGGCATATAAAAGGACAAATTACACTGTATTGTCAAACTATATTTTTTAGGCATTAAAATGATAGGAAAAAAAAATCGGAGATAATTTAATTAATACACGATTGTTTGTTCCTACTTGTTCTATGAATTCTCTATAATTAAGACAATTTTTGGGACTCAAGCCAGAAATGAAAATATGTATTGGAAAAAATTTGAAATGTAAGATTTATAATATCAAATTGAATATGGCATAAAAAGATATCCAACTAAAATAATATTACATGATTAGAAAAAACATAAAAAATAATTCAGATAGTTAATATTAATCATAATCATAATTACAACATAATTTATTACATGTGTATTGGACTTATCTCGGTTCTCTCATTGTGACTAACAGACTAATGCTCAAACTTGGATTGGAATTTAAATGGCTTCCTTCATTTTGTTTCTTTAATATATTTTTTCAATTATAAATATATGAAGAATTCAGGGGCTACAGGTTAGAAAATGTTACAAAAAAGAGATCAAAACTTCAAATTTTATGTTCTAAACTTTCAAAATTTTCATTTCATTTTAATGATTTAATTGAATATTTATTTTGTTAATTAAAGATTAGATCTGAGCAAAATGATTAAAATATTTTTTAATTTATCGAAAATGATTGAATGACCATTTAACCATAATAATTGAAAGACCATCTTCAAAACAAAAATGTGTGAGTAAAAATAAAAATAAAATATTACCAATCAACTAACAAAATGAAGACACTAACAAATAATTCGTGTATATAACAACATAACTAAACAAACTCAATTACAAATATTTGATAAATAAAAAAAAACATAATTCTTTAAAGACTTAAAAAATAAAGATAAAAAATTATTGTTAAACAACTCAGTCAACAATATTTGAAAACCCAATCTAAACTCAACACATTCAATAATTTTGTACCAGAATTCAATTTTATCTAATTGAACTTAACAAACCAAAAACCTTATATATAATTTCACAAAAATAAAATTGAAATTATTTTTCTTGAAATATTTGTCCATCTAAGCTCAATAATATGATGATCACAATAATTTGATTAACATATTTAGAACCAAAATAGGTTAATCAAAATGGTTAATTTTAGTTTTCACCAATATTTAAATATGTCCTATTTGTATCATTAGAAAATAATATTTATCTTTAGTATGAAAGAAAACTTTCTTTTTTTGGATACTTAATGAACAAAATATTTGAATATATATTTTATTCATTCAATCGTGAAAAAAAAATACAAATTGTACACTAATAGTATTTCGCTCACGAAACTTTTATGTGCCTTCATAATAATAAATGTATTTCTATCACACAATGAATGTGAAAAGTATATTTTAAAGTACATAGTGTGAAACATATATTAGGCGGTACTTTCTTGATAAATTTTTGTTGTTTTATAGTGATGCTTATTAAATTGGGAATTTCATATATATCCCTCAAAACTTTAAAATTACATATTTTTTTCCTCTAAGATTCATCATAACATATTTAGAGTAATGGTTGGAGGTCAAGCCAACCAATTATTTAATATCCATAAAGTTTGCTTCTTTCGGATTTCGAACATGCAACCTCCCACAAAGAGAGCATTGCCTTTGCCATCAGATCAAAGACTAGTTTTCCACCCCTTCTTAATTTGCCCCACAAATTTACCCATTTATTATCTTTTATATTAAAACTCATTTTAAATTTATAATATGTCAATTTTACCCTTTATTAAGAAAAATAAAAATAATATAGTATGTTTTAGAAAAATGCCAGTCTTCTAATTAGTCGATTTCTAAGGGCAATTGAATCATTTCTGTACTTTTGACGCTTACTGAAGCATATACCTAAATGTCACTGTTTATGCATCAAAAGTAGATAAATAAGTCACTTACCCTCGAAAATGGACCAATTAGAAGATTGACATTTTTCTCAAAAGTAGATACATGTGGCGGGTCCAATTTGAACTAAATTTAGACTTCTATACATATAAAGAATGTATTTAATAAAAAAAAAAGCATATTATTTGACTGGAGGGTTCAGATTCAATCCGAATTAAAATCAATAAATCCCAGCCGTTACAGTTTCAGAACAACCAATTTAATTTAAGATGCATAATATAAAGGAGATACTTGAATTTTTTTCAAAACAAATAGAAAAGACTTAAATACCAAAAAGTTAAAAAGATACAGGTTCACCTATATACCGATTTTTTTATTATATCCAAAAATTAAATCAAATTACAAAAAATAACCGAAGTACCGATGAAATTTCAAAATTACCCAATCCGGTTACTGGGTAACCGGATTTTCTTTTTCTTTCCGGTTATCCAATTCCCAGAAATGGAAAAAATGTCCGGTTATTGGATAACCGGAAATATGGTTTTGGTCTGGTTATCCAATAACCGGTTATTTTTTTATATTTTTTTTAAACTCGTTTTTTTATAACCATATGTATATGTATATGTATATGTGTATGTGTATGTGTATGTGTATGTGTATGTGTATGTGTATGTGTATGTGTATGTGTATGTGTATGTGTATGTATATTTTTCTATAATTTTAATTTCAGATTTGATTTACAATTTTTTTTTGTGTAAATTTGATAAATCTAATTTCATGTTTCAGAAAAAACGCATAATTTGAAATTATAAAATTATTTTTTCTGTATCATGGTTAATTTTCAGATTTAATTTACAAATTTTATTTGTAAATTTGATAGATATAAATACGATGTTTATTTTTATAAAATGTATTTAATTAAGATTCATTGTTTTGGAGATTTTTTAAATATATCTTTTGGAGATGCATTGCAAAACAATAATCTTGTATAGTGGAAATGGGAGATGCAAAGCAAAACCATGCATCTTTAGTTGTTTACGGATCTTATACAACTGGGTTGGACATTTTTTTTGTCCAAATTAATCACAACCATTCAAAGAACCATTTTTTCTCAAAAATTCTCGGAACTTGCTGAATTTTAATTTTTTCGGATTTGATGGTTCATGATCAGTGTGCACCATTTTTATACTTCTGGATTGTACATAATCCATTTCTAGTTCAAATGGAGGCAATGGACATGTCCATTACTGTAGGAATGGAGAGGTCTATGCACCGATTCAACCTAAATAGACTTGGTCCATACCTTACTCATGAACCGCGAAAAAAGAGAACATTTTTTGCTCCCACTGGGGCATGAACCCATATCTCTTGGGTGGGAGCCAAGTACCCTAACCACTATACTAGATTAACTTTCTTGTTACCATCTTGATTCTTGTTTATTATATATACGACTTGTATAAATTTTCTAGTCTATATAGTTTCAATGTTTCTTGTATAGTGAATAATTTTTTTTTTAATGTACACTATATATATTCTATATATATTCTGTCGGAATATTTTTTTTATTAATATTCTATATAATCTATATACACTAACCCTAAACCCTAAACACTATATATTCTATATAATCTACATATACATATAAAATAAAATTCGTATTTAGATTTATCAAATTTAACAAAAAAAATTTGTAAATCAAATCTGAAATTTAAAATTATAGAAAAATATACATACACATATACATATACATATACATATACATATACATACACATAGACATATACATATACATATACATATACATATACATACACATATACATATACATATACATATACATATACATATACATATAAAATAAAAATTTTATTTAGATTTATCAAATTTACACACAAAAAAATTGTAAATCAAATCTGAAATTTAAAATTATAGAAAAATACACATACACATACACATACACATACACTGTAACACCGTGAACTTTTAAAATTCAGATTTAATTAAAATAATAAGTGGTTAAATTAAATAATATATATATACGTATGTACGAAATTAGTGACGTGGATGGTGAAAAATAATTATACGATTAATTGTGTTAAGAGAGAGGAGCAATTGGGGTTATATAAATCATTTAAACAATATCGAACAAGTGGAGGGTTTATTTTGCAAAAATACCACTTACAAGTGGGGGCCCCTTGTCATTCCCTCCTCTTCCCCTCCTTCCTTTCCTTTCCTGCCCCCATCTCTTTTCTTTTTTTTTTTCCTTTGTTTCCGCCAAGAGAGAAAGAACGAGAGAGAGAGAGAGAGTGAGAGAGAGACACCCCGGTGACCATTTTGCCCGAAAACCGAGATCTAGGAAGAGGAGCTCAAATCTCGCACATCCATCCGTTCCATTGGTAATTCTCATTTCTATTTCTCTCTTGTTTCGTGATTCCTTGTTTTTAGGGTTTCGGTGAAAACCCGTAGAATCGTACCAAATTGATTATTCCGTGCCTTTGTTGTTTCTAAAGTGTAAATTGATTGATTTCGTGTTCCAAAGTGCAACCAAAGTTCCAATTTACGGATTTTCCCAAAAATTGATTAGGGTTTAAATTGTAAAAGAGCCGGAATTTAATAAATTGACCTATGGATAGATCCTAACGAGCACGGCTAGCGGGATTGACGAGCTTACCGAGTCGCGAGATCGCGGACCCTCTACGTGCCCTACATAACCAGGTGCGGGGGTTCACGGGATCTGTTTTGGGGTTTATTCGTAGAACTAAATAACGGTGCATATTATTATATTTATGTTGATTGCTTGATTTAAATAAACTGTGCATAGCATGTTGAATCTCTAATTGAAAGCATTTGTTGCCGCATTGCATTAATTGTGATATTAGTGAAATTGAATTGTATAACTGTTATGATTCTCATGTTGGTACGGTTTATCGATTGTGATCTGTCGTTTTGAATAAGTGAGTGGAACCACAGTATGACTTGGATTGATTGTGTGAAGTGAACAGTGTATCATAGTGGAAAGTCTAGCTAGCTACTAGACTTTCATCCAGGACCCTTATGCGCATCTGGAGAATGGCCCTAGTGAACCCAGTACCGGTTGGGTAAGGGAAGTGCAGTGTAATTTTAGGTAGAACTGTGGTTCAGTGGTTCAGTGATTCAGGGAAAGTGTCATTGATTTCTTTTTGAGAAAAGTGATATTCTGTTGCATATTCGCGGAATATGCCCGTGTTTATTTTAAGTGATGAATTGATGAGATTGTATGACTTGAAACCAGAAAATAGAACTGTTAAGCCGGAGGTGATCGATAGTTGATATCTGTACCTCATAACCAGACTTATATATATTATATCTGTGAAACCAAATCTTTCTGGAAAATTCGTTGATTGATGTTGATGAGATGTGAATTGAAATCCGTTTGAATCTATTCCCGGTACATGTGCATTTATTATTACTGGTAAATGAATAAATAGATGCCCTATTGCTAGTGTATTTAGTTCTGGTGATGGATTTCGCACAAATCCAGTAGCCCTTTAAATTCCGCACTGAGAAAACGGATGACAGGTTTTCTCACCCCCTCCCCTCGGGGAATTTTTCCCTTTGAATTGATATGTGCAGGTAAACGCGAGTGAAGTGGGACTCGGGCTCGACACGTGAGTTTAGGCCGGGCTAATAGGTTATGCCAAACCCTTTTATGTCCATTTTGAATGTGTAGTTGAACCCGTAGTCGGTTATTTTGATGTATAGGTTATTATCGAACCGTATTATGTTATAAAACCCTAACGGTATGTTTTAAATAGTTGTTATGATTTAAATGTTGAAATTGCATTTTTAATGTCATTAAAAGGTCCAGTGAATGGGGAGTAATTGTTTAAGTATACGGGGATTTGATCGGGTTTGAAAACGGGGTGAAATTCCACGAAAATGGGCAAAGGAATGAAAAACAGTACTCTTATTGCGGGCCGCAATAACCCTATTGCGGGCCGCAATGAGAGCAGACAGAGGGAAGTTCGCAGGCTGACTTCCAACCAGGTCATTGCGGGCCGCAATAACTTTATTGAGGGCCGCAATGAATGGAGGCAGAGGCTCCCTTCAGAGGCTGGGAAATTTGGAAATTGTTGCGGGCCGCAATGAATGGAGTCAGAGGCAGTTTGCAGAGGCTGGAAATTTTGGGAAGGGTTGCGGGCCGCAACAGCCCTATTGCGGGCCGCAATGGGTTCCCAAAAATACTGTTTTGGGTATAACTTAGCCAAATTAAATCGGTTTTGAACCAAACTTGTTTTAAATCAAATCATATGATAATTTGACTAATCTGGACCGTCGGTTAAAGGATTTTCATGCAAATTTGACTTCTCCAAAATAAAATTTTCCGTGCTCTATTGAGCGGTGCTTCGTAACCTCAGACAACGCTCGCAGGGGGCTGCCGCCCCCCTGCCACCCCCCGCATACTAATAGAATCAGGCCACCCACATAAACATATATCAATATATATATATATATATCTGCATGAACAAAACCGCATTTTAAAACGAAACTGCGCGACCCCCTGTCCCGGGGTGTGACATACACATACACATACACATACACATATAAAATAAAATTCGTATTTAGATTTATCAAATTTATACAAAAAACAAATTGCAAATCAAATCTGAAATTTAAAATTATAGAAAAATATACATACACATATACATATACATATACATATACATATACATATACATATACATATGCATATAAATATGGTTATAAAAAAACGAGTTTAAAAAAAAAAAAAAACCGGTTATTGGATAACCGGACCAAAACCATATTTCCGGTTATCCAATAACCAGACATTTTTTCCAATTCCGGGAATTGGATAACCGGAAAAAAAAGAAAATCCGGTTACCCAGTAACCGGATTGGGTAATTTTGAAATTTCAACGGTACTTCGGTTATTTTTTGTAATTTGATTTAATTTTTGGATATAAATAAAAAAATCGGCCTATATAATATGATTCCTGTGTAATGTACATATCCTGGTTATCATATTTGTCGAGACCAAACTTTCTAATTTATCAACATTTTTTTATATATAAATTATATAATACATAATAATAATGATTTGGGTGATTATAAAAAGACATTTAATTGTTATATACGTTTTGTTCTAAATTATATCATAATGTAACCACTAATTAATTATATTACATAATAATTATTTATTCTTAGTTTTTACAACTGACATACTTATAAAGCTATCAAAAATCAACAAAAATTTATTAAATTTCAAAAAATAAATTATATTGTGTAGATCAATAGAAATCCTGCTATTATTAAGGTTAATTTTGCAATTCAAATTGATATAGGGTTAATTTTAATTTCCTCTAATATCTAAATATGAGTTGGTTGTAAAACAAGAAAATAATAGTTGTTTTGATGTATAGTCTATCAAGGATTAAAATATCATATTAATTAGATGAATGGTTCATTAATAATATTTTGCTCGATCACGAAAATTTGATTTGTGTTGATATATTTCACATTTTTATATGCGTATTTTCCATGACAATATATATAAGACCAACTCACCACTAATTCATTAAAATTGTGTGATGTTAGAGGAGGAAGTCACATCACATGAAGTAACTAAATTTTTCGTTTGAATTCGGACTATCAAATATATTTGGTGTAGCACAAATGTTAAAAAGATCACGTACATTATACATCGAGCTCTGATGGATTCAGATTTTGATCGGACGGTCCAAATTTAAACTCAAAATTTGAGTTACTATAGGATAATTAAGCACGCTACATATTATGGAGTTAGGCTAATATGACACTAGTGTTATATCAAACTAAATAACACCACATCTTAAACCCTTAGATCTGCTTTAAGATTCGTACTATCCGCTTTTACTGTTCAAGCACTTCATTTTGTACGAATCTTAAAGCAGATCTAAGGGTTTAAGATGTGGTGTTATTTAGTTTGATATAACACTAGTGTCATATTAGCCCAACTCCATATTATGACCATAGTATTGCATTCTCGTGTGTGTTACATCCGTGGGATTTATAATGGCGTTGAAATTGCAGTCAAATATGCAGCATGTAAGACCAACTAACTCTACAGATTAAAGTAAAATTATTGCCTATTGTAGAAAGAAGCAACAACAAAAATATTCATCCATAATTAAAACTAATCTGTGCTAACTTGAGTTATGCTAGCCAAACCAAATACGTACGTTTTAATTAATTATTATCATAGTAAAATTATAGTAAAAGTGAAAAAATTAAAGGAGTTAATCACATGATTAGCATATTTTTCCAGTGATTAGTTTCCATCGTCTCTTTATAATAATATGTGAATTTAAACATTTAGAAAAAAAATAGATTTGGACACGAAATGTTTGCATTCTTTTTAGAAATTTTATATATAGCACATACAAAAGACTAGATTCAGAAAATAGTTTTTTCTTTTCTTTTTTGTGGATTGTTAGGATAGTTAAGTTGGTTTTATTGTTAAAAAAATCTGATTATTAAAAAAAAATTCATATACAATAATACGTGATTTTTTTTATTCAAAAAAAAATATAAAAGATTTAAATACCCACATGTTGAGAGATACAAGTTTAACTATATAAAATAATTTATTCATAGTTTACATATCCTGATCATATCATACATAGTCTGATTAGTGGTATCTATAATTTGATTTCCTTCGATCCCAATTTTATATTTTTTTGCTTGATTAACGGATCCATTTCTCAGACTCTTTCGGACCCGTTTTTAATTCATTTGTGCTTGCATAATTTAGTTTAAAATACTTATTTTTGAACTATTGCATTTTCAATTTAGATATACTGACAATTAATTAAGATAAACTATTTCACTTTTTTATTCATGTCACTTTAAATGAAGGTGATTTCAAATTAATAATTTCTAATTCAATAAATCAGGCTACTAAAAACTTTATTTTTTATTAAG
The DNA here is from genome assembly GCA_964058875.1 of Carex rostrata. Lineage (NCBI taxonomy): Eukaryota > Viridiplantae > Streptophyta > Magnoliopsida > Poales > Cyperaceae > Carex > Carex rostrata. The sequence continues at coordinate 1,066,210 of CAXKVT010000193.1, read as the reverse complement.
GATAAATCAAGTTAAAATTTATTAAGTTAGATTTTATTTGGAAAATCATGTTTTGTTACATAATACATGATTAGTGGTCTCTAACAACATTTAAGTCTTGCAACTCAAATTTATATAGGGTTAATTTTAATTTCCTATAATATCTAAATATTGGTTGGTTGTTTAACAAGAAAATAGTATTTGTTTTGATGTATTATAGTCTATCAAAGGTTAAAATATCATATTAATTGAATGGTCCATTAATAATATTTTGCTCACGAAAATTTTATTTGTGTTGATATATTTCACATTTTTATATGCGTATTTATCATGACAATATATATATAGACCAGCTCACCACTAATTCATTAAAATTGTGTGATGTTAGAGGAGGAATTCATATCGCATGAAGCAACTAAATTTTTCGTTTGAATTCGGACTATCAAATTTGATGTGGCACAAATGTTAAAAAGATCACGTACATTATACATCGAGCTCTGATGGATTCGGATTTTGATCGGACGGTCCAAATTTAAACTCAAAATTTGAGGTACTATAGGATAAGCACGCTCATCACTTTTCCTTTGTTATGTATTTTATGTTGGAATTATTGTGACCATATATAATATTGCATTATCGTGTGTGTTACATTTATGGGATTTAGAATGGCGTCGAAATTGCAGTCAAATATGCAACATGTATTCTGACTGACAAACTCCACAGATTAAAGTAAAATTATTGACTATTGTAGGGAGAACAATAAAAAAAATTAATCCAAAATTAAAACTAATCAATGCTGACTTGAGTTCTAGTAAAATTATAGGTAAAAGCGAAAAAAAAGATTGAACCACATGATTAGCATATGTTCTTGTGATGAGTTTCGTCTCTTTATAAAGATATATGAATTTAATTTTTATGAGAAACATCAAAAAAATAGATCCAGAGATGAGAAACTACAGGAAAAAAAAGCAAAAACATGTCTTATTTGATACGACAACTCCATTTTTTTTCCAAAGAGTTAGATTTTTTTTAAAATTTTCACAGCAATATTAGTGTCCCAAGTTCATTGTTAAGTTTTGAAGTTCTCAAATTGCTCCTTATAATTTTAAATTTATACCAAATTATTCCTACTGTCCGTTGAAAAATGGATCAATATTTTTTAGTATTTATACAAGTATGAAGACAATAGATAGACATGATGATGTGGCATAAGGAGTTCTGACAGAAATCTTTCCCATTTAATATGGATAAAAAAGTACAAGACAAAATGTTGGAGGGAAAATTCCATCATCAAAAAAATTGATATTGAAACAGATATATAACAACTGTATTTATTTGCAACCACAACATATTATAGGATAATTATTAAAACAATAAAAATATAGTTATAAATATATTCAATATAGTATGGATAATGCACTTGGACAAAAAAGCTAACACGTGTCTTATTGAGCATGCTCATAAGGACAATGCTAAATCACAAATTATTTAATTAATGAATATTAATTCATGCACGAAATATTTTCATTCAAAACAAATATAAGAGACTTAAATACCCACATGTTGAGAGATACGTACAAATTCAACTACATAAAATAATTCGATCATATTGTACACATATCCTAGTCATCTCATAGACAAAGACCAAATTCTTCTATTTTGAAAAGAAAATTCACCACTATTTTCTCATTTATAATTTACATTATACAAACTAACAATGATGTGAATAATTGTAAAGAAAAATTTATTTTTATATACATTTTATTCTATATTACATTAGAATATACCAATTAATTATAATACATACTAATTTGATACAACACAAATTTATCTTGACAAATCAGATACAAAAAAGGTAAATTGTTCATGCAATAAACCAATTTGATACAATAACAATAAATTATTAAACATACACTCAATAAAACTTTCCAACTCAAATTTATGTAGACCTATTACTTAAAAAAGTTTAATAAAAAAAACTATCATCGAAATAAAATAAAACAAATAAAAATAAAAACCAATTAATAAAGTTATTTTAAAATTAAGATTCTAAATTTTTAAAAAAAATCACAGCTACTTGATTTTTATCAAGTAACTTTAATAGGTAGCGCACTTATACATAATTATTCATTCATTATTGCTTGTAAATCAGACACCTCGGCCCACTGATTTCTTTAGTTAATAAAAAATCTTAAGTCATGATCTCTAAATTTCTCTCATCTAAACATTATTATATCAATTATGTTTACTGTTATGCTAAATTGTGTATATAAATTTTTATTTGTTAAAATGAAAATGATTATGGTTCAATATAATATCAGTGCTATCAGGTCTTAGTATCAATTCATTAAAGTGTTAATATTTAAAAAATCTATTCTTAATATTGTTTTAATAAGTCTCAGTTGCAATAATTTACATCAAGTGTCAAAACGCACCCTGGAAGCAACTCCTTATTGTTATTTGTCTCAATTTCACTATCTACCCCGTTCTCCATTTGTCTACAATAACGAGAACAAGCTGGGATGTTGTCCATCAACATCCGGTAGATTGCATCCCCCCATTATAACGAAACAAAATTTTAATATCTTCAACATACTGAAACATGTTAACTGACACAATTCCAGTTGCTACAGCAAATAGAACAGTTGTGAAAATGTACGTAATCAACAGGCCTAATATTTATTAAAAGATAAATTATTTGATTCAAAATGTTTAATTTTAATTTCCTCCAATATCTAAATATGTGATAATCGTATCATTTGATAATAATATTTATTTTAATATAGAAGAAAAATGTTAAGATACATTTTATCAAATAAGTGTTTTGGCAGAGACTTGGTGACCGAAATATTTTGATATATAGTTGATTAATTATATCAAAGGTGAAAAGGTTACAGCTGAATAGCCCAATATATAAAATAGTATTTCGCTCAGGAAACTTTTATGTGCGTTGGTATTAATAAATGTATCTCACACATTTAATGTGAAACATATATTTTTAAGTACATAATGTAAAACATATGTTAGTCAATACTTTCTTCATGAAGTTTTGTTGATTTCGAGTCAAGCATTTATTTAATTTAGCAAATAAATTATATTTTGTCCTAAAAACAAATATTTTATTGTCCTGAAAAAGTTGACAGTGCAACCAAGTTTGTCTATTTGTTCTTTTTGTAAGATGAATTAACTCATTTATATGAATTATATATTAGTATACAATAACTCAAGTTTTTTTTTTAATATTGTAATATCTAGGGAGCTCAATAATATTGAGCTACTATTTTAATTCATGATTCGAAAAGGTCTGAAATTCATGATTTATATACAGTAAGAACATAATTACGAAATAGTTTGATGTTTTATAATACAAAAGACTTGTAAAATATATATATATATATATATTTACAAAAGGGATCGACTAACAGTCCCCCTACTTCAGTCCCCTATCTGTCCCCCGCACTAAAAGACAAAAAAAATAGTTAAAACGTGCTAACTACCACCAAAGAGCAAGATTAATGCTATCTTATTAATAGTCAAAACATATAGTATTCATACCTATGAATTTATAGTATTCATACTTATTATCATAACCATTTATCATATGTAAGCACAAGCTGGAGGGGACCAGTAACAACCAGGGGGACCGCTGACGTCTTGTGACAGCCTGGATTGGGGACCGCAATCGTCTGAAAGCGACATTTGCCAAGATTGGGGACCACTAAAGTGAAACTATATATTATTCATATCTAAATATAAAAGTATTCATATCTAAACAAATGAAGTATTCATACTGACGATTATGAAGTATTCATACATGTTTAAAATAATTTATACAATTCAAAATTCAAAGTCAGATTCATCTCTCACCCCACCTCTTCCAAGAAGTATTAATACTGACGATTACGAAGTATTCATACATGTTCAAAATAATTTATACAATTCAAAATTCATTGTCAAATTCATCCCTCTCACCCACCTCTTCCAAGAAGTATTCATATCTAACATGAAGTATGCATATCTAACAAATGAAGTATTCATATCTAACTAATGAAGTACTCAATATATAACAAATGAAATATTCATATATATAACTATTCATATCTAACTAATAAAGTATTCACACATGACACTAACAATATTCACATCTGACACTAATAATATTCACACCTGCCCAGATTGGGATCAAGAAATAAACATACTAGTATGCATATCTAAAACAATGAAGTATTCATATCTAACTAAAGAATTATTCATACTGACGATTACGAAGTATTCATACATGTTCGAAATAATTTATACAATTCAAAATTCAAAGTCAGATTCATCTCTCTCATCCCACCTCTTCCAAGAAGTATTCATATGTAACATGAAGTACGCATATCTAACAACTGAAGTATTCATATCTAATTAATGAAGTATTCATATGTTGCATTGTGACAACCTTCGCTGGGCTAGCATGGACCCCCTCCAATGGTGCACCACGCTCTCCCCGCCGAATCTTGACGGTGCACCATGCTCTCCTCGTCAGATCTCGACGGTGCACCACGCTCTCCTCGCCGGATCTCGACGGTGCACCACGCTCTTCTCGCCACGTGAGAAGATTGAAGATTGAAGAGGGTGGGCTTTGACCACGTGAGAGAACAAAAAAGGAAAGTAGTTAGGGGGACAGATAGGGGACAGATTCAAGGGGGACAACATATTTACTCTTTACAAAATAATAATAGGTTCTTCAATTAATTCTATAAATAATTATGATATAATCATCATGTTGTTTTTATAATTCATCAAATTTTAGTAATATAAAATTATTTAAAAAATAATAATTTAGATGTAATAACGATATTGCACATATTTCTCATCTCCGATGTTGGAGCGTGCTTCATCTGATATATATTTATGTTAGAATTATTGTGGCCATAATATTGCACTCTATTATGTGGGTGTTATATCTATTGAATTTAGAATGCCGCTGGAAATGGACTTATTTACTATTGCAAGAAAAACAACAAGATATTCATCTCAAATTAGAACTAATACTACATGATATGTTGTGATGAGTCTCGTCTCTTTATAATGAATTAATAATATAGACAAAAAATTAGAACTAATCTGAAACGAACAAAAATTCTTATATTGACAAAAATTCACTATAGTATGGATAGATCGTCATTCAAAATTATTGCGCTTGTTGAGTATATGTAGACAAGATAATGTGTCAAACTTTGAATAATTTGAATATTATTTGATATTTTTCAAAGTTTGTTAATAACAACAATTGTAAATTATTTAATTAGTAAACAATCATGCACGAAATATTTGCTTTCTTTTTAGAATCTGATTAAGATTACATATGTAGAGCACATACACAATACTATATTGAAAAATAGTTTATTTTTTTATGATTGTCAAGATAGTAAAATAGATTTTATTGTAAAAAAAAATCTTATAATTTAGAAAGTTTCGAGATATAATACTTGATTTTTTTTTCAATACGAATAAGAATAGAAGAAATTTCAATACTCAGATATTGAGATTAATTTGTTCACGGTATACATATTCTGGTCATCTCATACACACGAATCAAACAGATTTAATTGATAAAGAAATTCATCAACATTTTCTCAGGTATAATATCCCCAATACATAATAATAATGATTCAAATTTTTCTAAAGAACATATATTGTTTTATATATTTTTTACTCTATATTGCACATCATAATGTAACCACTAATTATAATACATGCTAATTATCCTTTTTAGTAAATTATCAACTAGCAAAATTATTTAGTAAATTATTTTAACATATTCTAAAAGAAAAATATGTTATGACAACAACAAATTATTTAATATAAATTCTCTAAAAACCTCAAACTCAAATTTATATAGGACTATTAATTAAAAACAATTAATGAAAAATGTTTTCATCAAAACACAAAATATCAAATAAAAATACATAAATAAATTATGTTAGTAAAGATTACTACGTTTGATGAGGAGGATCCAAAGAAACACTTGGCCACACCAGCTATTATGAAAAAATATTGTTACTGCTTTGAACTGCATCTGTTTATGAAATTTGATAACCACAAAAACAATGAAACCAGCAAAATGATACGCTGCAAGTTTATTTTGAACTTAATTTTTTTATATTTTTGTTTAATTTTGATTTTACAGATTATAATTTAATTTTATTGTTTTCTACATGGCCATTATCTTTAAAGTATTTCATGTACTGAAATTTTATTTTGTTGAAAAAAACAACATTATGGCCTTTTACATATTAAAATGTAATTTGTTAAAAGATTAATCATGTGAGTTAAAACGGTAAATTTTAATTTTCTCCAAAATCTAAATGTGTTAACTCATATATAATTGGATAATAATATTTACTTTTATTATGGAAGAAAAATGTCAAATGTAGATTTGATTATTTTAGTTTTTTTTTTTACGGATACTTGTTGACCGGAAATTTTTTATGTGTATTTAATGGATTCAATAAAGATGAAAAGGTTGAATGGCCAATTAATAGTGTTCTACTCATGAAATTGTCATGTGCATGCGTTGATATTTGATTAATGTATTTCACATTTTTATGTGCGCATTTCTTATGACAATATAAGCCTGCTCATGCATAACTCATAAAAAAATTATGTGCGCATTTCAATATGGAGATTGTGTTGAGCGGTTCGGATCGGTTGTTTGAATTTTCAAAATGGCTAAACTGTACCATGGAGCACCAAACGCGTATACTCCGCGTCTCACCCAAGTCCATCTCTATATATATATATACTCACACGATGTTAGAGGATAGTATTATATGTTGGAATTAATGCGACCATAATATTGCACTAGTTGTTGACAAATAAGAAAATAGCCTCAGGAAATCATCACAGGCTAGTTAGGGAGAAAAATCCAACTTGCATCAAAATATAGCTGTTACGCTAAATTAGGCACCAAGCTTAATTCTCTCAATTAGGCTAAATCCAGAATCTAATTTGTTAGGAAAGTCTCCAACGGCTACAATACAAAATAGGCTATAAAGAGCCATGTAACACTAATGTACAGATCAGAATTTTCAATAAGAAATTTTATTTCCAATTCATCGTTTCTCTTATTTTCATCACATCACAAAAATCATTATGGTATCAGAGCAGGAATCAATCCTGTGAATCAAAATAATAGCAATAGAAAGAGGGTCTAGAGCCAAAGAGAGCCAAAACCCCAAATCTCAAACTGGTACACAATACCAGTAACACAAAAAAAAACAGAAACCATGTCTCTACCAACTGATAACTCCAGAATTACAACCATAACACTCAGTGGCAACAAAGATTATCTCCCATGGTCAAGATCCATTCAAATAGGCCTTAGCGGCAGAGGCAAATTAGGGTTTATCGATGGAACCCTAAAAAAACCGACAGCAGCCAAACCAGCTGAACCAGATGAGGAAGAAAAAAGGAAAAATCACAGAATGGCAGACAACAGACCATTCAGTGATGTCAATGCTCATCAATACCATGGAGCCTCAGATCGCACGTCTATGCATGCTCCTGAACTCATCCAAAGCCGTATGGGACAAGGTAAAAAGGTTATACGGTCAACAACAAAATTTTGCTCACATTTTCAATCTCAAACAGGAATTGTCACAAATCAAACAAGGGAGCAAAAACTGTTCTCAGTATGGCACCGAAGTACTGACAAGATGGGAGGAACTCCAACTTTACCTCCCACCTATAACAGACCCAGAAGAAATTCAAAGAAGGGCAGAGCAAGACCTAATTTACACGTACCTTGGAGGTCTTGACTCAACCTATGAAGCCGTAAAATCTCAAATCTTGTGCTCAACCGAACTTCCATCAATCGACTCGGTAATGGCAACCATAGAAAGGGAAGAGACACGGCGTGCCAATATGAGCAACCAGAATGATCCTGACACCGGTGAAACCAAAGCCTATACCGTCCGCCACTCTAACCCTAATACCCGAGAAGGGGCAAAATCAAGGGGAGGAGCACCCAACAGTAACGACAAGTGCGACCACTGCAAGAAGCAGGGTCACACTCGTGACGGCTGCTGGCACCTTCATCCTCACTTGCGACCCAACCGAGAGAGAGGGAATAATGGCGGCGGCGGTGGGCGAAAATGGGAGAAAGAAAAGAGATATGGCGGACTGAGCCAGGGGCCAGAATTGTTGCATCTAAATGATGGGGCACAGGTAGGGGTGATTAATGAGCGAGCATGAGCGAGTTAGGGTATGCTCATGCTCGCTCATTAAGTAAATGAGCGAGTTGTTAATGAGCGAGTTTAAATGAGCGGATAAATGAGCGAGTTGTAAATGAGCGAGCTTTTAATGAGCGAGTTATGAGCGGCTCACGAGTTATGACTTATGACTCATAACAAAATTATATAGTGTGCCCACGCATAACAAAATTTGTTAAAAGTCATCATAACAAAATCCAACAAATTATCATAATTCATTTAAATAAAATACAATAAAAATCCAATAAAAATATAATCATATTACAAAAATCAACAGTATCATCAACACTTCAACAGTAATACTTTCACAGCCATCGTCCAACAAATAATAATAGAATATAACAAAAATCAACAGTATCATCCAACAAAGTGTAATACTTCTACAGTAGCATCAACAGACAACAATCAACATATTACAAAAATAGAATAACTATGCTCACTATTTATTAATCTTAATGAGGCAAAATTGATGTTACACATAATTACACAGGATTAAATGTGGCAGGGATTAGATGTGGCAAATTCTTAATGAGCGAGTTATGAGCGAGTTGGGTCATGCTCATGCTCGCTCATTAAGTAAATGAGCGAGTTGTTAATGAGCGAGTTTAAATGAGCGGATAAATGAGCGAGTTTAGGCGAGCTTTTAATGAGCGAGTTATGAGCGGCTCGCGAGTTATGAGCGATTTACTCACCCCTAGGCACAGGGGCAGCGTACTGGATCCGATCCAGTAACTAAAACTGATCCAACAGGATCCTCTGTGGCGTCTACTACACAGCTAGCCCAATTGCTATCTCAACTTAATAATCTGTTGCAACAACAGACTCCAGGTTCCTTATTATTTAAATCTGATTTCTCATGTCATTCTTTGTATAACCCCAAATCTGCAAATTTGTGCCAAAATATGAGCAATTGGATTATTGATTCGGGTGCTACCGACCATATGACATGGGACCAAACTAAACTTCAAAATTTTGAAAAAGTTAAAGACCCTCAACATGTGATTGTTGCTAATGGAAATAAAGCCCCAATTTATGGTTTTGGTACTACAAAATTTTTTACAAAAGATGTAAAAAATATTTTGTGCCTACCAAACTTTAATTCAAATTTGTTATCTGTTGGAAAAATAACTCAAGATTTAAATTGCAATGTAATATTCTCACCAAATAAAGTGATATTTCAGGACCGAGTATCAGGGAAGACGATTGGTGAGGGAAATTTTAAAAATGGTTTATATTATCTTGAGGATAATATTAATAAGTGTTTTGTATCATTAAGTTCAATAAATCGCGACAAGTTGCTGCATTGGAGATTTGGTCATCCGTCTGATCAAGTTTTAAATAAACTTTTTTGTCATAATTTAGACTCAAGTAATTGTGATGTTTGTAAGTTTTCAAAACAGACTAGGTTACCTTTCTCTTTATCTACTAGTGTATCAGAAAAGTGCTTTGATTTAGTTCACTCGGATGTTTGGGGGCCAGCTCCGGTTGACTCTTATAATAATTTTAAGTATTTTGTTACATTCATTGATGATTTTTCTCGCACTACATGGATTTATCTTTTGAAAGCAAAAAGTGAAGTATTTTCCCGTTTTCAAGAATTCTTTAATTTTATTGAAAATCAATATGGTGCCAAACTCAAGATTTTTAGATCAGATAATGGAACAGAATATATAAACAAAAATTTTACAGAATTTTTCAAACAAAAAGGAATTTTACACCAAACTACATGTATTAACACACCCGAACAAAACGGAATTTCTGAAAGAAAAAATCGGCATCTTCTTGAAGTCACTAGATCACTCCTTTTTCAAAACAATGTCCCAAAAATCTATTGGTCCGATGCCGTGTTAACAGCAACTTATCTTATAAATAGATTGCCAACTCCAAGGCTAAAAAATATGAGTCCTTTAGAAATGTTAAAAGGTAGGAAAATAGACCTTGATCATATCCGAGTGTTTGGGTGTACATGTTTTGTACATATAAAAAGACATGACAAATTAGATACAAATTCGGTTAAAACCATGTTTATAGGATACTCATCGGAAAAAAAAGGATATAAATGTTATGATCCAAAAAATCATAAACTTTATATCTCAAGAAATGTGTCATTTGTTGAGCATGAGCCATTTTTCCAACCAATTGGAACAGAAAACAACCATCTAAATACTCAAGGGCAACCAATCATATTACTTCCAAATAATCTTGTTTTTCCTGAAGAATTAAATCAAGAACAGGTCGAACATGAGGAAGAAGAACACTTGGATGACTCAAGCGCAATTTCTTCAGGGGGAGAAGAAGAGGAAAATGAGTCAACTCAAGGATCTGTTCAAGAAGAAACTGGCTTGAGAAGATCCAAACGACAAACTCAGCCTTCTATCAAGTTAAGGGATTATGTATCCCAACAGGTGATGTATCCAATTCAAGACTTTGTTTCTTACAAAAATTTATCTTCGCAATATCAAGCCTATTTGAGTAACATAACCAATCAAATCGAACCAACCAATTTTAATGAAGCCAACAAGGACCCAATTTGGTGTAAGGCTATGAAAGAGGAACTTCAAGCCTTAGAAAAAAATGACACATGGGACATTGTCTGTTTACCAAAGAATAAAAAACCAGTAGGTTGTAAATGGGTATACAAGATAAAATACAACAGTGACGGTACAATTGAAAGGTATAAGGCTAGGTTAGTGGCCAAAGGCTTTACACAAACTTATGGTATTGACTATCAAGAAACCTTTGCACCAGTGGCCAAAATGAACACGGTTAGGATTTTGTTATCAGTAGCCACTAATTTTGGATGGAATATGTCCCAAATGGATGTAAAAAATGCATTCCTTCAAGGAAATTTGGAAGAAGAAGTCTACATGACACTTCCTCCGGGTCACAAAAATACATCGGATCCGTCATTAGTGTGTAAGTTAAAGAAGGCTATTTATGGTTTGAAACAATCTCCAAGAGCATGGTATGCCAAGCTAAGTTTTTCTCTTTTAAAAATTAATTTTGTCAAAAGCACAGCAGACTCAACAATGTTTATCAAACATGTACAAAATTCCACCACTATTATCCTTGTTTATGTAGATGACATTATTATTACTGGAAATGATAATGAGGAAATCAAAAGGATTAAGGAATATTTAAAAAGGGAGTTTGATATCAAAGACCTTGGGAAATTATCATATTTTCTTGGAATAGAAATAGCTCACTCAAGCAAGGGCTTATTTTTATCCCAAAGAAAATATGTGCTTGACCTGTTGAAAGAAACTAGTAAGTTAGGAGTTAAACCAGCCGGCACTCCAATGGAAACCAATATTAAACTTGGATTAGAAGATGGTGAACCTCTACTTGACATAGGACAATATCAAAGGTTGGTAGGAAAATTAATCTACCTTACTGTTACTAGACCTGATATTGCTTATGCAGTTAGTATAGTTAGCCAATTCATGCATGCTCCACGCACCAGTCACTTGAGTGCAATTGATAGGATACTGAGATACCTTAAAAGCACTCCAGGTCAAGGAATATGGATGAAAAGAAATAATTCTAATGATGTGGTTGGTTTTTCTGATGCAGATTGGGCCGGAAGTTGCGACAGAAAATCAACCACCGGTTTTTGCACTTTTGTAGGTGGCAATTTGGTTACCTGGAAAAGCAAGAAGCAGAATGTTGTGGCAAGATCAAGTGCAGAAGCAGAGTATCGGGCCATGGCATCCACAACAAGTGAGCTCATTTGGATCAAGCATCTACTTCAAGACATGAAGATAGAGTATAGAGAAACCATGAAGATGTACTGTGACAATCAGGCAGCACGACACATTGCATCCAATCCTGTCTTCCATGAGAGGACGAAGCACATTGAAGTTTTTTGTCACTTTATTCGAGAAAAAGTGCAATCAGGGGAAATAGAAACACCATTTGTCAGAAGTCGAGAACAACTGGCAGATATTTTCACAAAGACGCTTGATAAAGCTAGCCACCAAAATATACTTGGCAAGTTGGGTTCAATAAATTTATTAGACCCAACTTGAGGGGGAGTGTTGACAAATAAGAAAATAGCCTCAGGAAATCATCACAGGCTAGTTAGGGAGAAAAATCCAACTTGCATCAAAATATAGCTGTTACGCTAAATTAGGCACCAAGCTTAATTCTCTCAATTAGGCTAAATCCAGAATCTAATTTGTTAGGAAAGTCTCCAACGGCTACAATACAAAATAGGCTATAAAGAGCCATGTAACACTAATGTACAGATCAAAATTTTCAATAAGAAATTTTATTTCCAATTCATCGTTTCTCTTATTTTCATCACATCACAAAAATCATTACTAGTGCTATATATGTTGGATCTAGATTGGTACCGGAATTGGAGTCACATATGCATCATATATTATGACCAACTAGAAAGATTTAAAGTAAAATTATATTATTGACTATAGTAGAAGAACAACAAAAATCTTATTGATGTATGGATACTGAAATAATTTTATATTTTAATTATTTGTATCCAAAAAGAATATATATTATATAGTTTAATATGTATTATTAAAAAAATATATGTTATTCACCATTATAAGAAAATGAATATTCAATCTGAATCCGTTTAATATCTCATCTATATTTATATCCGTGTAATATTATATCCATATCCATATTTGTATCCAAAAATTTATAAACACTTATACAAATATAATTTTATTACTATCCGATCCGTTTGCACTCAAAATCATCTTGCTCGGACATATGAATCTTGAACATACATATTTTTGCATTCCAACCCTTAAATTGGATATTTTTATTTGTATGGCCTTAATTTGATCTCACTTTACACATTATAGCTGGTTCTCTTGAAGCATTCAAGTTTTGCGTCCACATGATAATTATAACTAAATTGTTCATTCAACAATTCTTTTAATAGCGATCTATCTAAAGCTTGACAATTTATACAATGATGTAAAAAAATTGAAATTTTATAATTAGTATATTATTTACTAAGTGTTGATATGTTATTTATCGAGAGATACTTGCTAAAATCCCAAAATAGTGTAATACTCGTCGGTTCAAATTCAAAGAAAAAAATGATGCTTTAGTAGTTTTATGTTTTGTTTTTAACAAGAGAACTCTTATCTTTAAGAAAAAATGAGTCCTTATTAATTAACTGTCACTTCTTTTTATTTTACTAGTTTAGAGATAAAATTGGTTTTATTGAAAGGTTTGACTGCTTGCATCGGGCTAGAAATTTTTACTTATTTTATATACCGTAAAATAATATTCATGACAATATTTTAAGCAACAGTAAAAATGTATACACCATTTTAAAGAAAAATATACCGGTACCGAATTAAATAACCCGGGGCTTTTCTTATCTTCAACCTCATGTCATTTTTAAATTGTGTTTTTTCCTTTATTTTTTTTTTCTTGAACTGTGAAACCCATGTCTATTTCCCTCAACCTGAGAAAGTTATAAGCATCTACCTCCCAACAATTCAATTCAGTTTTTAAATGACGATTTATTTTTTAGAAATTAAGGTATCTAAAATTTTTAAACTCTTACATCTCTTAAATTAATTTTAGAGTTTCTAGTAATTCACATCAGCAATAAATTAAAAAAGGACAAATAATTCAAGCCAATTATTGAGCCAACATGGAATTTATAAATATTTTTTAAATAAGAAACTCTAATAATAAAATCCAAATATAAATTTCTTATTAAAATGAAATATGTGTTATTGAGCATAATTAATATATATAGAAGCAAAAAGTTTCTTAAAAAATAAAAATATATCTTAAAATTGTCTTATAAACCGTAATATATTAAAAGTAAAAGTTTCTTATAATAGAAATATATCTAATTAATTAAAAGCTTCCGAAAATATTAAGATTGTCTAAAACAAGAGAGATCAATTAAGAAAGGCTCACCTGTTAATAGAAACATAAACTTTCCTTTATAAAATGGTTAGTCTCCACTCAACCATGCACCGCCTATAAACCTCTGATACCTATAAATATTTTCTCAATCGTCTTCATTTTTTCTATTCTCAAAATTTTCATTTCTCATTTTATAACCTCCAACAATCATGGAAATGTATAAAATGCTAGCCATGGCAATTCTGGGTTCTGGGGCACATACTTTTGGTCCGGCGATGAATCCAACGGATAAAATTTTCAAGAAGAACAAGAAAGAGACGAAGGAACAGAGTGCGTTACAGATCCCGTCGAATGGCGATAAGAAGCAAATAGAGACGAAGCAAAAGAGTTTGTCGAATGCAGAAAGAGAGACGAAGATCGAGCAAAAAGGTCGACGCATTGCATATGCACCGGCTTTTGATGGACTTTGTTGCTTTGAAACATTGATTTTGTATTAGCAAGCAAAGTCTGTTGATTTAATTATGCTTCTTTCTTTATCTTTCCTTAATTAGAAATTGAATCGAAATTATTGTTCTTTGGTTGTTGTTGTTTCTTTTTGTAATAACTTTGATTAGGGTCTGATTTGATTGGATTATGGTTCAACATAATATTATATGCAATTTAATAATTTCTAACAATGGAATGCCTTTTTAAGTTTTTTTTTTTTTTCTGTACAAAAGCATATGTGTTTTTTCTATTTATTTGCATAAATAACATTATTCACATGTAAAGCTTCCCATTAAACCTTAATTATCCTAATATGTCTTCAATATGTCCTGTTTACATAAAATTGTCCTTTCCGTTTATTATTATAAATCAGATTAAAAGAATATCATGACTATCCAAATTAAAACAAATGTTGAATAACAAGACATAAGAGAATTATCTTAACTTTACACAATTAACCAATGAAATACATATATCTTTTTTGGTTGTATACTTGTATTAAATGAGACAGCCTTGAGAATACAATACTATGCAGCCGCCACCTGCATATGTTATAATGCGGACACACATACAGTATATACGGTCAATATTTTATAACACTGTTTATATAGATACCTGATCCGATTTAAATTGAATAAATATATTTTAGACTTATCCAATCCCTTTAATCATCAAGTGAGTCAGGTAAAAATGGAATAATTATAAATTAAACCAACACAAATGTATTTCTAATGTGAAACAAGCTTAATTATCGAATGCTGGATCAACTGCAACCAATTGAGAGACATGTCACCTCGCTAGCTAGAGGAAGGTTTAATTTGGAGAAAAATTTGGAAGACAAAAGGTGTCGTGCCATGCACGCATCAGAATGTTCTTCTGGAAGGCTGTCCAAGGAGCTCTACCGACGTCTGCTGCCTTGTCAAGAAGAATCAACCAAATTTCAGCTGCATGTAAGCTATGCCATCACAACTCTGAAGATGCGAACCATGCCCTGCTGCACTGTCATCAAGCAAGGGCAACTTAATTGGTTTTCCTCCTGTTTTGGTTTGCGCACATCTACTTTGATGCACCTGACTTTCAAAGAGACCCTTGCGCAACTATGGGGAGATCATGACGAAACTGAACTTGCCTTTTTCATGACCCTGACATGGCACATTTGGAAAGCACGCTGCACTGAAATGTTTGGAGCAAAACCATGCAACCCGGTCTCAACAATAGCCTCAACATGCTCACAAAATAATGTGTTTTTACTTCCAAACCCGACCCAAACTGTAAAATGGAAGAGTGGTACCCGATTAGGCCGCACACCAGGCCTATCTACCGCTGAACTTTCTGAGGAAAATGAATGGGTGTGCTGGGTAGATATTTCCTTCGCTCCGAGCAATGAAGGAGGCGCAGCTTTTATAATGGTAAGGCAATGGCAGCTGAGCAAATATGGACTTGAGTATAAATCCAATGCCACCTTCCCCATTCAGATGGAAGCCACTGCATTGCTTATGGGAATTCAAGCAGTAACCGAAATGCAACTGCAGCACTGTGTTTTTAAAACAGATTCTGAAATACTGGTAAGAATGTTTCAACCAGGAACACAAATGAAAATGCTACAAGCAGCAGATTGGAAGGCATATTCCATACTGGTAAAGGTTTCAAGGTTGTTGATGTTTTACCCTTTTTATTGAGTATATACATCGTGAAGAGAATGAGAGAGCCCACCAAATTGCAAATCGGGCAAGAACCATGCAGTTTTCTTACACTGATATACATATCCACTCTTTGAGCAAAATTAACAGCTGTCAGTATCAGTGGAAGCATGTAGTAGCTTATGAATCAATGTAGTTTTACTTTATCTGCATTCAGAATGATGTACTCCACTGCATGTAAACTCCTACTGGTTTTGTTTGAATAAATGCCTAGGGCTTCCAACCAAAAAAAAAAAAAAAAAAAGTATTTCTAATAACTAGTCAGAGCCCAACTAGCATATATATTACTTATTTTTTCGTCAGAATTGTGACCTATAAACAACAAATTAACGCTTGCCTATAAACAAGGAAGTAAAAAATCAAGATAGAAATATTAAATGAATATGTATCATATATTTATTTTATGAAAAGAACTAATAATAATAATAATAATACTAATAATAATACTAATAATAATAATAATAATAATAATAATAATAATAATAATATTTGTACGACTCGACAAACATCAAATTACTTTGTAGGTATCTCGATCGCTTTTGAGTTTTATTTCACCTCGTCGTAAAGTTCATACCAAAAATATTTATTTTTGTCAAAGAGTTAAATGAGAAAATAAAATCGAAAAATCAGTAATGATATCATTAACATTTGATACATCAATAACATTTTCTAAATATGATATACAATTTATTAATTAATTACAGAAAATAGATTTATGATCCTATTGCAAAGTTGAGACACGAAAACTTTTAATTTTACATATCAATCCGAAAGCATATTAATCAAATCAATTTTTCTTCTTCAAATTTCTAGCTGATTTTTGAATACGTCATTTTACTTCAAAACCGCTCTGATAAGGGATATTACCAATTCATAAGAACTTTATGAAATTAAAACTTTCATTTTATACATATTTTACAATCAAGTATTTAGAAATTTAAAGTAGTATAACAATAACATAATATTTTGATACTAATTGGTACTGATTTTAATATTACATCCATAATATTGATCAAACTATTTAACAATTTATTAAAAAGTTAATAAAACCACATGATAAATAATAATGATACCCGGTACATGATAGTTTGAGCTAGGTACCAAAAAGTACAAGTCATAGGTTAAGGTCTGAGTTGTAAATCAAGAATTTAATTAAATTAAAAATATTCAAACTTCTTAGATGTTTCAAATAAATTAAAATATAATTTGTTAAAAGAATAATCATATTACATATTAAAATTAAATTAAATTATCAGTTTTTATTAAAATTAATTAAAATTCAATCCAATTGAATCAAATTGACAATTTTCATATTAAATATTAAAATTTAATTTGTTAAAATATTAATCATGTGTCAAAATAGTAAATTTTAATTTCCTCCAAAATCTTAATGTATTAATTAATATCGTTGGATAATAATATTTATTTTTAATATGGAAGAAAAATGACAATACACATTTGACATTTTAGTGTTTTTTTTTTTCGGATACTTATTGACCGGAAATTTTTTAGTATACGTATTTGATGAATTCAATCAAAGATGAAAAAGTTGAATGGCCAATTAATAGAATTACGCTCATGAAATTTTCATGTGTGTTGATACTTGATTAATGTATTTCACACTTTTATGTGTGCATTTCTCATGACAATTAGGCCTGCTCATGCATAACTCATAAAAATGTGTATATATATGATGTCAGAGGAGAGGAGAGAGCTCATCTCTCCTTTGTTGGAGCGTGTGACATCTGGTACACTTGTTGTTTCCTTTAGATATTATATGTTGGAATTATTGTAACATAATATTGCAATTTCTTGTGTGCGCGCTATATCTGATGGATTGAGAATGGTGCTGGAATTGGAGTCAAATATGCAGCATATATTATGACCAACTACAAAGATTTAAAGTAAAATTGTTGACTATAATAAGAAGAAGAACAAAAATCTTATCCAAAATTAAAACTAATTAATTTGTGCTAACTTGAGTTATGCTAGCTAAACCAAACACGTGTGTATTAATTTTATTATTATAAAAGCGAAAAAGGACTGAGTCGCATGTTGTGATGAGTTTCCGTATATTTATAAAATTTTGTAAATTTAATTTCAGTGAGAATATCTTAAAAAAAAAAATCGAAATAAACAAAAGACAATGCGTACGTTCTTATGTGAGAAATCGTATGTTCAAAATCATAAGGAAAATACAACCTTTTATAAAATAAGCACTAGAATTTAAATGTGAATATGTATTATTATTGATATTAATGTGGATTTGTTCTTCCTTTGCGTCGATACCTCCGGTCAGGAGTTCATCGAGTGCCCGACTTTTCCCAGAATTTCGTGCAGCGCGCAAGTTCAGTTCCCTTTATTCTTTTTTGTTTTTGTTTTGAAAAATAGTGGTATTACCACCGATTTCATAGAAATCAAGCATACCTGATATGATACCTAAAATAGATACCAAAATCAAATATGAAAAGTCTTACATCAAGTCACCATCAACAAACATAAAAACATACAAGGAGAGATAGTACCACATCAAAAGCTAAAATGGAAACAAAATGAATACTAAGCAAAAAGTCTCAAAAAACAATCATATCCTAGGAGACTAGTAATCCAATAGATCCTCATCCGACAGGTCGTCTCCAGACATATGATCTGGGGGGTTGCCAGCTCCAAGAACTTGGGTGGACTCCTCTTCCTCCTCCAGTATCTGATCTGGAAGGTCCTTAACATCACATGGAAGCATTAGACTTAATTTTAAGTATGAATTGTCAGAGCTAGACTTACACCAAAAAGTAGCTAAAGAGATTATCTTAAACTCTAATGATTTAGCAGAAATGAGAGTAGTATTATCATTAAAAATAACTCTATTTCTTTCTAACCAGACATTCCATAAAATAGCTCCCCTTAACAATTCTACAAGGAGTCTATCATTTAAGGGAATCGAAGCATCAAGTAACCATAAATTATCTAAAGAATTACAGGTAAAGGAGAATGAATTGTATGTGGCAATCCAATTCCATATCAAGCGTATATATGAACAATGTATAAATAAATGGTCAGCGCTCTCATGTTAGTCACAAAATGCACAAGTAAGATTTCTTGGCCAATCCCTTTATTCTTAGTTGTGTGCAAATTTGGTTTACTTTTATTTGCTTCCATTAAATCTTTTTCTTTCCTTTTTTTTTTATCACATTTTAGGCCACCGTAGCAAATACTTGTTTTCTGTTGAAACTTTCCTTTTATGCAAATCTAAATATATTTTAAAATCAACAAGCAAATTTTTACCTCAGCCCCAATTCAAAAGGGAAAAAAATGGTATGTTCCTTTCCGACAGCCTCATCTCTTGCCTTGCACTAGAATGTGTGTATCTATATGATTGCATGCGTTATCAATGTTCTCCGATTTTCCAATGGCTTTACTTTGTTACACACCCTTCACCTATCTTATTTTGATATGCCAGAGTTTGGTATAGAGAAATTGGCTTCGATCGTATCCTCGCACCAATCCTCACTTCTTTGAAAATTTGTGGTGAATTTAATGGCATCTGTTTGGAAACAACAAAATTGGGCGCCTTGGGATACATTTATCTCGATACAAAATTGGGAAAGCAACATTACACGTTTTGGAGAAAACTGAATGCTCGATTAATTGCAAATCTTTTTAAGTTATCCGATAGGAAAGGAAATCAGAAAGAATTACAAATGCTACCAATTACTTTAAATAGACTGATTGAGTGATGGATCCACTAATTAAGAAAGAAACCGCGTCAACCCAGCCTCATCATTTAAAAAAAAAAAATCATATTAATGCGTTGGATTTTAAGTAATATTGATACCTATTTTCTAAAAATAACCCCCATACTTTTTCCTTTGTATAAATTGAACCCCATTGTTCAAAATCCGGCCTCGGCTTATGAACTTCCAGTACCAATATCTATATAAGTGTGAAACTGTTATGCTAAATTTTTTTATGTTTTATTTGTTTTTTATCATTTATTTCAGTGTGAAACTGTTATGTTAATTTTGTTTTCAAATTGATTATGCTTATAAACTTGATGTGAATATACTAGCTAATTATATCTCTTGTGCATGTTGATCACATATGTATTCTTTATAACACTATGCAACTAATAGTTATAGAAAAAAAAAATGCATTTACCAATGAATGCGGATAATCTTTGACTTTGCTTTTCTAAATTGTTTGTTGTAAATCAAGCAAAACTTCGTAATTAAGGACAAGTAATTAATGGAAGATTTAATTAGGATAGATTTGCAAAAGTAGAAAGGCAATAATTAGGATAGATTCGTTAAATAACATGTGATTAATGAAAGTTTTTGGATAGATTTGGAAAAGTACAAACGAATAAAATTCAAGACTTCAAGGACTATTCATCATTAAAAGCTAATAAGAAGCGTGATGTATGGGAATTTTTTTTTTATATAATTAATAAAAAGAAAGAGAGAAATAGAAATAATGTATTATATTTTTTTATTGGTAGACACTACTAGAATCTTAGTTTTTTGCAAGTATAGGATTAGTTTTTTGCAAGGTAAGGACGGTCCTTGCAAAAGAAATGACATTTTTGGAATACTCAAACTTTTTGCAAGGTTAGTCCCTTGTAAATTGTATCGCATGGAAATGTGTAATCTGCAACCTTGTAAATGTTTTTGTCCTTCCCTTGTAAATACATTTTGAAAGTCAGATATTATAATTAATTGAAGGTTCTTGCAAATACTTAACCCCCTACGCTTGCAAATACTTTACCACTTTTTAGATATTATATTTTATTAAAAGTCCATGCAAATGCTTGCAAATACAGAATTTTATTATAAATCACAACAACATGAACAATAGCAGCCACTAATTTTGATTATAGACAAAATAAATACTTAAAAAATTTGTATCTGGTACTGATATGTTAACTTTATCTATCATTTTAGCAACTATAACTAATCAAATCAAATTGATCAATACATTCAAATAAAACTCAATGAGCAATCAAGATTTGTTTAGAAAGCAAAAGAATTTCAAATCCTGAGTTGTTTATCTAGCCTCAATACACCACAGTGGATTGTTTCAGCTAAACAAAATATGTCCAAAACATTCAACCTTCAAAAAAAAGAAAGACACTTTCAAGGTGATAAAAGCTCAAGCTGTGTCAATTTTGAGGCTCGCTGTTTTGTGACGCCTTTCCTTCTTATAGGGAGACTGGTCAGGATCGAAACCTCCTTTGACTGCTCCATAAGCGATCTAGGAAGGTGTCATGGCCATGTAGTCTTTGTTGTTAAACGGTTTTTCTGATGCCATTTAAATAAAAATACAACATTAGTAATTTGTTTAACAAGGAATAAAATTTTCATTTTGCATGATGCTTCATGCGGCTTTTAGAAAGGAACAATCATGTTGTTGAAAAATAAGAGAAATTGGAAATTAAGCACAACAAGATTATAATTATGAAGTTAAAACCATTTAAAGGTCAATTCACCCTCATTAATTAACCTTTAAGTATCTCAAAATTACATTAGCTTACCCTAAACTGAGCAACCCAATACCAATAAAACCCACATGTAGAAAAAAAAAAAGACAAAAATGAAATTGAGAAAATGATAATTTTTTGGCCAAAACAGTGTTGGTTCTCAATGATCAGCACATGAAGTAATGATGATTGAACAACATTTCTAACTTAATGTCAAGATTAATGCAATTAAACTTGGTTAACCAATTTACCTTGATTACCCTTAAGTGCAATTACCTTTAGTTTTATAATTTACACTCAGATCTGTAGGCTTCAACTAATCAAATAAGCAATGAAAAAACAACGTCAAAGGAGTGATAACCAATACAGTATGACTACTGTCATGCTACAAGCTCTTGCATTAAACAGACCAGTTGGTGGAAACGATCTTAGTCAATCCATGTGTATCAGTTTCCATCAATCTTGAACTTGTTGACCTTGGCAAGAAGAACACAACAAGTATCAACCCAATCACCTCACCACAAAACATATTGCTGAAATTTAAAGAAAATTACCATAAATTCAGCAAGTATAAATTAATAAGCATAAACTCTAACATCCTAAGTTTATCAAAAATTTAACCCTAAATGAAAAAAGTACCTGAGATTCAGACTGAGGCAAATGAGGCGGGGAGAGAGACGAACTGGGGTCCTTGGATCTGAATTAGTAACAGTAAAAAGCATTTAGTATTGTGCATGAGCTGCACATGGGCTCATAATAAAAAGAAGAGTGAGAGGATTAGTTGAAGAACACATTTATACCTATATGCAGACCAAACTGGTTCTGACAAAAGTATTATGGGCAATCCTAGGCACTACTCGACATGCTATTCATATAATAATTAAACAAAAAAGTTTATTATTTTGGTTTGAGCATTTCATCAAACACCTGTAATGCATTGATTTATTTAATAAAATCAACTTAAAACTTCAAGCCTTTCAAACATGTGTCAGTATTTGTGCAATTATGGTTCTAGATGATTTCTTTTGTTTAGTTTTATCACATCTGTGTCGGATTTATTGGACTCAGTTTTTTGTGTCAGATCAGGTTTTGCCAAGCTAATGAATAGAAAATATGTTGGTCGTAAACCTAACTTAACCAAAATTTCACAATTTACAATTCAAGCATAGGTACTAAACCTAACTTAACCAAAATTTCACAATTTTCAGCAACTTAAGCACGAGGTCTGATAACTACACAACAATTATTTCGGCAAGATCAAGCTACAAGGTCTGATAGATGTACTTAGAAAAACCCACCATAAGTTACCTACAAAAGATGGAACCATTTTATTATCTTCATTTTAAAAATTAACCAACCAAATACTAGCTTAAGCTTGCCGGGTCCATGGGGCAAGAAAATTACCTAGAGAGAGGAGACAGACAATAGAATAGCGGAGGGGGGATGGAGTAGGAGGAGTGAGGCCAAGCGTAGACGGCGGAGAGGCGAGCGCCGTCGCGTCCAGGGAGAGCGGAGACAGCCATCGCGTCGGCACGTCCAGAGTTTTGTTTTCTTTTTCTTTTTCTTTTTCTTTTTCTCTTTTAAACTTTTTAGGAGCGAAGAGAGGAAATGAACCAAACCACCCTCTCGTCGTTCTTCCTTGTCAATAGTTTTTGTGGCTTTCACAACTTTATTGTGAACAGGGTAGTACGACATTTTGTATAACAAACTCAAAAACTTATATAACGGAACAACCTGATTTGTTACGCGATAGTTTGATAAATTTGAATGCAGTTAAGATCGTAATTCTCCTTAGTACTGGTTGGATGTTGGATGATTTCGTGAGCAAAAGTATTTGGCGGCAACTAAAATATTGTCGAGGGAGTAGCTAAAATTTGGAGGGAATCTAATAAATTGATGCTTGGACATGATACTTGGAGGAAGGTTGACAAAAATTTAGATGGAAGTTTATATTGACAAATTTTTTATGCATATGGGATATAAAAAAGAGTACAATTTATATAAGAAATAAAAAAAAATTCAACTTAAATGTTTTTTAATATGTGTCACACCCCGGAACTAGGGGTCGTGCAGTTACGCCGTGAATATATAGATGACTATACATTCACAAGGCAATTACGGTGTAAACCTAACATAATATCGGTTTACAACATCACCACTTCTCATTTAATTCGATTTAAAATCATGTTTATACAAATACATTTATAGATTATGATAATATACTCAATAGTATATATAAATTCGTGCAATAACTATATAATTGAAAGATAAAAAAATCCCAATTCAATTCCCATTTTATACCATTTATTTTCCCCGATTTCAACTCGATCGATCCCCATATTTCCAAATCAATATAAACCATTCCCATTAACATTTTATACACAGTTTAAAACATAAAAAAAATTCATATTAAATCACAGTAAACGTTTAGTATACAATTAGGTTTACAAAACCACTCGACACGGTCCGATAACATGGTTATACACAAATACCATACCAAAACCCTATCGACATCAAAATGGACTCAATGTGAGGCATACCCTATCGCTATGCGGCTTAAACCTCACTGGTCGAGCACTCGAATCCCTTCTATTCGCGTTTACCTGCAAACACATATAAAAGAATAAAGTTCCCCGAGGGGATAGGGGGTGAGAAAACTTGTCAACCGTTTTCTCAGTGCGGAATTTAGTCAGGGCTACTGGATTTGTAAGAAATCCATTACCGGAACTAAATAAACCCGCAACGAGTTTCAATTCAACAATTCGATAAAAGAAATGCATATGCAACATATATAGAAGCAATTGAAATCCAACTCATATCACAATCAAATGAAATCGAAGAATTCATAGAATGGTTTGGTATAACAGATACAATTGCTAAGTCCGGTTACAATTGATAGATATCGACTATCCATCTCATTTGGCTCAACATTTCTCTGGTCTGGTTTATAGTCAAACATCCATATCAATTCGTCAATTTCCAATTTAGGATTGCATATCTCCCGATCATGCAACGGGTTGTCACTCTTCCAAAGAGAGACCAATAACAATCAATTATCCACAGTTTCAATCCTCCTGCTATACTCTACCTTTTTGGTATCAGTTAACCTAGCTCTGCCTTTCTCCTTGGTTACCGATACCCTCCACAATTAGGGTTATTCACCGTATGCGCATATGGGCCCTGAGACAAAGTCTAGTAGCTAGCTAGACATTGTCCCTACAATTCACTCATTTCATTCACAATTAACTTATCCTCTGCCCTCTTCACATTTCAGTACTGTGGTTCCATTCAATTATCAAAACGATAGAACAATCAATCGAATAACAATACCAACATGCTAGATCAACAATATCATATCAATTCAATTATATCATTACTTATTTTCATGCAATGCTGCAAATAATGCTAACAATAGAGATCCAACATGAGGTCATGCACAATAAGTCAATTAACAATTCAATCGGTATATATATATAAGCACATATATATATATATACATGTACCGTTATTTAATTCTAAGTAATAGAATCCAAAACAGATCCTGTGAACCCCCGCACCTGATTATGAAGAGCGTATCTCGCGCTTATGGTTCGGACGTCTCGAAAGATCCCGCAAAATCTTGCTCAACCAAGCCTACACCTATATTAACATATATACTTTCCTTAACATAATCCATATAACTTTGTATCCACCTTCTTGGTGTTAAAAATAGAGAGCGCTATTGGAGAAAGAGTAAACAAGAACACAAAATAAATGAAAAACAGAATTATAGACAGCAGCCCTAAATTCTGACCCTTGGTTACTAAAACTGCAATAACTTTTTATAGGAAACTCCAAACAACTTGAAACTTGAACCACTAGAAACTAGACTCCGAGACGCATCAAATAGACTGTTCATTTGTCCAGAATGATTTAGAATTGCCCATTCAAATTAGCTTCTTAATCAGCCTAAAAATCTGCCCACTGTGCAGTCACAAATTTAATTGTAAATCAAGTTTATTCATCAACACTTGCTATTTTGATTCAATACGTTGGACATCATAGAATATGCAAAGTTCACCTTTTTGGATTTCAATTGAACAACAACATACACCAAAGAGGGAACAAATAAAAGAGACCTATTTAATAGCCTTCCGATTTAAAATTCCTTTTGATTTAATATGAAGACTTTCCTAATCCGTATAGAGACTTTCTCAATCAGTATCATCTATTTTGGAATAAATAATCAAGCCTTTCTCAATAAATATTAAGCCTTTCGGAGACAATATTAACACTTCCTCAAAAATATTATGCCTTTGTTTAATTATCACCATACACAGTAAATATTAAGCCTTTCGGAGACAATATTAGCACTTCATCAAAAATATTATGACTTTGTTTAGTTATCACCATACACAATAAATATTAAGCCTTTCGGAGACAATATTAGCACTTCATCAAAAATATTATGACTTTGTTTATTTATCACCATACACAAAAGAGGGAACAAAGAAAAGAGATCAACACCAAATTGATTTCAGATTTTAAGAGAGTGAGAGAAGAACTTACCAATCAACACCTTTGTTTGTTGGATTAGACTAGACAAATCAAAATATTTCTCTAATTTTCGAATTTGAACCAAACCCTAGATAGAAAATCAAGATTAAGATAGAATTGAGAAGAGAATCACTAAATTAACAACCTAGAAGCATAATGGAGATAGATTACTCATCATTTATACAAACATTTCAGATTTGAGCAAAACCCTAGCAATGGAGATAAAATTCAGATTTTTGATGAGAGAGGAGAGAAAAGCAGTACCAATGGGGAAGCTAGATGGCCACTAGAGAGAGATTCTCAACAATTTCCATTCTTTTCTTCAATTTCTCAAGGTTTCTTGGTGGATTTTTAAGAGAGAAGAGATGATCTCTCCTTCTCTTTCTTTTGGCAGCAAACACACAAGGGAGCAACGAAGGGAGAAAGAGAGGGTTGAATTGTTTACATGCATTTTGGACATTTTTCAAAATAGACCCTCCACTTGTTTGATATTACTAAAAGAAGAATATACATATATATATACAATTTAATTTAACACTTAGGCTTTTAATTCAATTTGCATTTAAAATTTTATGTTATATTTTTTTTTTTCACGGTGTTACAATATGACTTCTACAAAAATTTATAATTGATAAAATAAATTAAGTTGAGTTACTTTTTATAAAATCAAATTTGTAAATTTAAAATAAAATTAAAAGTACAACAAATAATATAAAAAATCAAACAAAATATTATCAATTTTTTTTCGGTTTCTACATCCAAATCATACTTATAATTATTAATTTTATAGAATTTTATCATAATTTGCTCATTCAATGTGTACCAATATTTGTGAAAATATTTAGTAAATTTTAGTCAATTAATATCAAAATTTAATTTTAATTGTATAAAATATTTTGTATAGAAATTATATTAATGAAACTTATGTAATAATTTATGTTGTATTGCTAAATTAAATTATTTGACCCATTAAATTATATAGCATTACATGCATATTGCATATGTGATTCACATCTCTTATGCATGAACATGAAACATAAACTCTTGTTTCGCGAGTTTATGAAGACTAATGAAAATATGTCGTTTGTTGATCGATCGGGACCGCTTAAATTAAAGAGCACTATACTTATTGTCACTCACCCAAGTTTGATAAAAATATGTTTTTATTTACCTATCCATCTAGTTGACCGAAAATTGAAGCATCGTATGGCCATAAACACTTCGTATTGGATCGAAGCTTATACATAATAAAACTTCAAAAAATTTATGTTGATTATGTTCAATGTTCTCTCTTGATCATTTTAAAATAGATTTGGAATGATTTCATTGCAGATCGACCGTTGATTTTCCGCTTGAAAATGAACGGTCCGAAAATATTTTCTAAATTTGAAGGAGCATATAGTAATGAATGTATATAAAAATGACAATAGTAAGTATTATTTGACTATATAAGATGTAAAGAATTAAATTTTATATTTTTTGAAACTTTTTAATATTATTTGTTGTACATACATTATCTAATTAGCAAATATTAAACTCTGAGCCGTTCGATAGATAGTGAAGGGTCTTGATGTCTTCATTTTAGAGACTGTGGGTAAGAAATCCCTATTCTCTGAGGTAATATATTATTTCTTTTTAGATCTGGTTTTAGATGATACACAAGATGTTTTAATATTCGTGCACAAAGATGATGGACGACCTTGATTTAAACAAAAATATTATGTTACCTCGGAGTTTATGAATTTGTTTGTATTTAGGTCTTCTCAGTACATAGGATACAGAGCGCCTTCTATCTTATCTCTTTGTTGTGAACTTAGGGAAATTAGGATTTATTTTCATTTCTCTCCAAACATTCATTTCGGCGCCTTCCTAAATTTTCATTTCCCTCTTAAAAATTCAGATTCTCGTGTATGGCCTTGCAAATTTCAAATTCTCATTTCGGCGCCTTCCTAAATTTTCATTTCCCTCAACCAGTCCTCTCTCCACGCCCCTTCCAGTTCTAGTTTTCCAAACCCTAGATCTAAAGTGCGGAAGATAAATGAGAAGAGCAGCAACGGTCGGCTCAGGTAGTGGGCACTCAGGCGGGACAGCGGGAGGCGGGCGAGTCGGTGGCTCAGGCGGGATGGGGTACAGCTGCCGCCGCTCATCCTTGAATACTGGCAAGTGGTAACCTTCCGACAACCTTGAATCTAAAGCAAGGTGGTCAGTTCTTGTTATTTATTTTCTATTTTAATTTGCTAAATAAGTTGTACCTCGGCTTGTATCAGAAACAGAAAGACCTGGATCAAAAGTAAAAGTTTGCAAAAGAGATTAAGGTGTACTGGTATTCTGTCTTAAACTATTCTGCCAACAATATTACAAGATTAAACTGTTTTCACAATACTAATCTTTTGTCTGAAATATGCTATACAGTGCCCTCAACAGCCGAAGGGTGATGTTAAGAGATGTGGATTCTATGTCATGAGGTTAATGCTCAAGCCAATGACTACTTATTTTACTACTTTTCGCACTAAGGTATAATAATACATTGATTCATAACCATGATTTGTTTTTATCTCACTAATCACGATTAACTAAGAAATTATACAAGATACCTACATTAACTGTTTTATTATGTTTTCATGTAGTGTTCTGGACTTTGTTTTCGGTTTCAGTTTGGAAGTTAGAGGTTTGGTCCCTTGGCTGATCTACGGTTAGTTTAATTTGCTTGTGTCTTATAGTAAATTAACACTCATTCTTTCGTAGATAAGATTATAATCTGACTAGGCAAATAATGAGTTGTAATTTGAATTTTATTTTCTGAATTTGGCCTTATGGTTGTTCCCAACTTTTATGGTTAAAATTGATTCTAATTTTATTTTCTGAATTTGGCCTTATGGTGAATTTTTAGATGATTATTTGAACTAATAGATACTCTCCTATTTGAACTAATACGACGAATGTCAAAGGTTACATGTTTAGAGAAAGCACAAGCATCTATCCTTTACTTTCTGATTCACAAGTACAGGTGAAACACACAACTTTGATGAGACATCCAATCTTGAAAGGAATTGATGGTTAAATTGTTCATTTTGTTTTGTATCATTGATATTTTATATCTCTTTAAAATTTATCTCATTTTGTTGTGTTTTTTCTCTTTCCCTAGTTGGTACAATTGTTTCTTATTAGATCATCACAAGACAAGAAATTTGTGTGTGAGGCAGCTGAGGCAGCCCTAATTAATATGACAAATCGGGTTTCACCATCAATTTTGCTGCTGAAATTGGAGGCCTCTTTGAAGCACAAGGACCCTCGTGTAAGGGCAAAATCATGCATGTGCTTTGACCGTAATGTGCCTTATCTTGTAAGTTTATTTCTTTTTAATTTAACTATGTGTTGTGTAAGCTCCCTAAAAGCTGGTCAATTATTTTAACTATTCACATATACCCACTTTCTTGAAATGCATTCCGTTACTAGTGTTCTGCAAATAAGAGAGCAGTTAGTGCAGGGTTGGTTATGAAATGGAACCATTTACTCTTTTGTAGGGGTATAAGGGTAAATTATTTTTACATTTAAGGATTACATTTTGTGTGTGTATGGTACTGACCAGTATGGTACTGACCAGTATATACCAGTATGGTACTGACCAGTATATACCAGTAACATTTAAGGATTACATTTTGTATATACATTTTGTGTGTGTAAGTTCATTTACTCTTGATGTTTCACCGTTAGTATGGTACTGACCAGTATATACCAGTAACAGCCCTGTAGTAGACCTGTTGAGAGATATAATTTGTAAGGGTAAATATGTAACTTCTGAATTCTGTGCAACAATGAAAAGATGCTTCAATTTTTTGTAGAAAATATATTGGTTAAGGATGGAATAGTTAAAATTGCAGATTTGGGGCTAGCAAGGGAACTTTACTCGGAGCCTCCTTATACTGAATATGTCTCTACGAGATGGTAAGTTCATTATTTTTGTTCACTAAATGCTTTAAAGTTTGACCCTTGAAATTCTACTGGTACCTCAAAAACCCCAAATGACCTTCTGTGACAGATCAGCCAGTGCAGGCTGATCAGGAGTCCAAACCAAAAATCCACATGAACAGTCAGATAGAGGACTCAAAAACACACACTTTAGATCCAAATTTTGCATTCATAGCATTTTTCTATGATTTACTAGCTATTTTTAAAGTTTGCTTTCTGAATCTCCAAAAAAATGCTGTTCTCTGCATCTTTTACCAATCTGCCCCTGCATTCAAGCATCTGTTAAAAATAGTTAGAAAATTACAAAAATCCTGAAACTTGGCAAGCATGTAGTTTAGACTTTCCTTTACATTTCTATAAAAAGAACAAAAAATTTGGCATTGTAGATTGTCCAGAATGAATTTTTAAAGATTGGCTGACAGTGCGCAGCTAAACTCAGATCTGGGTTGGTTTTCTTTCCATTGACGATCTTCTCTTCCTACTTTAGATCTGTTTCTTTTTAATTGATAAAACAACATTGCTTATGTCTTAATTTTGCTTAATGGGTGAGCTTGCATTAATTTGAGAATAATTTGCAGAGTGAGTTTGCATGGAGGACATCATAGCAAGAGAAGAGAAGTAGTGACTGCATCATTCCCGTAAAATATTTTTTCATGTTGTCAATTCTTAATATTACTGTTAGTCTCCTTTTATTGCTTGACAGATGGGTACATTTTGGGTATATTTAGAAGTTAAGTCTTTATTAGTGATGTTGTTTTACGACTTTTTAAATCTGGTATAATGTAAGATGATTATACTATTGTTCAATGCTTATTAGTTGCTTTCTATATATTTCTCATTGTGTTTTATGTAAATCTTGATGAATGAAAAATTGGCAATTGTAAATCTGGGCCGGTACCAGATTGGTACTGGGAGGGAGGGTGGTAGAATTGGAGCATACTAATTTACAACAATCACTTCCTGTTAATATAACCATTGGTACATTCACGCAAATAGTGTGAACTGCAGTGCATGCAACAAATGTAAATCATATCCTTGAAAATAATCAACCATGTAAAAAGATAATCATCTCCCATGCTAATAGTCATGTGGGACCCACGTTATTTTGCCTTGCTAATAGTCAGGTGGGACCCACGTCCACTAGTCTTGCTAATAGTCAGGTGGGACCCACTTGTGTTAGCCTTGCATATAGTTAAGTAGGACCCACGTTTTCCAGCCTTGCAAATAGTTAGGTGGGACCCACCCTTGCTTCCCTGGCAAATAACCAGATGGGGTCAACTCTGAAAGTATTTTCATGCGTAGTTGTTGCAAGGCAAATCTCTTGCAAAAGGTCAGAACAGCGTATTTCCAAGGGAGGCCTTGCAAATACTGAGTATTTGTGACGAATACAGTTCCAAGAGTACATTTGCAAGCATATCTCCTTGAAAATAGCATTTTTGGGCTTGTTGCAAGCGTATCTCCTTGCAAAAGGCCATTTTCCTTGTCATGTAAAAAAATCTGATTCTAGTAGTGATTCGGGCTAGCACTATTTTCAACCATTCGAGTTAGCACTATTTTCAGCCACTAACCCAAAAATTGCTATTCTTGCACTAATTCTTGCTCGATCCAAACGTACCAAGAATGCTAATATATTCCTACGGACTTCTTCTCCAAAAAAAACAGAACTGAACCCTTATTTTAGTCGCCCAAAGCCTCTACTAATTACATGAAGAAAATCAGAAATATCGGATGCAAAAAAGTTGTATTTACTTAATGCATAATAGTTATATCAAAATTCCAACACTAGCTACAAGGCTTCTCTGACGTTAATTGAAGGCAAGTCTGCACAAGGCTACATCAATTGAAGATTCTACGTGACTACATATACATTGAAATTTGAAACTCAATAAAGTTTCCCCTCGTTACAACTCCCGCATTTATTTTGTACAATAAAACAGAATTTTAATATTATAATTATATTATTAATTTTTTAATAATATAATAAAAATAATAAAAATAATAAAAATAATAAAAATAATAAAAATATATATATGCTGTATCTTTGATTTTTGAAATTGACATATCATTGTATGCATGTCGTATCCGATACAATCCATGAAAAATAGCTGATTTCTTTACTTGCCTCTCCAGTCACCTGTATCGCATGTTATGCAGTGAGAATCGG
Source organism: Carex rostrata (assembly GCA_964058875.1). Lineage (NCBI taxonomy): Eukaryota > Viridiplantae > Streptophyta > Magnoliopsida > Poales > Cyperaceae > Carex > Carex rostrata. The sequence goes on along the minus strand of CAXKVT010000193.1, from coordinate 1,033,783 downwards.
ACGGTCTTACGGTTTTCTAAATATTCGCGCTCATGTAACCACGTCTCAATCGGTATTAATTTGGAATGCAAAGGTTACACGTTACGCCACGGTCTTATCACACTTCCCCTCCTCCCTCCTAATATAAAGGAATAACAGGAACCTGTTATTCCGATTCCAACTGTTGAGATTGGTTAAGATTCGTGCATTACAAAATTGGAACGGTTGGGATTGCAATAACAGGTCCCTGTTATCTCCTTATAATAACAGATGATTTATTTCCCTCGTTTGTAACACTCATTCTTTTCGAAGCCCGTTAATTCTGACACTTCTTCATAGCACGAATTACGTGTCTACTGGCCTCGAAAGGATGTAACCCTTTTTTAACTAGAACTGGTCCAGCAAATATAATGTAGACCGGTACCTCTCACTTCATGACAAATATGCAGTGAGCATTTTGTCTCCTTTACTTCGTGTAAAATCGTATAATTTTGAAAAACTGAAATTATAATAGTATGCTAGGTTACCTATATAATGAAAATGAAATCCTGAAAAATAATTACAATTATTAAAACCTTTTACTTTATAACTTTTGATTGATGTTGTATAAAAATTAAATAACAGTGTACATGCAATTAATTAAAATTGAAAGAACATCCATGTTAGGCTCATAACAAATGTTACAGAACATGTCCATGCAGAGGTGATAACTATTTCTTGTCAGTTGTCACGGTCTCAAACTCTGAATGGGTTTAAATGAAGTTCAACAGTGAAGCACTTGAAGCAAAAATTCAATAGAGATCCTTTTATTAGAGTCTAAAAAGGGAAAAAAGAAAAAAATCATAGAAACATAATTTCTATCTCCAATAAAATGTCGATGAAAAGGAGAAAGGTGGCAGAGGTGATCACAATTTCTGAATGCATGGATGCAAACTCCGACGACTCGGATCGGCCGGGTTGGCTGCCAGATGGCTGGGAAACAGTTTCTAGGTGGAAGAAGAACAATCAAGATATGATCACCTTTGTAAGTTTACCAATTTTCTCTTATTTGATTTTCTTTTGTTCTCTTGTGATCACCTGCTAATTAAAATTGCAAATTTCAAATTGCTATTCTAAAAGGAAATCAAAATTCAGTACAAATTGCATGCACAGTCTAAGATAAATAGAAAAAGATGTCAGATAAAATAACAAAATGAGAAGATTTTTAAAGAGAACCATGCATGCACCTATGGTAATATGCATATTACAGATCGACCCGTGCTATGGATTCATACCTGCATGTGTTTTTTGAAAGCTCAAATAGTCAATCCGAACTGATAAAAATGATCTCGACATGAATATGTACATGGAGATAAAATTTTAATTTTTCTAGAATTTTATTAATATCTGTTTACATAGATAGAAGATCACTTGATCTTAAAAAATGTAAACTTCTAAAAAGATAGTAAAAATATTCTAAAAAATGTAAAATTTGGATTCCAAGTACATTTTCATATGGAGGTCATATTTAGTTGCTTAGAAAATGGAGTTATAGATCCATAGCACGGATCGATTCGTAATAATTTGTGCATTGATAGCATTTAACTTTTCTTTGGTAAAACAAGTTTGATTTCTTATTATTCTTGTTGTACCATTTTTTGTCATATATTTAAACTGTTCGAGATTGCAGAGACATCGATCGGTCCATTTCATAGGTCAAAATGGACAGTTTATTTTCTACTTTAAACTCGAGATTAAGCATCACCTATTATTACAACTACTTTGTTAGAAGTCAATTTTTTTTCTATAGATAGAACTTTATCAATTTAGGTGGATATTTTCTCATGTATTAATTAGAAAATCTTAACTTTTGCAGTATTACCCATGTCCAAATTGTGTGGGAATTACACTTCAGACACAAGATGAGGTGTTAAGGCATTGCCTTTTCTTATGTGAAGATGCTCCTCTTAAATCAAAAACATTTTTCCAAAATGAACAAGAACAGGAAACTCCGAGACACCCTCGACATATAAATGAATCGAGTTCTTCTAAAGAGGTTTTGTTTCCTTTCTGAAATAATTTGTATTCAAGAAGCAATGTCTCTGAACCAAGGGTTATTGCACTGGATAGAGCAAATTTTTTTTATCAATTGGTACCAAGTATCATACCAAATGTTGAAATCAATGTAATTATCAATATAAACAGTTTATATTAAGAAATATTATCTGTGTACTACTATTAACTTAATATTATTTTCATTCAGGGAGGACAGTTTGGTAATGACCTGTTTGATTCTATTCCTATTGACTGGATAATTGAGATTAGACGCGGTCCCGGGGAATATGGAAAAATTTATAAGGTACTTCATGCAAATATAGAACTTATTTCCAATTTTACGGATATGAAATATATTGTGCTAGAACATCTTGAACTTCATGTTTTAAAATTAAATAAAGCAAAAGGAATATAAGGATGATAATTGGTACCGTGTTTTTTTTTTACCAGTAGTTCATGTACTATTATACTTGTTCTCATTCCTTATTTTGGCATTTTCTTAGCTTACCTATTGACATCTTCAACTGTTATTTTTGCTATTTTTTTGGTTGTAATAGCGCCATTTCTCTATCAGCTAAACATGAATTCTTCAATTTTGTCTAGTTTTATGTGGATCCTACAAAAGAGCACAGATTCTCATCCAAAGAGGAAGTGCAGTTTTATCTAAAGGAGGGGAAGCCTCTCTATCCTGGTTCTACCGAAAAATTATACTGCGACACAACGGGTGAAGATAATGTTAGTGGCAACTTTTGTTATAAAGTGTTCCGCAATTTATACCTCAGTTAATATTATTTCGATTTTGTTCTATTCAATCCTGTTCTTAATTAGGTTTTACATTTAGTGAGAGGAAGTAAATTTGTTTCTGTTTTAGATAATAGCTGAGATTACATATTCACCCGAAAATCTTCCCGATGGATGGATTAAGGAAATTAAATATCGACACACCTATGCTACATCAAAGAATGGAATAAGAAAAGATCCGGTATGTTGAAAATTTACGTCTTATTGTTCTCTTCTAAAACTTCATTAAATAGACTATTTAGGACAACATTTTGTGTCTTCTTTCTCACACAACACACTTATAATTGCATGACATTCTACATAAATCAGGTGATTTGTACCAGTAAATGTCAGTTATATGTACTGACTCGATTGCCTGTGCATAAGAAAGTTAATCACTATTAAATTTTACAGATTTGTAAATATATATGATGCTAATGATCAAAAGTTAAAAAAAAAAGTTGATTTATTATGCAATACAGCAATTCATTTGTTTTTTCCTTTTACCAGTACTACACAGATCCAGAATCCGGTATTGTCTTCCGCTCTGCTAAGGAAGTGGAGAGATATCTGCAAACTGGAGAAGTATCAAAACAAGCAAGAAAACCACGATGGAGTGTCACAGATTTCTATTCTTTTGAAGATTTTGCAGAAATGGTAATGAATTACTTTCCTTTTCTTGGCTAATTTTAACATACTTTTGATGTACTTTAGATCTAGAAGAAACTTAGAAGGTGGTGCTATTAATTTGAAGATACATTTGCAACAGGGCTTCTTGCATGTTCTATTTCTGCTATATATTATAGTTTTTCCCACATAGTCCAAAGTGGAGTGCGCAAACAATACTTGTGTTTGAATTATTTACAGAAATTTAACAAGGTCAATTTAACTGGTAAAACCAATACCCAACAAAAATTCGCATCATGGAAGACAAAACATATAAAAAAGTGTTAATTTTATTTAGTTCAGTTTATATATATATATATGTGCAGGGACTATAAGGTTTGCCCCAATTTCAAAAAAAATATAATAGTATAATTTGTTCTTCCTTTTTCCTCCTATATGTAACAAAACTCAGCCTGAATATCTCGCGAGAAGACTTTATTCGCCTAGAAAGGGACGTCCTTCCAAGAGACCCGTCGACGAAGGCAGCAACAAGGTCTTGATGGGACCCACAGATGAGTTTATGGAAGGCGGAAATGATATCGTGGGACCCACCGGAACAATATTCACAGGAGAACAGGATGAGAGAAAGGAAGGTGATCCTACAAGGGTTCAAGGAGGCCATTGAATTGAGTAATGTCAATAGATGGTTGTGCTAGAAACCTAGAAGCACTGATTGTAATATTGTTAATGCTAATGGGACATTCTGATATTACGGAATCAATGTTCATTTGTTATTGAATTAGGGAATATGTCAATTAATGTTGTGTCTATCAGTTGTTATTTTCATTTTAAAAATCTCTAATCTATCACTTTTGTTTAGTTGCTTTAATAATTTGACAGCATGTGTGCTGATGCATTGTGATGCTTGTGGTTTGATTTTATCAGACATGTTGTTCTAGTAAACTGGTAACAGTGTTTTCAATTTTGAATAGGATTTTGTGTTTCAGAGATTTATGTAGTTCTGATAAGATTAATGTGTATTTTAAAGATAACTAAACATAATGAAGTCTTAACATATGGAATGTTTTCAACAACAATCAACAGATATTCATCCACATAAAAGGGTAAAAATAGAAAGAAAGTACTAGAAAACCAAATATTTCAACCATATTTTCATTCCATAATGACATGTATTAAGAGAGTTTATTGGTAGAATAAAATAATTAATATGAAGTAGACTGTTTCCAGCCCACCCTTGCTGCTTTTCTGTCAAGTGCCAGAAAATAATTACCAATTAATTACTAGAAAGTAGAAACTAAAATTAACTGAAATTTTGCGACCTGCAAAATATTTTTACCAGTCTCAGCCCCAAAAAGGGGGAAAAAATGGTATGTTCAAAACTTTTTATTTTCTTTTATTTTTACCAGCCTCAAATCTTGCCTTAGGCGCCCCAACAGAAAACAAGTATTTGCTTTTATTTTTCTTCCATTCAATCTTTTTCTTTCCTTTTTTTTATCACATGTTTAGGCCACCGTGGCAAATACTTGTTTTCTGTTGAAACTTTCCTTTTATACAAATCTAAATATATTTTAAAATCAACAAGAAAATTTATTCATCTGAATTCAGATTGAATTATTTGAATTGTGGCCTATTGTTCATATAGGTAACCTCTTTCCCTTGACTCAAATACAAGCAAATACTCGGCCGGGCCGAATTTAAGGCCCATTAATGGTCTAATTGCTTTATTTTGAGTCTTGGTTCTGAATTTATAAAGAAGATACAAATATATTTCCGGACAGGATGACTCATCTCAAATTGTACAATCTAAAAGAGTAAGGCTAGGGTGATATGGGTTGCATAGAGAACTACGGTGCTATGGTTCAATATTTGAGTTTTTAAAATCTTAACGGTCAATCCGAATCGTTTATCTTGTTCTCCATATTAATATGTGTTTAGAGACCAAATTTTATATTTTTTGGAAAATTTTTACTATTTTGTTAGATAGGTAAAAAATCAAATATCTGAATGGTGCATAATTTTTTAGATAAAGTGATTTTTTATCTATCTAAAAAAATAGTAAAAAATTTTAAAAAAAATGTAAAATTTGGTCTTCAAACACATATTAATATGGAAAACAAGGTGAACGGTTCGGATCGACCGTTAGGATTTTGAAAACTCAAATATTGAGCCGTAACACTGTAGCCCTCTATGCAACCCATAGCACCGTAGCCTTACTCAATCTAAAATGCTTTCACTTCTTCAGCAATATTTTTCAATCAAATAAAATCTATTCAAGTAAAAAGTATTTTAGAAGTACGAAAAAACTATAAATATGTTATATAGATTGATTGTTTATTAAACTTCATACAATTTGATTTTCATTTTAGTTTATCATTAATGAATACTTAAATATGAACAGGACGAGTTTCTAGTGTTTTGATGTCCTATAAAAAATGGTTAAAATTATATTATATTTCACAAATGAATATATATTTGTGTAACACTGTGAATTTTTAAAATTCAGATTTAATTAAAATAATAAGTGGTTAAATCGAATAATATATATATACATATATACGAAATTAGTGACGTGGATGGTGAACAATAATTATACGATTAATTGTGTTAAGAAAGAGGAACAATAGGTGTTTTATAAATCATTTAAACAATATCGAACAAGTGGAGGGTTTATTTTGCAAAAAGACCACTTACAAGTGGGGGCCCCTTGTCATTCCCTCCTCTTCCCCTCCCTTTCCTTTCCTGCCCCCATCTCTTTTCTTCTTTTCCTTTGTTTCCGCCAAGAGAGAAAGAACGAGAGAGAGAGAGAGAGTGAGAGAGAGACACCCCGGTGACCATTTTGCCCGAAAACTGAGATCTAGGAAGAGGAGCTCAAATCTCGCACATCCATCCGTTCCATTGGTAATTCTCATTTCTATTTCTCGCTCGTTTCTTGATTCCTTGTTTTTAGGGTTTCGGTGAAAACCCGTAGAATTGTACCAAATTGATTATTCCGTGCCTTTGTTGTTTCTATAGTGTAAATTGATTGATTCCGTGTTCCAAGGTGCAACCAAAGTTCCAATTTACGGATTTTCCCAAAAATTGATTAGGGTTTAAATTGTAAAAGTGCCGGAATTTAATAAATTGACCTATGGATAGATCCTAACGAGCACGACTAGCGGGATTGACGAGCTTACCGAGTCACGAGATCACGGACCCTCTACGTGCCCTACATAACCAGGTGCGGGGGTTCACGGGATCTGTTTTGGGGTTTATTCGTGTAACACCGTGAGAAAAAAAAAAAAAAAATTCCTAAAACGTTATAACGTTTTTAAAACGTTATGTAACGTTTTCCACTGTAAAACTTGATGAAAAACGACGATTTTATGAAGGCTGGATTCAATTAAAACGTCATAACGTTTTCAGAAAACGTTATAACGTTTTATACACCAAATTATGCGTTTTATACACTATTTCCTGCGTTTTTCACTAGCTGAATCGTTATAACGATTTAACAAAACGTCATAACGTTTTATCCGATAAAGTGAGGGTTTATTTAGCAAAAATTCATGTTCTCTCTCCTTCTTTCTCTTCCTCCTTTCCCCTTTTTCTCTTTGGCCGCCCCAACAGAGAGACACGAGAGAGAGATAGAGAGTGAGAGAGAGAGAGTCTGATTTCCCGCGGAATTGACCGAAACTTGAGAAAATCGTAGAGGAGCTCAAATCTCGCCCCTTCCTCCACTTGGTTTGGTAATCCCTCTTCTCGTTTGCTCTATTTTCTCGTCCCTTGATTTTTAGGGTTTCGGTGAAACCCGACCAAATTGAACCAAACTCGAGAATCAATGTCTTTGTTGCTTCTTGAGCATTATTTGATTGATTTAATGTCTCAATTCCAACTAAAACCCGAATGGTGAGATTATCCCAAATTGATTAGGGTTTTGAACCAACTTTCGAACGAATTGAATTGTAAATGACCGTGATTACGAGTTTGAGTGAATTGAGACTTCCGTATTGCTATCTATTCGATATAAACCCCAATTGAGAAGAAATGTGACTTAAACCCTAAAAAAAAGGGTGAATTGCAAGGGTAAGATGGTAAAACGTCCGAATTTGTTGAATTGACCGTTTACGAGTATTAGAATGCGATTGGGTATAGGAATTATGAATTATATTGAAATTGACTTGCTATGCCATGTAATTTAGGCATAGACCCGATTGACCGAGGATTAGCGGATTAGACGAGGTCGTCGAGTTTAGCGATACCGGATCCTACCCAAGTGCCCTACTTGATCAGGTGCGGGGGTTCACGGGATCTGTTTTGGATTCTATTACTTAGAATTAAATAACGGTACATGTATATATATATATATATGTGTGCTTATATATATATACCGATTGAATTGTTAATTGACGTATTGTGCATGACCTCATGTTGGATCTCTATTGTTAGCATTATTTGTAGCATTGCATGAAAATAAGTAATGATATAATTGAATTGATATGATATTGTTGATCTAGCATGTTGGTATTGTTATTCGATTGATTGTTCTATTGTTTTGATAATTGAATGGAACCACAGTACTGAAATGTGAAGAGGGCAGAGGATAAGTTAATTGTGAATGAAATGAGTGAATTGTAGGGACAATGTCTAGCTAGCTACTAGACTTTGTCTCAGGGCCCATATGCGCATACGGTGAATAACCCTAATTGTGGAGGGTATCGGTAACCAAGGAGAAAGGCAGAGCTAGGTTAACTGATACCAAAAAGGTAGCGTATAGCAGGAGGATTGAAACTGTGGATAATTGATTGTTATTGGTCTCTCTTTGGAAGAGTGACAACCCGTTGCATGATCGGGAGATATGAAATCCTAAATTGGAAATTGACGAATTGATATGGATGTTTGACTATAAACCAGACCAGAGAAATGTTGAGCCAAATGAGATGGATAGTCGATATCTATCAATTGTAACCGGACTTAGCAATTGTATCTGTTATACCAAAACCATTCTATGAATTCTTCGATTTCATTTGATTGTGATGTGAGTTGGATTTCAATTGCTTCTATATATGTTGCATATGCATTTCTTTTATCGAATTGTTGAATTGAAACTCGTTGCGGGTTTATTTAGTTCCGGTAATGGATTTCTTACAAATCCAGTAGCCCTGACTAAATTCCGCACTGAGAAAACGGTTGACAAGTTTTCTCACCCCCTATCCCCTCGGGGAACTTTATTCTTTCGTATGTGTTTGCAGGTAAACGCGAATAGAAGGGATTCGAGTGCTCGACCAGTGAGGTTTAAGCCGCATAGCGATAGGGTATGCCTCACATTGAGTCCATTTTGATGTCGATAGGGTTTTGGTATGGTATTTGTGTATAACCATGTTATCGGACCGTGTCGAGTGGTTTTGTAAACCTAATTGTATATTAAACGTTTACTGTGGTTTAATATGAATCATTTTATGTTTTAAACTGTGTATAAAATGTTAATGGGAATGGTTTATATCGATTTGGAAATATGGGGATCGATCGAGTTGAAATCGGGGAAGAGAAATGGTATAAAATGGGAATTGATTTGGGATTGTTTAATCTTTCGATTATATAGTTATTGCACGAATTTATACATATATTATTGAGTATAGTTTGATAATCTATAAATGTATTTGTATAAACATGATTTTAAATCGGATTAAATGATAAGTGGTGATGTTGTAAACCGATATTATGTTAGGTTTACACCGTAATTGCCTTGTGAATGTATAGTCATCTATATATTCACGGCGTAACTGCACGACCCCTAGTTCCGGGGTGTGACAGTTATAAGTTGGTATCAGAGCACAGGTTTGGTTCGTTTTCAAACCCTAACCAGACCAAACCATAACCAGACTTGATAGGATTCGCGAGTGGGGATTAAAAGTAGAATGGGACGGTAGTTTAAATTGTCGTGAAACTTAATATGAAGCGTATTAAGTTTTCCGATAATGGAGCGCGGTCTAGAGGAGATGTTGATTGCGGCCTACGAGAGAGGTCGTAGAGCCGAGCAACAGGCACAAGGACCAGCTACACCGGTTGCTCAAGTGGCACCGGGAGAGGAGTTTAGGCAACTCTACGACGCGTTCATGCGCTCAGCACCCCCTCGTTTTGACGGGTCAGGGGGATACCCTGAGGTGGAAGAGTGGATGGTGAACGTGAGGGCCAAGTTCACTCTGTGCCGGATTTCGGATGCCAACAAGGTGGAGTTGGCCGTGCAACTGCTAGAGAGGTCAGGCAGGCATTGGTGGGAAGGCGTGAAAGCGGAGTATGAGGGAGCTGAGCAAGACATTCCCTGGACATGGTTCGAGCAGATGTTCGGGGAGCAGTATCTGAGTGTTATGCATCAGGAGGCTCTGAGGAGTCAGTTCCTGAACTTGCGTCAGCAGGAGAGGTCAGTTGAGGAGTACAACCGAAGATTCTTTGACTTGTCCAGATATGCTCCAGATGTGAAGGCAGATCCTGCAAGGTACCGCAGGCAGTATCTTGACGGGTTGGACCCGAAGGTTGCTCTAGCCATACACCACTCCACAGCTGCAGGGATTCCAGCCCTAATGAAACAAGCGGAGCAAACCGAGGTGTATCTCAAGAGGAGTGCACAACAGACCCACCCGAGGAATGTTAGGCCAAAGTTTGATCACAAGAAGCAAGCAAGTGGGTCGGGGTCTCAACCCCCAACTTCGGGACACCCGACTGGACAGTTAGTGGTATCGAGGTTTACACAGGGGACCACTGGACCCTGGTGTAATGTTTGTCAGAAACCACATACAGAGGCATCCTGTCGCCGCATCAGAGGAGCCTGTATGTTGTGCGGTGACATGAACCATTGGGCTAGAGAGTGCCCAAAACAAGCTCACTCGGGTGCTTCGGGAAGTAGTGGCAGAGGAGGCTATCGGGGTCCACAGGGGCATGGAAATGGAGGCCGAGGCACTCCGCCACAGACGCGAGGAGGCCGTGCAGGAGGCCGGGTTGGTGCTAATGCCGTGCATGCGATCGAGCTGCCGGATAAGGAAAGCGAGCGGGCATCGGGATCCGCTCAGAATGATATGTTGGCAGGTATTATTTCTATCTCCGGGCATCTTGCATATGTGTTGATCGATACGGGTTGTAGTCACTCGATAGTGTCTAGTATATTCGTTGAGAAGTGTGGATGGCCAACCGAGTCGAGTGGGAAAGTTCTGGATGTTCGTACCCCACTCGGTTCAACTACCAAAATTGCAAAAATCTGCCGAAACCTGAAAATAAGAATCGATGGGAGAGACTTGTTAGCGGATATGTTAGTAATGGATATCTCAGAGTATGACGCATTGTTGGGTATAGATTGGTTAACCCGACACGTAGCCACCATTGAATGTTTGCGTCATACCGTGAAATTTGCGTTGCCGAGTGGTTCGAATTGTACCCTTAGGTGTAGGGGCGTGAAGAAGGTGGTACCGTACATCTCGGCGATTGAGGCAAGGAACTTAGTGGAGTCGGGATGTACAGCATACCTGGTGATGATTATGGGTGCCGACACGGAGGTTTCCGAAATAGCGAACATTCCGGTTGTTTCGGAATTTGTAGATGTCTTTCCGGAGGAGATTCCCGGGTTACCCCCGGCACGTGAAGTTGAGTTCAAGATAGATTTAGTACCGGGTACAGCTCCAATCTCGAAAGTTCCGTATCGAATGGCTCCTGCGGAGCTAAAAGAGTTGAAAGTGCAATTAGAGGAAATGTTGGAGAAAGGACTGATAAGGCCAAGCACGTCCCCGTGGGGCGCGCCAGTATTGTTTGTGCGGAAGAAAGATGGAACTCTGCGGTTATGCATCGATTACCTAGAGTTGAATAAAGTGACAGTGAAGAACAAGTATCCGTTGCCACGGATTGACGATCTCTTTGATCAGTTACAAGGGTCGTCGGTCTATTCCAAGATTGATCTGAGGACGGGGTACCATCAGCTGCGGATATGTCCGAGTGATGTGGAGAGGACGGCTTTCCGTACTCGGTACGGGCACTACGAGTATCTAGTCATGCCATTTGGGCTGACGAATGCACCCGCGGCTTTTATGGACCTCATGCAGCGAGTGTTCAGAGATCTGTTGGACACTACGGTGGTGGTGTTCATTGACGATATCCTGGTTTATTCCCGGTCATATGAGGAGCATGCAGCTCATCTCAGAGTGGTGCTACAGCGGCTACGCGATCACCAGCTGTATGCGAAGTTTTCTAAGTGCGAGTTCTGGATGGACCAAGTGGCATTTTTGGGCCACATTGTTTCAGGTGAAGGATTGGCGGTTGATCCTGAAAAGATTCGAGCCGTGACAGAGTGGAAGAGACCAACTACCGTGACCGAGATCCGTAGCTTTCTCGGTTTAGCCGGTTATTACCGGAGATTTGTGATGGGGTTCTCTCAACTAGCTCGACCTCTCACTGAGCTGCTGCATAAAGGGGTAAAGTTTGAATGGGGTGAGTCTCAAGAGAAGAGTTTCGAGGAGTTGAAGAGTCGGTTAGTGTCAGCACCGATTCTTGCAATGCCGGTAGTTGGGAAGGACTATACGGTGTTTACCGATGCATCGCGTTCGGGTTTGGGATGTGTTTTGATGCAGGATGGGCATGTGATTGCCTATGCGTCTCGTCAGCTGAGACCACATGAGCAGAATTACCCGACACATGATATGGAGTTGGCGGCGGTGATCTTTGCTTTGAAAATCTGGCGACATTATCTGTATGGTGCAAAGTGTCAGATTTTCACCGATCACAAGAATCTGAAGTATATATTTACTCAGAAGGAGCTGAATTTGAGGCAAAGAAGGTGGCTCGAACTAATGAAAGATTATGACCTCGACATTCAGTATCATGCGGGTAAGGCAAATGTAGTTGCGGATGCGCTGAGTAGAAAGAACCAGGTGAACCTGGCATCCCTGGTTACGAGAGAGTCACACTTGATAGAGGAGATGCGGAGAATGAATTTGCACGTGGGCGCTTCTCGTGAATTGGCTGTGGCAACAGCAACTCGCTTGCTTGGAGCTGAAGCGGGTACGAGTGCATCGGCAGCTATGTCGATTATTTCTGCTGCTATTGAGGTGAGACCCGAATTACACGATCGTATTCGGGTAGCGCAACATGAGGATCCGAAATGTCAGAAATTCCGAGATCATGCGACATCAGACAGAGAGACTCCATTCCGGATAGATGATGAAGGAATCTTGCGGTTTGGCAACCGTATATGCATTCCTGAAGATGTAGAGTTGAAGACCTTGGTTCTATCGGAGGCGCATGATTCGGGATACACTATCCATCCTGGGGAAGTGAAAATGTACCAGAATCTGAGGCGATACTTCTGGTGGCCCAACATGAAGAATGACGTGAGGAAATACGTCGAGAAATGCCAAGTCTGTCAGCAGGTGAAGGCTGATAGACGAAGGACAGCCGGATTACTCCAGCCGTTGGACAAGAAAAGAGGTAAATTTGAGATAATTACGATGGATTTCGTAAGTGGCTTTCCAAGGACAAAAGGGCGACATGAGACCATATGGGTGATTGTGGATACGCTGACTAAGGTGGCTCATTTCATTCCGCTTGGACCTGATACCTCGGGTCGGGCTGATATCACTTTATTAGACCTATTATTTCAACTTGTTTCCATACAAAAATCTATGTTTTGAACCAACAAATGGTGCCTTTTACATTGAATATCCATAGAATGTGGTACTGCTATGTTTTGGTTCTTACTTTGCAGGAATCAGGCGAAAACGGGCAAAATCAGGGAAGTTACTGAAATCTGAGACATCCGATGCGACCCTCATCACATCCGATGCGACCCTCATCAGAGCCGATGCGACCCTCATCAGAGCCGATGCGACCCTCATCAGAGCCGATGCGACCCTCATCAGAGTCGATGCAGGTTGCATCAGACCTGATGCAGGTTGCATCAGACCTGATGCAGGTCGCATCGCGAGTTTCCAGAGCAGACAGCAAAGGCCCAGAATTGAAGCACTCGTTTTAAAAAGCCTATAAATAGGCCACCCCTGCTACCAGAGAGGGAGTTCCGAAATTTAAAGATTCAAAACCTCAAGGAGAGAGAAAAGATCAAGAGAGAAGAGAGAGATTGGAGATCGCTTGGAGAAGAAGAGAAGATTGCAAGATCCTCTCCAATCCACCTTGGATCTTTGAGCTTCATCATGATCTGCCTATTCTCTCTCTCTTTTATGCTTTCTTTTGCTATGCTTGAGTAGATCTCTAGTTCTTAGGGTTAGGATGTAGTCTCTAAACCTTGTCTTTGAGTTGAATGATGTTTTGATCTAAGTTTGAACTTGTGTGATTGTTGTTTGAGTATTCATTGTTTGCTTGATTGTGATTTCTTGATTGATTCTTGATTGTCTACTGTTAGATGTCTATAGCATCTATTCTAGTAATTTGGCCTTGATGTATCTTGTAATTGTGATTGAGCATTTGAGGTAGATCTAAGATCAATAGTAGCCGAGAGGTGAAATTTCTATTATCGAAAGGTTGTAGATACCTCTAGTTAACCAGACAATCAATTTAGGTTAGATACCAGTAGGCGAGAGCCACAGGTTGAAGCCTCGCACAAGAAATCAATTTAGATACGAACACATGTCAGCTCTGCTCGAGGGCCATGCGACCCGCATCAGAGATGATGCGAGTCGCATCATACGGGTCGCATCAGAGATGATGCGAGTCGCATGATAGGTCCAGAGAAGGCAAAGTTTGGGATGAAACCTGAAACCCTGGGAGCGCCTTTTATCATTGTTCAAAACCAAAACTTTTAATTGCTTTCATTTACTGTTAATTGAATTGACACCCGAAATTAGGAAATTGAAACGAATTCAAACCAAACCCTTCACACTTCTAGTACCTAACTTGGATAAGTGGTGATTTAGAATCGAATTAAACCGTCCCTGAGGATCGATACCTTAATATACTATACGGATAGGGTTGTGCACTTGCAACCCTAGACGAGAGTAGATTCAAGGTTTAAACTGGTATAGCTTGCTATACCTGAGACTTTGTAGCCTACTTTTGTAAGCGAACAAGTTTTTGGCGCCGTTGCCGGGGACGGCTATCAATTCTTTTCTAGATTTTTGCTTATCCAAGTTAATCTAGATTTTAATTTGTATCTTTTTCTTTTATTTTTCTCTTACCACAGGAACACAGCTCTTCCTGCACAACCACCTCTCGACGCGCCCCGCATCACGACCGACGCGACTCGCGTGGAAGAGACAGAGAAGTTCAAGACGTTATGGCAACATACCAACAGTGGTCCGGCCACGACAATTCTCGAGGAGGAGGAGGCGGTCGATACAGGGTTGATCAGATCGCAGCTCTATCTGCTAGAGCTGCCGAGCTGGAGGAGGCTTTAATCAAAATGAGCATGAAGGCAGTCGGTAACCATCAACCACAGCCATGTGTCATATGTGGGGATAGGAGGCACTCTTACGAGTATTGCCCACTGGCGGAATGGGATGAGGAACCCGAACAGGTCAACTTCTACAACAATGCACCATTCAACAACTCAAACAACTGCTCATTCCAATCCGATCCACCCGAGCCGTACATTGATCCCGTTGTGAGCAACTTCACACATGAGCAAGGGAAGATGAACCAAATGATGTGGGAGCAAATGCAATCGATGGCAACTCAAATGGCCGCCCAAAGCAAATTGTTGGAGCAACTGAGTCACATCGTCACCTCGAGCCAACCACAACTTGGAAAGCTGCCCGCGCAGCCAGAACCAAACCCCAGAGGAGAAGCTAAGGCGATCACACTGAGGAGTGGGACCCAGTACGATGAACCAGCTTTCCCAACTGATCAGATCCCAACTGATGCGACCCGCACCACCACCATGCGACCCGCATCAACCTCGGAGGAACCTGTGAATCCTGGTCGCATCGAGCCAATGCGACCAGCAACACCACCTGAAGAACCTGTGGACGCGACCCGCAATGGTACCACGCGACCCGCATCAAAAGAGTCTGACAAAGAGAAAGGGAAAGGGGTTGAGAAACCTGCACCTTACAGACCACCGGTACCCTTTCCCCGACGATTAGCTGAACCAGAAGCATGCTGCACAATCAACATGGAGGATCAATTGGCTAAGGGACAACTTCGCGAGGGATACAGGAGCTCAATTAAAAATTACCCTGATTATCTATCTGAGTTGCAGGTTAAAACAAGCGAGTTGGAATCAGTGTATGGAGCAGATGTGAAAGCAGCTGACCTGGGAGAACTTGGATGCGACCCGCATCAACCTCATGCGAGTCGCATGCCATGGTCTGAAGGCCTTGAAGCTGGTCGAAGCGAGTCGGATGGAGCAGATGCAAGGTCAGAATGCGAGTCGAGTCCACCCGATGCGACCCGCTTAGACCATGATGCGACCCGCGTCAAGGACCAGACAGAGAAACTCACTCCTGAACTCAAGCCTCTTCCAGTAAATTTCAGGTATGAGTTCCTAGATCCAGATAAAAGTTGTCCTGTGATCTTAAATGCAGATCTCAACCCTGATCGGACTGCCACACTCTTGGGGAAATTGAAAGCTCACATAAGCGCGATCGGGTGGTCGATCAAAGATTTGAAAGATATGGGGTGGATTTTTCTTTTGCAAATGTTTGAGAACACGACGCTCCACTCAGATTTGCCACCGTATTGCACTGCTGGACACTTTGAGGATTTCCAAACTCAGCAAAATGTGATCGCGAACTTTATTGAGAAGCTGACGGGCACGAACCTAGCCACATGCATGCACAAGACCTTACCAGCGGATGATCACAGACACACGGACCATGCAGACCATCATACGGGCCATGCACAACCAACCTGGTCGATGCATTATGTTCCTTGGTGTGTTAGAAAGAAAAAACCACCCGACCCTTATGAGGAAAGAATGGTGTATCCCTCCGACACATTCGACAAGGCGCTCCACCAAAAACCACCCGATCCACCTCCCACCAATCAGTGAGACGCCCCCGCCTCACCCCCCACTCCATGTCTGGTTAGTTTCCATATTTTCTTCTATTTACCTTTTCTTGTGTGAATTCAAGCATTGAGGACAATGCTTCATTCAATCTTGGGGGGGTGAATAGAAGAAAACTGTATCTGCATTTAGGTCATGTTTTTTTTTCCAAAATTTGCATTTTTAGGTGATAAATTTGTGTGATTGCTTGGGTTAAGGACTTGTTTGAACAATTTTGGTTGTGATTTGGATGACTTTGAAAAATTAGAACTAACCTCATAATTGATCAAAGAACTGATTAGGAAGGGATGTTTTGAGAACTTGAAAGGATGAAAACTTGAATTGTATCAAAAATCAATTTTTGAAACTGAACTGTGCTTTTTAAATAGGGAAATGGGGATTTTAAATAAAGAAAAATTTGGATATTCATTGGTATGAATGAATACCAATGGATGTGTGTATTCATGGTATATGTGCAAAAGCAAAAGAATAAAAAAATAAAAAGATGGAGAAAATAAGAGTACTGGCAATAAGTCCTATTGGGCGCCTTTGAGCTCGTCTCCCAAATAAAAAAATAAAAAAATAAAAAATAAAAAAAAGGATGGAGAAAATAAGAGTACTGGCAGTAAGTCATATTGGGCGCCTTTGAGCTCGTCTCCCAAATTTAGAAAAGAAAAATAACTCTTGCATATATCAACACACGAAGTCCGCGACTTGCTAACCTAAGCTTGTTCCAAGCTTGGGGGAGAAAAAGGGAAAATCTCCACAAATGAGAGCTTGATTTTAGTAAAAGAATGATAGATTGATCAATTCGAGTATTCAGCTTTGCAAGTATTAAAACATTCTAGAACTTGAAGTTTGATTAGTCAATTTGTGGGGTGAATCAAAATTGATCAAGGAAAGTCCAAATCATACCATAAAGATTCTCGAGGTTCTTGATTTAAGCAACTCATGTAAATTTTCACATTTAGGAACTTAACTTGCATTTAGAGTCCAGCCCGGTAACAAAGAACAGATCTCTGCTTGAGGACAAGCAAAGGTTAAGCTTGGGGGAATTTGATATCACTTTATTAGACCTATTATTTCGACTTGTTTCCATACAAAAATCTATGTTTTGAACCAACAAATGGTGCCTTTTACATTGAATATCCATAGAATGTGGTACTGCTATGTTTTGGTTCTTACTTTGCAGGAATCAGGCGAAAACGGGCAAAATCAGGGAAGTTACTGAAATCTGAGACATCCGATGCGACCCTCATCACATCCGATGCAACCCTCATCAGAGCCGATGCGACCCTCATCAGAGCCGATGCGACCCTCATCAGAGCCGATGCGACCCTCATCAGAGTCGATGCAGGTTGCATCAGACCTGATGCAGGTTGCATCAAACCTGATGCAGGTCGCATCGCGAGTTTCCAGAGCAGACAGCAAAGGCCCAGAATTGAAGCACTCGTTTTAAAAAGCCTATAAATAGGCCACCCCTGCTACCAGAGAGGGAGTTCCGAAATTTAAAGATTCAAAGCCTCAAGGAGAGAGAAAAGATCAAGAGAGAAGAGAGAGATTGGAGATCGCTTGGAGAAGAAGAGAAGATTGCAAGATCCTCTCCAATCCACCTTGGATCTTTGAGCTTCATCATGATCTGCCTATTCTCTCTCTCTTTTATGCTTTCTTTTGCTATGCTTGAGTAGATCTCTAGTTCTTAGGGTTAGGATGTAGTCTCTAAACCTTGTCTTTGAGTTGAATGATGTTTTGATCTAAGTTTGAACTTGTGTGATTGTTGTTTGAGTATTCATTGTTTGCTTGATTGTGATTTCTTGATTGATTCTTGATTGTCTACTGTTAGATGTCTATAGCATCTATTCTAGTAATTTGGCCTTGATGTATCTTGTAATTGTGATTGAGCATTTGAGGTAGATCTAAGATCAATAGTAGCCGAGAGGTGAAATTTCTATTATCGAAAGGTTGTAGATACCTCTAGTTAACCAGACAATCAATTTAGGTTAGATACCAGTAGGCGAGAGCCACAGGTTGAAGCCTCGCACAAGAAATCAATTTAGATACGAACACATGTCAGCTCTGCTCGAGGGCCATGCGACCCGCATCAGAGATGATGCGAGTCGCATCATACGGGTCGCATCAGAGATGATGCGAGTCGCATGATAGGTCCAGAGAAGGCAAAGTTTGGGATGAAACCTGAAACCCTGGGAGCGCCTTTTATCATTGTTCAAAACCAAAACTTTTAATTGCTTTCATTTACTGTTAATTGAATTGACACCCGAAATTAGGAAATTGAAACGAATTCAAACCAAACCCTTCACACTTCTAGTACCTAACTTGGATAAGTGGTGATTTAGAATCGAATTAAACCGTCCCTGAGGATCGATACCTTAATATACTATACGGATAGGGTTGTGCACTTGCAACCCTAGACGAGAGTAGATTCAAGGTTTAAACTGGTATAGCTTGCTATACCTGAGACTTTGTAGCCTACTTTTGTAAGCGAACACGGGCCTTAGCGGAGATATTTATGAAATTTTTCTTCAGGTATCATGGTTGCCCACGTGAGATCATATCGGATCGAGATACGAGATTTACCTCTCATTTTTGGAAGAGTTTCCAAGAGGCTATGGGAACAAAACTGAGGTTCAGTACCGCGCATCATCCGCAAACAGATGGACAGTCAGAGAGGACCATTCAAACCCTGGAAGACATGCTTCGAGCGTGTGCGTTGAGCTTCCAAGGGTCTTGGTTAGATCATTTGCCCCTAGTTGAATTTGCTTATAACAACAGTTACCACTCGAGTATTGGGATGCCACCGTTGGAGGCACTTACGGGTGAGACATGCCGGACACCCTTGTGGTGGGGTCCCGCGGGCACTTATTTGCCTACAGGACCAGAAATGATACAAGAGGCTGCAGAAAAGACACAGGTTATCTTGAGCCGACTAAAGTCCGCTCGAGATCGACAAAAGAAGTACGCGGATGTACACCGGCGGCATTTGGAATTCCAAGAGGGTGACCATGTGTGGCTCCGAGTATCTCCAGTCAGGGGAGTACATCGGTTTGGTGTATCGGGCAAGTTGAGTCCGAGATATATCGGTCCGTTTCAAATTCAGAATCGAGTGGGACAAGTGGCATATGAGCTTGCGTTACCTCCGGCTTTGAGCCGAGTTCATCCAGTGTTTCACATATCGCAGCTCCGGAAGTATGTAAAGGATCCATCATATTGCATCGATCATTCTGACCTGCGAGTAGATGAGAATCTGGCGTATAAAGAAGAACCAATGCGAATTCTGGACCGAAAAGAGCAAAGGTTGAGGAACCGAACGATTGGACTTGTATTAGTGCAGTGGGGACGACACTCAGAAAAAGAGGCGACGTGGGAACTTGAAATGAAAATTCGCGAACAATATCCTGAGTTATTCGACAGTTCAGGTACGTAGTTAAGTTCAAAGGATTGAACTTTGTTTTTAAGTGAGAGAGAAATGTAACACCGTGAAAAAAAAAAAAAAAAAAATTTCCTAAAACGTTATAACGTTTTTAAAACGTTATGTAACGTTTTCCACTGTAAAACTTGATGAAAAACGACGATTTTATGAAGGCTGGATTCAATTAAAACGTCATAACGTTTTCAGAAAATGTTATAACGTTTTATACACCAAATTATGCGTTTTATACACCAAATTATGCGTTTTATACACTATTTCCTGCGTTTTTCACTAGCTGAATCGTTATAACGATTTAACAAAACGTCATAACGTTTTATCCGATAAAGTGAGGGTTTATTTAGCAAAAATTCATGTTCTCTCTCCTTCTTTCTCTTCCTCCTTTCCCCTTTTTCTCTTTGGCCGCCCCAACAGAGAGACACGAGAGAGAGATAGAGAGTGAGAGAGAGAGTCTGATTTCCCGCGGAATTGACCGAAACTTGAGAAAATCGTAGAGGAGCTCAAATCTCGCCCCTTCCTCCACTTGGTTTGGTAATCCCTCTTCTCGTTTGCTCTATTTTCTCATCCCTTGATTTTTAGGGTTTCGGTGAAACCCGACCAAATTGAACCAAACTCGAGAATCAATGTCTTTGTTGCTTCTTGAGCGTTATTTGATTGATTTAATGTCTCAATTCCAACTAAAACCCGAATGGTGAGATTATCCCAAATTGATTAGGGTTTTGAACCAACTTTCGAACGAATTGAATTGTAAATGACCGTGATTACGAGTTTGAGTGAATTGAGACTTCCGTATTGCTATCTATTCGATATAAACCCCAATTGAGAAGAAATGTGACTTAAACCCTAAAAAAAAGGGTGAATTGCAAGGGTAAGATGGTAAAACGTCCGAATTTGTTGAATTGACCGTTTACGAGTATTAGAATGCGATTGGGTATAGGAATTATGAATTATATTGAAATTGACTTGCTATGCCATGTAATTTAGGCATAGACCCGATTGACCGAGGATTAGCGGATTAGACGAGGTCGTCGAGTTTAGCGATACCGGATCCTACCCAAGTGCCCTACTTGATCAGGTGCGGGGGTTCACGGGATCTGTTTTGGATTCTATTACTTAGAATTAAATAACGGTACATGTATATATATATATATATGTGTGCTTATATATATATACCGATTGAATTGTTAATTGACGTATTGTGCATGACCTCATGTTGGATCTCTATTGTTAGCATTATTTGTAGCATTGCATGAAAATAAGTAATGATATAATTGAATTGATATGATATTGTTGATCTAGCATGTTGGTATTGTTATTCGATTGATTGTTCTATTGTTTTGATAATTGAATGGAACCACAGTACTGAAATGTGAAGAGGGCAGAGGATAAGTTAATTGTGAATGAAATGAGTGAATTGTAGGGACAATGTCTAGCTAGCTACTAGACTTTGTCTCAGGGCCCATATGCGCATACGGTGAATAACCCTAATTGTGGAGGGTATCGGTAACCAAGGAGAAAGGCAGAGCTAGGTTAACTGATACCAAAAAGGTAGCGTATAGCAGGAGGATTGAAACTGTGGATAATTGATTGTTATTGGTCTCTCTTTGGAAGAGTGACAACCCGTTGCATGATCGGGAGATATGAAATCCTAAATTGGAAATTGACGAATTGATATGGATGTTTGACTATAAACCAGACCAGAGAAATGTTGAGCCAAATGAGATGGATAGTCGATATCTATCAATTGTAACCGGACTTAGCAATTGTATCTGTTATACCAAAACCATTCTATGAATTCTTCGATTTCATTTGATTGTGATGTGAGTTGGATTTCAATTGCTTCTATATATGTTGCATATGCATTTCTTTTATCGAATTGTTGAATTGAAACTCGTTGCGGGTTTATTTAGTTCCGGTAATGGATTTCTTACAAATCCAGTAGCCCTGACTAAATTCCGCACTGAGAAAACGGTTGACAAGTTTTCTCACCCCCTATCCCCTCGGGGAACTTTATTCTTTCGTATGTGTTTGCAGGTAAACGCGAATAGAAGGGATTCGAGTGCTCGACCAGTGAGGTTTAAGCCGCATAGCGATAGGGTATGCCTCACATTGAGTCCATTTTGATGTCGATAGGGTTTTGGTATGGTATTTGTGTATAACCATGTTATCGGACCGTGTCGAGTGGTTTTGTAAACCTAATTGTATATTAAACGTTTACTGTGGTTTAATATGAATCATTTTATGTTTTAAACTGTGTATAAAATGTTAATGGGAATGGTTTATATCGATTTGGAAATATGGGGATCGATCGAGTTGAAATCGGGGAAGAGAAATGGTATAAAATGGGAATTGATTTGGGATTGTTTAATCTTTCGATTATATAGTTATTGCACGAATTTATACATATATTATTGAGTATAGTTTGATAATCTATAAATGTATTTGTATAAACATGATTTTAAATCGGATTAAATGATAAGTGGTGATGTTGTAAACCGATATTATGTTAGGTTTACACCGTAATTGCCTTGTGAATGTATAGTCATCTATATATTCACGGCGTAACTGCACGACCCCTAGTTCCGGGGTGTGACAGTTATAAGTTGGTATCAGAGCACAAGTTTGGTTCGTTTTTCAAACCCTAACCAGACCAAACCATAACCAGACTTGATAGGATTCGCGAGTGGGGATTAAAAGTAGAATGGGACGGTAGTTTAAATTGTCGTGAAACTTAATATGAAGCGTATTAAGTTTTCCGATAATGGAGCGCGGTCTAGAGGAGATGTTGATTGCGGCCTACGAGAGAGGTCGTAGAGCCGAGCAACAGGCACAAGGACTAGCTGCACCGGTTGCTCAAGTGGCACCGGGAGAGGAGTTTAGGCAACTCTACGACGCGTTCATGCGCTCAGCACCCCCTCGTTTTGACGGGTCAGGGGGATACCCTGAGGTGGAAGAGTGGATGGTGAACGTGAGGGCCAAGTTCACTCTGTGCCGGATTCCGGATGCCAACAAGGTGGAGTTGGCCGTGCAACTGCTAGAGAGGTCAGGCAGGCATTGGTGGGAAGGCGTGAAAGCGGAGTATGACAATTCGTAGAACTAAATAACGGTGCATATTATTATATTTATGTTGATTGCTTGATTTAAATAAACTGTGCATAGCATGTTGAATCTCTGATTGAAAGCATTTGTTGCCGCATTGCATTAATTGTGATATTAGTGTAATTGAATTGTATAACTGTTATGATTCTCATGTTGGTACGGTTTATCGATTGTTGATCTGTCGTTTTGAATAAGTGAGTGGAACCACAGTATGACTTGGATTGATTGTGTGAAGTGAAAAGTGTATCATAGTGGAAAGTCTAGCTAGCTACTAGACTTTCATCCAGGACCCTTATGCGCATCTGGAGAATGGCCCTAGTGAACCCAGTACCGGTTGGGTAAGGGAAGTGCAGTGTAATTTTAGGTAGAACTGTGGTTCAGTGACTCAGTGACAGTGTCAGTGATTTCTTTTGAGAAAGGTGATATTCTGTTGCATATTCGCGGAATATGCCGTGTATATTTTAAGTGATGAATTGATGAGATTGTATGACTTGAAACCAGAAAATAGAACTGTTAAGCCGGAGGTGATCGATAGTTGATATCTGTACCTCATAACCAGACTTATATATATTATATCTGTGAAACCAAATCTTTCTGGAAATTCGTTGATTGATGTTGATTTTTGTGAATTGAAACCCGTTTGAATCTATTCCCGGTACATGTGCATTTATTATTATTGGTGAATAAGTAAATAGATGCCCTATTGCTAGTGTATTTAGTTCTGGTGATGGATTTCTCACAAATCCAGTAGCCCTTTAAATTCCGCACTGAGAAAACGGATGACAGGTTTTCTCACCCCCTCCCCTCGGGGAATTTTTCCCTTTGAACTGATATGTGCAGGTAAACGCGAGTGAAGTGGGACTCGGGCTCGACTCGTGAGTATAGGCCGAGCTAATAGGTTATGCCAAACCTTTTTTATGCTATTTTGAATGTGTAGTTGAACCCGTAGTCGGTTATTTTGATGTATAAGTTATTATCGAACCGTATTATGTTATAAAACCCTAACGGTATGTTTTAAATGGTTGTTATGATATAAATGTTGAAATTGCATGTTAAACGTCATTAAAATTTCTAGTGAATGGGGAATAATTGTTTAGTTATACGGGGATTGGATCGGGTTTGAAAACGGGGTGAAATTCCACGAAAATGGGCAAAGGGATGAAAAACAGTACCCTTATTGCGGGCCGCAATAACCCTATTGCGAGCCGCAATGAGAGTAGACAGAGGAAATTTCACAGATTAAAACCCAAACAGGTCATTGCGGGCCGCAATAAATTCATTGCGGGCCGCAATGAATGGATGCAGAGGCCAACCAGGTCATTGCGGGCCGCAATAAATTCATTGCGGGCCGCAATGAATGGAGGCAGAGACAATTTGCAGAGGCTGGAAATTTTGGAACTTGTTGCGGGCCGCAACAGCCCTATTGCGGGCCGCAATGGGTTCTGAAAAATGCTGTTTTAGGGTATAACTTAGTCAAATTAAATCGGTTTTGAACCAAACTTGTTTTAAATCAAATCATATGATAATTTGACTAATCTGGACCGTCGGTTAAAGGATTTTCATGCAATTTGACTTCTCCAAAATAAAATTTTCCGTGCTCTATTGAGCGGTGCTTCGTAACCTCAGACAACGCTCGCAGGGGGCTGCCGCCCCCCTGCCACCCCCCGCATACTAATAGAATCAGGCCCACCCACATAAAAATATCATAATATAAATATAAATCCGCATGCATGAACAAAACCGCATTTTAAAACAAAACTGCGCGACCCCCTGTTCCGGGGTGTGACAATTTGTTGTCAAAAAATATCATACTTTAATAGATAACGTGCTCAAGGCTTTTTTTAATTTTTTTTGTAAAACGTTTGATCTAAAAAATTAGCTGTTTTTTACTAAATAAAATCATCCACATGTATGTTTTGGAAAAAAATCCAGAATGTTGAGCGACAGATAACGATATACGAAATCAAATAATTTATATAGAGAAAGTTTCAATATCTCATGTCTTTCAAATCTAGACGGGAGAAAATAAAATATTTCTCAAATTGCTTAATTCTTTCTGTCACACCCCGTAGCCATCCTGTACAAAATGCGACAGGGTCCCTGCCGTAAACATACAGTTTCCCGTATGCCTACAAGGCAATTACGATTCAATTCCCAAATTCCCCAAATTAAACCCCATTCAAACATACAGTTATACATATATATCAACACAGTACTACGAAATAGATATAACCACATATACCAATTCAGTTCCAAACATACACAAGTGTCACAGCATACAAAAATCTAAGTATATATACATATATATACATATCACCTCACATACACATATATATCATACATATATAAAAGTAGCACCATATAACCATAAACCCAAAACCTGACAAGTATCATAGATATCATACAAGTCACTGGTGAAAAGGACAAATACCAAGGCCTAAGACTGCCGTGCCTCTCCGCTACCAGCTGCGCCAGATCCTGAAAAAGAATAACCCAACGGGCGTGAGAATAAATTCTCAGTGCGATAATTTGCCACAACGGATCCCTGGACTTGGAATCAAGTTTTATTTTCAAAAAGAAATCACATTCAACACAGTGCATATATATATACAGTATATAAAGCTAAATGCATATACCTGACAGCAGTTAATCAAATGAAATCACAACAGAGGAATTACTAAATCGAATCTCAAGTTAAAGAACATATAGGGCTTAATTCTTTTAATTACGTCTGGTAGCAACTACAGATGTACCATCCAACTGGACCCTTCGTTCCCGTCGACACCTGTAGGGTTCCAGACACCTATAGATGGACCACCAATTACCACCCTAATGTTGACACCCATCTGTAGTGCTTGGCTTAACCGTTTCCTAAGTTTCTGGTTACAAGTCATATTCAGAAAATTCACTCAATTCCTTTAGAACGTAATCTCAATCGATCATTCAAATGCATATCACGCCGGATAATGCTTTAGACGTTCACACTAGTCACCCATATTCATACAATCCACAAATCATCACATTGCCCCTGCCTCAACCGGTTGAGGGCTTACGGCAGCCTAGGTAAACTAAAGCTTTAGAGTCCTACCAAAACATGCGCGCCAGGTTTTGCAATTTCGTCACTCTTTGGTGACATATTCCATTCCTTTCCTTTTTCCAATTCCGGTGACTTTTCATCTAAGATCAGATCATAATAGATCGACACAATTATAAACCATACCAGTATGCAAGTCATTCAAATTACAGAATTCAGATTCAATCATATTTGGGCTATGCTTATGCAATGCACAATTCATATAATGCAATCAATAAATATTCAACATGTCAAACGAAACAACAATTTAATTCTGAAAATAAAATATCAGACAAGTCCAGAAACCCCGCACCTGAATATGATGCTCGTATACCAACCTTACGTCTCAGACGTCTCTTGAGATCCCGTACTCGGTTGCCTTATAGATTCTATTTAGAATATATACACAATTAGGGTTTAATTACATAACTTTGTTTTTTTTTTCTAAATAGAGGATAGTTTAGATATCTGACCTTGTACAACTTAAATAAATTGCTTGTAATAGACTCTTTGTCATTGCTAGTTACATTAGAGATGTGATCTATATAAGACCCATGTACAGTGTAATTGAACTCGATCAAGAAATAACAAAGATTTCATTCTCAATCTTCAATATTATATACTTGGTACTTCTGACAAGTTTTTGTATTAGTAGCTTATGGTAATTTAATAAGTCAATTCCTCCTATTCTTCTATTTTAACAATTCGATAGCTGGAACCGGAATAATGGATAAAACCTACTGGTACTGATCGGTACCATGGTCAGAACCACATCCTCAATATCACCATAACAATAAAACATTAATATAGTGCTAGTTGGAGGTTGGTACCGGGTTTGGTTTCAAACCCACATCCACGTCATAATTGGTATAGGTACAAGTATATAAGAATAAGATTACATATGGATTTTCTATATCTTCTACAAATATAGTTCAATCCAATAAACCTTTTTGTTTATTTCACAGCCAAAGCAAGCTTTAACTTTCTTAATTTTGGTCTATTTAATTCATAATTTGGTCGATACAAGTTTAATAACTCGATTAAGCAACAATTCGGTTTTCGATCGAAATAGATAAACAAATTCCACCATTTTCAGAATTTTACAACCCTAATAACATTTCCAAACCCTAAACCCTATTTCCAAAACCCTAAATTCAAGAAATTCAACTTAATTATTCAAGAATTGAGATTAAATGCATGAGATAGTGAATCGAGACTCAAATTCGAGCTTTAAACGAAAGAATTACAAATCAAATCGAAAACTAGGGTTTCAATAGAAATTCTAAGAGATTGAGAGATATATATACCAATTCGATTGTTTACTTGCGTAGAGGGCTTCGTTCTGATCTCGAAATTACGAACGGTTCGATCGATTGCGCGATTCTCACTCTCTCCCTTCCTCTCTTCCTTTCTCTTGCGCACTCTCCCTTTCCTCTCTTTTTTCCACGGTACCACAATGGTACCAATCGGTACCAAGAGAAGATTATGACAAGGGTTTTGGTATTTTTGCAAATAGGTCCCTCCACATTTCTAATATTACATAAGGATGTGACTTATACCCATATAACCTTATATAAAATTTTAATGCACCCTAATCCTTCTAAATTCAATATTAACATATATATACAAATATTTGTAATATATATATATTTATAAAAAAATATATATATACATATATTTTATTTACATAAACTCATTTATATAAATTTTAATGCATATTTTCCAATTACACCATTGTATATATATTTTTATTATAATCAAGTTTATAATGTTACACTTTCGTAATCAGTTCTTCACAATTATTTAATTTGTTTACTTAAATCTGTTATTTTAATTAAAATTATTCAAGTTTATTTTTCATATTGTGTTTTTTTTGCCTGATTTGATATGGTCACAATTGGTTAATAAGAAATTATTACAAATTTAGAACTTGTTCAAATATTAAGTTGGTTTACTCTAATATTTTATTCTATAAATCTAACCTCATAAATTATCTTAATTGGGGATTATAAGTCGAGCAAATTTGTGTTTATTTATCTTTAAATTTCGCTTATCACTTCGTAGTACCTAATTGGCTGTAGGTGAAGCTTGTTTATGTCAGGAATTTTAACAATTTGTGCTCATAAATTCCGATTTTTTTTATTTATATAAAAAAAAATATAAATTTAAAAAACTAACCAAACCGTTTGTTATTTTCCAAAACTACCCAAACCGGAAATTTTTTTTCCAGTTTCAATACCAATTTTCGGAAATTGGATCCTAAATCCGGAATAATTTTTTCCGGATTTAGGATTTCTTTTTTTTTTTTTAGGAAAATTTTTTTTCCGAAAATTGTTTTTATAGGAATTTTTTTTTCATTTTTCAGTTTTTATTTATAATTTATTTATTTTTTGTATTGAAGTTTTACAAATATTTAATATATTTAAAAATAAAATAGATGGAATACTATATAATTTGATTTATTCGAAAGACTGCTACAAATAATCCGGATCAACATTTTTCATGCCGGATTTTTTACGGCCGTAAAAAAAAAAAATATAATATAATATATGTATATGTATATATAATATAATATATATGAAAATGAAGATATAAAATATGAGGTATGATGAGGTATAAAAAATATGAGGTATTGGAACCCTCGTTTAGTGCCTCAAAAATTCAGTTTAAGTTTTCATTCAACGGTAGGCATTCAACGATCGGTATTTTCAAAGTTTTCAAAGTCCAAACAATCGATCCAAACCGTTCAATATGATGGATATTTTAAAATGTGCTTGCAGATCAAATTTTACATTTTTCTAAATTTTTTTACTATTTATTAAGATGGGTACAAAAATTCAATGGTCTGAATATAGATAGCGATTTTGTTAAATACTTAATAAATAGTAAAAAAATTCAAAATAAATATAAAATTTGATATGCAAGCACATTTTAACATATATATTATATTATATATACATATATTATATTATAAATACATATACATATATTATATTATATATACATATACATATACATATATTATATTATATTAATTTTTCTTACGGCCGTAAAAAATCCAGTATGAAAAATGTTGATCCGGATTATTTGTAGCAGTCTTTCGAATAAATCAAATTATATAGTATTCCATCTATTTTTTTTTAAATATATTAAATATTTATAATACTTCAATACAAAAAATAAATAAATTATAAGTAAAAACTGAAAAATGAAAAATAAAATTCCTATAAAAAAATTTTCGGAAAAAAAAAATTCCTAAAAAAAAAAAAAATTCCTAAAAAAAAAAAATCCTAAATCCGGAAAAAATTATTCCGGATTTAGGATCCAATTTCCGGAAATTGGTATTGAAACCGGAAATTTTTTTTCCGGTTTGGGTAGTTTTGAAAAAAGACAAGCGGTTTGGTTAGTTTTTAAAATTTATATATTTTTTTGGATATAAATAAAAAAATCGGCATAAATTGGTCTTTTCTGATTTATCCAATAACAACTTGTTTTATAATTATATGAGGTCCCTAGGCCTATTAACTAGTAGCTCCGGAGACCATATGTTTTCACATTGTATTTCCCTAATATATATATATATATATATATATATATATATATATATATATATATATATATTTAGACATCAAAATGATAGGAAGAAAATCATCAGATATAATTAGTTAATTAATACACGATTGTATTTTTCTACTTGTTTTGTGAATCTTCTAAAGACAGTCTTTCGGACTTCACTTTAGAAGTAAAAATATAGAGTGAGTCTATGGTACTATGCATATCACGGGTTGTTACCATGCTACGGCTCTATATTCGAGTTTTCAAATCCTAATGGTCGATCCAAAACGTTCATCTTGTTCTCCATATTAATATGTGTTTGGAGACCAAATTTTACATTTTTTGAAATTTTTTTACTATTTTTTGAAATTTATTAAAAATCACTGTTTTTGGATGGTCCAGAATTTTCAGATCAAGTGATTTTCTAAATATCTAAAAAAATAGTAAAAAAATTTCAAAAAATGTAAAATTTGGTCTCCAAACACATATTAATATGGAGAACAAGATGAACGGTTCGGATCAACCATTAGGATTTGAAAACTCGAATATAGAGCCGTAGCACGGTAACAACCCGTGATATGCATAGTACCATAGACTCACTCAAAAATATATATTGGATAAAATATTTAAAAATTTAGATAAATAATATAACATAAAATATGACATCGAAAATTAGACTAGAGTGATTAACCTGCTACACGTTTATTGCGTTTATTGCGTTAATTTTTAATATATATTGGATAAAATAATTAAAAATACATGTAAAAGATTATTATAATAGTTAATAATTTAATATTAATAATAATTTCAACATAACCTGCTACACGTTTATTGCGTTAATTTTTGTTTTCTACGTGCGACTCGGTCTAACTATTAGACTAGAGATTAAAATGATATTATTCGTTGCAGTTATTTAATATATGTTTTCAAAGATAAATAAATAAATAAAGAAATAATAGACCATTGGTTGGAAAATATTTTCTAACTGCTGCAACATTTAAACCATTTCCGACACGGAGCTGCATCTCACCCTTTCCTAGCATTTTTCTATCTTTTAGTGCATGTATATTAATATAAATATGAGTACATGATTCAGTATCTAATACCCAATCATTGATAGAGGTAGCTAAGTGAACATCAATGATAAAAATATCTAAAGGAGACAAGACCTTTCCATTTTTCTTGTTCTCCAGATACTTAAAATAATTTCTCTTCCAATACTCTTTGCCTTTGCAATAAAAACACTCGGCATCGGTAGTGGCCTTGGGCGTCTTAGGAGTGCTTACAGTAACTACTGAAGCCTTCCTTTTGCCCTTGTCATTGCCCTTACGCTTGCCTTTCTTAACTTTCTTAAATTTCTGAACTTTCTTATGGAAGAAAAAACGAGATCCAACAAAACGGGTGGTAATCATTTAATTTTAATTTTCTTGGGTGGTAACAAAAAAAATTTCGGTCAAAATAGTTAATTTTAATTTGCTCCAATATCCTAATTTGTGTTACTTGTATCATCGGGAATTAATGTTTATTTTTAATATGGAAGAAAAATGCTAAAATAATTTGATCATATTATAATTAGTATCTTTTTTGGCGGGTACTTGATGATCAGAATATTTTGATGTATAGTTGATGAATTCTATCAAGCTAAAAAGATCATACTAGCTAGTTGAATCGTCCACTAATAGTATTTCGCTCAAGAAACTTTTATGCGCGTTGATATTAATAAATGTATGTCACACGATTATTGTGAAACATATATTTTGAATTAGTACATATATAATGTAAAACATATGTTAGACAATACGCTTTTCATGAAATTTGGTTTCTAGTCATGCATATTAAATTTGGCAAATAAATTATGTTTTGTCCTAAATAATTAGAATAATAAGATAATTCCTGAAATGTCACTCTATTTAATAATTTTAATTATGTAAAATTGCGTTGAAGATCGATATTTCAAACAGCTGTAAATTAATGCATGTTTATAGTCCGTTTATGCGAACAAATCACATTAACAATTCGTAGGAATTTTTTCTTGGAAATATCAACTAGCTAGCTTAATGTATAAACTAAATGAATTAGTCACCAGAGAATAAAATGTCTTTTGATTATATTGATTATGTTTCAAACTTTGCATAATTTGAATATTATTTGATATGTTACAAGGTTGTTAATAATGAAAATTGTAAATTACAAATTATTTAATTAGTGAACAATCAAACACGAAACATTTGCAATATTCTTTTTAGAAATCTTATTAAGATTACATATATATAGAGCGAGGATGGTTCTAATGCCTCATTTTTTTTTATACCTCATTTTTTATATCTTTATTTTCTTCATATTCAAAGTCTAAATTGTCGATCCAAACCGTTCAACATAATATCCATACTAAAATATGGTTAGGGATGAAATTTTATAATTTTTGAAATTTTTTTATTAAAAATGGGTAGAAAATCACTGTTTTTGGAACGGTTCAAAAACAGTGATTTTGTACCTATCTTAAAAAATAGCAAAAAAATTCCAAAAAATATAAAATCTCATCTCCATGCATATTTTAGTATAAATATTTTGTTGAACGGTTCGGATCGACAATTTGGACTTTGAAAACGAAAATATAAAATATGAGATATGATGAGAATGAGGCATTGGAACCCTCCTCAGAGCGAGGACATACAGCAGACTAGATTTGGAACAGTTCATTTTTTGGGTTTGTCAAGATAGTTAAATTGGTTTTATTGTCAAGAAATCTGATTAATTATTAAATTTTCCCATACAATACTTGAATTATTTTTCGAAACGAATAGAAGAAACTTAAATAATACCATCTGTTGGATTTATCTTAACTTTGCCATCCGATGGTGTCATTAATTGCACATTTCTAATTCTGTTTTATTGTACAAAATAAATGCGGGAGTTGTAACGGGGGAAACTTTATTGAGTTTCAAATTTCAATGTATATGTAGGGAAATAAATCTGCTGTTATTCCCAAGGGATCACTGGACCCTGTTATTCCGATCCCAGCCGTTGATCATTATTGAGATTCGTGCACAAAAACTTTTTGTCTTGAGATTCTCATATGAAAAACTTTGAACGGTTGTGATAGAAATAATAACAGGGTCTGTGATCCTTTGGAATAACAGCAGATTCATATCCGTATATGTAGTTTGTAGAATCTTCAATTAATTAATGTAGCCTTGTGCAGACTCGCCTTCAATTAACGTCAGAGAACTAGAAGCCTTGTAGTGTTTGAATTTTGATATAACTATATATTATGCATTAAGTAAATACAAATTTTTTTAATCCGATATTTCTGATTTTCTTAGAAGCAGCCCATAGGAATATATTAGCATTCAAAGAGTATACAACACAAGTTGTAGTAGCGCATGCAGTAAACAGTACTGTGCCTCATCCTGAGAGGGTGCGTATCCTCTGAGATATCTCATATTTTGCGTGACCGACGTGTACGGTGCTTATTCGGAGGTGACGTAGGGGGGCATTATTATTTGAGCTTTGAGATTCGCGCAGAACATATTACAACGGTTAAGATTTTCCAAAACCAGAAAACCACCCACTGGATCGATGAGAACCACCCACTGAGTATCCAAAACCAGAAAACCCTTGAAATTAACCTGAAGATCCTACGCTTCTGTACTTGCATGGTACAAAAATAGCCATATTACAAAAACCAACGATAATAATAATAATATAGAATTACACACTATTTAAGAACCTATATGCTTCTGTACACTGTAGAGCTAGAGCAACAAAAGCGAGCTAATCCATCTGCCTCCTGTAGATAAGTGTTATACTGCTTTTGGACATGGCCATTCATATCAAATATTGACTTGAATGTAGATAAGTTGAAACGAATAATATTATAATGAAAATTTATTTTGTTTTGTACTAATAAATGTATAATTTGGACGTGAAGAGAGCCTTATATATAGCTCTAGTCACACTAATTAAAGGCTATAGATAGGAGGTTGGCTACTCTATATGCTTAAGCATACGAAGGTATATGTTTATAAGTCATTTTTTCGTTTTTAAAATCTAAAATGTCAATCTGAATCATTAGATGTGATCTCTATATTGAAATGTGATTGGAGACCAAATTTTACATTTTTCTGAATTTTTTTTACTATTTATTAAGTCACTTTGAAAATTGCTGATCCAACGGTGGCTTAACAAAACAGTGTTTTGTTAAGCCACCGTTGGATCAGCGATTTTCAAAGTGGTTTAATAAATAGTAAAAAAATCCAAAAAATTCAAAATTTGGTCTCCAAGCACATTTTAATATAGAGATCACATTTAACTGTTTGGATCGACTTTTTGGACTTTGAAAATTAAAAAATAAGTTAGTTGCACGAGATCTCAGAAACAATCGATTTAATATTAGCCAGCCTCTAATTAATATTCAAATAAAAATCAAACCTAATAATTTAACAAAATTCTCGGAAAACAATACTATTGTCTCATATATATAGTAGCTCAAACTATTAGTATACATTCATATCCACAAAAAATCTCATTAGTTATCCGTTTAAGTTTTTGCATGCATTATTGTTCGTTCCAATTAAAGTCAAACTATAGAATAAGAAAAAGAAAGCAAAAGTTTTCTTCTGTTAAAGAGATAGCAGCTTCCATAATTAGCTCTCTTTTTTGGGTCTCATGATCACTGATACTTTCATTTTAAAGAACATAATTTTAGTACAGATTGAATAAAAATTGGTTTAGACGTTAGGCTCTGATTGATCGGAACCTATCTTTTGTAAAATTCAGTTCATTTTAATTTAAATAATAATAATAATAATAATAATAATAATAATAATAATAATAATAATAATAATAATAATAATAGTAGTAGTTCATGTATATTGCAACCAGATGGCTCTAGGGGTGAAAACGGAGCAGATTCGGAGCGGATAATGCTGATACCAAATTCGTACTTTTTTTCAGAGAATGGATACAAATACGGATACAAAAAGTAAACGGATGTCAAAATTTTAAAACCAAATTCACTTTAAACGGATACAGAAATCTACAAATACATATTTAAATATGAATACAAAATAAATAATTATCGAATAATTAATTTATATGAATAATTCACTTGTATAACATAATATAAGTATTACAGTTAAAACTTACCTTCTTTTTGTAATGCAAAAAAGAAAAAGAAAATAGGAACTTTCATGGCCCAGACCAAATTTATTATATTACAAGGTCAAAGACAAAACCTTACAACTAAATTGGAGATGATCCATTCCTTTTCTCCAGTGAGTACAATACAAATTGCTCCTGTTCCCAGGTAAAATTAGTCTCTTTTCTTTTTTAATTTTTTTATTTGAGGTGGATATTACCCGCTGCAGCACTGGTAAGTTGCTTTCGGATCGATGCGGATAGAATCTGATATATATCCACTTCGTTTATGACTCAGACACTCAGTAATCAGTATCCGCTGAACTCAGAAGGGTAAAACGTAAAATCGATCATTTCAAAAATTTCTCACACCTCACAGCTCTGCGCTAAACTCAGGAAGTATTTATGAGGATTTTCAATTTCCAAAAACTCTTCAGAGTTTAAAGTAATACCTATTCAAGATCATTGCAGATTTGATACCTTTACATGGGAATAAATTTGTTGCGATCCGAATTAGATGAACAGTACTTTGAAATTCCTGTTTTTTCAAATTTAACCGTTTAATTTTTTTCTGTGCACGCATCTCCAAATAGCTAGTTTGTCTGTACACGCATCTCAAAACAAATCGACAGTTAGATTTGAAAAAACAAAAATTTCAGAGTACTATTCATCTAATTTGGATCGCAGCAGATTTATTCCCCCTTTACATGCCACCCAAAAATGATCTCCTTTTCGGAGCTCAATTTGCAGATTTAATTTGCAAAAAGTTTAAATTACCAAGTAAAATAAAATGTATGAAAATATTTTTGGCCGAAAGGAAACAAAATAATACAAATTAATAAATAATGAAAATATTTTTAACTAATTCTATTAACCAAAAACTATAAAGTAATAACAATTAATTTCTTAAATAAATTTGCTATTACGCAATATCTGTGCATTTGTCCTCCAATAAATGCTCTGAATATGACAGTGTCGTTTTTTTTTACAATAAAAGTTTTAATACATTTCGCTTTTAAAATTATGTGTGACAGATGTCGTACTTTTCTTTACAATTTTTTTATTTTATATATTTATTACGAAGAACAATTACGAGGATAAATGCATTTTTTCTTGTAAAACATATTCCCAACAAAATAAATAATGCGTTACAAAAATATAAAGAAATTGCTAACTCAACCATATAGTAAACACTCAATATAAACCAAATACATGACTATAAATTTTATACGAGCAAAATAGTGAAATGAAATCAAAGCAATATAGTTTAGTTTGTTTTATACTTTAGTCGTTGTTCCTTACTGATTGGTTTGTTGATTGCTTAATCATGAATGTGTGTTCAGCGCACCTACTTTTTATTGAAACTACATAAATTCAAGAGCTATTCAGCTAGCTTCATACCAAAACATTACATCCAAATAAGTTAGATTGATACGAGGTTTGAAACGAGTGGGGTATATACATCATGGAACGAGGTTGACATGTGAGTCCCATGATATAAATTCGTGGCTGACCCCACCATGTTTTGCTTTTTCCATGGCGTTAGTAGGTAGCTCTGTGATCTCTCGTGTTGTGGGTAATATGAAACTAATCAAGCGCTTCAATTTGCTGTTACAGGCAAAGCATCACACAAATTGTGGCGCAACAGCAAAACAGGCGCTCAAGTCCAATTCGTTGTTCTCCGAGTCGTATCCTCTGATGAGATTCATAGTCGGACCAATATCTTTGAGTGCATATCCTCTGAGATATCTCATATTTCGACGTGTCCGGTGTCTATTCGGGGGTGACGTAGGGGGCCAGTATTAGTTGAGCTTTGAGATTCGTGCAGAACGTATTGCAATGGTTGAGATTTTCCACAAAGTCACGCAAAATATGAGATATCTCAGAGGATGCGATTTCAATTTCTTTTTGGTGTCTATTTGAATTTTGAAATAGAAGGACTCAACATTAATGCGCTTTGAGATTCGTGCATAAATAATTATATTCACCCAAAGTTTGAGATATCTCAGAGGATGCAAATTCATGTTCTCCTGTGCCCGCTTTGTTGGAGCAAATGTACACACAAACCATAATTTTGTATTGTGACCCAAATCCAGCACCATTATATATAGGGTCCTCACTTGTCAAAATGTGGAAATAAGAATTCATATATCATTAGACCGTTTTCCTTGAAACAAATGAGCCCAAATCAAAATTCCTTTTGTTTTGTTGGAGGCAAAACCCTAAAAAAACCAAATTGAAAACCCCCTTTTAGTACTGTACGTGTTCTAGAAAAGGCTGATGGAGGGAAGGAAAGAAAGAGCAAGAGCAGTGTCGTGGAAAGTAAGCATAGCAAATACAGTGCTAAAAACAAGGATCTTCATTAATTTGAGAATTCGTGAGCTAAAAACTCAAATTAAACATTTGGTCTGAGTCTCAAAGGAGGTCTGTATTCAACAAGACTCAAAGGAGGTGAAAAGACTATAATTGTTGAACTCAACATCTACCACAAAAGATTGGAGCTGGTGTGGTTACTCGAGATGCTCGTCGAAAAGAAAAAAGTTTCTCTTTGTTCGATGATTGTTGGGATGGATCAACACTCGTTGATCTCTTTGTGCATTTCCACTGTTCTGATGTGGTCTTCAGCATCTTTTCTCAACCTTTTGTGTTTCTTAAATTCTCATGGTTCAACTGAATTTAGATTAGCCCATAGACCTCTCCTGGCATTTCGAGTCTCTTTCTGCGACTAATCAAAATTTGAAACACTAGATATTTAGACAACTCTTGGAATTTTTTTTTACTGTATAGTTATCAAGATTTTTTCTTATTCTCCTCTTTTTTATCTTTAGTTCTAGTCTGGAGACTTCGATTG
Organism: Carex rostrata; assembly: GCA_964058875.1. Taxonomy (NCBI): domain Eukaryota; kingdom Viridiplantae; phylum Streptophyta; class Magnoliopsida; order Poales; family Cyperaceae; genus Carex; species Carex rostrata. The sequence continues at coordinate 996,249 of CAXKVT010000193.1, read as the reverse complement.
TTGATATATTAAAGGATCAGGGTATGCTACTAATACCCCAATCCAAGTTTTAACTATGTGAACATAATTTTTTTTTAAAATTATAATAAATAAAACATTAACCATGCAAACAGAAACAAATGACAATAAAACTTGTTTTTTAGAGAATAGGAAAAACCTGTGTGAAGGCCGGGCGTTTATCTTAAATTTCATAGAGCCAAGCACAATCTTCTTGAAGCAATTTCTCCTGTCATTTTCATTTTATATAAACAATTCATTATTTTTCAAGAGCTAAAAAGTGTGTATATACGTGCACACTTCTTGAGATTCTGTCAATCTTTTGAAAGATTTGCTTGTACATGCACAGATTTTTGAATTCCTTTCGACTTGATAATTTCTCAAATCCAACATTTTTACACATAAATTTTTTCTCATTGAATTTACCAGTTATACCTGTACAAATATGCCATCAACATATATAGACATCCCAACCAATTTTTCATATGGATCCTCGCCATATACATGTATTGTTAGAGGCTTTTGCTAAATAAGTTTTGTTCATCCTTCGCCTCCTGGCCATATTTCATATTCTTCTCGGGTGCATCGAAAACTCTGTACATTTATCACATACAAAAACACATATTAATTAGTTACTTATAGCCTTATAAATAACAACTACGTACACTCACATACAGAAGCACATTTTAATTCATGTTGGTATCAAGTATGTACTGACTTCACTAATTCATATTAATTCACACACTAGAATTCATATTCACATTATTCGTAGTGAAGTCAGTATGTATATTTTATCTCTTTTTATTCTATATACTTCTATATGTCTATACTCCTATGTGATATCCCTTTCATTTAAGTTATATATTTTTTCCGAAAGTAACTAATAATTAACTCTCTACTATTTGGTTAATGGAACATAAATGATAAATTTAAAACAATTTATAATTTACTTTACAAATAATAATGTTAATGTGTGAAAACAACACGAGTGGAATCTTTTATGTCATTTCTTTATAGCGAGAATTGTGAAAATGCCACTTCAAAACCTTAAAATTGGGAGAATGCCACTCTAAACTTTGAAATTGAGAAAATGCCATCCTAAACTTGATTAATTTGTAAATTTGCCATTTATACTGTATTCTTATACTATTTTGATATACATATTTCTGTATTTCTAATTATACCCTTTATACAATTAATTTATTTTGTCACTGCATGCCTCCAGTTCAAAATTGCCTCTTCTTCTAATCTCCTTTGTGCGATATTGCCAAACCCGGCGATTCGTTCGCGCAAGAGAGAGCGGCGCTCAGCGTTAGGCTTTTGTCACTGCATGCAACCTTTGTACTGTTAGGCTTTTGTATAAAATTGACCAATAATTTGAGCAAAACAAGTAGCTAGAACCCAAAATTGACCAATTCAATTTTCAACTTAATTAGAAAATAAAGGAAGTTTTTGCTAACCTGTGGTGAGCAGGAGACCAATGAGGATGCAGCAGGGGACCAATCAGGATGTAGCAGGGGACACTTCTTTTCCTTTGCGCAAGAGAGAGTGGTGCTCAGCGTTTCTTTTTTCTTCTTTTCCTTCGCGCAGGAGAGATGCAAGCAATTTGGCAAAGGAGGCTAGGATGATGTTTTTTTTATTAAGGGTATTTTAGGTATTAAAAAGATCAATGGCAAATTTACAAATTAATCAAGTTTAGGATGGCATTTTCTCAATTTCAAAGTTTAGAGTGACATTTTCCCAATTTCAAGATTTTGGAGTGGCATTTTCACAATTTTCCCTTCTTTATATATAGTTAGGAATATAATATATGTTTTCAAAGTAAAAATAAGTATGATAAATTTTTTTTTGAAAAATTCAATTAAATGCATAAAAGAAGTTTATTTAGCAGATCTTTAGTGACATAATATATTACTAATATAAAACAAAAATAGAAATAAACTTACTTTTTATTATTCGACTTGTAGACATGTCATACCCGCTAATATTATATAAATTTTTTATAGCCTGTCCAAATAATTACCATTGGTTTTCTCCAATATTTTATATTATAATTTATTTAGTTAAATTGTTGAACAAGAATGTCGTTTTTAATATAGTAATGTATATGCAATATAGTTGATGTCTTATATTAAAGATAAAAAGATTCTAAAAATTTGATAGTGTTGTTACTCGTCAAAAAAATATTATGCTCAGATAATATATATAATGAATTCATAATAAATTTATGACAAATGATAGCTGCTTCATATAGTTTTGATGTTCCCTTATCATTAATTTTTTAAAAATCTACTAGTAAATCACTAAGTTATCAGATTGTCATAAGAGTGGCATGTTTTTCTCATACAAAAGAAAAATATTATAAAGTTCCTTTTTTTTTAGTAACTAATAGTAGTGAAGTGTCGATTTTGTTTCCACATTTTGCTCAACTTAGATCATGCTAGAAGTACCACAAGAGAATTGAACTAGATTATTTAATCATTTACGTACATTTTTAATGAATATTATTGGTATGATTAGGCTGGTCATTGGACGTCTATGTACGAGTCCATGACCCATTTTATGATATCATATGGATAAACTAGGGGACAACAAACTCATATTTTGACAATAAAGTATTGCAATAATTAAAAATGTAAATTAATATGGTGTAAGAGAAATATTTAGTATTCTAATTATATAGTTTATGTAAATAAAGTGCACATATATATTTTTTAAGTAAAATAAGTGATAATCTATTTTTTCATTAAATGAAAATATCCAATTCATACACCAACAGAAGCTTGCACGAGCATCACAAGAAGAAAAATGAATAAATTCTTCTCACAAACTAACAAATTAGAAGAGTTAACATTTCTCTTATATAGACTACAATTTTTTCTAATAAAATAGTAGAATGGATAATTTATAAATTTAAAATGAGTTTTAATTAAAAAGACATTAAAATCAATAAATTTGTGAAATATTAAATATGATATTAAGAGTTGTAAAAGAAGAAATACGTAATTTTGAGATTTTGAAGGGTATATATGATATTGTGTACTTTGATATTATCTTGGTTTATATCTTTTATCATTTTCCTTTAGGGTGATACTATTCAGGCATAATCGAATACAATCAACAAATATAACCGAAGAAATAATAAATATAACTAAGTCTAAAGTCGTCGCCGAAAAATAACTATTGTTTCGGAAAAAAAAATGCATCACCCTGAATAATTCGACAGTTTCTGCTTGAACTCAAACTGATGAATAATTCAACCTTAACCGTTGGAGCTATGAATAACACTGAACTACTAAACGTATTTTATAGTATCAATATTTTTTTTTTTGAAAATATGATATGGCCATTGGTTAAATTAATTAAGATATTTAAATTTTCTAGATGAAACACTTGTACGGCGCATAGAAAATATGATATCTGTAGCGGGTTATTAACAACATGAAAAAACAGTTGCCGCTTCATTATGAACAAGAACACACAAATAAATCACTGTGATGAGGCCACAAATTGAGAATCGGAGAAAAGAAAGGTAGCACAATTAGTTAAAAAAAAAATTCTAAAATTGTTGGTTACTTAAAAGTTGAGAGTTCAATTCCTTCTCACAACTTTGCAGTCTCTGCGAATGTTAAAAAAAAAAACTTCACACATCCTTTGATCTTCTCATATATATTTTCAATTCCATATGTAGAAAATTCCACTGAACGCCACGTGCCCCCACTCCTCAGAGGCACAACAGAGTGCCAAAGAGCTTTGTTTTATGAAATCATTGGATATTTACACAAGAAATCATTCCAAAACAAACAAAAATATTTGAAACACCGCAATTTTCATGATTTTATTTTATTTTTTCATGTTTTTTTCCTTCTAACACATGATAAAATGTACTAATTTATTATAACAAAATTATGTCATCTCATGGCAAGAAATTAATTTTTTTGTTGCATTATCTTAAAAACTCAAATAAATTTATTTTTCTACATGGATGATATCTATTTAATTAAATTATAATACTTCACCAATAAATGTTCTGATTCCAATAGCAAATCACGACCTCGATTTCACAAAGTAGTACCATTAATTTTCATTCATTCAGTTACCTCGAGTCTTTTTTCATCTATAAATACCAACCAAATATTGTATTTTGAAGATTAAATTACCTAAGAGGACCAAATATTGTATTTTGAAGATTAAATTACCTAAGAGGGAATAGAAAAGTATACAATTTAGGGAGCAATTTGAGTCTGACATTTATCGAACTCAAATTTGAGACCTATAGAGTTTCCAGTCTGTCCGATCCATTTTAAGATTAATATGCATCCGCTTTAATATTCGTACAGATTTAACGTACATAAATTTTATAATGAATTAGACAGACTGGGAAACCATCATACTCAAATTCAAATCCAATGAACATCGGTTCCAATTTTCATTTTTTTTAGAATTAGCGGCAAAAGACCGACTAACGATTGACTAACGATTGTATTAAATAAGAAAATGATATTTACAGACAATAGATCGCAGTGGCCTCCAGAATCGATCAATCGATCACTCCTGTGTTGCGCATCGTTCGTTCTGTATGCCAAAGATGTTATAAATGAACCCATAGTCGACCATGTCCATCAGGCTCTGTCAATATTAGTCATCGGTTGCAGAGACTTCAGAAAGAATGAATGGCTCTCAAAGTTGTACCGGACCCAAATTTGGTAGTTCCAGACAATAGTTGTACCGGACCCAAATTTGTCCCCACAATTTATTCTCAGTTTCTTTGAGCTATGATTGTAATTAAATTGAGACTCGTTTCGTCAAGTTATGTGCAACACTAAAAAAGAGGCATGGACATAACTCCACTCCCCCATGTGAGAAGAAATGTAGTACTCGAGATCTCATGATTATATATGCTTCTGTTATTAATAATTGATGATTTTCAATAATAAGTCGGACTGTCGGGATATTAGCTCGAGGATTATATATGTGTCGATAAGATTGTCAATTTTAAAATTAAATTAATATATATATTTTTATTTTTTTTATTTGTTAAGTGTTTTAATTTATAGGCTTAATTTGTTAACTATTCCAACAATTATTGCATATATATAATGACAAAGTCCATCGAAAAACTTGGTCGCACTAATGACTTCATGTTTTTCATGTTTTTCAATAACAAGTGAAGCATTTAATCAAGATCTGACATAAAAATTTTCTTATGAGAAAAAAAAAATGCCAAGTTTATACAATTAATTGTGTGAATACATTTTTTTTTATATAAAAGCAACAATTTTTTCGTGAGTAAACCAATGTGAATGGACCATCAAATAAGTATGATGTTTTCATCTTTAATATAAGCCATCAACTTCCCCTTCAAAATATACTGTGAAGGATGCACAAAAAATATACATTATGAAATATATATTAACATTTTTATATTAAAAGTAAACATTATTTCCTACAATAAAGGAAAACAAATTTGTCAAATAAAATATTGGAGGATATCAATGTTAACCATTTATACATTTTAGGTTTGACGTTGATCGTGTAATAATTGTTGTTTGTTGGGAGGATATGGCGATAAACTGTCTCCACTCAAATTGTTGCAACCAATGCCTTCTAACCGGTGCTTGCAGTGCTGGATATTCGCACCATGAGCAACTAAATAGAAGAATTATCTCTGATACATGAGATGATACGTTCATAGGTTAAGTAAACAACAGTGTGAATGATGAGAGATATCTGTGAAAAAAATGAGATTGATCAAAGACGATTGAAAAACTGCTAGAGGAGATTGAGATTCAGTGGGATTGGATGAATAGAAGATATATATCTTAATAAGCAAGGCTCATGTATCTTTTTGTTTTGTTGGTTTTTTCTGTTTTACTTTATCAGAGATGTTTTGTACTCGGTTTTTTTATATTTTTTTTTTGTAAATACACCAAGGGGTTTAATCTTTAAACCCATAAACAATGTAACCAAATATTGCGGTTAATCAAATAGAAGCATGACTCCTGTTCTTACTCAAAAACAAAAAAAAAGAGATTGATCAAGAGGTTAATTAAATGAATGTGTAGATAGGGAATAAGCTTTTGTGCAAAGATTGCGAAATTTCATCTGGCACAAGAAAATAACTGCAAACGTAAAGCTCAATTATATTATTCAACTAACATCTATAAATTAAAAGTTAATAATTTGATATTTTTAGAAATATTTATATATACCTTTTAACTCCCCTTGTAAAATAAAATTATACCATAACTTATTTAGTCCCTTCATTCTCAATTTTCTAGTTTTGAGTTCAATCTATATTGTTACTACAAAAATTATGCTAGTCATCATGTAGGCGTCAAAAGGAATAAGTCATCAAAAATAACGGAAAACCTTTTTTTTTTTCATACTACAAGTTAAGATTGTTTTTTTATGATATGAAAATTATTAATCTTAATAGATAATTAATATCATATCATTTTATGACATGAATAACTGTACTGTTAATAGAAACTCCTTTTTGTCATATGTCACGATGTGCCCTCATTTTGCTGCTAACCTCTTTTATTTATATTTGAATTACCCTCTATATTATTTGTCATTTCGTATATATTTACGAAATAAAATTTGATTGTAATCAATTCCAGTTGTTTGTAAACAAAGTTTAGAGGTTGGCTTTGAAAGATTGTAAAGTAGTAATACAGAGGATCTTCGGTCATTTTAGTGTCTTCTGAGGTAGAATTAGATTGATATGGTGAACATTTTTTTTATCTGGTGATGTAATGCCAGCAACGTTCAACTCTGACATGAAAAATGGAAGTGCAAGGTATACAAAAGACATAAATCTTTTTCTTTTCGATTGTAAAAATAAATTACATTACAAAAAGGACGCTAGCTATTCGCGAGGTTAAAAAAATACTATTGCTGAGGATACATCGACAGAAATATGTTATTTCTGAACGTATCAGTATTACTGATAGGAGTATCTGCGATGATACCATTGACAATAAATACTTTTACCCTCGCAGATACTGTCCCATTCGTGTATATGTATGTGTGTGTGTGTATTACCTCTGTTTTTTTTTTTTCTATATCTTAATGATCAATATAACATGTCTAGTGACTCTAATTGATGAGAGAGAGTTTATCAGTTGTTTTCATTTAAAACAAAAAAAATAAGCAAAAAATTTACTTCAGTTCAATTCCCACATATAATTATCTTTACCACGGTACATTCAGCTAGCGTCAAGCTAACCAGAAAACAAAGGAACTTTCTAATTTTTATCTTTCTTTCGAGAATATATATGACAATGGGAAACATAGTGATGGACTAGATTTTTTTTAGATAAGCCATTATCACTGTGTTGATATGATACTAAAAGATGTGAAATCGTGAACATTTAATTAATTATAGTGCTAATCGGCTGTTCATCTCCCCATCTTCCAGGTCCATAGAGATGTAAAATGTGATTTTTTTTTCTTGATAATTCAAAAATATTGATGTATGGTTCATGATAACTCAAATCCAGATCCATTTCGATCCTCTTTTTTTTGCCACCGATAAAAATTTGAAACAATATATATATTTAGACAACTGTTCGAAGATTTTTTTATTCTGGAGACTTCGATTGTTGATATATTAAAGGATCAGGATATATTAGCAAGTTTTAACTATGTTAACTTAAAATAAAGTATAGTTATAATAAACAAAACATACACCATGCAAAAAGTATAGTTATAATAAATAAAACATACACCATGCAAATAGAAACAAATGACAATAGAATTTGTTTTTTAGAGAATAGAAAATATCTGTGTGAATGCAAGAGATTTATCGTAAGTTTCATAGTGTCAAGCACAACTTTCTCGAAGCAATTTTTCCTATCATTTTCATTTTATATAAACAAGTCATTATTTTTCAATAGCTTGAAAATGTGTATATATGTAGTCCTTGAGATTCTGTCAATCTTTTGAAAGATTTGCATGTATATGCACAGATTCTTAAATTTCTTTCGACTTAATTGTTTCTCTAATTAAACATTTGTACACAAAATTTTTCTCATTGAATTTACCAGTTATACCTGTATACATATGTTATCAACGTAGACATCCCAACCAATATATATGGGTCCTTGCCATATACATGTATTGTTAGAAGCTTTTGCTGGATAGATTTTGTTAGTTCATCCTTAGCCTCTTGGCCATATTCCATATTCATTTCAAGTGCATCGATTTCTCTGTAGATTTATCACATACACAAATACATATTAATTACTTATAGCCTTATAAATAACAACTACATACACTCACATATAAAAGCGCATACTAATTCATATTGGTATCAAGTATGTACTGACTTCACAAATTCATATTAATTCACACACTAGAATTCATATTCATGTTATTTATAGTGAAGTCAGTACGTATAATAGTAGACCCCAATTTTTTTTTATCTCTTTTTATTCCATATACTTCCACATGTCTCTATACCTCTATGTGATATCTCTTTCATTTAAGTTATGTATTTTTTCCGAAAGTAAATAATAACTTCCTACTATTTGGTTAATGGAACATAAATGATAAATTTAAAACAATTTATACTTTATTTTACAAATAACAATGTTAATGTGTGAAAACAACACGAGTGGAATCTTTTATATCATTACTTTGTATATAGTTAGGAATATAATATATGTTTTCAAAGTAAATAAAAGTATGATAAAAAAGAAATTTGAAAAATTCAATTAAATGCATAAGAGAAGTTTATTTAGCAGATCCTTAGTGCCATAATATATTACTAATTTAAAAACAAAAATAGAAATAAACTTACTTTTTTATGATTCGAGATGTAAACATGTCATACCATGTAATATTATATGAAATTTTTATAGTCTGTCCAAATAATTACCGTTGGTTTTCTCCAATATTTTATATTATAATTTATTTAATTAAATTGTTGAAGAACAATGTCATTATTAATATAGTAATGTATATGCAATATAGTTGATGTCTTATATTAAAGATGAAAAGATCATACAAATTTGATAGTTGTTACTTGTCAAAAGATCATTACCTACTCAGATAATATATATAATGTATTCATAATAAATTTATGACAAATGATAGTTGGTTCATGTAGTTTTGATGTTCCCTTGTCATTAATATTAAAAAAAAAATCTACAAGTACATCACTAAGTCAGATTGTCATAAGAGTGACATGTTTTTCTCATACAAAAGAAAAAAATATAAAGTTCCTTCTTTTTTATTAATTAGCAGTAGTGAAGTGTTGATTTTGTTTCCACAATTTGCTCAATATAGATCACGCTGGAAGTACCGCATGCAAGAGAATTAATTGAACTAGATTAAATCATTTACATTTTTTATGAATATTATTAGTATGACTAAGCTGGTCGCTCGACATTTGTGTATACATTGATTAATAAAGAATGAGCCCATGCCCCATTTTTTGATCTCATTTGTATAAATTACGGGACAACAAACTCAACTTTTGACAATAAAGTATTGCAATTAAAATTGTAAACTAATACGGTGTAAGAGAAATATTTAATATTCTTATATAGTCTGTGTAAATAAAATGCACATATTTTTTTAAGTAAAAGAAGTGATATCAAGAATCAGCTTTTGCATTAAATAAAAATATCCAATTCATACACAAATAGGGGCTTGCACGAGCATCACAAGAAGAAAAATGAACAATTTCTCCTTACAAACTGACAAACTAGAAGAGTTAAAATTTCTCTTATATATGTAGGCTACAATTTTTTTCTAATAAAATGGTAGAATGGGTATTTTATAAATTTAAAATAAGTTTTAATTGAAAATACATTAAATTCAATAAATTTGTGAATTTTTTAAATCTAAAAGATTAAATATGATGTTGAGAATTTGGAAAGGAGAAATACGTAATTTTAAGATTTTGAGGGGTATATATGATATTGTCTACTCACTACTACAGAAATGGTCATTGTACACTGCACATTGTACACGGATTCGATAATTTTACCTAAAAACCGTGGGGAAATTCTAATTTTTTGGAAGCCCGAAATATGTGTGGGATCTCTACACGGATGTTTACTAAAGAATCAGTGTAGAAAGCCGTGAGAGAGCTACACGGACGTTTATTAGGAAATGTACACGGATTATTATTTAAATAACAGTGTAGAAAGCCTTGAGAGAGCTACACGGATATTTAATTAAAGAACCGTGAAGAAAGGTCGGCATTGTACACGGATGTTTGTTTAAATTAATGTGTAGAAAGCTTGTGAGAGCTACACGGCCGTTTCATAAAAAACCGTGTAGAAAGGTGTCAATTTTACACGGTTTTTTGTTTAATTAATAGTGTGGAAAGCTGTTAGAGAGCTACACGGACGTTTAATAAAAAAAGCCGTGTAGAATGGTTATTTTAGGGTTTTGCCGTTTTGGTTATTAAAGGGCGCGCCTTTTCCATCACCAAGTTGGTTATATAAAAGGCCTTCTCTTTCCAGCGCCGATTTGATCAACTCTCTCTCTCTGATCTGATCACTTCGGACTTTCGGAGGCGGATGAAGATCATATTTTAATAAAGAAAGAGCTGATCGAATAAATAGTCGGATGAAGATTTTCAAAAAAAGGGGAAGAGGTGAGATGAAGGACCTTCAGAGTGGATGAAGGGTCGAATGAAGAGTCGGACGACTCTTAATCCGACTCTGAAGGTTCTTTGTCCATCTCTTTTCCTTTTTTTTGAAGGTCCATCCAACTTTTTGGTTTTAGCTAGCTATTTCTTTATTAAAATATGTATCTTCACCCGCCCTGAAGAGTCGGACGAAGAGTTGGAGAAGGACCTTCAAACCAGATGAAGAGCCAGTCTGATTTGTGCGCTAAAGTGTTTTTGGAGGATAATTTCAGAGCCGGATGAAGAGTCGGATGAAGGACCAGAGCCGGATGGGGAGTCGATGAAGTGTCGGACGATCTCGTCCGACACTTCATCCGACTCTCTATCCGATTCTGAGTGTCCTTCATATTTCAGTGCTTCCAGTCCTTAATAGAATTTTTTAGTTTATATGGATTTAACTTTTGTAATTAATGCTCAATAGGAATTTGTAATTTTTGTATAAATTAGTGTTATTGAATTTTTTGTTCAAATTGCTATGTATGTTTTGGAATTGTGGATTTTAAATGTCTTCCTCTATTTTGGAAGTTGTTTGTTTTGCTATCCGTAAAACATAAAAAAAAAATAAAAATAGAATGCTACACGGACGTTTAATAAAGCGCCGTGTAGAAAGGTAGAATAAAAAAAGGTTTTCCGTTTTAATTAATAGTGTAAAAAACAATTCTACACGGCTGTTTATAAAAAAGTCTGTGTAGCTCTCTCGACTTTCTATCCACATTTATAGCTAAATGTCCGTGTAGAAAGGTTTAGGGTTACAAAAAGCTTTTTCGAGCAGGCTTCCAGCGCCGTTTTGATCAATTAATACTCTCTCTCTCTCTCTCTCTTTCTCTCTCTCTCTGTATTGAATTGGTCTGATTTCTGCGCAGACCGGAGCTGAGATCTTTGAAGTTAATTTGCATTTCTCCTCTCTATCCTGCTAGGTTAGTCTTCCTCTTTTCTCTCGCTGTCGATGAAACTTATTATTGCTTAATTATTTATGTCAATTATTTATTAATGCATGCATGCTTGATCTGTTTAGGTAATGTAAATAATTAGTGTATTGTGGTCCAATAACCGACCTATTGATGCTTTTAGGTCCATGCCCGTTCAAAATTAATCTAATAGGGATTAATTTTGGATAGTCCCCCGTTTGGGACTGCTCTTTGAATATTGTGTCTCATTTAGGATGTGAACACATTAATTAGCGGGATTTAATTAGTGTTTGAGAAAAATTCGTCAGCATTTCTCCTTATTGCTCCTACGAGTATGTGGTTTACGCATACTTGGGGAGTTAAGGGGAAATGCTGTCGAATTTTTCTTAAACACTAATTAAATCCCGCTAATTAATGTGTTCACATATGAGACATAATATTCGAGGAGTGGGTTACGATTGTAAACCGGCCCCTTTGTAAGCCAAGAATTTGTAACAATATATGTTGCTCGACCACCATGACTAATTGGAATCATTATTTTAATTTAATTTACAGATGGATCGAAGTTGGATGTACGAATTGCGGCGTGATAGTGCAGAATATTTGGCTCGCGTTGATGAGTTCATAAAATGTGCCGAGAGTTATAGAGTGAAGACAAAGGATAACGACATCTTGTGTCCTTGTAGAGATTGTAGCAATTTTAAAAGATTTGGGGACTTGGAAGAAATTAGAGCTCATTTGATTTGTCGGGGATTTCAGAAGAGATATACGTGTTGGGTTATGCATGGTGAGAAAATTGGGGAATGTAGTGCTACCAATAGAATTTTTGTTTTGGAAGACAATGTTGATATTAATGTAGAAGTTGTTGATAATTTTGAGCTTCATTCCAACGATGATTTTGAGAATGTCGAAAATTTTGATAATCTACTTGAACTTAATTACAACGAGGATGATTGTGTGAATATTGACGAAAATGCAGAATACGATTTTATTGAAAATCTAGAAGACATGTTACGTGATGTGGAAGATGAAATTAGTGATAAAAATTATAAAAAATTTCAGTATATGTCTAATGAATCCAAAAGGCCGTTATATCCCGGGTGTACCAAATTTTCAAAACTGTTAGCTGTGTTGAAATTGTTGAACTTAAAAGCAGACAATGGTTGGAGCGACAAGAGTTTCACGTCCTTATTAGAGCTCTTACGAGAAATGCTCCCAGATAACAACGAGTTACCCTGTACAATATATCAGGCGAAGAAGTTGATCTGTCCAATGGGCTTGAAGGTCGAAAAAATACATGCATGTCCGAATGACTGTGTATTGTACCGTGGAGAGTACGAGGCCATGCATGTTTGTCCTAAATGCGGTGTTTCACGGTACAGACGTAAGAACCAGGACACTGACGATGGTAACGATGAAGGAAACAAGGGTCGGGCTCCGGCTAAGTCGGTGTGGTATTTTCCGATAATACCGAGATTCAAACGGTTATTTGCAAATCCCAAAGATGCGAAATTATTGCGTTGGCATGAAGACGAGCGCAAAAGGGACGGTAAACTAAGACACCCAGCTGATTCTCCTCAGTGGAGAAACATTGATAGAGATTTCACAGAATTTGGTGGCGAATCAAGAAACCTTAGGCTAGGGTTGAGCACAGACGGAATGAGTCCGTTTGGAAGCATGAGCAGTCGGCACAGTACTTGGCCAGTTCTTATATGCATCTACAATCTTCCTCCTTGGTTGTGCATGAAACGCAGGTATATAATGATGTCATTACTAATCCAAGGACCCAGACAACCCGGAAATGACATAGATGTATATCTCGCACCATTAATTGAGGACCTCCAAAAATTGTGGAGGGATGGCATCCGGGTGAGGGATGCATACGGCAAAGAGCAATTTGAGCTGCGGGCCATGGTATTTTGCACCATAAACGATTTCCCCGCGTACGGAAATTTATCGGGCTATAGTACTAAAGGAGCAAAAGCGTGCCCTATCTGTGAAGATGACACGCAGGTGCTGAGGTTGAAAAATTGTAAAAAAAATGTTTTCATGGGGCACCGTAGGTTTCTTCCTATTAATCACCCATACCGTAAGAAGAAGAAAGAATTCAACGGGAACACTGAGCTTGGAGTGGCACGTCGTCCGTTAGACGGGAAGGGTGTCTTCCTGCTGGTTAAAAATCTTAAAGTTGTTTTCGGAAAACGTGCCAAAGCACCACCGAAAAATATTTGGAAAAAGAAGTCCATATTTTGGGAGCTACCGTACTGGGAATATTTAGAAGTGAGACACTGCCTAGATGTCATGCATATTGAGAAAAATGTCTGCGACAGTCTGATCGGCACATTGTTGAATATTCCGAGGAAGACTAAAGACGGTATCAATGCTCGAAAAGACATGGTGGAAATGAAAATACGACCCAAGCTTGCACCGCAGGATAAAGGGAAGCAAAAGGCATACCTACCTCCCGCAATGTGCACAATGTCGAAGACCGAGAAAACAAGCTTCTGTAAATGCCTTCATAGTATTAAAGTCCCATCAGGGTATTCTTCGAATATTAAGAAGCTTGTGTCGATGAAGGACATGAAATTGATTGGTCCGAAATCCCACGACTGTCATGTTTTAATGACACATATGATTCATGTTGCAATCCGGGGAATTTTACCAAAGCCCGTTCGACAAGCCATCACGAAGCTTTGTTTTTTCTTCAATGCAATTAATTCCAAAGTGATAGACCCGCTAAAATTGGACGCTCTGCAAAAGGAGGTCGTCGTTACTCTTTGCCATCTTGAGATGTATTTTCCGCCATCTTTTTTCGATGTTATGGTTCACCTTGTTGTTCACCTTATGAGGGAAATTAAGATTTGTGGTCCCGTGTTCCTGCGGTATATGTATCCATTCGAGAGATTCATGGGTATTTTGAAAAGTTACGTAAGGAACCGACATCGGCCCGAAGGTAGCATCATAGAAGGATATTCCACGGAAGAGGTGATTGAGTTTTGCACCAACTACATGACCGGTGTTGGTCCTATTGGCGTTCCAAAATCTCGATACGAGGGAAGGCTCCAAGGAGTAGGGACTATTGGGTTGAAAGCCATAGTTGCTGATAGAGATGAATTGTTAAAGGCACATTTTATTGTACTACAGCACATGGCAGATGTCACTCCCTATATAGATGAGCACATGGCAATCCTTCGACAACAGAACTACACGAGAAGTCAGAAGTGAATTACTGACGAGCATAACCTTTGTTTCATAGGATGGCTGAAAGAAAGAGTGAAGTCACACTCCGAAATGTCACCCGTAAGTGAAACGGTTAGATTACTGGGCCAAGGACCCCGAATGGTTGTTAGAACATTCCAAGGGTACGAGATTAACGGATATACATTTTACACTAAATTACAAAGTGATAAGAGCACCATGCAAAATAGTGGGGTGACGTTGGTGGCGACGTCTCAAGAATTCAGTAGATCAGGGGATGCCTGGCCTGTAATGGCATCAAAGTCATGTTACGGTGTTATTGAAGAAATTTGGGAGCTCGTTTACAATGCTCACCTCAGCATTCCCTTGTTTCGGTGTCAATGGGTCGAAGACCGTGGTGTTAAAGTTGATAACGACGGGTTCACAGTGGTAGATTTCAACAAAGTTGGGTATGTTGATGATCCGTTCATACTCGCCAAGCAAGCAACCCAAGTCTTTTATGTCACTGACCCGAGCGATGCTAGGTGGAGCATCGTCTTACCCGGAAAAAGAAGGATTGTTGGGATAGAAAACGTAATCGACGAAGAAGAGTACGACCAGTTCGATGAGATACCTCCATTTTGTGCCGATGTGCAAGCTGAGATAGCAACAACTACTGAAGAACAAGACGAAGCAAATTACATGAGATGTGACCACAGTGAAGGACTATGAGAAAATGTTCAAACAGTGGAAAAAAAGAGAAAAAGGAAAAAAAAAACCAATGTATAATATTTATTTCGTTTAACCGTGAACAATTTCATATTTATATTCCAGAAAAAAAACAATTTATAATATTTATTTCTTTTATATTTTTTCAGAGATGAATAGCCGAACGAAGAGACAAACCATAAGATCACTTAAGGTTAGTTCTATAATCTATCGCTGGATATTATTTCGTTTCTCATTAATTTGTATAATATGTATTAATGACTCGAATAGATAAGCATAGTTTATTTGCATTACTGATGAGATCTTTGGATGACTGTAAACCGATAATATTTACTTTGATGCTCAATTGCTGGATTGGAGATGCTCTTAGTTTTTGTTATTTCTCAATCTGTACTCATCTTCCTTAAGTAATGGATTTACTTTGTTGTTCGAAGAAAAAAAGTGAGAAGGGCAGGAAGATCGCCAAAATGAACAAGTACCCGCACAAATTAGGGTCAGGTGGTTACGAGGGTAAGTCGAAAGAATGGGCAAAAGTTATTTTGAAAAACCAACAGTCTGACTCACCCGTGGTTAAGATAAAAAATCCTAGGGGCCAAGATTGGCTCATGGGAAGATCTGAGGTAACCGTTGAGGGGCGGATAGTACTCCCAAAAGACGTGGAGCCCGTTGCTCATAAAATGGTAAGAGCCTTTTGTTATAACTGTGTCATTCAAACAAAATCATAACTCTGTGTACATTACTTAGTGTTTTGTTATAACCAATTTTTTAATTAACAGTTGGAGGTGGAGGAGGAGGTCAATTCTGGTGCCCAGACTGTCGCAAGACAAGAAGATTCCTTGTCCTTGGCGCTCCCGAATCCAGAACACACCGGTCGAGTTAGGGGCAGAGGGGTCTACACGGGCTGGAAGGAGGAATTCAATGGAGCAAAACCCCGGAGAAGACCTCGTGCCAAGGTCAACAAAGACGAGATGGAATCAAGGTTGGCGCAGGTGCGCCAGGAGGTACGCGAGGAGCTTTCAATGGAGTACAACCAGAAGCTGGCTAAGCTGGAATCAAGGATGGTGAACCAAATGCACCAAATTAGGCAGCCATCCGAGGACCGACCTCCCGTTTCTCCGGGAATTCGGCGAAGCAGTCAGGCATCCGGGACCGAAGTGATAGGCGGTTTGGACAATCTAAAGGTAACCACTACTTGTTCATAATCGAAAGGTATTGTTGATTCTCGCGGTTAATTCGCTAGACAATATTATTTCATTCTAAAGACAACTAATTGCTGATAATTATTGCAGGAGGCCACAGCATGCGACCTCGTCATGTATTTCGGTACTACTCCTCTGACCATTGCTAAGGGCACTGTATATCCTCCTGCAGCCGGTGATCAGTTGAGGCCCAACTATCTCCGCGTAGTGATTGAGAAGATCACGCAGGATTGGGCTGTGAGAATACCTCTTCCTGTCCCTGTCGATGAAATGGTGGTGCTTGATGATGCCCGCTATTCGACAGTCCAATGGCCGAAAAATCAAATTATTTTGGACAATGTACGTAAACTCCAAATTAATGGGATATCTTATTCAAATAATTCTTTTCAAATACTTGAAAAAGACATATACAAAATTTGATACAGATACGAATAGGTGAGACAATCAATGAGGATGAAGCATTGTCACCGGTACGGGACATGGAATTATACTTGGTGTCTGTTGCGCCAGAAGTGCCTGATGCGCCAGTGGATGCGCCAGTAGATGCGCCAGTGGATGCGCCAGTAGATGCGCCAGTGGATGCGCCACTAGACCGTACGGGGCTCACAGCAGAAGAGGTTAGCCGTTTGCCTGGTCAGTTGCAGACTCTCCACGCCCACTTGATCAAGGCACCCAAGGACATGACGGCTGTTACCTTCAGTGTCCCCCCCGGTATGTTTCTACACGATGGCAGGGAGGTCGTGCTGCCTTTCACATAATTCAACGACTTTCTACAGGGCGCCTCGTCAAGCGATAAATGGCTCGATGTGGGAGTCATCACCGTTTTCCTCATGTTAGTGACCAATCAATTATTTATATCATGTGTATAGCACTCAAATATATACTCTAATGTAAAATGATGATTTTTCAGGTTCCTAGTTCAGAAATGCCGTGAGACCGCATCGAAAGGTAAGGTGAACTTGTGTGCACTTTTGGACCCCGGCAGAATTAATGGAAATATGTTGGAATGGTATGAGGATGATTGTGTCGACTACTTGCGTAAAGCGATGCATCATGCTCGTGGGGATCAAAAGAAATTTCTTCTCCTGCCATACCACCAAAGGTAGGTTACTTGTAACCCTTAATTGTTTATATTTTCAGTTAAACAATTACACAATGAACCATAGCAAACAGTTGTGTCACCATTACATGCTAAAATATATATGTCACTAATTTTATGCTAAAGTACTACAATTCTTCTCCCCCCACAGCTCCCACTGGTGTTTGTTGGTGATTGTGCCACTTGATATACGATTTATGTCATGGATTCAAGGCGGCCCGACAAATCCATCACCACTCAGCAGTCCAAAAGAGTCATGACTGTTATAATTAAGTAAGTTATCTAAATATCACTTGGTTTGATTTTTTTTTTTATAATTGTGGAATTGCTAATTACAGTCACTCAATTTTGTAAGGGCTTTTCGGCAATATCTTAAAGAGGGTGGAGTGCAGAGCACGGGTAAGAGCAGAAATAAAATGAATGGGCTCTGGAAGGAGGTGAGCACACTATAATTTTATAATTTCATATTTTTGGGTTCAAAAATTTATTGTCATTCTGACATAGGCTGCTGAATGTAAATATCAGTGCCCACAACAGATTGGCGGTTGGGAATGCGGTTATTACACGATGATTTTTATGTTTCACTTTGTTGAGAGCATACAATTCAAATGGCCAGCATATCCGGTATGTAATTCATATGTTTTGCCTTGACTTGTCAATACAATTAATATTGATTTCCTCTAAACTTGTTTTATTAGTTGCATTGTTATAATTGCAATAATTTATTTCTATAAAGCAAAACAGAGATGTAGTTGCCATATTTTTGTAACTTGCATGTTTCGAATTTTTTGTAGTATTCACCAGATTCAAAGAGTTACTCCAAGGAGCAGTTAGATCAGTTTAGATGTATGTGGGCAGATTTTTTTATAAAACAATTTTGTAAACCAGAATATGGATTTGTATGATCTTTGTATAATTCAGTGTACATGAATTTTGTATTAATTTTTGATATAATTTGGAAATTTCGAAAATTTAGGGGTTTTGGTATTCTTATTTTGGAAATTCTCTGTTCTGGAATTGATCTGATTTTAAATGGCTGGCAAAACTGGAGGCTAGCCAAAAAAAAGCAAAAAATTAAAAAAAAAAGTAGTTCAATTATACACGGACATTTTAAAATTTATCCGTGTAGAAAGGTTTTTCCAAATTAAAAAAATAAAGAAGAAAATTAATACATAAAATTATATATTAAAAAAATATTAAAAAATAAGAGAGCTACACAGATATTTAATTATAGATTCGTGTAGAAAGATCATTCAATATTAAAAAAATATTAAAAAATAAGAGAGGTACACGGATATTTAATTATACATCCGTGTAGAAAGGTGTTTCCACATTAAAAAAATAAAGAAGAAAATTAATACATAAAATAATATATTAAAAAAATATTAAAAAATAAGAGAGCTACACGTATATTTAATTATACATCCGTGTAGAAAGGTCATTCAATATTAAAAAATATTAAAAAATAAGAGAGGTACACGGATATTTAATTAGACATCCGTGTAGCAAGGTGTTTCCACAATAAAAAAATAAAGAAGAAAATTAATACATAAAATTATATATTAAAAAATAAGAGAGCTACAAATATTTATTTATACATCCGTGTAGAAAGATATTTCAATATTAAACAAAATTAAAAAATAATAGAGCTACACGGATATTTAGATAAATAACCGTGTAGAAATCTAATTGTACACGGGTTTTTATGTAATAATCCGTGAAGCTCGGTTATGGAGAGCGCCAGTGTCAAGTATTTGTAAACGGCTGTGTATGTAATAATCCGTGTAGCTATTCAGTAATTGTACACGGTAAATATCCGTGTGTATATATACAAGGATTTCTAAACCGTGACAGCCTACGCGGAGGGAAATCCGTGTAGCTCGCTTGTTTATGTCCGTGTATAATCACTTATTCTGTAGTAGTGACTTTGATATTATCTTGGTTTATATATTTTATCATTTTGTATTATTGCATCTTTATTTTCTTTTAGCTAGGGTGATACTATTCAAGCATAATCGAATACAATAAAAAAAATATAACCGAAGAAAGAATGAATATAACTAAGTGTAAAGACGTCAGTGAAAAATAACTATTGCTTGAAAAAAAAAATGCATCCCTGCTGAATAATTCGATGGTTTCTGCATGAACTCAAAACTGCTGAATAATTCAACAGTTAATTGGAGCCATGCATATCACTGAACTATTAAACGTTTATGCTAGCTATGAAATGAGATTTGACTATAAGTTTGTTATATATATACTAGTTAAGTGTCCGTGCCTTGCAATGGGGAAACAAAAAATTTAGTCATCAAAACAGGGTAATTATTCAATCAATTGAAAAAAAAAATGTGAAAAGTGAAGGATAATTTATTCATTCTATGAGTTGCAATGTGATCATTTTGCTATCCCTTGCTGGTTATCAGATGATCCAAAAAATCATGGTAGTGTCCTGGTTCTGAAACTGTGTACTATTTCAATTGTTACCAATTAGGTTCTGTACCAGTACAGTCACTTAGAAATCAGTAATTTCAAATCTTTATCCTTCTTAATTTCCAGCACAACCATATCCAATTCAAATTCTGGAAATTAGAAATTAATAATAAATACAACCAAACTTTCTTTTACTCAATTCGAAAGTTAATTATTTGTTTAAAAAATAGAAGAGGAGAAATATAGAACCGATCAAGGGAAGAATGAGGAGAACATATAGAGTGCTAGGCCTTGTAATTTACCGCTCATCTTCTCCACCTATTTGCCCTCCCCTCCTTAAATAAGAAAAATTAAATCAAATGTCAGAAAAATTAAATTAGAACAATAAAGCCAAAGCTTCAATCAGATATAACCCCATTCTTCTCCAATGGAGAATAAAATTAACAAACCAGCAAACAGACCGGATAAACAGGGATGAACTTTCTCCAAGGTCAGCGATTCCGAAAATCGTAAGAAAAGAAAAGAAAAAAGTAAAAGAAAAAGTAAAAGGAAGAAGCTAACCTTGGAGAAGTCGCCACAGCAATCGCCTTGAAGAGGAAAACAGTGAGAGAGAGCGCTCCCTTAAAGAGAAGATAGTATGAGAGAGAGACAGTGAGAGAGAACGTCTTGAAGAGAAGATTGTGAGAGAGTAGAGAAAAAGAGGAGAGGAAGACGCATCGTCTTTTTTTGTTTTTGAAAGGAGTGGATAGAGACCACATTTTACATTTTTCTGAATTTCAAATTTTCAAATTTTTTTATTGATACAAAAAAAAAAATATATATATATATATATAGAGAGAGAGAGAGAGAGAGAGAGATTGACTAATGTGCATTCGTATGCATATGGCCCGATATGCATACGGTCTAAATTTGAAATTTCAAAATCTAAAACGTCGATCCGGACTGTTCATCTTGTTCTCCATATTAATATGTACTTGGAGACCACATTTTACATTTTTCTAAATTTTTTTACTATTTATTAAGCCACTTTGAAAATTGCTGATCCAACGGTGGCATAATAAATAGTAAAAAAAATCAGAAAAATGTAAAATGTGGTCTCCAAGTACATATTAATATGGAGAACAAGATGAATAGTTCGGATCGACGTTTTAGATTTTGAAATTTCAAATTTGGACCGTATGCATATCGGGCCATATGCATACGAATGCACATTAGTCAATCTCTCTCTCTCTCTCTCTCTCTATATATATATATATATATATATATTTTTTTTTTTGTATCAATAAAAAAATTTGAAAATATGATACTCTACTTACATAAGCATATGAGGCTATATGCTTATAAGATATTTTTTCATTTTTAAAATTTAAAAAGTCGATTTGAACCGTTAGATGCGATCTCTATATTGAAATGTGCTTGGAGACCAAATTTTCTATTTTTCTGAATTTTTTTACTATTTATGAAGCGATTTTCAAAGTGACTTAATAAATACTAAAAAAATTCAGAAAAATGTAAAATTTAGTCTCGAAGCACATTTCAATATAGAGATCCCATCTAACAATTCAGATCGTGTTACGTTACGGAATTTTAATAATTAAGTTCAAAGGATTTAAAAGCAAGAATCAAGTTAATTGTGCTAATAAAATGGAAATTTAAACCTTAATTAAGGTTCCCCTAAATAAGTAAGTTAAGTGTGAATCGAAACCGCGTCGAAATTTCGAGATTTTGAAACTTTATAGGCTGAGTGCGGATGGGATTGACCCGCAGTGCGGGTGGGTGCATCCGCACTCATGCAATTCTGTGTTGGTCTGAATTTTCTAAGTACTGAGTGCGGATGGATGGACCCGCACTGCGGGTGGAAAGCATCCGCATTAGGCTCAGACTTTTTCTGAAATTGTACCGAAAAATTAACTAAGTACTGAGTGCGGGTGAGTGACCCGCACTGCGGATGGGTCCAGCCGCACTCGTGAATTTCTGTATTGAACTGAATTTCCTGAAATCGGCTAAGTACTGAGTGCGGATGAGGTTGACCCGCAGTGCGGGTGGAATTCATCCGCACTACGCTCGAATTTTCCTGAATTTGGACTGAAAACTTTCTAAGTCCAGAGTGCGGGTCAAGCCACCCGCAGTGCGGATGGGTGCATCCGCATTCAGGGTATTTTTAACCCTAAAACCCAAATCAAAGCTTCTCTCTCTCTCTCACTTCACCATTTCCCCATTTTCTTGTGATTTTTGCCCAAATAGAAGAAAAAGAGTGTGAGAACTTTCCGTTTCTTTCAGACTCCCGATTGTTGTGAGAAATCGAGTTTGGAACCGAGAAAGCAGCCGAGGATCTCTCCGAACTCTCCTATTTCGTATTTCTTTCTCTCCTTCTTTCTTTCGAAACCTCGAATTTTCTCGATTTCTCAGATTCTCGTTTTAAACTCGAGATTTGTGTTCGAATTGCTCGAGGACTAGTTCCTCTACACTCCTTACTAGTTTATTTGTCAATCTTTTTCCCGATTTCTTCCGATTTGTGAAATCTGATTTCTAGGGTTTCGTGCCAAAAATGAAAGTGGGCATAATCGTGATTTGATTTGTTTAACCCGACCAATTAGACTTGTAATCGGTAGGGTTGCTTCCTGATCGTGAATTTTTAGAACGTTTAACGGTTAATTTGAGGTTTTGACCAAATTAGGGTTTAACCAATCGGTAAATTGAATTGATCCGAGAACCAAAGTAGTGAAACGGTGATTGATGGTTACCAAAGTGAAATGGTATATGGCTAGAGGGCCTAGATGCAATTGTGCACCGTTATATGAAATTTTAATAAGAAAGGAGGAACCGAAAGGGATCGATACCATAACATAATAATTGATTTAAGACTGTGTAAACCATAAGCAAACGTATGGACCACTGAACCCGAATTAAACCAAGGATACGTATAATATAGGTATAGGCTCGGTCGAGCAAGACTTAACGAGGCAAATTCGAGACGCCTGATCCGTAACTAAGCGGTACGCTCGTCTTACACAGGTGCGGGATTCTTGGACTTGTTTGATACTTTATTTTCAGGAATTAAACTGTTATTCGTTTGTCATGTTGAATCTCATTGATTGCATCATTGAATTGTGTAAAGCATTTGCATAGCCCAATCAAATTAAACTCGAATTGATATGACTTGAGTGATTTGCATGCTGGTTGTTCGCTTCTCAGAGTGTGCTTACAAAGTTCCAAATACAACTAATTGTACTTGTTTTAAACCTTGAATCCACTCACGTCTAGGATTGCAAGTGTACAATCCTATCCGTGTAGTAAAATAAGGTATCGATCCTCAGGGACGGTTAAACTCAATTCTAGACTTTCACAAATCCAAGTTAGGTACTAGAAGTTTGAAGAATTGGGTTTGGTTTGTTTATGTTTCCTAATTTCGGGTGTCAATTCAATTAACAGTAAATGAAAGCAATTAAAGGTTTTGATTTTGAACAATGATAAAAGGCGTTCCTAGGGTTTCAGGTTTCATCCCAAACTTTGCCTTCTCTGGACCTATCATGCGACTCGCATCATCTCTGATGCGACCCGTATGATACGACTCGCATCATCTCTGATGCGGGTCGCATGGCCCTCGAGCAGAGCTGACATGTGTTCGTATCTAAGTTGATTTTTTGTGCGAGGCTTCAACCTGTGGCTCTCGCCTACTGGTATCTAACTTAAATTGATTGTCTGGTTAACTAGAGGTATCTACAACCTTTCGATAATAGAAATTTCACCTCTCGGCTACTATTGATCTTAGATCTACCTCAAATGCTCAATCACAATTACAAGATACATCAAGGCCAAATTACTAGAAGAGATGCTATAGACATCTAACAGTAGACAATCAAGAATCAATCAAGAAATCACAATCAAGCAAACAATGAATACTCAAACAACAATCACACAAGTTCAAACTTAGATCAAAACATCATTCAACTCAAAGACAAGGTTTAGAGACTACATCCTAACCCTAAGAACTAGAGATCTACTCAAGCATAGCAAAAGAAAGCATAAAAGAGAGAGAGAATAGGCAGATCATGATGAAGCTCAAAGATCCAAGGTGGATTGGAGAGGATCTTGCAATCTTCTCTTCTTCTCCAAGCGATCTCCAATCTCTCTCTTCTCTCTTGATCTTTTCTCTCTCCTTGAGGCTTTGAATCTTTAAATTTCGGAGCTCCCTCTCTGGTAGCAGGGGTGGCCTATTTATAGGCTTTTTAAAATGAGTGCTTCAATTCTGGGCCTTTGCTGTCTGCTCTGGAAACTCGCGATGCGACCTGCATCAGGTCTGATGCAACCTGCATCGACTCTGATGAGGGTCGCATCAACTCTGATGAGGGTCGCATCGACTCTGATGAGGGTCGCATCGGCTCTGATGAGGGTCGCATCGGATGTGATGAGGGTCGCATCGGATGTCTCAGATTTCAGTAACTTCCCTGATTTTGCCCGTTTTCGCCTGATTCCTGCAAAGTAAGAACCAAAACATAGCAGTACCACATTCTATGGATATTCAATGTAAAAGGCACCATTTGTTGGTTCAAAACATAGATTTTTGTATGGAAACAAGTCGAAATAATAGGTCTAATAAAGTGATATCAAATTCCCCCAAGCTTAACCTTTGCTTGTCCTCAAGCAGAGATCTGTTCTTTGTTACCGGGCTGGACTCTAAATGCAAGTTAAGTTCCTAAATGTGAAAATTTACATGAGTTGCTTAAATCAAGAACCTCGAGAATCTTTATGGTATGATTTGGACTTTCCTTGATCAATTTTGATTCACCCCACAAATTGACTAATCAAACTTCAAGTTCTAGAATGTTTTAATACTTGCAAAGCTGAATACTCGAATTGATCAATCTATCATTCTTTTACTAAAATCAAGCTCTCATTTGTGGAGATTTTCCCTTTTTCTCCCCCAAGCTTGGAACAAGCTTAGGTTAGCAAGTCGCGGACTTCGTGTGTTGATATATGCAAAAGTTATTATTCTTTTCTAAATTTGGGAGACGAGCTCAAAGGCGCCCAACAGGACTTATTGCCAGTACTCTTATTTTCTCCATCTTTTTATTTTTTTTTATTCTTTTGCTTTTGCACATATACCATGAATACACACATCCATTGATATTCATTCATACCAATGGATATCCAAATTTTTCTTTATTTAAAATCCCCATTTCCCTATTTAAAAGGCACAGTTCAGTTTCAAAATTTGATTTTTGATACAATTCAAGTTTTCATCCTTTCATGTTCTCAAAACATCCCTTCCTAATCAGTTCTTTGATCAATTATGAGGTTAGTTCTAATTTTTCAAAGTCATCCAAATCACAACCAAAATTGTTCAAACAAGTCCTTAACCCAAGCAATCACACAAATTTATCACCTAAAAATGCAAATTTTGGAAAAATAAACATGACCTAAATGCAGATACAGTTTTCTTCTATTCACCCCCCCCCCAAGCTTGAATGAAGCATTGTCCTCAATGCTTGAATTCACACAAGAAAAAGTAAAATAGAAGAAAATATGGAAACTAACCAGACATGGAGTGGGGGGTGAGGCGGGGGCGTCTCACGGATTGGTGGGAGGTGGATCAGGCGGCACTGGGGGAAGCACCCACTTCTGTGGTACACGGACCATGCGATCAAGCCCTTGCATCAGGAGAATCCACAAGATTTCTTTCAAGGTCATGATAGAGCACCTGATCGCGCCTGTGTTAGCTTTCAATTTCTCCAAGAGCGTGGCAGTCCGATCGGGTTTGAGATCTGCACTTATGATCACAAGACAAGATTTATCTGGGACTAGGAACTCATACCTGAAGTTAAAGCTAGCTTGGAGATTCTTGAGTTCAAAAGTCGGCGCCTCTGGTTGGGCTTTGACACAACCCGCGTCTGGTGCAATCGGCTCGCGTACGGATCCCGCGTGAGTTTCATCCAACCCGCTTCCTCTGGTCTCCAAGTCTTCAGGTCGTGGGACGCGACTCGCGTGAGATTCATGCGGCCCGCATCCAGGTTCCTCCAGGTCAACAGTTGTCACCTCTGCTCCATACACTGGTTCTAACTCGTTTGTTTCAACCTGCAACTCATCAGGGTAATTTTTAACTGAACTCTCGTATCCCTCGCGGAGTTGTCCCTTAGCCAATTGATCCATTAGCGTATTCATCATCTTGCTTCGAGCAGCTAATTGGGCATTGATCGCTTGCATCTGCTCGAGCATCATCTGATTCATCTTCCCTTGCTGGTGCATGAAGTCACTCACAGCGGGATCAATGTACGGCTCGGGTGGATCAGATTGAAATGCGTGGTTGTTCGAGTTGTTGAATGGTGCATTGTTGTAGAAATTGCGATTGTAGGTGCTGAGATAGTTGACCTGCTCGGGTTCCTCATCCCATTCCGCCAGTGGGCAAGACTCGTAAGAATGCCTCATGTCCCCACACATAACACATGGCTGTGGTCGATGGTTACCGACTGACTTCATGCTCATTTTGATTAGAGTCTCTTGCATGGCTTCCTCCAGCTCGGCAGCTCTAGCAGATAGAGCTGTGATCTGATCAACCCTGTATCGACTGCCTCCTCCTCCTCGAGAATTGTCGTGGCCGGACCACTGTTGGTATGTTGCCATAGCGTCTTGAGCTTCTCTGTCTCTTCCACGCGAGTCGCGTCGGTTGTGATGCGGGGCGCGTCGAGAGGTGGTTGTGCAGGAACAGCTGTGTTCCTGTGGTAAGAGAAAAATAAAAGAAAAAGATACAAATTAAAATCTAGATTAACTTGGATAAGCAAAAATCTAGAAAAGAATTAATAGCCGTCCCCGGCAACGGCACCAAAACTTGTTCGCTTCTCAGAGTGTGCTTACAAAGTTCCAAATACAACTAATTGTACTTGTTTTAAACCTTGAATCCACTCACGTCTAGGATTGCAAGTGTACAATCCTATTCGTGTAGTAAAATAAGGTATCGATCCTCAGGGACGGTTAAACTCAATTCTAGACTTTTACAAATCCAAGTTAGGTACTAGAAGTTTGAAGAATTGGGTTTGGTTTGTTTATGTTTCCTAATTTCGGGTGTCAATTCAATTAACAGTAAATGAAAGCAATTAAAGGTTTTGATTTTGAACAATGATAAAAGGCGTTCCTAGGGTTTCAGGTTTCATCCCAAACTTTGCCTTCTCTGGACCTATCATGCGACTCGCATCATCTCTGATGCGACCCGTATGATGCGACTCGCATCATCTCTGATGCGGGTCGCATGGCCCTCGAGCAGAGCTGACATGTGTTCGTATCTAAGTTGATTTCTTGTGCGAGGCTTCAACCTGTGGCTCTCGCCTACTGGTATCTAACCTAAATTGATTGTCTGGTTAACTAGAGGTATCTACAACCTTTCGATAATAGAAATTTCACCTCTCGGCTACTATTGATCTTAGATCTACCTCAAATGCTCAATCACAATTACAAAATACATCAAGGCCAAATTACTAGAAGAGATGCTATAGACATCTAACAGTAGACAATCAAGAATCAATCAAGAAATCACAATCAAGCAAACAATGAATACTCAAACAACAATCACACAAGTTCAAACTTAGATCAAAACATCATTCAACTCAAAGACAAGGTTTAGAGACTACATCCTAACCCTAAGAACTAGAGATCTACTCAAGCATAGCAAAAGAAAGCATAAAAGAGAGAGAGAATAGGCAGATCATGATGAAGCTCAAAGATCCAAGGTGGATTGGAGAGGATCTTGCAATCTTCTCTTCTTCTCCAAGCGATCTCCAATCTCTCTCTTCTCTCTTGATCTTTTCTCTCTCCTTGAGGCTTTGAATCTTTAAATTTCGGAACTCCCTCTCTGGTAGCAGGGGTGGCCTATTTATAGGCTTTTAAAAACGAGTGCTTCAATTCTGGGCCTTTGCTGTCTGCTCTGGAAACTCGCGATGCGACCTACATCAGGTCTGATGCAACCTGCATCGACTCTGATGAGGGTCGCATCAACTCTGATGAGGGTCGCATCGACTCTGATGAGGGTCGCATCGACTCTGATGAGGGTCGCATCGACTATGATGAGGGTCGCATCGGCTCTGATGAGGGTCGCATCGGATGTCTCAGATTTCAGTAACTTCCCTGATTTTGCCCGTTTTCGCCTGATTCCTGCAAAGTAAGAACCAAAACATAGCAGTACCACATTCTATGGATATTCAATGTAAAAGGCACCATTTGTTGGTTCAAAACATAGATTTTTGTATGGAAACAAGTCGAAATAATAGGTCTAATAAAGTGATATCACTGGTATGGTTGTAGGTTATGTCGGTCTATTATGATCTGATTTGATTGAAAGTCACCACGATTTGATTTGGATATGTATGTGAATGGATTTACGAAGTTAAGCACTTGGATCCAATGAATTTGCCAAGTCGGGCTGTATGCTGACTTGGATTCCCAGGATCCTAAATGGCCTTAGGTGAACGGCCCTCGATATTCCCAGTACCGGTTGGGATGAGGGAGGGTGATTATGTTATGAGATGTGATTGGAAATCGTGGGTGACTAGTGTGTAACGTCTATGGCTCGGTGGCATTCTCCTACGTGTTAATGCATTTGAAATGTCAATTGACTATTACGACTATTGGAATGATTCCAACGAGGATTTTCTTTATATGATTTGAACCAGACCTTAATAAACTGTTAAGCCAAGCGATTGCAGATGGGTGTCAGATAAAGGGTCCAGCGGTTGGCCATTTGTAGGTGTCAGTAACCCTACAGATGTGGGTTTGATAATGGTTCAGCTCGAAAGAACATCTGTAATTGCTACAAGCCCTATTGAATTGAGTTAAGCCAAAATATCTGTTGTGTTTGAAATTCATCTTGGAAATTCCGTAAACTGTGTTTCAGGTTGATTAATTGTTGTCGAGTATTGGCATTCTGTTATTTATTATTATATATATCTATTTGCATTGTTATTGTTTGGGTTTCATTTTTGAATATAGAGTTTGATTGCAAGTCCAATAGTCTAAAATGTGGTAAATTCGCACTGAGAATTTATTTTCACCCCCACCCCTCCCGGTTATTTTACAGGTACTGGTGCGACTGATTCCGGAGAGTCACGCAAGTAGTAGGCCATAGTAGCTTACCATCTCATGACCCTAGATATATTTTGGTGTATAGTTTTAGGGTAGGCCTCATGGTTGGTATCCGGATGAGATACTTTTGTTGTATTATTTACTGTCCAGACTGTGTACTCTGATTTTATATTAGAAACTTATTTTATTTCTTGTTGTTTGGTTTGAATTGTTAATTGCCTTGTAAGCATACACGGCGTTGTATGCTTACGGCGGGGGACTGTTACGACCCGTGGCCGCGGGGTGTGACAGCTCTCTTCGGTGGTATCAGAGCTCAAGGTTTAAACCTAACCAGACTGATAGGATACGTGAGTGGGGTACGTTATACTTAGGGTCGTCACGGCTAACGACTTGTTCGTTCTACGGGATAAGTGTATGCAAACTTAATAAATTGTTTTCTTCTTATTTAAGTTATGGAAGGACGTCACAGTAGGGGACGACCTAGAATCAGGAATTGTGATCCTATCCAGGATCCACAGAACGAGCCAATTGTTCAAGCAAGTGAGGCTGGATCTGTTGGGCCTGAGGTCCAGAGAGTTGATCTTGGACCTGGAGGTGCGCAGAACCGGGACCGAGATCTAGACGATAGATTCATTGCGGCTTAGGAGAGAGGCCGCCAAGCAGAGAGACGTGAGGTGGCACCGGAGGCTCCCCGAGGAGGTCCGAAAGATTTTAGGAGGTTGTACGACTCCTTCATGCGCCTTAATCCACCTCGGTTTAATGGCACGGGCGAGTATGCCGCTGCTGAAGAATGGCTCGCGAGCATGAATGCGAAGCTAGTTCTATGTAGAGCACCAGAATAAGATATGGTAGAGCTGGCAGAGCAGCAGTTAGAGGATGGTGCTAGATTCTGGTGGGATGGAGCCCGACGTAGTTATGTCGGGGAAGAGGCCAAGATTCCGTGGGAGTGGTTCTAGCAGCAGTTCACTCGACGGTTTCTGAGTAACATACAGCGAGAGGCGCTGCGGAGGAAATTTCTAGACTTAAGGCAGAGTGGGCGAGTTGTGGCAGATTATAACAACGAGTTCCTCGCCTTGTCCAGGTATGCGTCTGATGTGCAGACTGATGTGGTGAGATACCATAGGCAGTACCTGGATGGACTGGATGGAGGGATATCGATGATTGTGGATACCCCTATGGCTACTGAGCTGCAGGCCATGATGGATCACGCTGAGCAAGTGGAGTTGCACAGCAAGAGAAGAAGGTCGGAGATGACGGAGAGGAATGTGAAGCAGAGGGAGGACCAGAACCAACAATTTAGGTCGAGGGGAGGACCGTCGACAGCTAGACCGCCCCCGAGGCAATTTATGGCACCTAGACCCCCTTCGAGGCAGATAGCAGCACCGGTACTCCGACCGGGTTTTGTTTCGGTGTGGTGCCGTTCATGCAACCAGGCACACTCTGAGATAGACTGCAGACGCCGCAACCAAGCATGTTACACTTGCGGCAGCATGGAGCATTGGGCGAGAGAGTGCCCGAATGCGGCACTAAGGTTCCAGAGAGACAGCGGTGGCGGAGGGCCCATGGGACGTGGATCGGGTAGACCACCATTCCGTGGTCGAGGTGCTTCTCAGACCAGCGGAGGCAGGATTGGAGGTCGAGTGGCTGCCCACGCGCTTGGTATAGCAGAGGTGGCATATGACACAACGAGGGCTCTGGAGGAAGGTGAAGGCTCGAAACCGGTTGATTCTCGAGCTGAGGTGATGACAGGTATACTTTCTATCTCCGATGAGAGTGCATATTGTTTGATAGATAGTGGGTGTAGCCATTCCATTGTATCGAAGGCTTGGGTAGAAAAGTATAACTGGTCAACTGAAACCAATAACCAAGTCCTGAGTGTTCAAACCCCTTTCGGTTCGACTGACCGAAAAATAACCATATGCCGAAACCGAAAAGTCAGAGTTGATGGAAGGGATCTCGAGATAGACCTGTTGGTTATGGAGATCACGGGTTACGACGTTCTATTGGGGATGGATTGGTTAACAAGACATGCCGCGACGATCGACTGTCCGCACCGCAGGATTTGTTTTGTGACCGCAAGAGGTAGTATGTCGTGCATGATGAACTGCAGAAAGGTTGGAGGGGAAATACCATGCATTTCGGCTGTGGAAGTTAGGCATCTGATCGATTCAGGATGCACTGCATATTTGGCGGCAATAATGTACACTACTGCGGAAGTTCCTGAGATGAGTACGATTCCAGTGGTGTCGGAATTCGTGGACGTGTTTCCGGAGGAAATAGTAGGGGTACCACCGGAACGAGAAGTGGAGTTTGGCATTGAAGTGGTACCAGGTACGACACCAATTTCAAAGAGTCCGTATCGGATGGCTCCTGCAGAATTGAAAGAACTCAAGGCCCAATTAGAAGAGATGCTGGAAAGCGGGTTTATTAGACCGAGCACATCTCCATGGGGTGCTCCGGTGTTGTTTGTGAAGAAGAAGGATGGTACCTTGCGGTTATGTATCGACTACCGTGAATTGAACAAGGTGACCGTCAAGAATAGATACCCGTTACCCCGAATCGACGACTTGTTTGATCAGCTGCAAGGATCTTCGATCTACTCCAAGATAGACCTGAGAACTGGGTACCACCAGCTGAGAATACGTCCGACTGATGTGGAAAAGACAGCCTTCCGAACGCGCTATGGGCATTACGAATATCTGGTGATGCCGTTCGGGCTAACAAACGCTCCGGCTGCATTTATGGATATGATGCAACGAGTGTTTCATGATCTATTGGATTCAACTGTGGTGGTGTTCATCGATGATATCCTGGTATATTCAAGGTCACGTGAGGAGCATGAGGTACATATGCGGATAGTGTTGCAGAGATTGAGAGATCATCAACTATTCGCAAAGTTTTCGAAGTGTGAGTTCTGGCTTGAGAAAGTGGCGTTTCTTGGTCACGTGATATCAGGTGAAGGGTTGGCAGTGGATTCAGAAAAGATTCGGGCGGTGACTGATTGGAAGAGACCAGAAACAGTTACGGAGATTCACAGTTTTCTGGGGCTAACCGGATATTATAGAAGGTTCGTAATTGGATTTTCACAGTTGGCTGCTCCCCTTACGAAGTTGTTACATAAAGGTGTGAAGTTCGAGTGGGGTGCCACTCAAGATCAAAGCTTTGAGGAGTTGAAGAATCGGTTAGTATCTGCACCGGTTCTTGCCATGCCTATTACTGACGAGGAGTATACGGTCTACACTGATGCACCCGGATCTGGGTTGGGATGTGTGTTGATGTAGAAGGACCATGTTATAGCGTATGCCTCTCGGCAGTTGCGATCGCACGAACAGAATTACCCGACCCATGATTTGGAGCTGGCTGCAGTAATCTTTGCCTTAAAGATTTGGCGACATTACCTGTATGGAGTGAGGTGTCGTATCTTCACGGATCACCAAAGCTTGAAGTATATCTTCACTCAACGGGAGTTGAATTTGAGGTAGAGGAGATGGTTGGAGCTGATGAAGGACTATGATCTGGATATTCAGTATCATGCAGGAAAGGCAAATGTAGTAGCTGATGCGTTGAGCAGGAAGAGTCAGATAAATCTGGCATCGATTATCACCAGCAAGACACATCTTCTCGAGGAAATGAGAAGAATGAATCTGCACGTCGGCGCATCCCGTGAGTTTGCATTGGAAACCTCATCTCGATTGATTGGAGATAGCAATAGCGCAGGTACATCTACAGTTGCCTCGATTATCTTGGCTGCGGTCGAGGTTCGACCAGAATTACACGAGCAGATTCGAGCAGCACAACAAGAGGACCCAAAGTGCCAGCAGTTCCGGCAACATTTTGAGTCAAATGCAGACTCGCCATTCCAACTCCACGAAGATGGTATTCTGCGGTTCCATGACCGCATATGCGTTCCGAATGACTCCGGTCTGAAGAATCTAATTCTGTCAGAAGCACATGACTCGGGGTATACCATTCACCCTGGTGAAGTCAAGATGTACCAAGATCTAAAGCGACACTTCTGGTGGCCAAAGATGAAAAGAAACGTGCAAAACTATGTGGAGAAATGTCAGGTCTGTCAGCAAGTCAAAGCAGATAGACGGAAGAGGGCGGGATTACTAAGACCTCTGGAGATACCCATGCGGAAATTTGAGTCGATCACTATGGACTTCGTGACTGGATTTCCGAGAACCGTTGGACGATATGATGCCATATGGGTGATAGTGGATCGGCTGACGAAGATTGCACACTTCATTCCACTCCGGATCGAGACATCCGGAAGAGAGCTAGCCGATCTGTTCTTGCAATACCAGTTTAAATACCACGGATGTTCGCGGCACATCATCTCCGACCGAGACACTCGATTCACCTCTCACTTTTGGGAAAGCTTTCAAGAAGCTATGGGCACGAAATTGAGATTCAGTACAGCCCATCATCCGCAAACCGATGGTCAATCCGAACGAACAATCCAAACATTGGAGGACATGCTTCGATCCTGTGCTTTAAGTTTCCGAGAATCTTGGATCAACCATTTGTACTTGGTGGAGTTTGCATACAACAATAGTTACCACTCGAGTATCGGAATGTCACCACAAGAAGCACTTACAGGACAGCAGTGTCGCACACCGCTGTGGTGGGGACCCGCAGGTACGTATTCACCTACCGGGCCTCAAATGTTAGAAGAGATTGCCGAAAAGACGAAAGTCATTTTGAGTCGACTTAAGTCGGCCCAAGAGCGACAAAAGAAATATGCAGATGTGCATAGAAGACCGTTGGAGTTCCAAGAAGGGGATCACGTGTGGCTTCGAGTTTCACCCGTCAGGGGTGTACATCGATTTGGCGTATCAGGCAAGTTGAGTCCTAGATATATTGGACCGTTTCAGATTATGAGACGAATGGGACCGGTGGCATATGAGCTTGCATTGCCACCAGCATTGGACCGGGTTCATCCGGTGTTTCATGTGTCACAATTGCGCCGGTACGTGCGAGATCCATCTCATTGCATTGATCACTCCGACTTTCATGTCCAAGATGACTTGTCCTATCAAGAAGAGCCAATGCAGATATTGGACCGGAAAGAACAGCAACTTCGGAGCAAGACGGTTAAGCTTGTCCTGGTCAAATGGGGATGCCATTCGACTAAGGAAGCGACATGGGAACATGAGGAAACCATACGAGAGAAGTATCCAGAACTATTCAACAACTAACGTACGCAATTTAGTTCAGACGACTGAACTCTATTTTAAGGGGGGGAGAAATGTTACGTTACGGAATTTTAATAATTAAGTTCAAAGGATTTAAAAGCAAGAATCAAGTTAATTGTGCTAATAAAATGGAAATTTAAACCTTAATTAAGGTTCCCCTAAATAAGTAAGTTAAGTGTGAATCGAAACCGCGTCGAAATTTCGAGATTTTGAAACTTTATAGGCTGAGTGCGGATGGGATTGACCCGCAGTGCGGGTGGGTGCATCCGCACTCATGCAATTCTGTGTTGGTCTGAATTTTCTAAGTACTGAGTGCGGATGGATGGACCCGCACTGCGGGTGGAAAGCATCCGCATTAGGCTCAGACTTTTTCTGAAATTGTACCGAAAAATTAACTAAGTACTGAGTGCGGGTGAGTGACCCGCACTGCGGATGGGTCCAGCCGCACTCGTGAATTTCTGTATTGAACTGAATTTCCTGAAATCGGCTAAGTACTGAGTGCGGATGAGGTTGACCCGCAGTGCGGGTGGAATTCATCCGCACTACGCTCGGATTTTCCTGAATTTGGACTGAAAACTTTCTAAGTCCAGAGTGCGGGTCAAGCCACCCGCAGTGCGGATGGGTGCATCCGCATTCAGGGTATTTTTAACCTTAAAACCCAAATCAAAGCTTCTCTCTCTCTCTCACTTCACCATTTCCCCATTTTCTTGTGATTTTTGCCCAAATAGAAGAAAAAGAGTGTGAGAACTTTCCGTTTCTTTCAGACTCCCGATTGTTGCGAGAAATCGAGTTTGGAACCGAGAAAGCAGCCGAGGATCTCTCCGAACTCTCCTATTTCGTATTTCTTTCTCTCCTTCTTTCTTTCGAAACCTCGAATTTTCTCGATTTCTCAGATTCTCGTTTTAAACTCGAGATTTGTGTTCGAATTGCTCGAGGACTAGTTAATCTACACTCCTTACTAGTTTATTTGTCAATCTTTTTCCCGATTTCTTCCGATTTGTGAAATCTGATTTCTAGGGTTTCGTGCCAAAAATGAAAGTGGGCATAATCGTGATTTGATTTGTTTAACCCGACCAATTAGACTTGTAATCGGTAGGGTTGCTTCCTGATCATGAATTTTTAGAACGTTTAACGGTTAATTTGAGGTTTTGACCAAATTAGGGTTTAACCAATCGGTAAATTGAATTGATCCGAGAACCAAAGTAGTGAAACGGTGATTGATGGTTACCAAAGTGAAATGGTATATGGCTAGAGGGCCTAGATGCAATTGTGCACCGTTATATGAAATTTTAATAAGAAAGGAGGAACCGAAAGGGATCGATACCATAACATAAGAATTGATTTAAGACTGTGTAAACCATAAGCAAACGTATGGACCACTGAACCCGAATTAAACCAAGGATACGTATAATATAGGTATAGGCTCAGTCGAGCAAGACTTAACGAGGCAAATTCGAGACGCCTGATCCGTAACTAAGCGGTACGCTCGTCTTAAACAGGTGCGGGATTCATGGACTTGTTTGATACTTTATTTTCAGGAATTAAACTGTTATTCGTTTGTCATGTTGAATCTCATTGATTGCATCATTGAATTGTGTAAAGCATTTGCATAGCCCAATCAAATTAAACTCGAATTGATATGACTTGAGTGATTTGCATGCTGGTATGGTTGTAGGTTGTGTCGATCTATTATGATCTGATTTGGTTGAAAGTCACCACGATTTGATTTGGATATGTATGTGAATGGATTTACGAAGTTAAGCACTTGGATCCAATGAATTTGCCAAGTCGGGCTGTATGCTGACTTGGATTCCCAGGATCCTAAATGGCCTTAGGTGAACGGCCCTCGATATTCCCAGTACCGGTTGGGACGAGGGAGGGTGATTATGTTATGAGATGTGATTGGAAATCGTGGGTGACTAGTGTGTAACGTCTATGGCTCGGTGGCATTCTCCTACGTGTTAATGCATTTGAAAGGTCAATTGACTATTACGACTATTGGAATGATTCCAACGAGGATTTTCTTTATATGATTTGAACCAGACCTTAATAAACTGTTAAGCCAAGCGATTGCAGATGGGTGTCAGATAAAGGGTCCAGCGGTTGGCCATCTGTAGGTGTCAGTAACCCTACAGATGTGGGTTTGATAATGGTTCAGCTCGAAAGAACATCTGTAATTGCTACAAGCCCTATTGAATTGAGTTAAGCCAAAATATCTGTTGTGTTTGAAATTCATCTTGGAAATTCCGTAAACTGTGTTTCAGGTTGATTAATTGTTGTCGAGTATTGGCATTCTGTTATTTATGATTATATATATCTGTTTGCATTGTTATTGTTTGGGTTTCATTTTTGAATATAGAGTTTGATTGCAAGTCCAATAGTCTAAAATGTGGCAAATTCGCACTGAGAATTTATTCTCACCCCCACCCCCCCCGGTTATTTTACAGGTACTGGTGCGACTGATTCCGGAGAGGCACGCGAGTAGTAGGCCATAGTAGCTTGCCATCTCATGACCCTAGATATATTTTGGTGTATAGTTTTAGGGTAGGCCTCATGGTTGGTATCCGGATGAGATATTTTTGTTGTATTATTTACTGTCCAGACTGTGTACTCTGATTTTATATTAGAAACTTGTTTTATTTCTTGTTGTTTGGTTTGAATTGTTAATTTCCTTGTAAGCATACACGGTGTTGTATGCTTACGGCGGGGGACTGTTACGACCCGTGGCCGCGGGGTGTGACAGATCGACTTTTTGAATTTTGAAAATGAAAAAATAACTTATAAACATATACCCTCATATATTTATGTAAGTAAAGTAGCCAACCCCTCTCTCTATATATACATATTCAACTTCTCTATGTAAGAAATTTGTATGGTGCATAGGAAATATGACATGTGTAACGTACGGGTTATTAATAACACAGTGGCAGATAAAAAAGCAGTCGCCGCTTCATTATGAATAATCTGTTCTAGAAAATTCCACTGAACGTCATGTGTCCCCATTCTTTTTTTTCTTTTTTTTTTTCTTTTTTTTCTTTTTTTTTTGCGCATCAAACATGCCCGTAGGCTGGTACATCTAAATCAGATTCCTCATTACATTTGTCATTGAATCAATCTATCCTATACTTCTATCCTGCATGTTTCATAGTACAGGATTAGGCAACAAAGGATATATAAAGCCCGTGTCATGTGTCCCCATTCCTCAGAGGCACAATAGTGTCAAAGTTTTGTTTTATGAAATCGTTGGATATTTACACAAAAAAAATCATTCCATGCAAAACAAACAAAAATATTTGAAACGCCGCAATTTTCGTGATTCTATTTTTCTTTTTCATGTTTTTTTTCCAAAAACATGATATAATGTACCAACTTATGATAACAAAAATTATGTCTTCTCATGGCAAGAAAGTATTTTTTATTATTTCATTATTTTTAAAACTCAATTATAAAATTTCACCAATAAATGTTCTTAGCAAATCACGAACCCGACTTCAAAAATCTGACTCTTGACTCTTCTATCATTAATTTTCATTCAGTTACCAATAAAATATTTTTGTTTTGCGGATTGAATTAACCAATGAGGAAATATGTATCATAGTTATTGTGAATTTTATATAAAATTCTTGCATCATATATAAGTATAAACAATAATTTATTCCAATTTATTGCATTAAAATTCAGACTCGCTTTTACAAGTTGTGTGCAGCACTTGAAATTTTGATTTCATGCATTTTCAAAATTAGTCAAGCGTTAATCAAGTTCGCACATATAATTTTGTTTTATACAATACTTCCTGTGTTAAGCTACAATGAACTTACATGCCTGTACTAATATGTTTATTTCCTTTTTAAAATTTTACATCTGTTATGAGGAAAAAGTGCAATATTTTAGCATATTAATTGTGTGAATGTTAATATAAAACACAATTTTTTCACGAGTAAACAATATGAATAGACCATCAAATAAGTATGAAGTTTTATCTTTAATATAAGCTATCAACTACCTCTCTCTTTAATTAATATACTAGCCATGAAGCATATGCACCCAATAAAAATACTACATCAAATATATATTAATTTTTTCATATGAAAAGTAAATATTTTTTCCCTACGATTTAACAAAACAAATTTATAGAATAAAATATTAGAGGAAATCATTGTTAATCATTTATGCATTCCATGCCTCAAGAGATTGGCTGCACAATTTCATTGCGGTTGATCGAAAGAATATCATGATAAACCCCCTCCACTTGAATTGTTAGGAGTAATTCCTTCTAATTGGTGTTGTATTATTGTAGATTCCCGCCATGAGCCAACAAATAAAAGAATTGTCTTCGACGAACGAGGTGATATAAACATAAACTAAGATGAGAAATATCTGAGTAGAATTGTGATGGATTGAGAGATGGTCAATGGATGAGAGGTGTATATACGGAAAAGAGCTTTTTTGTAAGGATCGCAAAATATATAGGGGTTTAGCCAAATTAATTACCAGGGTGGGTCAAAACTTTGGGTGAGGCATTATTTTGTTTTTATTTTTAATATTTGTATATTTTTATAATTTTCTGAAAAAAATACAGAAATACAAGTATATTTTGGAGAGAAGTTTCACCAGTAGACAAAACTTTAAAATTTTTTGAAACTTAAATTTACTTCTAATTTTTTTCAAAAAAAAATACATAAGCTATCATCTTTTGTAATTTCTGATAATTAAGCTCGTTGTACAACCCTGTTAGAGTTGAGCACAGACACTTCAACTAGCATAATTAACTAACGCTAAAAAAATATGATAGTCATCAAATATAACTTTAAACCTTTTTTTCTCATTGTTAAAATTGTATTTCAATAATCTAGGACGAAAATATTATAGAACAAAATTATTAAAGAAAAACAATGATAATAATTTAATTGGAGACTAGCTCGAAGATGACAATCCAATCATTGTAGTTGGTTTGGAAGCGATATTCATGCCACTCGAGATCTCTTAGTAACTCAACTTGAGCAACTTGACAGTTACTGTCATGATTTAAATAAATTAAAAAAAAAAAATTCAACTTCAGCTATATTGGTCCAGATCTGACGGTTCAGATCATAACTCAAAATTAAATTTCCTTTAGAAGATCAGGAGCCAAAATAAAAAGAGTCCTAACAGAACAACAAATTAAATCTGATTAAACCCGACACATGAAGAGCTTTCCTGAATCATCGATTCTTAATCCCCAAATAATACTTATCATAAATATATATAAAGAACGCCTAAGAACATCTTGTACTATATGTAAGTAATAAAAGAGTAATTATAAATTGTATATTTGCCACAAATGTTCAGCAATATTACCAAAGAAATAATGAATTATACTTTTGAACTTCTAAATCTTCCAAAGGTTTAGGCATCTCTTTTTGTAGTTCGATACTTAATTTAGTGCTGACCATTTGATTTGATACTAAATAAATTTAAAAAATTATAAATTTTGCATATAAACACACAACTAATGAAATAAATTGGTTTAAACAGTTTAGATTCATCATCTGAAGTCGATTTCTAGTCATTTATCAGAAGCTTAAATGACACTAATATCATTAAAAAAAGACTCCTTGTTGCTCCTTATCGCATTTTCAATGTAGTAATAGTCTATACATAGTTGCCTTTTTAATTCCTCATGATATGATCAACAGTATATATATGATTGACGGGCCATAATGTGGGATAGATGGGTTTTTTTAGGCTTTTTTAGGTTTTTTTTTTCAAGGAAATGCCCAGAGGCAATGGGCTGCTTTAGTTAACAAATACATGACACAAACTTTGACACAGCTGAATTTCAAAATGGAATTAAACCATTGGTATTGATTTTTGATTTACAATACATCAGCAGCTGGAACCACCATACTGAAGCAGCAAATAACAGAGTTGCAACATCTTTTTAAGGCGCTACTTGCATGGAATCAAGGCATATGATTTTCTTAAACTTGAAGTAAAATACAAATAAAAAAATAGATGGCTTTCATAGTATTATGTGTACTTGAAATTTATTAAATGTAAAATTAGTTGAAGTATGTTAATAGCATAGTAAAAGTTCATAATTCAAAAACAATTAAGTTGTCAAATGTCTAAATTTTTTTATTCATATAGATAATAAAAATATAATAGTATATAGGTCGTTATTTATTAATATACAAATAACTTATCAAAAATTATATACTTTAAATTAAAGGTTCGTCAATTCTATATATAATATGATATAACTAACTACCGTGATGTTCTTACAAATTTTCGATTTTTAAAATTTGAACTTTTGATAAAGATAGTTCATAGATAACAATAATAAAGATAGTTCATAGATAATAATGATATTTTTCAGAACCTGTGATAATCGGTTGCATCCGTGTAACACTTTGAAAGCAGTCCAATAAATAATACATGTCAAGTGGCCTGCTGATTATTAATAACTCATAATTTTTTTATGAAAATATATAACTCATAAAATTGGATAATGTCCAAGGAAGGAAGTACCATCTACCACAAGTTTATTGTGAATACAGGCGTGGATATTATCATAGGGGAAATTTTTTTATGACTAAGGATGAACTATATAATTTGTATGCTCTTTTCATCTTTTATAGAAGTAATACCATACCTCCATAATATACTAGTCAACTAAATAAAATACATATGTGCGACAAAAAAATAACATTTATCAAATATATCTTAATTTTTTTTAATGTATAAAAAGTTAAGATTATTTTGTCACTACTAAATTTTTATTATTAGCATGATAATCAAGTTCAATTGAATGCTTCAATGAATCCAATGTAATTGAAATAACCTACTCATGTACCAATGCACAAAATAGATTTATATAATAATATATTGGAGGAAATCATAATACAATTTGGGATGTACATTCACTAGCACATAACACAAGGTTAGATATTAATATAACTATCATGAAATATAACTAATACTAGTTTGTCTGACAGCTGTATCCTATAAACTGCTGTCTTAACTTTATCACCTGTTTGGACAACTAGTTACGTCCATTATTTTTATTTAGAAGTGACCGTTGCATATATTATATGTTTTCAAGTTATCCGTTAAATTAAAAACACTGTTTATTAATTATGTAAAATGGATAGATATCGAATTTGAATCGATTTAAAAGACGAAGTATTTGTAACATCCCGATGATACATACTTTTTTTTAATTATTTTGGACTTATTTATAATATTAGAAATTGAAATATCTTAATTGTAAAATTGCAAAACTTAAAAAAGAAGTTAAGCTAACGTGACAAAATAGCCACGCGGCCTCCATGTCTTCTTCCTTTTGCGTGGTACACATGCCACTTCATATATATACCTTTTTAAAATCCCAATCAATATTTCTAAATCAGTCTCTAAATATAAAATCGAAAAATAAAAGAGAAAAAAGAGAAAGAAATTGGAAAAGAATGAAAAGAAATATTTTGATTTTGTTTGATTGGAATTCTGATTACGTCGCATTGATTTTGAATAGTTATTATAACTTGAATTTGATTTCTTGATCAATCTCTATCAAGTAATTAGAAATTCTCTATAATCTGTGTTTTCAATTTGAATGGTTAAATTGGATTTTAATAGGGTATTGAATTGCATAATCGGATTATGATAATATATTCAGCTGGAATATGGAGTTTAGATACTGAAATTGTTTTTAATGAACTGGAATACTGGGAATCGTCTGTTTCAAAGATTTCAACTGGATTGGAACTATTGTTATTGAAAACCTAGACCAAATTAATATTATCGGTTAAATATGCATATGCAATTTGATATTTAATTGCGTGAACTAATCTAATCCTATTGAAATAGTTGTTTATTGTTATTAAGCCAATTATAGAGAAGCTGCATCGTTAAATAACTGGTTACTCAGCTTTGTAGCTGACTCAGTATTGTTTCTATTTCTTTTTGTTGCAATGTGGGTTGACAAGACGGCGAATTGCTGCAAGGATGTCATCCT
The DNA here is from genome assembly GCA_964058875.1 of Carex rostrata. NCBI lineage: Eukaryota > Viridiplantae > Streptophyta > Magnoliopsida > Poales > Cyperaceae > Carex > Carex rostrata. Next base: position 953,796 of record CAXKVT010000193.1, on the reverse strand, counting down.
GTCACGTCGCATTCCTAGTCTGGTAGCCGGGGCGTGGGAGAATGGTATTAGAGCATTTGTTATTCGGACTGTGTTTGGATTCTTGTTTTGTTTGTTATCTATTTTCATTTTAATTTAGATATGTATGAAGTCTGTTTGACGATTGTCTCAAATTGAATTGAATTCTAATATATGTGAAATTAGTTTGACAAATATCTGACTTGTATCGGCTAGCTCTAAGTTGAAATTTGAAAACACTTTGAAAGCTTCATTCTTGAAGTTTTGACTGTCTGATTTGTCTGAAATCTGATTGATTATTCATATGAAAAGTTAGCTAATTTAGTTCAAGTTGATAAATTTTTCCAACTGATCTCCCTAATTGTTACGATTCAATTTATCTGTCTAATATGATTCTATGAAATCAATTAATTTAAGTATAGCTAAATTTAGTGACAAATTTTTTTGATTCAAGTTGATGATCTCCTGCAATTGATTTGTATTTGATAAATTCGATTTCATTATCGTCTATAATGCCTCGTTTGATTTGTATATCATATGTTTGAATTTTGTGGACAAAATTTATTTTTGAGAGAAGGAATTTGTAACATCCGATGACACATATTTTTTAAATTATTTTGCTCTATATTACATTATAACGTATCCACTAATTATAATACATAATAATTTTATTTTTCATTAGATTATCAAGATATCAAAATTACTTAGTAAATTTTCTTGACATACTATAAAAAATTATATAATAAATAACAAATTTAATAATACAACAATAAGAAATTATTAGTTATAAACTTTTTGAATTTTTTCAACTCAAATTTATGTAAACTATGAACTAAAAAAGTTTCATAAAAATAATTTAAACAAATCACAAAAAAAGAACAAATTAAAATAGAAAGAGAAATAAAGAAAATTACCTTGAAAAGTAAGATTTCAAATTTTAAAGAATTTTGTGGAGCTTGATTTTCATCAAGTAATTATAATATCAATTACCTGTTTATTATTATAATTGTCTATTATGGAATATCAATTTTATTTTACCGCTAAAGGTTGTACATAATTTTATTTTATTTTTGCAAAAATATTAATCATGTGAGTCAAAATTGTTTATTTTAGTTTGCTCCAATATCTAAATATGTGTTAGTTGTATCATTGGATATTTATTTTTAATATTGAAGATAAATGTTATGATCCATTTCATCACTTAAGTTTTTTCTTTTTCGAAATCTTGATGACCGGAATATTTCTCTGTGTATTTGATGAATTGTATCAAACATGAGAAACTTAATTTTATATTAATTGATACTTAGTAAATGTATTCCACATTTTTATGCGCATATTTCTCATGACTATACACCTGCTTATCAGTGACTCATAAAAATTGTATGATATATGTTAGGGGAGGAATTCATAGAGTTCGGATTTCCTAAATTAACTCAATATTTGAGTTTAGATCCAGACCATCAAATTTGAATCAGACCGTCAAATTAAAGGAGCTCCGCACGATCTATCTTGGACCGGATTCGAATCAGACGGTCCAGATCTAAACTAAAAAATTATATTACTTTAGAAGATCCTGACCCGAATTCATGTCATGTATATAAAGTAACTCACATTTTGAGTTTAGATTAGGACTGTCAAATTATTTTTGCCTCGAATAATAAAGAGATTCTCAGCATTTCACCTCGAGTCAATCAGGAGAGAACTTGTCTCCGTTGTTGGAGCGTGTGACGTACGCTTGGAGGAATTCGCATCCTCTTAGATATCTCATATTTTGCGTGATTTTTTGGAAAATTTCAATCGTTGCAATACGTTCTGTGTGAATCTCAAAGCTAAAATAAATACTGGCCCCTTACGTCACTCCCAAATAGACACCGGACACGTCAGTCACGCAAAATATGAGATATCTCAGAGGATACGCACTCCGCTGAGATATCTCATATATTTTGTTTTGTGTCGCTTCTTCTTTAAAATGGTGTCGGAATTAGAGTTAAATATGCATCAGAGATTTTGGTCAAGCAACTACATAGATTAAAGTAAAATTATTGACTACTGAAGGAATAACAAAAATTCACCGAAAAAAGTATGATCGTTCTGTTCTGGACTACACGAATCTGGGTTTAAATAACTTATTTTTTGCGAGAAAAATATTAGGTTTGATGGGTTTTAGATTTACTTGTGGGTTTCGTGGACAAAAGAGTCATCTGATGCACTTTAAAATTTATGTGTGATTCTCTCTAAGATTCCTACCCACGAGCTTCAAAGCACATTGGACGGCTCCATTTTCCATCGAACTTAGAAGCAGGCCCAAAGCCCATTAGACCTACTATTGGGTTCATTTCCTTTTTTATTGCATGTTTTCATGTCCTTTCGAAAATAAAATAGTGTTCATATTACGCTTGGATTGGGCTGTCAGATATTGAGCCTATGACATTGTATAAGCAAAAAGAAAAATTCAGTTTTCGCTAATTACTTTGACGTGTACAATAATTTCATGGACCACGTCTACGCAAACATTTGTTTATAATTTGGAGTGGGTTTTGGATCCGGATATCCAATCCGTTTATCAATAAAAAATTATCTGAAGCTGAATTAGAAAATTATCCGAATCCGTTTATTCGAATTCGAATCCGGTCTGAGTACGGAGCAGATTCAGACCAGATAGGAAATATCGATAGCATATATAGAGTTTGGACATCAACTTACTATGGTTATCTTTTCCCCTTAATTTTGAAACACAACTGCAAAAATGTCAATCACACACGATTCATCATATACAGATTCGATAAATTAATGTCCATAAAAACAGTGTGAGACTGCATATTTGGGCTAAAGTATTGCATAATTGTTTGACAATGCACTTGGTTCCAAAACAGGTGGCGTTCTGTGTGTGTGAATAATTGTTTGACATTGCATGGATTTCTAATAATGTGCAACATTAAATAAAGGTTAATTGGGAGACACGACTAAAAAGTGGGGTTTTTATTATATCAATCTTTGTTTAAATCCGAATTCTATAATTGGATTCGTTAATCTAATGGATTTGACTTCCCATTTTAAAAAACTGAAGACGTGCACCCGACCTCGTCTTCAAAGTTCAAATTAATCGTTTGTTTCAACCCTAAAATCGAACCAATAACAAAAATATATATATATATATTAGCAATGCAAAGATGACAACGATACTACGTACAACTATCTATTTATTTAAATATATAGTTGACTTCGAATTTTCTCCGACTTCCCAACCCAATATATATATATATATTTTTTTAGAAATTGCATATGTATCATTTCATATCAACACAAGAGAATTAGACTTTTGCAATTTTAGATTGATGGGTTTAGGCGGAGTGATTTCTAATCTCTTCTCTTTGGGTGCCAAATTGCTGCCTGCTGTTAGAGCATCTGCTGGAGATCAAAACCTTCAAATTGAGGCTGAATTGGAGAAGTTGATGAAGATGCTGGAGCGGATCAAGGACACGCTGCACGATGCAGAGCAAAGGGAGATCAGATACCTGTCAGTGAAGCGTTGGTTGAAGGAGCTAAAGGAAGTTGCATATGATGCTGAGGATGTGCTGGATGAGTACCATTATGAAGTCTTACGGGCACAAATTGAGGCAAGAGATGCTTCTCCACCAGATTCTCATAAAAGGAAGCTAATTGAGGTAACTAATTTATTTTCCTTGTGCAAGGGATATTTTGAGATAGATTTTGACTTGAGGAGTCATTTTCACCAAGATAAGATAAATCTTTTAACCAATGTTATCAAGAATCGGACCGGACATCGATCTGACGTCGGGTCAATGGTTTATTGGTCGAACGGGTGAGTCAATCAGTTCAACTGCTGATTTTTGTATAACACCAAATCTATAATAGAGGTTATAAGCCATATAAAAATATTAATCTTTGATTAATTTTACCTAAGTGCAAGAGGTAAAAATGTATATCCTCTTACTAATAAATCAAATCAAAATTTAATTTTTCTAATCGTTAATAAAATTAACTAGCAACAAGGCTGAAAGGCTAAAAATTGCAATTCTAAGATTGAACAAAATGCTACTTGATAATCAAACTGTGAAGCTTTTAGTTTTTTTCTCCTTAATTATTTGTATAGAACTATGTATAACATTATTTTAATGCTCAAAGATTAAGATAATTAAAAGAATAACACATAATTATTTAAAAAAAACACATTTAAAATACATTTTATCATGACGAACCATAACATTATTTCTTCTTAATATTCAAACGGTAAGATAATTAAAATGTAAAGCTTTGTCAGACAGTTATTTAAAAGAAAAACCAACATACACATGTATAACACATAAGGCAGCATAGAGTTTGTCCACGGAATAACCTGCCAGTTGCTTATACCTTTTTGAGTTTTTCTGTACATAAAAGTAAAAAGGAATAAAGGAGCAGCATGGTTCAGATGGATGAGAACCGGTTTTGGTTTTGGGTTGATTCACGGTTCACAGAGAAACCGTCCAAGCTTTTAATTTTTTTCTGGTCCATACTCATTCGGTGTTTTATTAGAACCGAACCGGATTGGAGTGCGGTTCCGGTTTTTTCCGGTCCACCTGTCCGGTCCGGTCCGGTTTTAATAACAGTGCTCTTAAGTATCAGGTCCAGGTTGAACCATATACAAGGTACTAGCTGGACATATGGCGAGCCACAGGAAATATGACAAGTCCATGTAAATCACATTGCAAACTGCAGATATGTAGCAAAAACCTGTACCATATATATAACTAGTATTATTTGAGTACATCAACATTATAGTAGGTCGTACTCTCTCAAGGTAATTATAACTTTTCAGGTTCCATCCGGAATGCTTAAGCAAATTCAGCAAATAAGGAGCAAATTTAATGAGATTGCGAATGATCGGATAGCACTTGAACTGTCAGATAGAGATGGGCTTGAGCGTTGCAACAACGAATTGCAAATAGCGTCAACTAGCCACTTTGTAGTTCAGTCGAATATCTTCGGGCGAGAAACGGAAAAGGAGAAGCTGATCAATTTGTTGTCCTCTAAATGTGATATTGTTTCGGTGGTGGCAATTGTTGGCACGGGGGGCATTGACAAAACAACCCTTGCTCAACTTGCCTATAATGATCAAAGTATCCGACAAAAGTTTGATAAATTTGGGTGGATATGTGTATCAGAAGATTTCAATGTTGAAAAGCTCACCAAAAAATCAGTGGAGTCTATTACAGGAAATGAGTGTGGTCTTACAAATTTGAGTACATTGCAAGAGAAAATTTGGAGGGAGGTCAGTGGGAAAAGGGTACTTTTGGTCCTTGACGATGTCTGGAATGAGAAGGAGAGTCTTTGGGATTCATTTCAAGCTCCTTTTATATCAGCAGCATTTGCAAAAATTCTAGTTACTACAAGGAACGATCATGTCGCACAAATCATGCAAACAGAGCCAACATTCAACCTTGGCTATTTGTCAGATGAACAGTGTCAGCAATTGTTTGAGCATTATGCTTTTGGTGGAGTAAAACATAATAAGGGCCCAAAGTTTGTAGAAATTGGGAAACAAATCATGGAAAAGTGTGGAATGTTGCCTCTGGCTGTGAAGTCAATTGCAAGCCTTTTGAGACACGAGACGGAAGAAAAGGGCCGGAGAGAGATTTTAGAAAATGAGCTATGGGATTCTCATGTTAGCAATGAGATATTTCCACCTCTTCAAATAAGTTATGCACACCTTCCCACGTACCTAAAGCCTTGTTTTTTATATTGTTCAATGTTTCCTAAAAATTACTGCTGCAGTGTAAAATATATGGTGAAATTATGGGTGTACCAGGGTTTTATTGAGTCTAAAAGAAACAAGACTGCAGAAAAGATTGGTTTTGAATATGCACAACAGCTATGCCAAAGGTCCTTTTTTGAAAGTGCAGACATATATGAGGGGAATGAATTTGTTTGGTCAGAGTTTAAGTTGCATGATATAGTTCATGATTTAGCACGACTTAATTCAGAAAATAGTTGTTATTCAATTGAGGTTGGTAAGCTCCCGAAATTTCCTGATGGACTATTTCATTTGTATATAGCTCATTCTGTTAACCTAATAGATCATATTCCCTCTGACAAGTTCATTGCTCTGCGCACACTCATTATAAGTTCTTTTGTCAAAGGATTTTTCAGTACTTTTGACCTTTCAATGGCACCAAAATTAAGAGCTCTAGATATATCGGGATTGGGATTCGATGAAATAGAATCTCTTTCCTCTGTTGGTAATTTGAAACATCTTCGTTATCTTTTACTTAGTGATTTTTGCTTTGAAATGCAACCTGAATACTTGTGCTCACTTTACAACCTGAAAAATCTAACTCTTACGGATTGTCATATCAAAGAGTTGCCAACAAAAATAGGAAATCTAGTTAGTCTGGAAGAGCTGATAATTGAAAAAACTCATTATTTATTTTTGGAAATCTAGTTAGCTTAGAAAAGCTCAGAACTAAATATTGTTCAAGCCTCCAGGTGTTGCCTGATTCCCTTTGTCAATTAAAGGCCTTGAGGAAACTCTGTGTTCTAGAGTGCTACCGATTTAAAGAGCTTCCTAGTGACATTGGGAACCTTAAAAAACTTCAAACTTTGGAAGTCAGTAATACTGGTCTCTGTTATTTACCACCTAGCTTGAGCAAGCTTGTTGGAATTCAAGCACTAAAGGTGGAGGTCAAATGCGAGACAATACGATGGTTAAAGGATTTTCATAATCTGGGAGGAACTCTTTCTTTATGTGGTTTGAGAAATATTTCCAATTTAACGGATGTCCAGTGTGCTAACATTGTGTGTATACGTAACTTGGAGCACTTGATACTATCCTGGAATGAGGGTTATTATCAGGATATAGATGGTAGTGTACTTCAGTTAAACATCGAAAGTGGTCAGACCATATTTCTTGAAGATCATTGTTTTTTAGTGATAGTTAGTCTCCAGCCTCACCCTAATCTTAGCAAGCTACACATAGAGGGTTACAGTGGCATTACATTTCCAGAATGGATTGGCAGCCTCTGCAAACTAAAGTATTTCAATATTAACTTATGTAATAGTTTCCAATTCTTAAAAGCAGAGACGCTACCATTAGAACTTCATGAGTTGGAAATTGCTGGATGCCATCAACTAGTATCTATGCCTGGAATACAAAAGCTGAAATCCTTGGTCAAACTTTCCATCAGTAACTGTCAGAACCTGTGCTCGTTTATGGAACCTTCTCTTGAATTGACAATGGGTGCACAGGAGGGTTCATTTTTGGGGTTGAGAAACCTTGTTTCACTAAGAAGTTTGAAGATTTCAAGTTGTTTCAAATTGCAAGTATTGGCGGATGAGTCACTTCCTCTAGAACTTTGCAAAGTTAAGATTTCTAATTGCCCCGGGTTAAAGCAGTGGTGCTTGCAAAATGGAATAAATTACAAGGTACTTATTGGTTCCTATTATTCTATAATATTGTTGTTAGTTTGTTACTTGTTAAATAATTGATGAGGGTGCCATCATCTACTTTCTAAGCTTTATTTCTTTTATTCGAATACAAAATTAAAATCAGGCTATATTTCCTGAACTCAGGATTTACATTTTTTTTTTCCATGCTTACCATTCAACTCAGGATTTACATTTTTTTCCATGCTTACCATTCAACTCAGGATTTACATTTTTTTTTTAGTCATGCCATATGATACTGTTCCATACAAGTTGTCATGGATGCAATCCGTTATCCTCTATGGGTTGTACAAATGACAGTCTATATACCAAGAATGAAATTTTTATGGTATGGTGCCAACCATAGTGACCGTTACTTGTCTTAATCCAGATTAAAAAAATTTTAATCATAATTTAAGAGATGAGAATCAAAGAAGATGTGTGTTTCAGGAAGACGATGACCATGAAACCGAAGAAGAGGAAGAGGAAGAGGATCGAAGAATTAATTTGACAGTCCCAGAATAAATTAATGAGATTACAGGTTTCCACCCCTAATCTCCTGTATTTGGATATTTCTGTGAGTACGAGGGAAATTACGTTGCTAAATATGCCATCGCTAGTTCATGCATCCATCTATCTTCCTGATTGGTATGATTAGGATAAATATGTTACATGGGGAGCCAAGCTTATTCACAACCTTTCAATTGTCGAAAGCTTACGGCTTGAATTCTATTGTGTCAAGGGAAAGGTACTTTCTTTTATTAAATTATTGGATATACTCTTTGTTGGCCTATTTGTTGGATATACTATTTATTGGATATACTCTTTGTTGGCCTTATTTTAGGTATTTTAGAATTAATAAAACCATGCTCCTATTACATATATGCAATCCATTGTCTACCCAAGCCCAGTACGTATTGTTTATTACGATATTTATTACTAACTCCCAGTCTATAAGGGATTTTCACATGCTACAACAAAATTAAAATAACATCATTTTAAATTGATTAGTTCTTGATGTTGTCTTCCATAAATACACTGATATTTGTTTTCAACGGTAATTCAGATAAAATTCAGAATATTAAGTGCACCTAATATTTGTTTGTGGTTCTTGGAGTAAACACATCCTATGTCTGTAATAAGCATCTAAAATTTTCATTTATAATTAGCTTTTGTGATTTTCCTTTTTGTTTTTTTCTCTAGAACATAGTTTTCATTTACTTCGTAATGAAAATAGATAAGATACAAGGAGTATTCTAATTGCCCAGTCTTCAACAACTTAAAGCACCTGAAAATTCTGAATTGGGGTTTGTATGACTTTGATCTTGCACTATATTTCCTCCATCACTCACCTAAACTACAGGAGCTCACCTTAGAAAATAAGCATGCAATCTCTCTCTCTCTCTCTCTCACACACACACACACACACACACACTCGGTATTGTTAACGGTACTTCTTATTTTTCCATGCCAAAATTAAGGGAGGCAGATAAAAACACAGTCAATTAATGAGATGATAGAAAAATTCAAATTTATCGAATAGAAAATGACAAGCTTCAAGTATTTATGGTCAATAGATATACTTTGAATGGACAAGATTAGAAAATTAAAAGTAAAGGCTGGTGATATTAGGTGCTATTCATATTAGCCCCCCTTAAATTAAGCCATTGTAGAATGATATATGATCAATGAAACGTGTATATATAACTTGTTTTGTTACTACTCAAGGTATGTACCACGGAATTTTTAGACGAGGAAACAACTCAAGACACTAGTGGAGAACATACAATTAGTGTCGCCTCAAAAAGCCGACACTAATACTTTAGCATCGGTCGATTACAAAAAGCCGACACTAATACAATTAGTGTCGGTTATTTATAAATAGCTGATACTAATAACTAATAATTAATGTCGGTTTTTTAGAAATAACTGACACTAATACTTTAGTGTCGGCTTTTTATAAATAACCGACACTAATAAATAACAATTAGTGTCGGCTATTAGGAAACAGCCGACACTAATAGTTTACTATCGGCTATTTGTATACAGCCGACACCAATGCTGAAAATTTTCGCGTATAAACCCGCCACCATTTTCATTTTCAGTTTCGCAGCTCATCAAAACGCGCATCTTTCTCTCCCGCTCATCTCTAGGGTTTTTCAAAACCCTCATTCGATCTCTCATCTCTCTCATACACCTCTCAAAATTCTAGGAACTCTCTCACATCGCAGCCTCTTTCTGTATTATACTCTACGCACCTCACTCACATCCGTCGCCGCCGTAGCAACTCTCGCCGCCGCATTCTCACCGGAGGTTCCATTCACAGAGGGTACGCCTCCGTCTCCCGAGCACCCCTACCCTGGTGACCTCCACGCAACCCTGGCGACCGCCTCGCCCCTATAGTGAGCACCCCTAACCCTGGCGACCGCCTCACCCGTGCCCTGGTGACCTCCACGTGAGCTGACTGCAATTAGAGCTGAGGAGATCTTCAAGGTTTATCACCCTTCCTCTATTCTGTTCTTTCCAACTTTTTGTCATATCCTCAACAAAAAAAAGTAAAAAAAAATTGAGCTGTTGTACACGCACTAATTGAAGATATTATGTGCATGATGGTGAGATTATTTTGAAATTTAATTTTAATTTCGAATAGGTAAGCAAGATTTTGTGCATATCTAGTTTCAAAGTTGTGCAGCTTGTTTCAAGGAATTCAATTTCGAATAGATAAGCAAAATTTAATTTCAATTTCGAATAGGTAAGCATGATGGTGGTACTGTTCTGTTGTGCTGCTTTTGAATTAACTGTTATATATATATGCTGGATGATTATTTAACTTAAAATTAACTCTTGGCTCAGATGGTTTCAGATTTGGGTAGTAACCTTGATTACAAAGAGAATTTCAGGTTTTATAAACATGCAAGCTCAATTCTGCTCAATTCTACAACATCTGCGCTTAATTTCAGGTTTTGGTAACATTATAATATATTAGTGTCTTACAATTTTCCCTTCCTTTCGCTCTATGAAATTTGCGCTTAATTATCAATGATATAGATGTTGGTCTTGGCAGATTTGGTTCGTTCTTCATATAATTTCTTTTTAACTATTAATGCAGTTTGTTGCAAGTATAACTTTTTATATAATATTTGAACGAATTGACAGGAAACACACAAATGACAGTGAATAACCAGATAGTGGTAGGCACACTAATGAATTTATCAGATAATCCAACAAGAGTTAGCATTGGCTAGAAATGGAGAGATTATGATGTGACAGGTCCATGGACAAATTTTACTGGTATGCTTCTCTGTAACAATTACTATCATAACCTTGTACCTAAATGTAACTTTTGTGATAAATAAAATAATTGACTCAGGCAGCCAAATCGAGATGATATTGTAAACATAGTTCATCGGATGTATACAAAAGATGGTATTTCAAGAGATGATGTTTTATGCATAGTCGACACATTTCCAAACCAATGTAATCTTTTTAATCCCATTTTTTGTTTTTAAATATAATTCACAATTAATTCCTATGGATTATGTCATGAGAAATAACTATTGAAGGGTAGTTTGGTAATTTTTCTGGTAAAATTATCAGTGCTAAGATTAACACCAAATTTGCTCTCTTTATATATCGCTAGATTTCTATGGAGCTCTGCGGTCAAGAACATATGACTGTGCAATTTTGGAGGTATATATCTACCCATTTTTTATATTTATAATCAAGCCCTACTTATTTATACTGGTAAGAACTGTAATGTTTCTTTTACTTGATAAATAAAGTGGGTGAATGAAATTGGTGTATATTTATCATTTATGAGCCTAATTTTGCCCCTATTGTTGTTTTCAGCTTCTCTTGTTGTGGTTTGCCAAGTTAGGCACCAGAGACAGTTGTGGCCTCCATGTGGCCTCAATCAGCACAAGTCCGAGAAACACAAATAAATTTGAGGGGGGAAAGCCATGAGGTCAACTGTACCCAACTGGTATGGAACTATACCAGGTATAATGTGCAAAGAAAAGCCTATAACATAAATCAGTGAGATACTGGTAAGTAAATCTGAGTACATAATTACTACAAATTATTGTTTTTGAACTAAATAGATTTGTGCTTTGCAGGATCGTATCAGAACTGACACATACAAAGCTGCAATCATTTCTGTGCTCACGCTGGTGCTAGTCGGGTAAACTAAAGTCACATTAGGTGCATATATTTTTTTTAGCTGTGTGCATTTTGTTTAAAGTATCAATTCTGACTTTTATATATTGTTGAATATACTGACAGATGGCCCATGGTGGCACAAATTTCGGATTTTTAAGTGGAGAAAATACTGATTATGTGAGTATTTATCCGGAGTTTCAAAGTATCTTAAGCATAGCTAATTTTGAGGTTCTAGTTTCAAAGTATCTTATGAATATTGAATCTAGTTTCAAATGTCTTGGTTGCAATTATTTTATTCCAAATGTTTTCTGATATTAATAGTTATGATAACATTGTTGAAAAGGTCTTCTTATTTGGTTTATTTAGGATGCACCAATTAAGGAGTATGGTGATGTGAACAATGCAAAATACAAAGGTATGTGGAAATATAATGTTAATCTTCTCATGTTGGCTGAGAAAAAAGAATGGGTTAGTTTAGTTCTAAGGTTGACATTTTCATTCAAATTTAGAATTTATTTCTTCAAGTAAGGTATGAACTATGAAGTTTTATAATTAATTTTGTCATGAATTGTAGATTCATGATAGAGCCCAGGTGTGTTTGTGTCTTGTTCAGAAGGTGAGAGAGCACTGTCGTTGGATTATTGACTTTTGCTTTTATATGATATGTTGATAAAGTTCATTAGTGATTAGAGGTGAGGGAGCTTGATACTGGGTTGGGGTTTTGTGCAAAGATCAATCTATTCTTGGGTTAGTATTTGCTTAATTCTTTGGATCTGTTCTTGTGAATGTTGAATAATAATGAGATACTTTTGATGTGTAAATTACCTGATACTTAGATGTGTAAATTAGGATGTGTTATTTGATATCTTTATTTCAAAGTACTTGTTTTATATATAGGCCAGCAAAAATATATGATAACTGACCAAATATTAAAATTTATTTAAAAAAAAAATATATATATATATCTAGTGTCGGCTATTTAATAAAAATGCGACACTAATGAGTATTAGTGTCGGCTATTTAATAAAATGCGCCACTAATGAGTATTAGTGTCGGTTATTTAATAAAAATGCGCCACTAATGAGTATTAGTGTCGGTTATTTAATAAAAATGCGCCACTAATGAGTATTAGTGTCGGTTATTTAATAAAAATGCGCCACTAATGAGTATTAGTGTCGGTTATTTAATAAAAATGCGCCACTAATGAGTATTAGTGTCGGTTATTTAATAAAAATGCGCCACTAATGAGTATTAGTGTCGGTTATTTAATAAAAATGCGCCACTAATGAGTATTAGTGTCGGCTATTTAATAAAAATGCGTCACTAATGAGTATTAGTGTCGGCTATTTAATAAAAATGCGCCACTAATGAGTATTAGTGTCGGTTATTTAATAAAGAGCCGACACTAATGCCTTACTTTTAGTGTCGGCTAATTACAAAGTATTAGTATCAGCTCCATTAGTGTCGCCTTAAGTCCGACACTAATACCCATAAACAACTGATACTAATTCCAAGTTCTCCACTAGTGAGAGGGACTGAGAGATGCATTTGTTCAACGGAAGTTCCTTAAGACCATTAGAATTGTAGAATTTGAAAATGATAATGGATATGTTGATCAGCTAATCAACAAGTTGCTTGCGCATGTCAATATCATTGGTGAAATTATTGTTTAAATTATGTCTTTTATCTTGTTTAATGTTCAGATGTTATTCATAACTTAGGGGTGCTTTCATGTATTAATATGTTGTGGGTGTATGACTCAGTTGTATTAATATGATTGATCCAATGTAACATCGCTATACATTTGCATTATAAGAAAAAAAATTCCCTTGGGCCAGAATCTAAACAATTCTGGTTAGTGTCGAGTGTTGAATTGCATGTTTCGCAGTTAATTTTGTTTCAATTGAGCGTTACCACTGAAAATACAAAATTAAAATAAAATAAAGAAGTCACTTTGTACTCTTATGGTCCAGATTGTATCCAATATTGGTACCATTAAAAACAATCTCTCTTGGTGCTTATTTTTTTTCTTGTGCTGGTCATGAACGTGTTGAGAAGATGAGTACCAGAGAGCAATCACACAACAAAGAGAGAGAAAATTGAGAAAGAATCAAAATCAGAACACACAGATTTTACGTGGGAAACCCTCTAGGGGAAGAAAACCCACGGCCGCTCGCCAAAGAAAATCCACTAATTACTGAAAGTCAGTTCCAAACCAATTACAGAGAGATTTAATATATATAGAAAAAAACAAACCCACTAAAAGCCCTATAAAACAAACTAATCTGGGCCGTACATCTCAATGGGTAACTAGACTAATCTGGGCCGTTCGTAACCTCAGACACCGCTCGCAGGGGGCTGCCGCCCCCCTACCACCCCCGCATACTCCTAGAATCAGGTCCATATACATAACAAATCTCCCACTTGGGACTGATTCCCAAATCATCTCTTGAGTAGTAGATTTATCTCCTTTTGTAGTGTCCTTTGGCGGCGGTATTGCCATCCTCAAGTAGCAAGACCAAGAGAAGCCGAACAGAATTTCAGCTTCTCTCTAGTGACTGACTTGGTAAGCATGTCTGCAGGATTCTTGTTGGTGTGAATCTTTTCCAACTTAAATGATCCTTCTTCAAGCATAGTCCGAATAAAGTTTCTCTTACTCATTAATTATTATATACTTTTTATTCTTGATTTGATTTTATGAGTTGTGCTATACGTTTTTAGGAAGTAATATAGAACTTTTATAGCTTGTTAATCATTTTAGTTTTCACCAATATTTTATTTTATAGATCTTTTTAGTTAATTTGTTGAAGAACAATCTTCATTTTTAATATAACAAACAAACAAAAATAAGATGTATTTGAGATATAGTTGATGAATTATATCAAGATGAAAAACTTGTACAAATTTGGCAGTTGTTACTCATCAAAAATTTATTATCTGCTTCACAATAAATTTATGACAAATGATAGTTTCTTCATGAAGTTTTGATGTTCTCTTGTGATGAATATTAAAACAAATCTACAAGTCGCCGTTGCTTTTTGAACTAGAAACAGCTTAAATAATATGCTCAAGAAAACATAGTGGCAGAGGGAAAAACGGTCGCCGTTTCCTGAAAGTATCTTTTCTTCTCATATATATGGTCAATTCCGTGTAGTCTTCTGTACAAAATTCCACTGCCACGCCATTTGTCCCCATTCCCCAAAGACAGAACAGAGCGTCAAAATTGTTTACGAAATCGTTAGATATTTATACAATAAAACCATTCCAAAACAAACAAACATATTTGAAACGCCTTTCGCCTGATTTTATTTTGTTTTTTCTTTTCTTTTTTTTTTCTAAAACATGATAAAATGTACCAACAAAAATTATCTTAGAAAAAAGAAATAACTAATGATAAGAAAAATGATGTCATCTCATGGCGAGAAACTAGTTTATCGCTGCACTATCTTAAATACTCGAATAAATTCATTTGTTCTACATGGAGGATATCAATTTAATTAAATTATAATATTTCTCCAATAAATATTTTGATTCCAAAACCAAATCCCGGTGCATGAACCTCATTCAAATACCTCGAGTCTTTTTTCATCTATTAATACCAACCAAATATTTTGTTTGGCGGATTGAATTAAACAGAGGAAATATAAATGTACTGGTGAATTTTATATAAAATTCTTGCATAAGTATACAATATTTTATTTCAATTTCTTTGAGTTATCATTGCAATTAAATTCAGACTCGCTTCTGCAAGTTATGTGCAACAGTGTTATGAAAAATGTCCTAATTAATTGTTGATGGTGACTAAACCGTTACAAATAGACTTGTCAAAACATTGTTTGTCCGATTTATCTGATTAATCGACCTAAATATTAATTGTCCGTTTTCCGTTTATACAGCCCATTAGTTGGACATTTTGATTATTCTTTTTTTTTTTGCATTTATTCGTTATATGCAATTTTGTCTTGTCTTATCTGGAGCTTTTCTAAATGATATTTGTTTGAAATTTTATTAACAAGGAAACTAAATTAAAATATGTTTTTGTTTTTAATTCTTGGCAGTAGCTGTCAGATTTTTGCATTAGCCATCAATGTTTTAGATCAGTTTAAATACACGCTCAACACAGAGCCAAACATGCTCAACAGAGCCAACTTCGGTACCTACTGGTAATTTACCAGTAAAGAGATTGACTACACAGAAAAACTTCCTGCTAACAATGTTTTAGCCATAGGCCAACTGCTCTGATTATTCTACATGCCATCAGTCTCGGAGGAATTGAAGTGCCTCTGAAAGTACGCTCGTTTCGCTGCTTCCAAATTAACCACATAACACAAGCGAACCAGAATATTATCCATGTAACTTCTTTCATCCTTCTTCTATGTCTGTCCCATGATGAACTCCAGATCACTTGCCACGTACGTATTGTCTGTTGGAACCAAATAGAACCCAACATGAGATTCAATAATTCTCCATAAATGTTTTGCGTATGGGCACAAGAACAACAAGTGCATGTATGGTTGTTTCCACGCTGCCTCTGTAACACAATACACAACCTGTTGCACACATTGATGTTCCTTCTCAATAGCATATCCTGTGTGAGTGTCCTTCGCCTGAGCAAAATATATAAGAAGTTAAAATAAGTTTATTTTATAAATTTGATAAGTTAATTTAATCATTTTTAATCAAATATGAGTATATGCGTATAACTTCAATAAAAAAAAAACAAAATTTGTTCGTAAAATTCGGATTAATCGGCCGCATACCGATTAATCGTTGGTGTTACTTGTCTATTAGATGAATGCATACATACCGTTATTTACAACACTGGTCAATAATTATTACATAATGACAAAGTCAAAGGGAAACCTTGGCAGCACTAATGACTTCATGTATTTTCAAAACTAGTGAAGCGTTAAATTAAGTTCTGACATATAAGTTTGCTTTCTACAATACCTCCCGTGTCAAGCTATAATGAACAAAGAGGTACCAAATCTGTACTAAATTTTTTATGAAAAATTTCCTTTTCTTATAAGAAAAAATGCCATATTTAGCAAATGTTTCATATTAATCGTGTGAATGCATTTATTAATATAAAAGCACACAATTTTTTTTTGTGCGTAAACCAATGTGAATGGACCACCTAATAAGTATGATGTTTTCATCTTAATATAAGCCATCAACTGCCTCTTCCAAATGTACTAGCTGTGGAAGCACCCAAAAAAATACTTTATTTTATCTTAATTTATTTTCATATGGAAAGTATATATACTACATTTAACAAAATAAATTTATAGAATAAAATATTGGAGAAAATCAATGTTAATCAATTACACATTTCAAGTCTGTAGATTGGCTGCGCAATTATTGCGGTTCCATATCAATCCATTAGAATGACGAAGAATAAAGAGTTCACATCTGTCAACATCAGCTAGATTGGTCAAGATCTGACGGTTCATATCTAAACTCGAAATTAAAATTAATTTAGGAAATCAGGAGCCAAAATAAAAGAGTCCTACAAGACAACAACAAATTAAACCCGACACAGAGATAGAACTTAACTGAATCATCGATCCTTAGTACACAAATAATACCTATCATAATATAAAGAACGTCTAAGAACATCTTGTGCTATATGCAAGTAATTAAAGAGTAATTAAAAATTACATATTTGCCACGAATGGTCAGTAATATTACCAAAGAAATAATGAATTTTATTTTTTAACTTCTAATTAATTAAGTGCTGATTTAATTCTGTTTGATTTTAGTTTGACACGCAGTAAAACTAGAGTGTGTTGTGTACATCAAAAGATTTGGTGAGCATAACTCTAAAATAAATGTTCATGCAAAATTTTGAAATGTCCACACATCATTTGTGAAGTAAATTAGTTTAACAGTTTGGATTCATCTCGTTTTGAAGTTAATATAATAGAGTTTGAAGTTATGCGCACTAATTAAATCTTTTAGTGAGCATAACACACCCTAATTTAATTTGCTCTTATAGATTAAAACTGCAGTGTGCTATGCACATCAAAGGGTTTTAGCTAGCAAGCATATTGTATTGACTTCACACAAAACAGTATAACTAAAGTGTGCATAATATGGGATACATGGACTATTTTTTTTTTTTAAGGAAATGACCGTAGGCTATGGGCTGTTTTAGTTAACAATGTTCGTCAAAACATTGACACAACTAAATTTCAAAATGGGATTAAATCATTGGTGTTGATTGTTGATTTAACAGAGTTGCAACATCAGCAGTAAATACTTCTTAAACTAAAATTAAAATACATATAAAAAGCTTGATGGATTTTGTGCATAATTGTAATTTATGAAATGTAAAATTAGTTTAAGAAAGAAGAATGCAATAGTCCGCTGTTAATAGCATAGTAAAAGGTTCATGCTCGAAAATAATTAAGTTGGCAAATGTCTAAAATTTGTGATTCATATATATAATAAGAATATAACAGTATATAGTTCATTATTTATTAATATAAAAATAACTTACAAAAAAATATTATTTTTTTACAAAACAAATAAAAATCGTCATTTCTGTTACAAAATTCTATATATAACTAACTACCGTGTTCTTCTTACAAATTTTCAATTTTTAAAAACAATTTTTTTATAAAGGTAGTTCATAGATAACCATGATATTTTTCAAACTCTGATTGTGATGATCGGTTTGCATGTGTGTATTTCCCATGACACTTAAAGAAGTCCAATAAATAATACTTGCCAAGTAGCCTGTTGATCATCAACAACTCATAAAAAAAATGATGAAAATATATAACTCATAAAAATACAATCCAACTAATTAATTTACACCTTAAAAAAATGTAAAGGTCTGAAAGCCGCTTTCTTTATATATTTAACATTTAAAAAATAAAAAATGGCATGGTCGTACGTGATGACGACAATCCAATTCTTCTAACACAAAATGTTTTTTTAAGAATATTTGCAATTATTATATTTTGAGATTTTATTATAGCCGTATCAATTTTTAATTTTTTCTACCGTTAGAGCTAAAAAAAATGAGGGAGAGAGGAACTCGTCTCAGTTGTTAGAGCATCTACAATTTATATTATTTTCTTATTTGTTTTAAATATGCATGACAAGAGAACATCAAACTCGATTCATCAAGCAACTACCATCTTTCACAAGTTTATTGTGAATATAGGCGTAGATATTATGATAGGAGGATAATATTTCATGACTAAGAATGAATTATATAATTTGCTTGCTCATTTCATCTTTTATATAAATAATCAACTATAACTCCATAATATAATAGTCAACTAAATAAAATACATATGTGCGACAAAACTTATCAAATATATGTTAATTTTTTTAATTTATAAAAAGTTAAGATTATTTCGTCCCTACTAAATTTTGTATTATTAGTATGGTAATCAAGTACAATTTAATGCTTAAATGAATCCAATGCAATTGAAATAACCTACTTATGTACCAATTCAGAATAGATTTATATAATAATATATTGGAGGAAACCATAATACAATTTGGAATGTATATTTACTAGCATATTAATTAACTCTACTCAAATATGTATAATGTTTTATTATATACGTAACAATATTAATGTTGACTTCAACAAAATCATATTTTTCTAGTTTTATAACTTGTTTAGAATATATTTCATAGCAAGTTCGAAGAAGATAAGATTGTACATTGCTTGAAAGTTATTTTTTTTTTTGAAAAAAGGCTAACACTCGTTTCATTAATCTGAAACTGGTAACTTACATCCCATAGTTTAATCAGTAAAAACCATCATACCAGATAGATAGTTCGAAGCAAGATAGAGCAACCAAACAAAGTTCATGCACACAGGCATATACTGAAAGGTGCAAACACAAGATAGCAATAGTAATAAATGGAATCTCCAACAAAAAGAAATAGCAAAATGTGTTGGAGAGGAGTAAGGCATCAGTCTTCACTCGTTCTCTTCATCAGCAATCACCACCCAGTCCACTATCTGCACATCATCTAGCGGCAGCACCCGCAACAGGATGGCATCTACATCTAGAGGCATCCATTCCTGAACTGCAACTTGTAGCTCTTCCGCTGCAGTACCTGTCCAATAAGATACAAGAGACACAATTTGTAAGATAACATTAATGAGCTGTATATATCCTATGGTTATTAAAACATAAGTCATTGCGATGTTTCCAGATACTCCATAAAACTGCACAAGTGACTATCAATAAAACAGTTCTGTTTAGTTTGTTTAAGGTGGGAGCAAATTCGACCACATTATCTATTGATCTCCAATCCCTGTAAAGAAAAGAGCACCGGCCCATCCAGTGCCAAATCTGTTGGGCATAAAAGCACTTGAAAAATAAATGGTTAGAAGTTTCATCCAATTTACAAAATTAACATCGTAACTCTCCTTGCCATCCTCTATTTTGTAAATTTTTCTTAGTGAGAATCCTATGTTTATGTACCAACTACATGAATGCTTGAATTTTTGTTGGAATTGGAAGTTTCCATCATACAAGGAATTGTTTATAGCTTGAAAGTTAATTTATGCTTGTAATTTAATTTATATATCTTAAATAGATTATACTACAAATAATTTATTTGATAACTACTATAATCCAATATATATCAAAATAAAAAGTTCTAACTACGAATAAACTAAAAAATAACGGTTCGATATTTATTTACTTTCGATTTAGTCAAAATGATTAAAAAATCTATAATTTTACTTTTAAAACCTAACGGAATTGTTGATGTAACGATTTGTCAAAATATGCCTGGATAAGTGACATAAGATCTTAGTATACAACCTTCCAACAACATTTTATAAAGTTCATCATCATTTTCCAAAAGTTCGTATTTATTAGATTTTATACAAATTAATACAACTGAACTAACAATTTCAAATCACAACTCGAGTGATCCACAACTACAAATTACAGCCTAGAGTATAAACATGGAAGATTTATTAATTAGAACTGAGGCTAAACATAAACATCAGTTTCTTAATTTTTTTTTTTTTAAGAAAATGTTAAAATTTAAGATTGAAAATTACAATGACGATAGTTGCATGCACATGTATTGTTCTGTTGTAAACGAATAATCTCGCTCCCAATTCGCACACTAAGAGGATTTATTGACATGGCTGGTCCTTGTAGCGAGGCCGAGCGCCGATTGAGCAGAGCACAAAAGAGAGGGGCGAGCCCATATTCCAAAATAAGAAGAGCCCAACACTCTCGTCTAATGTGTTTCCCCCGATAGATATTAGTATCGGTGTTTGATAATAACTGATCCTAATTTCAGTTTCTCTACTAGTGCTTAGTTACACAATATTAAATGTTATGCGTATTATGGAATTTTTTAAGTAGTCAATGTTGCATTTCATCTGACAGAAACTTGAGGGATCGGAAATAGTCTCCTCAGAAGGCTGATCTGGCCGTTGCTTAAGCGGCGCATAGGACACATGATATGCGTAGCGGGCCGGGTTAATAATTATTCGTCACTGCTTTATGAACAAGAACCGCATTAAACAATATAATATAGAAAATACATAATCACCGTTATGGGGCCACCTT
Organism: Carex rostrata; assembly: GCA_964058875.1. Lineage (NCBI taxonomy): Eukaryota > Viridiplantae > Streptophyta > Magnoliopsida > Poales > Cyperaceae > Carex > Carex rostrata. The sequence continues at coordinate 932,650 of CAXKVT010000193.1, read as the reverse complement.
CTTGGCGTCCATGATCTTTGAATTTAACGGTCATAATTTCTTGATAATTAATGATGAGGCCCACCAACTTGTTGAATCCCACTGCTACGTACGCCTATCTGTCCCCACCTCCCAGACACACAACAGAGCGTCAAAAAAAAAAAAATTAATTTTTTTTTTCGTAAAAAGCAAGTAGGATATTTATTTTTTTTCTAAAAATGGAATATGTAAAAAGTTGTATAACAAAAATTATGTCATCTGTAGCAAGAAAATAGTTTTATTGCTGCATTATTTTAAACACTTTCTAAATTTATTTTTCTACTGGTGGATATCCGTTTAATTAAATTATAATATTTCACCAATAAATGTTCAGGTTCCAATAGCATGCAAATCACGGACCCTGATTTCAAAAATCCCACTCAAGTATCATTAATTTTCATTAGTTTACCTCAGGTCTTGGAGATCAGATCTCCTGCCCCCTGGGGTGCAGGAAATTCCTGCCTCCAGAATCACTGCGGGGTGGGCCCGATTACTGTTAAAGGGTTAAAGTTAACTGGTTACTGTTTACTAGGGGCCCACTCTTCAGTGACTCTGGGGGCAGGAATTTCCTGCCCCCAGGGGAGCAGACGATTCGGTCTCCAGGTCTTGTTTCATCTATAAATGCCAATTAAATATAAAAGTAATGGTGACATTTTATAAAATTCTTGAATAAATATACAATAATTTATCAAAGACACGCAGAATTAGCCGATGCAGAGTCGTTTGGACTATAAATTACCGGATTCAAAGTTCAAATAACCAATCCAAACCGTTCATCTTGTTCTTCATATTAATATGTGTTCGGAGACCAATTTACAATTTTGAAAATTTTTTACTATTTTTTTAGATTTATTGAAAATCGTTGTTTTTCAGACAAATCTAGACTATAAAAAAACAACAATCTTCAATAAATCTAAAAAAAATAGTAAAAAATTTCCAAAAAAAAATATAAAATTTGGTCTCCAAACAAATATTAATATGGAGAACAAGATGAACGGTTTGGATCGGTTATATATATATATATATAGATAGATAGATAGATAAATAGATATGCTATTATACAATGCAATCTAAACCGTTGGATTCGTTTCAAATAGCGTGCGGATCAATGATCAGATCAACTTCAAAATTTCGGAAATTTAATCAAGTACATTTAAATTGCATTCATTTTAAACAACAACACTAAAATCAACAAGTCTTGAAATAATTCCTCCTTCTTTTCAACACTAAAATTAATCATACTAATTGAAATAATTCTACTAATTCAACTCTTGAAATAATTATAGTAATGAATTCTTGAAACCAAATTCTGGGTGCTAGTTAAAATCAGAAAATTTATAACTGGTTAAAGTAGAAAGCATCAAAAAAATTGTCAACGCAATTACACGCACACAACTCCTGCTTGCCTGAAGATTACACCCGAAGCTGTTCACACAATCTGAAAAGAACTTCTGTATTACTGAGTTGTAAATCCTCAAACTGCATATGAAAAGGGAGAAACACAAAAAAAACATTTTAATTTGCAGATTCTAAAGGAATAATAAATAAAAGCATGGAGTGTGTATTATCTTCATAAAAGAAATAAAATCCAGATAGTATATATTCTCACTGTGAATTAATAAACTTTGGTGCAAATTAAATTATAAATCCAATAGGTTATTCACTTATTCACCCATTGATATTCTTACGAGAACATATATTGTATCGTGAGTATATAACATTGAATCATCAATATCTACACAAACCGGCACAGTATTGCAATCATGATCTATTAATTAAGGGTCTTTTGATTATTCACGATTGCTTAATTAGTAATTACCTGTATTGGCCCATAACTCAGTATCGTCTTGAGGAAATATATACCTAAATGTAACAATTTCTCTATTCTTTACTGCTTATAGACCCCTGATTGCCAAATTAATTTATAGTTATCTCAAATGGTGTATCAGTAGTTATGTAGGCTTGTTTTAATTAAATAAATTGAATACTATCATGTCCAAGAACCTGACACCATCTGCCAAATTTAAGAAAATCATGTTTGAAATCATGCAGATCCAAGAAAATGAAAATACTAGATGGAAATTTTAACATTACCCATAGCTAATTTATTATGAGTGAGCTTGAACTTTTAAAATATGAAAAATGAAAATAATTAATAATAATTAAAAGAAGTAGTACATTGGGAAAGAGCAAGTGTGAGATTGTCATTTCCAGTACTGATATTCTGTAGCAGGCGGGCTGTGCGCAAAACAGAGAGGGAAAACCCGACGGAGAGGGTCGACAGGTGGAGGGGGCGAGAGGAAGATCGCGCAACAGAGCTGGGAGATGAGGGGGCCGGGATGGAGAGAGGAAGCGTGTGGGGGGTAGAGTGAGGGATCGCTCAGGGGGCAACCCAGGAGGAGGGGGCAGGAGTCTCGGGCGCGATTTCGGTTTTTGATTTTTTCTTTAGAATAATATCGGAAATGTTAAGTCGGGGAGAGAGAGAGAGGGGACTGGAGATATCCGGTTCATAAAGTCACTGGAGGATTAAATTTCTGAAATTTTGAAGTTGATCTGATCATTGGTCCGCACGATATTTAAAACAAATCCAACGATTTAGCTTGCAATGTATAGAGGAGTCAATACATTGCAATGTATAATAGCCTATCTCTCTCTCCCTATATATATAGAGAGAGAGTGGCTACGCTCAAAATATTTTATCCTAGCTCCAAGAACAAATGACTCGGTTTTTTTATTTTTAAAGTTCAAACATCCGATTCAAACCGTTAGATGTTTAATCTATATTAAAATGTGCTTGGACACCAAATTTTACATTTTTTGAAAATTTTTTTACTATTTATTAAGATGGTTTGAAAATCGCTATTTTTATTAAAATTCTGCATCATTAAAAAACAGTTACTTTCAAACCATCTTAATAAATAGTAAAAAAATTTCAAAAAAATGTAAAATTTGGTCTCCAAGCACATTTTAATATAGATTAAACATATATCGTTTGGATCGGCTGTTTGAACTTGAAAAATCGGAAAACCAAGTCATTTGTTCCTGAGGCCAGGAAATAATGTTTTGAGCTTAGCCATTCTCTCTCTTTATATATATATATATATATAGAGAGAGAGAGAGAGAGAGAGAGAGTAAGGCTTGGGTGCTATGGATAGCATAGAGGGCTACGGTGCTACGGCTCAATATTCGAGTTTTCAAAATCCTAACGGTCGATCCAAACCGTTCATCTTGTTCTCCATATTAATATGTGTTTGGAGACCAAATTTTATATTTTTTGGAAATTTTTTACTATTTTTTTAGATAGGTAGAAAATCACTTGATCTAAAAAATTCTGCACCATTGAGATATTTGATTTTCTACCTATTTAAAAAAATAGTAAAAAATTTCCAAAAAATGTAAAATTTGGTCTCCGAACACATATTAATATGGAGAACAAGATAAACGGTTCGGATCGACTGTTAGGATTTAAAAAACTCGAATATTGAGCCGTAGCACCGTAGCCCTCTATGCTATCGATAGCACCCAAGCCTTACTCTATATATATATATATATATATATATATATATATATATATATGAGTAAGGCTTGGGTGCTATGGATAAGCATAGAGGCCTCTATGCTACGGCTCAATATTCAAGTTTTCAAAATCCAAACGGTTGATCCGAACCGTTCATCTTATTCTCCATATTAATATCTGCTTGGAGACCAAATTTTATAATTTTCTGAATTTTTTTACTATTTATTAAGCCACTTTGAAAATCGCTAATCCAACGGTTTTACTGTTTTGTGCAGCCACCGTTGGATCAACAATTTTGTAAAATACTTAATAAATAGTAAAAAAATTCAGAAAAATGTAAAATTTGGTCTCCAAGCAGATATTAATATGGAGAATAAGGTGCACGGTTCGGATCGACTGTTTGGATTTTGAAAACTCGAATATTGAGCCGTAGCATAGAGGCCTCTATGCTATCGATAGCACCCAAGCCTTACTATATATATATATATATATATATATATATATATATATATATATATATATATATATTTATATATGGTTTTGTACTTTTGTGTGTTCTATTAGTTTACAGCTGCTTAATTAATCTAAATTTATTATTATAACATTGAGATTTTTCTTAAACATTTGTAATTAATTGTAAAACAACAAAGGAGTTTAATATGGTAAAACATGGTAAGAACAGTTTTAACAAACAATATGATCTCAACTAAAAAAAATATAAATATCCAATTTATTTCTCAATTAGAATTACAGCTTTCACATATTACTAACATGATTATCTTTTCTCAATTAAAGAGTAGTTAATTACAAAAAAAAAAACACACACACATACAACTTTTATTCCAAAATTAAATTAAAAAAAAGACATACTAATAATTATTTAGGGATTGACTAACTATCCCCCAGTCAATTTTCCCCATTCATCTCCCAGTCAATAACTACTTGTGGGGACCATTAACTAACTGAACTTCATTAATTACTTGGGGACTACCTAATATTTAATATATTTTATAACTGATGCGTGCAAATATGGATAGCTATGCGCACAAGTGTTAATATATAATATATCAAGTATTCATACCTAAGATACCAAACATTTTGAAAAAAAAAAACTGGACACATCACACACACATCTTTTACACGTTTTTAGAGTTGGATTTTTTTTCTCTGTTCAATTTCATTAATATTTATGACGATTTGTGAGAAAATTTGTAAATCCAAAACCATGGACGTCTTCTACGTAATTTTCTCTTTCAAATGAGATCCATGATGACATAATTTCGGATTGTCCGTCGTGCAAGTATTCATACCTCGTCGTGTAAGTATTCATATCTTGTTGAGCAAGTATTAATACCTCGTAAGTCGTAATGCATTACCTGTGGGGACCGCTAATTAAGTGGGGGGTCACTAACTACTTAGGTAACCACCTAATATTTGATAGATTTTACAACTGTCACGTATAAATATGGATGCATATGCGTGCAGGTGTTAATATATAATATATCAAGTATGAATACTTGTGGCGGACAACTCAAAAGTGCTTCATCATGGATCTCATTTGAAAGAGAAAATTACGTAGAAAACATCTGTGACTTTAGATTCGCAAAAAAATTCACAGATTGTCAGAAATATGGGCGACATTGAAGTAAGAAAAAAAAATCATAAAATGTGTAAAAAATAAGTATGTGATAAGAAATATTGTTTAAAGAAATACTTGATATCTTACATATGAATACTTACTATATTAGATGTTAATACTTGCGTGTATAAGTATACATATTTATGCGCATCAGTTGTAAAGTTTTTCATATATAAGTGGTCCCCCAGTTAATTAGCGGCGGTCCCACACATTATTAATGACTGATACACTTTTTCTTTTGTCTTTTTGTGCTGGAAGTTGTGGTCCCCTCATATAATTAATGATTGGGGAATGAATGGGGGAAATAAACTGGGGAAAAAAAATCTTTATTCAATTATTTAATCCCAAATTTAAAAAGAAAATACAAAAACCATTCTAAAAACTATAAAAAAAAAGATTACAATCTCAGTAAACCAAATATTACAAAAAATAATTCTAAAAGTCCAAAACTAATGTCTTAGTTGGAAAAATAGAATTACACAATTCTATTTTTACCTGTTACATATATTTTGTGCATCTGACAAGTTTTTATGAATTTCACATCCTTTTTCTTAGAAAAAGTTATTAGCTATCTATTAACATAAACCTTGCATACATATAGAACCTGAAAAAAATTAAAATAGAATAATGAAACAAATTTTAGCAATTAATAAAATTAAAAAAATATATAATTACATATATACCAATCAAAATTATTGAACCAAAAAAATGTTAGACATTATTTTATTAAATTGTAGACAAATATTATTTGTAGTGAAGTTACTACGTCTAAGTAGATCCCAATTTATTTTTATTTTATATACTGCAATATGTCTCTATGTCCCTATGTCCCTATGTTGTACCTCCCTTCATTTAAGTTATTTTTTTTCCAAAAAAACTAATAACTTCCTACTATTTCGTTAATAGCACATAAATGATAAATTTAAAACAATTTATACTTTATTTTACATATAATAATGTTTATGTCCGGAAACAAGACGAGTGGAATCTTTTATGTCATTACTTTGTATATAGTTAGGAATATAATATATGTTTTCAAAGTAAAAATAAGTATGATAAAAAATAAATTTGAAAAATTCAATTATATGCATAAGAAAAGTTTATTTAACAGATCCTTGATCTTAGTGACATAATATATTACTAATTTAAAATAGAAATATAAATAAACTTACTTTTTATGATTTAATGTGCAGACATGCATGTCATACCCTGCAATATTATATGAAATTTTTATAGCTTGTCCAAATGATTACCGTTGGTTTTCTCCAATATTTTATACTATTTATTTAGTTTTATTGTTGAAGAAAATTTTTGTTTTTAATATAGTAATGTATATGCGATATAGTTGATGTCTTATATTAAAGATAAAAATATCATACCAATTTGATAGTTGTTACTCATCAAAAAATCATTACCTGTGCAGTTAATGGATATAATGAATTCACAATAAATTTATGACAAATGATAGTTGCTTCATGTAGTTTTGATGTTCCCTTGTCATTAATATTTTAAAAAAAATCTACTAGTACATCACTATGGTATTAGATTGTCATAGCAGTGGCATGTTTTTCTTTCACAATAAATTTATGACAAATGATAGTTGCTTCATGTAGTTTTTTTTCTGTTCTATTATGTTTCATTTTGTGATATTTAGAATAATATGTACACATAAAATTTGATGGTGAAATTGTAGAAAATAAAATGCACTTATTTAACAAATAAATTTTTTGACTAAATTTGAACTAAAAATTACTACAACAAATTATACACATAATTTGAGCAGCATTTTGTACTAAGTTGGTGCACAAATCACTACAAATATTTTATAGTACAAATTATATACGCATAACATAAAAAAAAATTAGTCAAAAAATTTCAAACAATTCATAACAGAACTAAAAAAGAATAAAAAAAATAATCCGTGCGCATACTGGGTATGCGCACGGATTAGTAAAAAATTTAATTTCGGTACGCGTACCCAATCCGCGTACCGATTGGAATCCGAGTTCGTGGTGGAATCTGAATTCGGAATTAGTGGGTGATATTCATTTAATTCTAATTTATTAGGATGGTAAAGAAAAAAAGAACGGTAACAAAATTACGTCATCTCACAAACTAATTTTTTTGTTGCATTATCTTAAATACTCAAATAAATTTATTTTTTCTACATGGAGGATATCTATTTAATTATATTAGAATATTTCACCAATAAATGTTCTGATTCCAATAGCAAATCACGGACCTCGATTTCACAAATCCGACTGTAGTAACATTAATTTTCATTCAGTTACCTCGAATCTTTTTTCATCTATAAACACCAACCAGATGTTGTGTTTTGCGAATTGAATTAACCAAAGAGGAAATAGAAAAGTAATGTTGAATTTTCATAAAATTATCGCAAAAGCATACAATTTAGGGAGCAATTTGGATCCGATATTTATCGAACTCAAATTTGAGACTGATGGAGTTTCCAGGTTGTCCTATCCGTTTTAAAATCAGTATGCATCTAATTTAATATTCATACAGTTTTAATGTACATAAATTTTATAATGATCAGAGAAATTGGGACCCATCATACTCAAATTTGAATCCGATGAACATCGGATCCAATTTTTTTTTTTTTTTTATAATTAGCAGCAAAAGACCGACTAACAATTGTATTAAATAAGAAAAGGATATTTACAGTGATCTATTCTAGAGGTATCTGGTTTAACCTCAGTTAGTGTCTATTCTAGATACAAAAAAAGTATACTAATTTAGCTACTGTAATGGACTCCACTACCAGCATTCAAGCACTCCCTAATAGTGTGCGGCCCTTGTATTTCCTGTATCATGTCATGTATTAAAATGTGCAACACGTTCGCCTTTCTTGAGAAATGCCTTCTATTTTTCTCACGCCACAATGTCCAGAAGCCCGCAGCGCAGATAGTGTTCCATAATCTTCTCTGGATCGGCAATGATGGCTTGTGTCCCTCCAACCATATGTCCTGAAGTTGGTTCGAACCATTGACATGATAAAAGAGCTTTTTACTGATGGTATCATCGTAGATACTCCTGTCGGTAATATCAATACATTCAGAAATAACGTGTTTTTATCAGTGTACCATCGACAATAGTATTTTCTTACCCTCGCAGATACTGTCTCAAAATTGGCGATTTTTATTAACTAGTCAGACTGTCAGCTCGAATACGTGTCGATAAGATTGCCAATTTTAAAATTAAATTAATATTTTTAATATTTTTTATTTATTTGTTCAGTGTTTTTATAGGCTTAATTTGTTAACTATGCCAACAATTATTACATATATATAATGACAAAGTCCATCGAAAAACTTGGTCGCACTAATGACTTCAATAACAAGTGAAGCATTTAATCAATGTCTGACATAAAATTTTCTTGTGAGGAAAAATGCCAAAGTTTATACAATTAACACCATGGTGATGAATTACTAAACTTTTTAAGTTCATACAATTCGAGTGGAGAAACTGAACTCTATGAAGCATCTACTTTCTACCTGTTTATTTTAATTGTGTAAATACATTTTTTTCATATAAAAGCAACGAATTTTTCGTGAGTAAACCAATGTGAATGGACCATCAAATAAGTATGATGTTTCATCTTTAATATATGCCATCAACTTCCCCTTCAAAATATACTAGCTGTGAAGCATGCACAAATAAATACACTATGAAATATATATTAACATTTTCATAGTAAAAGTAAATATTATTTCCTACAATTTAGCAAAACAAATTTATCTAATAAAATATTGGAGGATATCAATGTTAACCATTTACACATTTTCAGTTTGAAGATGATAGTGCAATAATTGTTGTTTGTTGGAAGGATATGGCAATAAACTGCCTCCATTCGAATTGTTGGGACTAATTCCTTCTAACTTGTGCTCGCAGTGCTGGATATAAGAATTATCTCTGATATACATTCTCGGATACATATATAAGAATTATCTCTCATAGGTTAATAATTATCTCTGATATAAGAATTAACTACCATGAGTCCCTAAATATAAGAATTCTCTCTCATACATGAGATAAATATAAGAATTATCTCTCAGATAGTATTTTTTTTCCCCCTTTTTCTATGTTTAATTGCTGGTTTAATTGGTTAACACTTCATACTCATAGCTGTTATGTGAATTTTTATGAAATTGAGATTTATTCTTGATGCTATCTGAGATCTAGGGCATGGTCCGAATTGTAAATTTTTTAGAAACACGAATTTGTAAGTTGCATAAATGCATATGCATAATAAAGGTTTTCATAAACTGTACTTATGTTAATGGACAATACTGTTGTGTTAATGGGTTTGATATTTTGGGTTTTGACTGAAAACCTATAACTGAACATAAATTGTATCTCAAATCAACTCTAAGAAGTGTAGGCATTCAATTTATTTGTGTCTACTCTTATAATCAATTTTGTACTGATATTACGGGAACCATGTAATTTGCCACTCAAAAGTAAACATCACAGTCTAACAATTTATTGCAAAGCTGCTACATATAAAAAACAGCGGAAAATGTCAATTTGCTAAGTGTACATTTGGTGTAAAAAGCAACTAATTAATAGAAGGAAAAAAATAATTTACAAATTGAAAAAAGCAACTAATAGAACAAAATGATATCACGGAAACTCTTTTTTTATTATTGTTACTTATTTGGGATATTTGCAACTCATTAAAGTTCGTTGTTTTATGTATACTGAAACAGAGTCATGCTGGGAGGCAGTGAGGAGAATGACAACAGTGATATTATCAGTAGTTTGTCTGATGATGCTCGCACGCATATCCTATCTTTTCTTAGTATAAGAGAGGCCGTGCAGACATGCATCTTGTCCAAAAAATAGAGAAACACATGGGCTTCTGTGTCAGATCTGAAATATAATTTTACATTAAAGAGTTTGGGGTGCTAGCACTAGAGATTTTTCAAGAAGACATGGCTGTAGAATTTGTAACCAAATTCGAACTACTTGTGAAAAGTGTTTTGGAAAAACGAAAGACATCCTGTGTTAATAGATTTTGACTTTAGTTGGACTATGGGGTTTACTAGCCTCGCACTCAAACTGTTGCGGATTATATTGGTGATGTGATGAAGTTGGAGCCCCAAGAGTGCTCAGTCAAACTGTGTTCGTGTGTAATTTTGAATTTAAACACCGATGTCATTTTCACTTGTACATCACTAATTAATATATCTCCAGTTGTGGCTCTCTATAAAAGGCAATTCTTAATTATCTATATGACTCAACTCAGTAAACCTTTCTGGCCTTAATACCCTTAACCATCATTTGATGGTGTTATAATGAGTGATGACTCTTTCAAGAAGCTTTTGCTGGGGTGTCCTATGGTTGAAAAAATAGTACTAATAAGTTGTTATATTGGCGTCATTGAGACAGGTTCCAATAGTTTGAAGAAGTTGGTTCTTTGTAGTTGTTATAAAGTAATGAGATTACATGTTTCCACCCCTAATCTGTATTTGGATATTTATGTGAGTATGAAGGAAATTATGCTGCTAAATATGCCATCGCTAGTTCATGCCTCCATCTATCTTCCTGATTGGTATGATCAGGATAAATATGTTACTTGGGGAACCAAACTTATTCACAGCCTTTCAAATGTCGAAAGCTTACGGCTTAAATTCGATTGCACCAAGGGAAAGGTACTTTCTCTTTTTAAATTATTGGAAACAAACATCTACAATGCTTCTACTTTTGCATATACTCTTTGTTGGCCTAATTTTAGGTATTTTAGAATCAATAAAACCATCCTCCTGCTATACATATGCACTCCATTGTCTACCCAAGCCCGGTACACACCCTAATTGTTTATTACTAACTTGCAGCCTACAAGAGATTTTCACATGCTACAAAAAAATTACAATAACATCATTTTAAATTGATTAGTTCTTGATGTTGTCTGCCATAAATACAGTGATTTTTGTTTTCAACGGTAATACAGATAAAATTCAGAATATTAAGTGTACATGATATTTATTTGTGGTTGTTGGAGTAAACACATCCTATATAAGGCTTCAATAAGCATCCAAAATCCTCATTTATTGTGATTTTCCTTTTTGTTTTTTCTCTTGAACATAGTGTTAATTTAATTTGTAATGAAAATAGGTAAGATCGATATAAGGATTATTCTGATTTCCTAGTCTTCAACAACTTAAAGCACCTAAAAGTTCTGAATTGGGGTTTGTATGACTTTGATCTTGCACTATATTTCCTCTATCACTCACCTAAACTACAGGAGCTTACCTTAGAAAATGAGCATCTCTCTCTCTCTCTCACAGACACACTCGGTATTGTTAACGGTACTTGTCATTTTTCCATGCCTCAATTAAGGTAGGTAGGTAAAAACACAGTCAATTAATGAGATGATAGAAAAATTCAAATTGATCGAATAGAAAATGAAAAGCTTCAAGTATTTACGGTCAATAGATATACTATAAATGGACAAGATTAGAAAAAAGTCAAAACTGGTAATATTAGGTGCTATTCAAATTAGTCGATCCCCTAAAATTAAGCCATTATAGAATGATATATGATCAATGAAACGTGCATAACTTGTTTTCTTACTACTGAAGGCATGTACTACGGAATTTTTTAGACGACGACAAAACTCAGGAGGGACCGAGAGATGTATTTGTCCAACAGTAGTTCCTTAAGACCCTTAGAATTATAGGATTTGAAAATAATAATGGATTTGTTGATCGGCTAATCAACAAGTTGCTTGTGCATGTCAAGATCATTGGTGAAATTATTGTTTAAATAATGTATTTTATCTTGTTTAATGTTCAGATATTATTCATAACTTAGGGGAGATTTAATTTATGACTCAGCATAATGTCATTTAATATGTAATATGTGTATATGACTCAGTTGTATTACTATCATCTAATCTAACCTCGCTATATATTTGCACCATAAGAATAAAAAAAGTTCCCTTTAAGCCTTTTCAATAAACAAACGTGCATTCATGATGATAAGCGGAAGAAAGAAAGCAAATTTCTAACCCATAAGCAAATTATATCATCCTTCACTGAAATAATGGTCATTGATTAATTAAGATATTGAATGGCTTAGGAAACTCTAAGAAGCAAGTAAAAAAGGGAAACAAAACATGTACGTGGACTTCAAGAAATGATTGTTCATTTGTTTGTTGTGGCAATCATAACAGAGTATGTTGTGTGGCAAGTAGCAATGTATTCTTTTATTCAGAATATGTACTTTCCTTCCAAATTTATCACTCATGATACATTAATTTATCCCAGGTGGCCAGCAGCGCCGACTGTTTGTTCAATCCCTCATAACCTCATCCCAAACTGGTTTTGATAGTCACAAGTTGGAATCCACCGTGGGACCTGACTGTGCACGCCTTGAATTACACGAATTCTGTTTTACCACAATTCACCTTCTATTCCTGATAAATTGGTTTTCACCTTCACTACTAACGGTATTTTAACCTTGAAGAATGCATATATAATGCTGGCTCAATCTATCTCAAGTCCACCTGTTTCACTTCCTTTTTCCTTTAGGAAAACAGTGTGGTATATACACTCAATCAGTCCCACTGCAGCTATTCTTTAAATTAAGTTCTGACATATAATTTTGATTTCTACAATACTTCTCGTGTCAAGCTAGGTACCATGAACAAACATGTACCCTGTAATAAAATGTTTATTTCATTTTCTAAATTTTACGTTTCTTATGAGGAAAAAGTGCCATATTTTGGCATATTAATTGTGTGAATATGTTAGAAATGTACTATAGGCCAGAATATTTATGGGCCATATTAATAATTAATATGGATCAACTCTTTATTAGGCTAGGCCCGAATTTCTGATATTCTGATTTGATCTGAAATGGATAAGTCTTCTGAAAGGGTTCAACGAATTGATGCCATGAATAGGCTCAAACGAACTGGTGCATATATTTTATAAATATGCTGTGACCTGTTCAGAATTCGGTTGGCCATTATAATTCAATTTTTCGGAAAAACAGAAAGAGAGACAGATAAAAGAGGGGGCTGTTAATTCGGTACTAGCATATCGAGTTACAGAAGTTTATCAACTTGTTCGTGTGGATACTGATAGAGGCGTGACTGCTAGGCTGTTGCGTGGATCTGACACGAAAGAAAGGAAACACGAAGGAAAGGAGACACGAAGGAAAGGAAAAGAAGGCTACTGCTAGACTTGAAGTTTCCGCTGCGCGTCTAGTGGTAAACTCTGTTTTAATCCTAGGATTAGTTTTATACTTGGATTCTGGTTTTCGGGTAGTGACCAAATCTTGAACTGTTTCGAATTGTTGCACTATAACCTACCCGAAATTCCAACAGAATATTAATATGAATGGACCATAAAAAAAGTATGATGTTTTCATCTTTAATATAAGTCATCAACTACCTCTCCCAAATGTACTAACTGTGAAGGATGCACCCAACTAAATATATATATCTTTATATTTTTTTTCGTATTAAAATTAAATATTATTTAACTACAATTTAACAAAACAAATTTATTGAATAAAATATTGGAGGAAATCAATGTTAATCATTTATGCATTTTGTACCTTAAGATTGGCCGTGCAATTATTGCGGTTGGTCGAAAGAATATCTCGACAAACCCTGTCCATTTGAATTGTTGGGAGTAATTCCATCTAATTGTTGTTACATTGCCGGAGATTACCGCCATGAGCCAACAAATAAAAGAATCGGCTCCGATGAATGGGGTAAATTATCTAAAAGATAAACTATCCAAGGTAAATTATCGTTGTATTGTCACAATTTTTCTCCGATGACAAAAAATAATTATGTAGTTTTTAACAACCCTGCAAGGTCTTGAATAATTACTAATTACGATGCTTAATTTCAGCTTAAACTGATGGGCATTAGGCAGCCGACAAACATGAGTTCTCTGAATTTTATAATAAAACTGTCTCCACCACCAACGCCTCCGCTCATTCAGTTCAACATGGCTGCAATGGTGGCATCACTGACTTGACAGTTAGATAGAAAGAAAACGTCATTTGGAGATACTTCAGGAGAGGAGGAAACCTGCAAGCGGCCACGTGTCCAATGATCAAGACAAATGGGGCATGTACAACGCACACCGGTGATTTATTTGGGATGTTTTTGTTATTTATTTATTTTATTTTTATTGTTGTCTTAGTTTTGCTTAGTTAAATTTGATTATTGCATTATATTGCATTTTCACCAAGTCACTATGCATAGTTACTTTTTTAATTCTCCACGATGGGATCAACAGGACAAATATGTTTGACGGCCCAATAATGTGGAATAGATGGGCTTTTTATTTTATTTATTAATTTCCTTTTTTTTGGAAGGAACATGACCGTAGGGTATGGACTGTTTTAGTTAACAGTTCTTGTCACAAACGTTGAAACAACTAAAATTTCAAAATGGCATTAAATCATTAGTGTTGATTGTTGATTTACAATACATCAGCAGCTGGAACCACCATACTGAAGCAGCAAATACATATAGTTGCAACATCCTTTTAAGGCGCTACTTGGAACCCCATATATATAGATTTTTACAAAAAAAAAAAAAAAGATCGTCAATTCTACGGTGTTGTTCTTACCAATTTTTAATTTTTCAAAATTTTTAAATTTTGATATGGATAATTCATATAACAATGATATTTTTTACTACTAAACGTTTCGGGGATACTACCAGAGCCAGCGAGATTTAAGCCAGAAACAATCAATATGCGGACGATATTCTAATTATCTGTGAGACACATCCGACTACTCTCAAAATGATAGCGCATGTCTTAAAGGTTTGCACGGAACTAACAGGCCTTAGGGTAAATAGGGAAAAGAGTACCTTCATCCCAATAGCCATTTTGCACAATCGGTGGGGGGTTATCCAATCAATTATGGGGTTTCCGTATTCACATCTACTAATCAGATACCTCGGACTGCCACTGTCGGTTAAGAAACCGAGAAAGATAGATTACCAACCCATGATAGAGGCAATACAGAGTAAAATGGAGAGATGGAGATCCGATTTTCTATCGTATGGGAGGAAGGATTACACTCATTGAGGCGGTTCTTTTGGTGATGCCTCTGCATCTCTGCATTATATGAGACGAAGAATGCATCATTATATGACACAAATTTACAAAATGAGACGAAACTTTCTCTGAAAAGGGAAAGACATCTGCAAAGGCATTAATTATCTGATAAATTGGGAGAGGGTGTGCTTAATGAAAATAAATTGGGGGTTTGGGCATCATTGATTTGCAATGTCAAAATGACGCACTTCTAAACAAATGGTTATGGAATATATTGACAAATGCCTTGAGTCCTTATGGGCTATACAGTCAGATCGCTACATGGATTGAAGTCAGATCGCTACATGGATTGAATTCAATGGCTCATATTGAATTAATAAGGCAAGACACGGCCTCTTTCTTTATCAAGAACCTGGCATAGCTCCTACCATGCATTTTATAATTGTTCAATGGCACCTATTGGTGTGACCACAGGATGGGGGTGGTTCCCTCGGGAATTTTCCCATGCTCTATGGCGTACGGGGCAATGCACCACCGGGGTTCATCTCTTCAATACAAAAAGCACTTTGGAAAATAATGGTCCCAATAAATGTGAGAATATTTATATGGCTAATGTTAGATGATAAAATCTTCACACAGGAGGTACTTACGTACAAAGGCTGCCTTGTCCCTACGGGTTGTCACTTCTGTGTAGAAGACATTATCGAGACAAAGGACCATATCATGTGGGAGTGCACTTACGCAAAATTATTCTGGAGGAGCCTAATGGCACAACACTGTGTCACTTATCGAGGTGGGGAGGACATAGAACATCTATGGGTGCTATCTGGAACGGGACTCCAGAAAAGGCGGATGATTGTGTGGCATGTGGTATGGGCAGCTGGAACATGGACAATATGGAGAAAAAGAAACAGACGGTTCTTCTCGAACAAACGTAAACTGGTCTCATATATACTTATCAATGACATCTCCCTAGAAGTTGAGAGTTGATTGCATAGTGACATATTACATTTTGTTGGGTTAGACCCACTTAACAGATTTTACTCTTTCAATAAAATACCCCATATCGATTGCATAGTGAAAGAGGCGAGGGACTTTAGTTGTAAATACTCTTTTTTATCAATATATATATATATATATTCGTGTTTTTGGCGACAACCATAAAAAAAAAAAAAACAATGATCGATATTTTTAGAACCTCATCGTGCTGATCGGTTGCATGCGTACGTGTATTTCTTCCGACACTTTTAAAGGAGTCCAATAAATAATACATGTCAAGTGGCGCGCTGAATAAATCATAAATTCTTTAGATGAAAATATATAACTCATAAAATTGGATAATGTCCAAGGAGTGTTTTATATTTAACATCCTTAAAAAAAATGACACGGTCGTGATGACGACATTTCAATTCTTCTAACACAAAACGTTTTTTTTTTTTTTTAAGAATTTTCGCATTAATTATAATTTGAGATTTTATTATAGCCGTATCAATTTTTTATTTTTTTTAATGTTAGAAATGGAAGAAAATGAGGGAGAAAAAAGTGAAGTCGGTCTCTATTGTTAGAGCATCTACGATACATATTTCTTCCCGATTTGTTTTAAATATGCATGACAAAAGAACATCACAAGTCCATGAAGTAACTACTATCTTTCACAATTTTATTGTGAATACAGACGTGGATATTATGATAGCTGGAAAATATTTCATGACTATAAGAATGAACTATATAAATTGCATGCTCTTTTCATCTTTTAAATAAGTAATCAACTATATAACTCCATAATATACTAATTAGTCAACTAAATAAAATACATATGTGCGAAAAAAATTTAAAATTTATCATATATATATATAGATATATATTAATGTTGTTAATGTATTAAAAGTTAAGATTATTTTTTCACTACTAAACTTTGTATAATTAGTAGCATGGTAATAAGTACGTACAATTGAATTAATAATTAAATGAATTCCATGCAATAGATATAACCTACTCAAGTAATTTCTAATCATGTACTAATGCAGAATAGATTTATATAATAATATATTGGAAAAAAACCAAAATACAATTTGCACATAACACAAGTTACAGAAAATGTAACTAATTGGAAATACAACAACGAATATTTGTCTAAGCATGTGGTATAAGATCTTGGTACACGTGTCTTAGTTGTTATACAAATTAACACAACTCAACTAATTTCAAATCACAACTCCAGTAATTAATACACAACTTCAAATAATAGCGTAGCGTATACTCTACACAACTTGAGATTTAATAATAGTTAAGAGCTGAGATTAAATATAGAAGATTGCATGGTATTAGTGATTCATTAGTTTTTTTAATTTTTATTTATATAGAAGTCACATTTGAGATTTAATAATAGTTGAAATTCAAGATTATATTAATAATTTTAAGAGATTAGAGTACTGATGTCAAGACACTAGCATATAAATGTGCACATGAGATGGGATTATGGTTAAAATTTTGTTAACATAAGAGCACAGATATTTAATGCTTCTGTTTTTCCATTTTGCAACATGATGAGTGTAAGGAGCAGCTGCAAAAAACATGTAAATAGATGAGTTTCATTATGTAACAGTACTTAATTCGGTTTAATAAAATTCACATGGCAGCTTCTGCCAAGTTCTTAAAAAAAATGAACACACAGGTATCAAATATGTACTAAAATTTTTATGGAAAGTTTTCTTCTGTAAATTTTAATATAGAAGCATATGTTTATATTAATTGTGTGAATGACCATCAAATAAGTATGATGTTTTCATCTTTAATTATATAAGCTATCAACTACCTCTCCAAAATGTATACTAGCTCTTACGGATGCACCCAAAAAAATATGTTATCAATTATATATAAATATTTTGTTCATATTAAATAACAAAACAAATTTATAGAATAGAATATTGGAGGAAATCAATGTTAACCATTTACACATTTCGTTTCTGAAAATTGGTTGTGCAATCAATTAAGTTGGTCGAAAGAATATCGTGATAAACTACCTCCACTTGAGTGGTTTGGTATAATTGAATCTAATTGGTGCTGTATTACTAGAAATTTCCACCATAGTCAACCAATAAAAAAATTGTCTCCGATAAACAGAGTCATACACAATATTTTACTTATTAAACTCTTTCTTTCTATCTACCAATTTCCGTGTTTCCCCCAAATTGTTCTCCCGCATTGATTTACGAGAGAGAAGTGTTCCTCGATTTGGTATTTTTTCTTAAGTTTTTTAAATTTTCAAAAGATAGGTTACTTGTTACTTGTTAATTTTAATTTAATGGTCTCTTAAGAAATAATAGTTGATGTTTTTCCCCTAATTTCTAGGTCTTATCTCCGAGTGTAGAAGGTTTTGATCTTTTATCGGAAAATTTTTAGTGCGGGTAAGAAAAATAACATCAAGAACTATGAAAACTATCTGAAGTAAAAATGTGATTGATTGAAAGATGTCTAATGGAGGTGTAGGTATATATGGAAGAAATTTTTTATTTTGTAAAGGCTTGTGAAATATATAGGGTCTAGCCAAAATAACTGGCAGTGTGAGATAAAAAATTTGAATGAGACATAATTTTGCTATTATTTTTAATATTAAATTTATTTTTATAATTTTTTTCTGAAAAGTACAGAAAATAGACATATTTTGGAGATTTCTTTCAGTAGTAGATAAAATTTTATAATTTTTTGAATTTTAAGTAAACTTTTATAAATTGTTGAAAAAACATACTTTATTTTTTATAATTTCTGGTAAATTAAGCTCGAACTACAGCCCTTTTAGAGTTAAGTACAGAAGGTTCAGCTATCCTATATAACTTACGCTACAAGTTATATATATATGCTAGTCATCAAGCAGGCACCAAAACGAACAAGTCATCAATATAACTTGAAATCTTTTTCTCATGCTACAAGTTAGGATTGATTTTCAATGATCTACCACGAAAATATTATAGAACAAAATGTTAAAGAAAATCAATGTTAATCATTTGGAGATATTGATCACAATCCAATCATTGGTGTTGGTTGGAAGCGATATCCAGATACCACTTCGTTAGAATGGATGAAAAATAAAGAGTACAATCTGATGAAATTCAATTAACTTAGGGTCCAAATCATCTAATGAGAATTTGCACGAATATTAAAAGAGACTTACAAAGAGGAGGTAGTACAGTTGGTAGAAATTTTTTTGAAAATGTTGATTATTCAAAGGCCGAATGTTCGATATTCTCTAACAATTTCACAGTCTCTACAAAGGTTTTAAAAAAAAAAATAAAAGAATGGTCTGAATCCAAACTCAAATTTTGGGTTACTTTAGGAGATATTAACCCAAAATACAGAATAGGGGAAATTTGATGTATACCCCTCAAAAATGTCAAAATTTTAGAGAATATACGTAATTTCGGCGTTTTTAGGGGTATACATCACATTTTTACCAAAATAGAATAACAAAAGGTTTGAAAAAAAAAAAATCAACATTATGTCCCGCCCTGAGTACTCTGAAACTATCTAATTATAAGTTTATAACCCCTAAGCATGGAAACCCGACACAGAACTATCCTAAAACATCGATTCTTAGACCTTAGCCCACAAATCATACTCATCATAAAAATATATAAAAAGCGCCTAAGAACATCTTGTGTTATTTGTAAGTAATAAATGAGTAATTATAAATCACATATTTGCCCTGAAATAATGAATTTTATTTTGAAACTTCTAAATCTACCAAATACGAAATCAGACATACTACTGTCGGTATACAATTAAAGAAGGAATTTCATTGCTCAAGTATTTGAAGTGTTCATTCAATCTTGTTTGATTTTAGTTCAGCACATGGTATTGCATTGTCAGTGAGGTGGAAGGATATTATCCATTCGAAAAATAAAAACAAATACGGATATGAATTTCAACAGTAAGTATTTTTTTTTTTTTTTAAGAAAATGCCCGTAAGCTATGGGCTGTTTTTGTTAACAATGCTTGTAACAAACATTGACACAGCTAAATTTCAAAATGGGATTAAATCATTAGTGCTGATTGTTCATTTCCAATACATAAGCAGCCAATTTTAAACCCTAAACCGCAAACCAACATTTTTTAATTTTTTTTAAGCCAACCTAAAAACTTAGAAACTTCAACCCCTAAACCCTTCTTCCAAAGCAACCAACATTATATTAAATTAGTCAACTGTCCACACGTTGCGGTGGAAATTGACAACATTACATTAATTTTCTATAAGATTTAACGTGTGTTAGATTTATGAAAATATATCAATAAGAAGTTAAATATGAAACACATTAAGATAAAAGTGTCATATATTTAGCATATTAATTGTGTGAATGTTAATATAAAAGCACACAAAATTTTCGCAAGGCAACAATATGAATGGAACATCAAATAAGTATGATGTTTTCATCTTTAATATAACCCATCAACTATATACCTCTCCCAAATGTACTAACTGTGAAAGATGCACACAAGCAAGTTATTTTATCAATGATATATTAATTATTTTCATATGAAAAGTAAATATTATTTTCCTACTATTTAACAAAACAAATTTATGCAATAAAATATTGGAGAAAATCAATGTTAATCATATACAGATTGTGTGCCTGTAGATTGGCCGTGCAATCAATGTGGTTGGTCGAAATAATATCTCGGTAAACACCCTCCACTTGGTTTTTGGAAAGTAATTCTTTCTAATTGGTGTTGCATTATTGGAGATTTCCGCCATGAGTCAAAAAATAAAAGAATCGTGTGTGATGAAGGAGGTGATATGAATATAAACTAAGATAAGAACAATGTGACTAAAACTGTGATTGAAAGATGGCTAATGGACGGGAGGTATAGATATGAAAAATGTTTTTTTGCAAGGGATAGCGATATATATAGAGGTCTAAACCAAAATAACTAGCAGAATGGAACAATATGTTGAGTGAGGCATTATTTTGTTATTATTTTTAATATTTAGTTTATTTTATAATTTTTTCTGAAAAATAAATAAATATAAGCATGCTTGATATTCGTTTAATTATTTTTCCATGCTTGATATTCTTTTAATTATTTTTGAAAAAAATACATATTTTTTGTAATTTCTGATAAATAAGTTTGAAGTACAACGAGTTGAGTACTGACGATTAAAGAAAAATATGCTAGTAATTAATCAAACAGGCACCAAAACGATCGAACAAGTCATCAATATAACTTAAACCCTTTTAATTTTCTCATTGTTAAAATGTTATTTCAATGATCTAGGACGAAAATATCATAGAACAAAAACATTAAAGAAAATCAATGTTGATCATTTGGAGAATCGGAGATGACAATCCAAATATCATTATAGATTTGTAGTTGGCTGGAAGTCATATCCCTGCCAATCCATTGGAATGACGAAGAAAAAAGACTTCAGATCTCTAATTAACTCAATCTTATATAACTTGACAGTTACTGTCAAGATTAAAAGAAAAAAAAAAAACTCAACTTCAGCTAGATTGGTCCAGATCTGACGGTTCATATCTATCTAAACTAGAAATTAAAATCAGGCGCCAAAATAAAAGAGTCCTAAAACACACAGAACTTTCCTGAATCATCGATCCTTAGTACACAAATAATACTTATAATAAAAATATATAAAGAGCGTCTAAGAACATCTGTGCTATATGTAAGTAATAAAAGAGTAGTAATTAAACATTAAATATTTGCCACGAATGGTCAGTAATATTACCAAAGAAATAATGAATTTTATTTTTGAACTTCTAATTAAGTGCTGATTTAATTTTGTTTGATTTTAGTTCGACATGCACATGGTAAAACTAGAGTGTGTTGTGTACATCAAAAGATTTGATGAGCATAACTCTAAAATAAATGTTCTGCAAAATTTTGAAATGTCCACGCATCATTTGTAAAGTAGATCAATTTAACAGTTTGGATTCATCTCGTTTGAAGTTAATATAATAGAGTTTGAAGTTATGAGCACTAATTCTTTTAGTGAGCACAATATACCCTAGTTTTACTCTTATATATTAAAACTGCAGTGTGTTATGCACATCAAAGGATCTCAGTGAGCATATCGGATTGACTTCACACAAAACAATAAAACTAATTAAAGTGTGCATACCAAAGAATCTGATGAGCATAATGTACAGTAAAACTATAACTATAGTTATAGTTGGTTTTTTAATTCCATACGATAGGATCAACAGGACAATGTTTCATGAGACATAATATGAGATACATGGGCTTTTTTTATTGTTTTTATTTTAAGGAAATGACCGTAGGCTATGGGCTGTTTTTAGTTAACAATCCTCGTCACAAAACGTTGACACAGCTAAATTTCAAAATGGGATTAAATCATTGGTGTTGATTGTTGATTTAACAGAGTTGCAACATCAGCAGTAAATTTTAAAGCGCTACCGAGCTAATTGCAATCCAAGCAGTAAATTTTTCTTAAACTAAAATTAAAATACATATAAAAAGTTTGATGGCTTTTGTGCATAATTGTAATTTATGAAATGTAAAATTAGTTGAAGTAAGAAGAATGCAATGGCCCCCCTGTTAATAGCATAGTAAAAAGTTAATTATTCGAAAATAATTAAGTTAGCAAATATCTAAAATTTGTGATTCATATACATCATAAGAATATAATAGTATATAGTTCATTATTTATTAATATAAAAATAACTTATCAAAAAATATTCTTTTATACAAAACAAATAAAAGGTTCGTCAATTCGGTTATAAAATTCTATTTATAACTAACTACCGTGTTGTTCTTACAAATTTTCAATTTTAAAAAAACTGAAAATTCTGATAAAGATAGTTCATATATAACCATGATATTTTTCAAACCCTGATTATGATGATCGGTTGCATGCATGTATTTCTCATGACGCTTTTAAAGCAGTCCAATAAAGAATACTTGCCAAGTATAGCCTGCTGATCATCAATAACTCATAACAAAAATGATGAAATTATATAATACAAAAAAGTACAACCCAAATAACAACTTAAAAAAATAAAAAATTTAAAGGTGTGAAAGCCGTTAATTATAATTTGAGGCGACAATCCAATTCTTCTAACACAAAATATTTTTTTAAGAATATTTGCATTAATTAAATAATTTGAGGCCGTATCAATTTTTTTTTTTTTTTGATGTTAGAATTAAAAAAAAAATAAGGGACAGAGGAGTGAACTCGGTCTCAGTTGTTAGAGCACCTACAATGCATATTTCTTTCCTATTTGTTTTAAATATGCATGACAAGAGAACATCAAACTCGATCCATGAAGCAACTACCATCTTTCACAAGTTTATTGTGAATACAAGCGTAGATATTATGATAGGAGGATAATATTTCATGACTAAGAATGAACTATATAATTTGCTTGCTTATTTAATCTTTAATTTATATAAGTAATCAACTATAACTCCATAATATATAGTTAACAAAACAAAATATATTTGTGCGTTAAAAAAATAAAATTTATCAGATATATCTTAATTTTTTAATTTATAAAGAGTTAAGATTATTTGGTCGCTACTAAATTATGTATTATTAGCATAATAATCAAGTACAATTGAATGCTTAAATAAATCCAATGTAATTGAAATAGCCTACTCATGTACCAATGCAGAATAGATTTATATAATAATATATTGGGGGAAATCATAATACAATTTGGGATGTACACTCACTAGCACCTACTCATTTGCCATGACTGACATCATAGTTAAGCACTTGAGAGTCTGATATTAGCAATTTGGGATGTACACTCACTAGCCTTTTGAGGCATGAGGCAGAAGAAGAGAGTTGGCTGGATATTTTAGAAAGTGAGCTATGGGAGTCTGATATTAGCAATGAGATATTTCCTCCTCTTCAAATAAGCTATGCACGCCTTCTCACATACCTAAAATCTTGTTTTTTATATTGTTCCATGCTTCCTAAAAATTACTGCTGCAGTATAAAATATAGGGAGCATCTAGCTATCCCCCCGTAACAATTCCCCATTTCATCCCCTAGTCATTAACTACTTCAATAACTACTAACTACCTAGGGGGACCACTTACTATTTGGGGACTACATAATATTTGAAAGATTTTACAACTGGCGCGCGCAAGTATTCATCTGTAATGCATCAAGTATTCATATATAACACATCAAGTATTTTCATACCTAACATATCAAGTATTTTTTTTTTAAAAAACTGGACACGTTTTTTAGAGGTGGGATTTTTTTTCTTCGTTCAATCTAATCAATATGTCTAACGATTGGTGATGAATTTTGCAAATCTAAAACCATGAATGTTTTTTACATAATTTTATCTTTAAAATGAGATCCATGATGATATACTTTCGAGTTGTTCGTTGTACAAGTATTCATCCTTATCAATAAAGTATTCATCATCGTCGTGCAAATGCAAATATAAAAACTAGACACATCACTTATCCATCTTTTACACGTTTTTAGAGGTGAGTTTTTTTCTCCGTTCAATCTAACCAATATTTATGATGATCTATGAGAAATTTTGCAAATCTAAAACCACAAACGTTTTCTACACAATTTTATTTTTCAAATGAGATCAATGATGACATACTTTCGAGTTGTCCGTTGCACAAGTATTCATCTCTTATCGAGAAAGTATTAATCCTCATCGTGTAAGTGTAAATATAAAAACTGGACACATCACTCATCTATTTTTTACACGTTTTTAGAAGTGGGTTTTTATTTCTTCATTCAATCTAACCAATATTTCTGACGATCTGTGAAGAATTTTGCAAATCTAAAATCACGAACGTTTTCTACACAATTTTATCTTTCAAATGAGATCCATGATGACATATTTTCGAGTTGTCTGTTGCACAAGTATTAATATCTTGTCATGCAAGTATTCACCCTAAGATATTAAGTATTCATTTATACACATTGAAGTATTCATTCATATATCTCTATTTTTTTTCAAAAAAAAATTTTATGTCATTTATTTAATAAGCAGTGGCCTAATTCACCATTAATAAAGCTTTGTTCTTTGCAAAACTCGCTACTTCATGAGGAAGGGAAACATAAACATGAAAATGATTAATTGCATATACATATACAAAATTATTTTGATACGATTGATAGTGACGGATCTGACCCGGTATAGACGTGCTCTAGTATTCATTCAAACACATTGAAGTATTCATTCATACACGTTGAAGTATTCATTCCTGGCACGCATGCTTGATTGGGATGGAGTGACGGATGATCTCCGGCAGAACGTTCGCTGGAGAGGGAGCAGTAGGCATAGAGGAAAAAAATCGAGGCGAAAGTGTAAGAGGGAGGGAGCTTATTGTATTTATCATTTCGAGATGGGAGAGGATGGGAGGTGGGAGAGGGAGGGGAGCTTATCGATGGAAAAATGGAGGCGGAGGAGGAGGTGGGATGCGGAGGTGGGAGAGGGAGGTAGAGGCGGAGGTGAGGTGAGGTGAAGGTGAGAGAGGGAGGTGGGAGGCGGAGGTGGGAGAGGGAGGCGGAGGTGGAGGTGGTTGAAGAAGATGGAGGTGAAAAAAAAAATAGAGGTGGAAGAGAAAGGGAGAAAGAGGAAAGAAATAAAAGTTGTTAGAAATAGTAGTTATAGTTAAAATAGAAAGTTAGTTGGGGGATGAAATGGGGGATGGATAGGTGGGGGAAATTATAATTACCCTAAAATATATGGTTAAATTATGGGTGTACCAGGGTTTTATTGATTCTAAAGGAAACAAGACCGCAGAAAAGATTGGTTTTGAATATGCACAACAGTTATGCCAAAGGTCCTTTTTTGAAAGTGCAGACATATATGAGGGGAATGATGTCGAAATGTTTAAATTGCATGATATAGTTCATGATTTAGCACGACTTAATTTTGAAAATGGTTGCTATTCAATTGATCAGGTTAGTAAGATCCCATTTTTTCCTAATGTATTGTACCATTTGTATATAGCCGTGAATCTAATAGATCCTATTCCCTCTGAGAAGTTCACTGCTCTACGCACACTCATTACACGCTCTTCTGTCAAGAACCTCAGTACCTCTGACCTTTTAATGGCATCAAAATTAAAAGCTTTAGATATATCAGTATCATGTGAATTAGAGTCTCTATCCGCCATTGGTAATTTGAAGCATCTTCGTTATCTTTCACTTATTGGTATGTTCTCTGAAACATAACTTGAATGCATATGCACTTCCCTTTACAGATTGCAGAATCTAACTCTTAGGAATAGTCATCTCGTAGCGTTGCCAACACAAATAGGAAATCTAATTAGCCTGGAAGAGTTGATAATTGATGAATGTTATCACTTCATGGTGTTTCCCGAGTCCCTTTATCAACTCAAGGCCTTGTGGAGACTTGTTATTGTTTTTTGCAGTAAAGTTAAGGAGTTAAACAACATAGGAAATCTAAATAGCCTGAAAGAGATGATAATTGCTCATTGTTCAGATATGGCGGTTTTGCCTGAATCCCTTTGTCAACTCAAGGCCTTGAGGAAACTCTTTGTTAGTAGTTGCCATAAAATTAAGGAGTTACTGAACAACATAGGAAACATAGTTAGCTTAGAAGAGCTTCAAATTAAATATTGTTCTGGCCTCCAGGTGTTGCCTGGGTCCCTTTGTCAATTAAAGGCCTTGAGGAAACTTTGTCTTATTGATTGCAAGCAAATTGAAGAACTTCCTAGTGACATGGGGAGCCTTACAAATCTTCAAACTCTAGAAATTAGAAATACTGGAGTCAGTTATTTACCACTTAGCTTGAGCAAATTTGTAGGAATTCAAACATTAAAGGTGGAGCTGGAATCCAAGACAATAGGATGGTTAAAGGATTTTCCTGCTCTGGGAGGAACTCTTTGCCTATGTGGATTGAAAAATTTCCCCAATTTAATGGATGTCCAATGTGCTAACCTTGTGAGTATGCATAACTTAGAGTACTTGATATTATCCTGGGATGATGGTGAATATTGGCGCATAGATGGCAGTGTACTTCAGTTGATGATCAAAAGTTGGCAGAAGTACAAATTTCTTGAAGATCCAAATTGTTTTTCGGTGATGGTTAGTCTCCAGCCTCACCCTAATCTTAGCAAGCTACAAATAAAGGGTTACGGTGGTATTACATTTCCAAAATGGATTGGCAGCCTATGCAAACTAAAGTATTTGAATATTACCTTATGTTATAGTTTGCAATTCTTAAAAGAAGAGTCACTGCCATTACAACTTGAAGAGTTGGAAATTTATGATTGCTGTCAGCTAGTATCTATGCCTGGAATACAAAAGCTGAAATCCTTGGTCAAACTTTCCATCAAAAATTGTAAGAACCTGTGCTCGGTTATGGAACCTTCTCCTGAATTGACAATGTGTACAGATGAGGGTTCAAATGGGAGCTCATTGTGTTGCTCTTAGCCCAAGGAGTAATTTTGTCGAGCACGTGGCGGGCATACACCAATAACCAATAAATGAAGAAATATGAAAGTTAAACAAGTAGCCAACTCAAACAAACAATCAAGCACAGAAAATATAAAAGAGAGACACAAGATTTACGTGGAAACCCTTGCGGGAAAAACCACGGGAGCACACGGCGCAAAATTCACTAGATCAAAAAGGTTTCAAGTACAAGGAGATTAACAAGCCAATAGCACTTACTCTAACACTCTCTTACAATATCATACACTAATTTGAGATTTGTTAGTGTATTTAGGTGGATTTAATCAAGAGAGCAAAACCCTAGAAATGAGCTTTTTGGAGAGGAAAGGGAACGGCTTGGCTTTTGGTTCTGTCTACCGATCTCACCTTCTCTGTCTCCGCTTCTTGTTTTAATTTCCGAATGGAAATTAATTTCCTTCAAGTAACGACATGGGCCAAAGGCCCATAATTGATTTTTGGCTTCATACGGCAACACATTGTTGGGGTTGAGAAACCTTACTTCACTCAGAAGTTTGCAGATTTCAAACTGTTTCAAATTGCAAGTATTGGCAGATGAGTTGCTTCCTGTAGAATCTTGTAAAGTTAAGGTTTCTAAATGTCCCGGATTGAGGCAGTGGTGCTTGCAACATGGAATGAACTACAAGGTACTTCCTATTTCCTATTATTGTTATATAATATTGTTGTTAATATTGTTGTTAGACAATTGATTAGAGTGCCATCAAATTATTCAACTCGCGCGGGAATTACATTTTTTGGTGATGCCATATGATGTGGTGCTTGCAGCTCTGGAATTAAATTATACTGATTTGTACAAACTACCATGCATAATTTAAAATAAGCTTTAGTGGTGAAATTTAGAATGTATGTATATCTATATTATTAACGACATAATTAATTATTATTTCAGATGCTGAACTAGCCAACTGTACCTTATCTAAGCACTCTAATATAAGTAGTGAACTTCAAATTTTTTAGGACTCCCTGCTGATCCAATGATTTAATACTGAGATCTCTGCCTCAAAGCTGCAATTCAACTCCACAGAGCTCTCTGTGCTATCATCAGAGACGTGTGGAGTTCGTGGATCTTGGTTGGAGTCGTGTCGGGGAGGTTGAGCTTGGTCCTCTCTCTCCGGATCCTGCGCACCGCCTCCTCAGCCGTGGCGAAGGTGCCAAGCCAGACGCACATGCCCTTACTCCACGGCTGCTACCAGATTCCCAACGACTCTCTAGATTGAACATACAAAACTGGGGACCCAATGTTTGTCTACACCATTTCCTCAAGGAAGCAAGGGTAATGAAATGTGGCTAATAATTGAAAATTCCATTTTCTTGTTATAATAAAAGTTTGTCATATTGTCACCAATGATTGGTTGTATACTGGTAAATGTAGGCGAGTGATGTGCTACTGGTAGAGCTTCTACAGAAAGAGGACATTCCGTATCTGAAGAGCTTTGAAAGCCCTGTGCTGGTGGATCGTATGCCTATCAAATTCCCTTTTCTTTTATTTACTTCAATAAGCAGCTTTAGGGAAGATTGCTTCAAAACATATAAACTGAATTCAGAAAATGGAGTGGCTCAAAGTTTAAATTTAAACATTGTTGATTGGTGTTAAATAAATGAATATAGATTTAGTTTTACTGTCTGAATTAAACGGATTGAACTTTCAGAAATCAGTAGTGGTGGTCGTAAGAAATTAATACTATGGTTCTATTCCTGAACCAGATTCTCCTTTTTCTTGTACCAGTATATCAAAATATTTCCTGTTGCTTAATTTTTTTTATTTTTTGGTGTAAATCCCTAGGTCTCTCTTCTCTAAATTTTTTTTTTTGAGGTCAATCTTTGTTTTTTCTTAATTTCAGGTTGGCAACTGTCGACACGATATACATCAACTGGTAAAACTGGGTCCAGAACTCCAGATGACAAGGACAAATGCGGCTATGTTGAGGATTTAGTTCAAAGAATTAATTGATTTTTTCATGGATACTTGTATTTTTGCCTCGCAATTCTTGTGTTCTTCTTGGCAGATTAAACAACTAATTTTAGGTTTAACTTTAAAATAGTGCTCCATAGATACAAGCTGGTAAAATTATGATACTTAATTGTATTCCATATAAAAGTGAGTTCTTTTTCAGTGCATTTGCTATTTCAGGAAGGAAATTACGAAGAAAAATAAAACTAGAGAAGAAAGAAATATGTAATATAATTTTAATTTTAAGTTTATGAAGAACATTAAAATGTATTTGTTTTACAAAAAATTCACGATGTAAATAAAAAATAATTTCGACTCAGGTCTGGCTACTGGGCTTCAAAAATAATAAAAACCTACATTCACATTCACAACATATAAAATTACATACAACCGGATTTAAGGTGCCGCAGTTTATATAAATCACCCTCACTAACTTGGATGGATTTTGGGTGCCTGGATTATACTGATCCAGTACAAAGTTCACTAAAGCAATGCATCCAGATTCATAAATCGAGTCGTACATTGGACCCAAATCGGTCACATGTCCACTCTGTTCAATCCAATTGGATTCATGATGTGTGCACGCTTGATCCAAACGATTATTGAAGCAGCGTGTATGCATTAATGAAGCGAATCGGACGGAAGGAAGTGGACATATTTGAACTGATTTGTGTCAGATACCCATCGGATGCGTCCCAATTCCCAATCTCAGACCTTTAATCATAGCCGTTAGAAAGAAATAATAAAGGAACACAAAGTTGACATGCCAAACTACAAATGATTATAATGGAGCCCATGGACTTTCTTTTGAAAATATAGTTTCAAATACATGAAAATCAACCCGTGGTGTTAACATCAGGGTAGCCTCTAATTCAAGAATTTTTTTTTTTTTTAAAAGTAGTGGTAATAGTACCGATTTCATTGAAATCAAACATATTTAATATGGTACCCAAATTAGGTACCATAACCAAATATGAAAAGGTCTATAACAATAAAGTGTCCATAGCAAAAGATAGAAAACATACAAGAAACAACTAACAAAGTAATAGAAACTACACAAAATAATAACAGACCACTAAGTAAACAAAAACAAAAGCTAAACAGTGCCAAATTGATACATGGACCGTGAAATAAGAAATAGTTATTAATTAATTAAAGAGGTGGTCGACGGCATCGTTCTCATTTAAGCAAATTTGACAAATTATGTGTTGTTGACAAGCTGCCAGCGTGTCTTTTAAGATTGTTCACCGTGATTATTCTATTTTGTGCCATAATCAAGCCAAAAAATAAGGATTCTTGGTGATACCTTGAGGGCGCAAAGAAAGCGCACATTACTCCGAGAAATCACCTTGTTAGATATTAAAAATGCCAAAAAAAAAAAATTACAAATCATATTTGCCATTTTATTTTCTAAATTTTACGTTTGTTATAAGAATAAAATGCCATCTTAATTATGACAATTGATGACCATGGTGATGAATTACTAAACCTTCAAGAAAACATTTTTTTTTTTTTACATATCCAATATTGAGTAGAGAACATCCAAACTCTATGATGCAACTACTTTAAGCATATGTACGTTTATATTAATTGTGTGAATACATTTTTTTTCCAAACAAAAGCATACACATTTTTCGTGAGTAAACCAACGTGAATAGACCATCAAATAAGTATGATGTCTTCATCTTTAATATAAGCTATCCACTAATCCTCCAAAATTTACTAGCCGTGAAGTATGCATCAAAAAAATACTTAATTATCAAATATATTTTGACATCTTTTTTTTTCAAAGTAAAAGTAAATATTATTTCCAACAATTTTGGCAAAACAAATTTATCTAATAAAATATTGGAGGATATCAATGTTAACCATATAAACCTATCTGGTCTGTCTGATGATGCCACTTTGCTGGAATGGATAAAAACTAAAAGAGTTCATTCCTGAATAAATTCAGAAACTTAGGATCTGAACCATCTGATGAGGATCAGCACGAAAAATAACAAGATCTTGTGAATTTTAAACTTGAGCTTGATTGGTCCGGATAAGAAGCCAGATGGTTAAGATACAAACTCAAATTTTAAATTATTTTAGCAGACCCGGTGGAAGAATAAAACAGTCCAAAAATACACAAGAAATTAGTACTCTCTAATTATTCGAGCTATTTCGTACAATTCTAATGATGTCTTAATTAAATGTTATTACATAAATGTCCTCCTTTTTCATTAAACAAGTGGCAATTGCATGCCCTCTCTTTTCATTGTTGAAAACAAAATGTTCAAATTTCATAATATGTACGAAGTATCTATTGAAAATAGCAATTTCTGTCAATTGACAATAGTTACTCACTACAGTACTGTTTAACCGCGCGATACCCTCGAGATGACAATACATTTTTCATTTTTGATTATTTATACAAATTTATATTGAATATAGTTCTCTTTTGTTTTTTTTTACTGTCAAATCATATTATTTAAGTAAATTGCATTCCTAGTAAATGAAGTAATTAAACTTTAAGGCTTGTTCTTCATTCTTTTATATTGAATTGAATTCTTCTCATTTATTGTTTCGATCAACAAAATTCAATTCACAATCATATTTTTTTTTGAAACATTGATAGTAGCTGTCAAGTATAATTTTTATTAATTTAAACGTAAAATACATTTATCGTTATACATCCAAAACATCATTCAAACTACATCAACATCTAACAACACAAACAACTAAAACAACAAAAGAAACAAACCATATACTTTAGTGGTAGACACCGATAACCTTCAGTATTGGCTGACTAGCGATCAAAAGAAAGGAGACATTTTGTTTTTCTTTTTGTTTTTCTATTGGGTTGCGAACGGAGAAGACAGGATACAGCAGTGGTGGGAGTGCAAAGAGATATGAGAGTTGACGACTAGGGCTATTGCCGCTAACTGTCCTTAGTTCTCCCAACAATGGTGAAGAAAGAGAAGGTGCCAATAGACAAGAGAGATAACGACTAGGACTATTATTGTCAACTTTCTCTTCTCTCGACAGATAGGTGCTGGGGTAAGAGGTAGGAACGAGTAGCGCTTACTGGTGGCTAGGATTTTTTGAAGAGAAAGCGGGGTGGATGAGAGTGGAAGAGGGCGGAGGAGGGAATGGAGAAGGCAGAGAAGAAGAGGAGGAAGAGGAGAGGGTTAACAGTGCAGATCTTCCGCTCCCCCTTGGGGGGAGCGGGAGGCGACACAACAAGAATAAGACACTTTTCGCGAGAATAAAAAAGTGACTTTTTGCGACGGACTACTCTCATTGTTCAGTTTTTTCTTTTTGCGACGGTACTTTTTGTGACGGACAACCGTCATAAATGTGTTTTTTTCCTCGCAAAAAGTGTCTACTTTGTTGTAGTGCGACCACAGCACTGAGGAGGCTTGTTGGCGGAGAGATGGGAGGAATGAGATGGACGGAGCTGAGGACACTTGCGACACAAGATGGAAGGAAGGAGATGACAGAGGCGGCTAAGATTTTCTCTTTTATCTTTGTTTATGATCATTATCGAAATACAAAATAGAGATACTAAAAGTCGCGATGGCAAAGTTGATCCGATCTAATTCACAATCATATCATTCCTTTTCTTTTCTATTGAAATGAACTGAAATTGTTACTTCAATAATTGCGAGACTTCATTGTGTTGTAGTCACATAATTTATACATATGCTAATAATAGTATCATTGCTTAGCACATGGGCTTTATGATTTAGTCTTGTGTACTTACAATAAATGAATTGAAAGAAAAAAGAGAATATCTCTACCCTAATTTCCACCAATTTTGCTGTATGTTCTTTCTAAGGGTTCAATTAACATTGGTAAATAAATATCTATTAAAAACCAAAATGAAATAGGGGTGCATATCATATCACTATTTCCCTTGTAGTGGAACTCGGCTCTTTTCAATTAATTGAAAACACACTTAGGCTGCACAAAAAATAAATACGGTATATACTTTATCCCTTGCGGTGAAATTCAGCTCTCTTCAATAGGAACAGACACTTTCTAACCAGTAAATTAAAAATATACCAGCCATGAGTTTCATTTAGTGCTAAATACAATCATCAATGACCAAAAAACATAGCATCCCACTCCATCAGCTACAGAGAAGCACCTATACTAAACACAAATGGGAGGCAAAGTGCAGTGAAAACATTCACAATACAGAAAACCATTTCTGGAGCTTATTGCAAGTAAATTAGGTGTAAGCCTGTTGCTGACATCACAAAACTACATACCTCTTCATAGTTCATAGTTTTTTTGATACACGTAAACAATCGTTTTATTTGTTTTAAACTTTGTCGGAACTTGCGAAACTTAGTTCCTGTATTACAAAATCGAGGAATGTCTATATTAACAAGCTTCTCGTTGTACATATTGGTTGAAGTTTTATAAACTTGTTGCTTTGAGGATCGTCTGGTATTCAGTAATAAATATACCTCTTCCAAAGTGTTGAAATACGGTATATGCTCTCCACATAATAACAACAATTCAGGATGGTTCTGCAAATTAATAAGAGACATTAGTTTCCTTGATCTTAACATACCCTTTGCAAAATAAAAACAATTCAGGATGGCACTACAAATTAATAATGGGCATTAGTTTTTATAGGCTTAATTTGTTAATTATTCGAACAATTATTACATAATGAACAAAGTCCAAAGAAAAACATGGGCGCCGCCCTAAAGACATGCATGTATATACCGTATTTTTTTAAATGTACTAATGTACTAAATATTTTATGGCAAGAAAACAAATTACATGCATGTATTAATGTACTAAATATTTTATGGCAAATTTCCTTTTATTAATTTTAAGTTTCTCATGAGAAAAAAATGCCACGTGTATGACATTTAACGCCCTGGTGATGATCAATTACAATTTTTTTAAGAAAACACATGATTATTTTCCATAAAAATATTCATGATGATTGGGTAGAGAACAACCAAACTCTAACTCTAAGAAGTAACTACTATCTGACATATTATTATATTAATTGTGTGAATACAAATATTTATTAATTAATGTCTGAGTACACAAAAAATTTGTGACTAAACCAACGTGAATGGACCATTAAATAAGTGTGATGTTTTCATTTTTAATATAAGCAATCAACTACGTATCCCCTCCAAAGTATACTAGCTCTGAATTGCACAAAAAAGAAAATCGTTATGAAATATATATATCATGACATTTTTTTCATAGTAAAAGTACATATTATTTCCAACAATTTAGCAAAACAAATTTATCCAATAAAATATTGGAGGATATCAATGTTAACCATATACACATTTTGAGTTTGATGCTGATCGTGCAATAATTGTTGTTTGTTGGAAGGATGTGACAATAAACTGCCTCCACTCGAAATTGAAACTCCAACAAGTTACAAAAGAGAAGAATTTTCTGAGATGGATGGGGTCATACAACGATAGACTAAGAGGATCACTATATTTCAAATGGGATAAGAAAACAACAACGTAGACGATATTCATTTTCAATAATAAAGAAATGTTAAGATACACGGTAAAAGGCATTTTTTTATAGTTCGACACTGTCTTGTTCTTACGTGTGGAATTAAAAAGAAAGAAATGTTAAGATACATGCCCATAGCCTGTCAAACAGGACAATGTTAGGATCAACGTTAGCCTGTCAAACAGGACAATGTTTGCATAACTATAGTTATAGTGGAATATAATAGTCTATAGTTCATTATTTATTAATATAAAAATAAATTATCAAAAAATATTCTTTTTTACAAAACAAATAAAAGGTTCGTCAATTCTGTTTACTAAATTCTATATATAACTAACTACCGTGTTGTTCTTACAAATTTTCAATTTTTAAAAACTGAATTTTTTTAAAAAGATAGTTCATATATAACCATGATATTTTTCAAATCCTGATTATGATGATCAGTTGCATGCGTGTATTTCCCAGGACACTATAAAGAAGTACAATAAATAATACTTGCCAAGAACAACTCATAAAAAAATGATGAAAATATATAACTCATAAAAATACAACCCAACTAACAACTTCAAAAAAATTTAAAAATGTAAAGGTGGGAAAGCCGCTTTTTTTATATTTAACATTTAAAAAAATGAAAAAATGGCATGGTCGTACGTGATGACGACAATCCAATTCTTTTAACACAAAACGTTCTTTTAAGAATATTTGCACTAATTATAATTTGAGATTTTATTATAGCCGTATCAATTTTAAAATTTTTTTAATGTTAGAATTTAAAAAAATGAGGGACAAGAGTGAACTCGGTCTCAGTTGTTAGAGCACCTACAATGCATATTTATTTCCTATTAATTTGTTTTAAATATGCATGACAAGAGAACATCAAAAACTCGATCCATGAAGCAACTACTATCTTTCACAAGTTTATTGTGAATACAGGCGTAGATATTATGATAGGAGGATAATATTTCATGACTAAGAATGAACTATATAATTTGCTTGCTCATTTCATCTTTTATACAAGTAATCAACTATAATTCCATAATATACTAGTCAACTAAACAAAAATACATATGTGCGACAAAAAAATAAAATTTATCAAATATATCTCAATTTTTTAAAATTTATAAAAAGTTAAGATTATTTGGTCGTTACTAAATTTTGTATATATTATTAGCATGATAATCAACTACAATTGAATGCTTAAATGAATCCAATGCAATTGAAATAACCTACTCATGTAGCAATGCAGAATAGTTGTATATAATAATATATTGGAGGAAACCATAATAAAATTTGGGATGTACACTCACTAGCAAATTAACCCTACTCAAATATGTAAAATATTTTATTATATACGTAACAATTAATGTTAATGTTGACTTCAACAAAATAATATTTTCCAGTTTTATAACTTACTTAGAATATATTTTAAAGGAAGCTCGAAGAAGATGAGATTGTCAATTTATGCTTGTAATTTATTTTATATACCATAATGGATTATACTGACAAAAAATTATTTGATAAATACTATAATCCAATATATATCAAAATAAAAAGTTCTAACTATGAATAAACTAAAAGTAACGGTTCGATATTTATTTACCTTTGATTCAGTCAAAATGATTAAAAAATCTATAATTTTACTTTTAAAACCGAAATTATTGATGTAACGATTTGACAAAATATGTCTGGATAAGTGACATAAGAATATCTTAGTACAACCTTCCAACCATAAGTTCACATTTCTTAGATTTTATACAAATTAATACAACTGAACTAACAATTTCAAATCAAAACTCCAGTGGTCCACAACCACAAATTACAGCCCAGACTATAAACATAGAAGATTTATTAGAACTGAGGCTAAACATAAAAATCAGTTTCTTAATTTTTCTTTTAAGAAAATCTTAACATTCAAGATTGAAAATTATAATGACGATAGATGCATGCACATATATTGTTTTGTTGTAATTAAACGAATTCTCAACTTCGACGCTCCTAGACAAGTTGTACGAAAAACCGGTTACATTGGAAATGAACTCGTACCGTCTGGTTTTGTTTTAACCCACTTTTCCTCTCATCTATAATATTTACTTTATTTAAATTAAAGGCTATATATAAACTAACCGGTTCTATAACTGTAAACTTATAGGACTAATACAGTAATACTATTCAGAATTCCGGGCATAATTAAAATTTTATTTCATCCACCTACTATACACCACACTGGATCGTCTATTCTGCACTGCATTGGATACGTACGTATTTAATATTTTACTTCTTCGTGCGCGTCCCTCCAGTAGAGAGAGGAAATTTTATAATACCCCCACTTCTTTTTACAAATTGCATATTCTACAATTAATTGAGAAAGTTCATATTAATTACTCAATTCATATAACTATCAAATTACATATCCCATATCTAACAATTAGTATTTGTATCTTAAAATTTATATAACTCAATTATCTAACAGTTCTTTCATATCTATATTTGAATTCGTATTTGTAGATTATCAGCTCTATATCTGTATATGTATTTGTATATCTTAAAATTTATATAACTCAATTATTATGCTCCGAATTCGCTCCGTTTACATGCACCCCTACTTGTATGCATTCGTATATATGAATTGGTATATGGACATTATAAAAACAAATGAATTAACTATTAGTTAATATTACTAATTATAGTCACCGCACTTACGCAATATTAAATGTTAGACGTTAATATGGAACTTTTTTTAAGTAGTCAATATTGATTTTCATCTGACAGAAACTTGAGGGATCGGAAACAGTCTCCTCAGAAGGCTGATCTGGCCGTTGCTTAACTTGAGCGGCGCATAGCACACATGATATGCTTAGCGGATTAATAACAGTTTGTCGCTGCTTTATTAACAAGAACCCGCAATAAACAATATAATATAGAAAACACATAATCACCATTATGGGGCCACCTTCTTGGCGTGTGATGATCTTTAAATTGAACGGTCATAATTTCTTGATAACTAATGATGAGGCTCACCAACTTGTTGAGAATCCCACTTCTACGCCTATCTGTCCCCACTCCCCACTTCCCAGAATCAACACAGCGTGCATCAAAGTTATTTTCTTTATTTTTATTTTTTTGGTAAAAAGCCCGTTGGATATTTATTTTTGAGAAAATATTTTCGTCCACATTGTTTTATCTATCATCTCTCCACAACGTTAATCTAACGAACTGCCAACTGTATCCAACCTTCATTTTATAAAAGAGACGCTAATCTCTCTTTCCGCTCTCTCTCTTTTCACAGAAGCAAAACTTTTTTCTCTCTTTTCGATCTCTCTTTCTGTCTTTCTCTTTTTCCGATCTCTCTTTCTCTCTTCACAAAATATTCTCCTCTCCTCAACCCCTTCTCTCCGACGACCTCTCCTTTGACGATCTCCTCTTCGACGGGTTCTTGATCGTGCAAATTTGAACGGCCTCCTCTCCTGCAATTCATTTTTCAACGGCAACACCACTACTCGCCGCTCGCCAGCGCTACTACTAGTTGGCGCTTTCTTCTCTTCGATGGACTTCTCTGGCATCTCTCTTAGATTCTAATGGAGAAAGACGATCTAAGAGAGACAATCTGGAGGAGCGATCTGGTGGAGAGAGATGAGAGCGAGGCCATATGGAGCATAATCGGGTTATTTTACAGTATTCACTTAATAGTTTTACAATACACATCTTGTTATTTTACAGTATTCAAAACAACTTGTTTATTTACTAATTTATTTAAGTTTCGTTCCTTCTATTGATTTGAATTGATAATCATGATTTCCTTGCTTCTATTGAAGTTTAATTTTGAATTGATGTAGTCTAAGGTGTGTATGCATTATATGAACATTGATTTGAATTTTAATTGTATCATTTACTGTTCAATAACGGATCTCGCATTATCTGATGGTCTGATTTGAAATGCATAGTTTGTTTTCTTTATGTTGTTGTTTTGAATTGTCTGATGTACGAAATTACATGATTCTATATTTTATTTTACAGCATTCGATTTCACCTTCGAAAGAAGAACACAACGGGATTTTGTCATCTCTGAAGTAGTCAGTTAACATATACCACTTCAAATCTAGTGAAATATGTAGAGTATTTTTACAGGATATGGTTCACGTTTTTACATGATATATGCAATATTTTATAGTATCTATTATTATTGATGTTTACAGGTTTACAATATATAGTTCATAATTTTACATGATATAGTTCACTGTTTTAGATGATACATAGAGTGTTTTATAGGATATAGTTCATAGTTTTATAGTACCTACATGTAATAAATACAATTTGTTACATTGTTTATTTTATTTGTATGCAGGATGATATCTCGAAACAACGTGTGGTTTTGTGATGAGGCTTCTTACTCATCCCAACAATGTTCACAAGAGGTTGTTAATGTAGAAGTTTTATTTTTTCATAGTTTGTTTGATGCTATTTTGGATGTTGAATGATATACTTATGATTGGTATTGTGTGGTGAATATTATGGATGTGTTCAACATATGTTGTTGAACTGATGTGTTTTGTTGAGCAATTGTGTATTACAGTTTGGAATTATTATATTTGTAGTTAATATGTGTCATTTTACAGTATTGAGCTATTGTTGTTTTTATTTTTTGACTTTTTATTTTGAATGTTATGGATGTTGTATACATGCAATTGATTTATAGTTTAGATATAGCAATTTTATAGTATTAGTTTTTGGAGGTTGTATGTTTTTTTTATAGTTTAAGTTGACAATATTATAGTATTGAAATTTTGTATTTTTTATATTTTGTTTTATCGTTTTCATATGCTTATTTTACATTATTGAAATTTTATAGTTTTTATGTTTTGTTTTCACAGTTTAAGTTGACAATTTTACAGTATTGAAAATTGATTCTTTAAATTTTATTTAATCATTTTCATCTGCTAATTTTACATTGTTAAAAATTAATAGTTTTTACGTGTTGTTTT
Organism: Carex rostrata; assembly: GCA_964058875.1. Classification (NCBI taxonomy): domain Eukaryota; kingdom Viridiplantae; phylum Streptophyta; class Magnoliopsida; order Poales; family Cyperaceae; genus Carex; species Carex rostrata. Next base: position 892,544 of record CAXKVT010000193.1, on the reverse strand, counting down.
TACAGTTTAACTTGATATTTTTACAGTATTGAAAATTGATATTCTTTAACATTATATTTTATTGTTTTCATCTGTGAATTTTGCATGTCTGTAATTTTATAGTTTGTACATTTTATTTTTATAGGTAAAGTAGTCAATTTTACAGTATTCAATATTTTGATGATTTATTTGTGTGTTCATTAAATCGAGAAAATAAAATTAAATTAAATTAATTGAAAATTTTAATTTTGCCTTTTTATCATTTTTTTATCAAAATAACTGCTAATAACTAACATTAACTGCCAATAACTTCCTAAAACTACAATATTCGAAAGTACAGTTTGAAAGTACAATTTTTTTGTCCTGTAGTATAAGTTGCAATTTTTTTTTAACTATCATGAAACCACTTCAAATAGTTACTGGATGTTTTGTGATTAACTGATATATTTTATGTGATATATTGTATAATTATACAGCATGTAGAAGTAGTTTTACAGTATTCGCACAAGTCAAAATTGTGGACAAATGGTGGACCAAAGTCTGTGAACAATTAGACGCTTCCTTTCACCAATAAATGTTCAGGTTCCAATAAATATATAATTGTGACTTTTTATAAATATAAAAGTAATTGTGACTTTTTATAAAATTCTTGAATAAATATACAATAATTTATTATAATTTCTTTGAGCTATTATTACAACTAAAAAAGAAGCATAGACAGAAATGTTTTGAAAGGAGACTCTGCCATATTGAAACAAAAACTTCTCTAAACTCACAATTCTATGCTTCAATTTTCAACAATGGACGATTTATATATTACAATAGAATGTTGGAGTGCTACCTTGAGAAATACAAATATATAATTGGCAAGAATTCATCACATATTTATTATTGAAATTTCTATTTCTATTTTATTTATTTAGTGTTTTCTAGGCTTAATATGTTAATTATTTACATAATGACAAAGTCCAAAGAAAAACATCGCCACTCTAATGTCACCATTTAAAAAAAAAAAACAAGTGAAGCCTTGAATCAAGTTCTAACATATAATTTTGATTTATATAATATTTCTAGTGTCAAGCTACATTGAACACAGAGGAGACCAAATGCCTCAATTTTTTGTGCCTCCATCATGCCTCCGTTTTTAAAAACATTAATAACATAAAAGTCAAAATAAAATCGTTGGATATGATCTACATCATTTTATCTATGCACATGTTAAAAATTATAACCTTTCAATTTTGTTTTGGTTGTCATCAAGAGTTTGTAAGAAACACACTAATGTAGATAATTTCTAAACATTGATTTTTCAACTTATTTATTCACATATAAATAAAAATCGAACTATGATAATTTTTTATGACCACAGAGAGAAAATAACTTAGGTCATATCTAATGGTTTTATTTTGATTTTTATGTTTTAAATGTTGAGTTATTAAAGTTTTTAAAAATGGAGGCATGATGGGGACATTTGAACCATCATGTTGAACAAATTACATGTACCAAATTTGTACTAAATTTTTTATGGGAAATTTTATTTTCTAAATTTTACGTTTCTTATGAGGAAAAAGTGCCACGTTTGTGACAATTGACGTTATGATGATAAATTACTATATTTCCAAGAAAACACATGAAGCAAACAAACTCTATGAAGCAACTACTTTGTAGCATATATGTTTATATATTAATTGTGTAAATGCTTTTATTACTATAAATCACACACAATTTTTTTGTGAGTTAACCAATGTGAATGAACCATAAAATAAGTATGGTGTTTTCATCTTTAATATATATATATAAGAATCAACTATCCCTTTCAAAATAGTCTAGTTGTGAAGTATTCACAAAAAATACGTTATGAAATATATATTAACATTTTTTTCATATTAAAACTAAATATTATTCCCTACAATTTAGCAAAACAAAATTTTAGAATAAAATATTAGAAGAAATCAATGTTCACCATTTACACATAACTGGTTTAAAGATGGTTGCGCAATCATTGCAGTTGGTCGTGAGGATCGGATATTGCGATAAATTGCCAACATTAGAATTGTTGCGACTTATTCATTGTAATTAGTGTTGCATTGATGGCTAGCAAAAATACATTATGAGGCACCAAATAGAAGAATTATTTCAGGCCGGACTTACGTGGAGTGGATAGATATCCATAATTCAGAGAATGTGCCTAATTATCTATTTTTTGTAGTGTGATTATTCAGAAGAATAGACGATTTTATTCTAAATTGTTTATGTATGTTCTTTTTATCAATCTTTTTTGTACTTATTCATTGCAAAAAATATTGAAATGTTGATAAATGCAAAAGTCGGAAACATTTATATGTTAATTTAAGCATGAAAGCATAGCAGCTATGGAATTACATATAAGCATAGCATGAAAGCATAGCAGCTATGGAATTACATATAAGCATGAAAGCAAAGCATGAAAGCATAGCCCTTGCAGGGTCGTTGTAGTTTGTCAAAGGAATATGTAAAAAGTTCTATAACAAAAATTATGTCATCAGATAGCAAGAAAATAGTTTTATTGCTGCATAATTTTAAACACTTTATAAATTTATTTTTCTACCGGTGGATATCCGTTTAATTAAATTATAATATTTCACCAATAAATGTTCAGGTTCCAATAGCATGAAAATCACGGATCCTGATTTCAAAAATCCGACTCAAGTATCATTAATTTTCATTAGTTTACCTCGGGTCTTGTTTCATCTATAAATAACAATTAAATATAAAAGTAATTGTGACTTTTTATAAAATTCTTGAATAAATATACAATAATTTATTATAATTTCTTTGAGCTATTATTACAACTAAAATGGAGGCATGGACAGAAATGTTTTGGAAGGAGACTCTGCCATGTTGTAACAAAAACTTCTCTAAACTCACAATTCTATGCTTCAATTTTCTTCGTTGGACGATTTATATATTACAATAGCATGTTGGAGTGCTACCTTGAGAAATACAAATATATAATCGGCAAGAATTCATCACATATTTATTATTGAAATTTCTATTTCTATTTTATTAATTTATTTAGTGTTTTATAGGCTTAATATGTTAATTAATTATTTACATAATGACAAAGTCTAAAGAAAAACATCGCCGCTTGTAACACTGTTAACTTTTAAAATTCAGATTAATGAAAATAATATGTGGTTAAATCGAATAATATATATATATACGTGTATACGAAATTAGTGACGTGGATGGTGAACAATAATTATACGATTTATTGTGTTAAGAAAGAGGAGCAATAGGTGTTATATAAATCATTTAATCAATATCGAATAAGTGGAGGGTTTATTTTGCAAAAATACCACTTACAAGTGGGGCCCCTTGTCATTCTTTCCTCTCCCCTCCTTCCTTTCTTTCCCTGCACCCCATCTCTTTTCTCTTTTCTCCTTCCTTTCCGCCAAGAGAGAGACAACGAGAGAGTGAGAGAGAGAGAGACAACCCCCGGTGACCGTATTTCACGAAAACGGAGATTTAGGAAGAGGAGCTCAAATCTCGTACATCCATCCGTTCCATCGGTAATTCCCCTTTCTATTTCTCTCTCATTTCGTGATTCCTTGTTTTTAGGGTTTCGGTGAAAACCCGTAGAATCGTACCAAATTGATTATTCCGTGCCTTTGTTGTTTCTAAAGTATAAATTGATTGATTTCGTGTTCCAAAGTGCCACCAAATTTCCAATTTACGGATTTTCCCAAATTTCTCGATTCCGTGTTTTTAGGGTTTCGGTGAAAACCCGTAGAATCGTACCAAATTGATTATTCCGTGCCTTTGTTGTTTCTAAAGTGTAAATTGATTGATTTCGTGTTCCAAAGTGCAACCAAATTTCCAAATTACGGATTTTCCCAAAAATTGATTAGGGTTTAAATTGTAAAAGTGCCAGAATTTAATAAATTGACCTATGGATAGATCCTAACGAGCACGGCTAGCGGGATTGACGAGCTTACCGAGTCACGAGATCACGGACCCTCTACGTGCCCTACATAACCAGGTGCGGGGGTTCACGGGATCTGTTTTGGGGTTTATTCGTAGAACTAAATAACGATGCATATTAATATATTTATGTTGATTGCTTGATTTAAATAAACTGTGCATAGCATGTTGAATCTCTGATTGAAAGCATTTGTTGCCGCATTGCATTAATTGTGATATTAGTGTAATTGAATTGTATAACTGTTATGATTCTCATGTTGGTACGGTTTATCAATTGTTGATCTGTCGTTTTGAATAAGTGAGTGGAACCACAGTATGACTTGGATTGATTGTGTGAAGTGAACAGTGTATCATAGTGGAAAGTCTAGCTAGCTACTAGACTTTCATCCAGGACCCTTATGCGCATCTGGAGAATGGCCCTAGTGAACCCAGTACCGGTTGGGTAAGGGAAGTGCAGTGTAATTTTAGGTAGAACTGTGGTTCAGTGATTCAGTGAAAGTGTCAGTGATTTCTTATTGAGAAAAGTGATATTCTGTTGCATATTCGCGGAATATGCCCGTGTATATTTTAAGTGATGAATTGATGAGATTGTATGACTTGAAACCAGAAAATAGAACTGTTAAGCCGGAGGTGATCGATAGTTGATATCTGTACCTCATAACCAGACTTATATATATATTATATCTGTAAAACCAAATCTTTCTGGAAATTCGTTGATTGATGTTGATTTTTGTGAATTGAAACCCGTTTGAATCTGTTCCCGGTACATGTGCATTTATTATTATTGGTGAATAATTAAATAGAAGCTCTATTGCTAGTGTATTTAGTTCTGGTGATGGATTTCTCACAAATCCAGTAGCCCTGTTAAATTCCGCACTGAGAAAACGGATGACAGGTTTTCTCACCCCCTCCCCTCGGGGAATTTTTCCCTTTGAACTGATATGTGCAGGTAAACGCGAGTGAAGTGGGACTCGGGCTCGACTCGTGAGTATAGGCCGAGCTAATAGGTTATGCCAAACCCTTTTTATGCCATTTTGAATGTGTAGTTGAACCCGTAGTCGGTTATTTTGATGTATAGGTTATAAACGAACCGTATTATGTTATAAAACCCTAACGGTATGTTTTAAATGGTTGTTATGATTTAAATGTTGAAATTGCATGTTAAACGTCATTAAAATTTCTAGTGAATGGGGAATAATTGTTTAGTTATACGGGGATTTGATCGGGTTTGAAAACGGGGTGAAATTCCACGAAAATGGGCAAAGGGATGAAAAACAGTACCCTTATTGCGGGCCGCAATAACCCTATTGCGGGCCACAATGAGAGTAGACAGAGTAAATTTCGCAGATTAAAACCCAAACAGGTCATTGCGGGCCGCAATAAATTAATTGCGGGCCGCAATGAATGGAGGCAGAGATAATTTGCAGAGGCTGGAAATTTTGGAACTTGTTGCGGGCCGCAACAGCCCTATTGCGGGCCGCAATGGGGATTCTGAAAAATGCTATTTTGAGTATAACTTAGCCAAATTAAATCGGATTTGAACCAAACTTATTTTAAATCAAATCATATGATAATTTGACTAATCTGGACCGTCGGTTAAAGGATTTTCATGCAATTTGACTTCTCCAAAATAAAATTTTCCGTGCTCTATTGAGCGGTGCTTCGTAACCTCAAACAACGCTCGCAGGGGGCTGCCGCCCCCTTGCCACCCCCCGCATACTAATAGAATCAGGCCCACCCACATAAAAATATAATAATATAAATATAAATCCGCATGCATGAACAAAACCGCATTTTAAAACAAAACTGCGCGAGCCCCTGTTCCGGGGTGTGACACCGCTCTAATGACACCATTTTTTTTTTTAAACAAGTGAAGCTTCGAATCAAGTTCTGACATATAATTTTGATTTATATAATATTTCTAGTGTCAAGCTACATTGAACAAATTACATGTACCAAATTTGTACTAAAATTTTTATGGGAAATTATACGTTTCTTACGAGGAAAATGTGTCACGTTTGTGACAATTAACGTTATGGTGATAAATTACAATATTTTCAAGAAAACACATGAAGCAAACAAACTTTATGAAGCAACTACTTTTGTAGCATATATGTTTATATATTAATTGTATAAATGCTTTTATTACTATAAATCACACACAATTTTTTTGTGAGTAAACCAACGTGAATGAACCATAAAATAAGTATGATGTTTTCATCTTTAATATATAAGCATCAACTACCCCTTTTCAATATAGTCTAGTTGTGAAGTATTCACAAATTAAAAATACGTTATGAAATACATATTAACATTTTTTATATTAAAACTAAATATTATTCCCTACAATTTAGCATAACAAATTTTCAGAATAAAATATTGGAAGAAATCAATGTTTACCATTTACGCATATTGGGTTTGAAGATGGTTGAGCAATCATTCCAGTTGGTCGTGAGTATCAGATATTGTGATGAATTGCCTACATTCGAATTGTTGCGACTTATTCATTCTAATTAGTGTTGCATTGATTGCTTAAAAAAAGCCATTATGAGCCACCAAATATAACTTACATGAAGTACATCTCCATAATATGTTCTAATCTGAGTCGGATTCAAATTTATGCCTACTGGCTTTAATTAAAAAAATATGTAAATGAAAGAATGAGAGATGCAATAACTTTTTTGTGCTCATTAAAATGTAATAGTATTTCGTAAGTTTACTTAATTAGTAGATTAAAAAATTATGTATAGATTATATGGAGATTATAGATTGTGACGAAATTTTGTCTTATATAATTGGTCTGTTATTATAAATTGTTTTTCAACATTTTATTTCCCCCTCTAAAGTTCATAATATCATATTTATTATTCTAAACATAAAAACTTACAAATTTATTCATTTTATTGTCTTTTTGATTGAAAATTATTTTAAATTTATAAAATATTCATTTATTCTTTATTAAAAATAAAATAAAAAACTATGTAGACTTTTTAAGAAAAATGTTAGTTTTCTAATTAATTAGTTTCCGAAGATAAATGTTTAAATTTTCTACTTCAAACACATTAACATTCAGGTATACGATCGATTATGGTTAGGATACTCTACCTTCTTTAAAAATGGTAATTATATATGTTTGGTCATAATTTGTGGTTGTGGTGCTTTAAGCCCAATTAAACAATTCATTATTAAATCAACCACACGCATTTTGTTGGATCCAAATGTAAGATTGTTCGTTAAAATTGAATGTGTTGGCTAAATAATTGGGAGCCACTTTAAGTCTCTGATCTTGAGCATAGACTATTATCTGATCAGTATTTCCAATTAAATTACAACGAACGAAATATAAAGTTTTGAATGTAATTAATAATGCAGGAACGAAATATAAAGTTTCTCATTTTGCTCAAAACTAGTAAGCTTATTCTTTGTTGATGCAAGAACATAGCAAGCTTATATTATGCATACATCCGACACCACAATGAGAAGAATCAAGATTAAGCCTAGAGTTGTAAAGAACTTCTACCATGCTTCTAATAGTAAAATATATCTTGTATTTCATTTTATATTCTGATTCGAGTAAAAACTGAATTGAATTGTAATAATACGTACTACCCGAATCCTTTACATTCACTACTCGTGATCTCATGAGTATACTTTGATTATCTACAATAAACAATTATTTTTTTTATAGAATTAGTTAAGAGTGCTAGATTGAGGAATATATGTGACCAATAGGATTTGCAAATTCATTACTTAAATTATAATTTATATTTTATTTAGTGTCTTTATATGCTTAATTTGTTAATTATCCAAGAATTAATTATTACGTAATGAAAAAGTTAGTCCACTAATGACTTAATGTTTTTTTTTTTCAAAACGCCAATTAAGCGATAAATCAAGTTCCGACATATAATATTGATTTCTACAATATTTACCGGGTCAAACGATATTGAAATTATAACATATATATGTACCGAGGAGGGTTCAAATGCCTCCATGTTTTTGTGCCTCCATCATGCCTCCATCTCTCTCCATTAATTTCAAAGTTCAAATAGTCGATCCGAACCGCTCAACCGAACCTCCATACTAAAATATGTTTGGAGACCAAATTTTATATTTTTAGGAACTTTTTTACTATTTTTTTAGATAGGTCAAAAAATACTGTTTTTAGATGGTTCAGATTTACTGATTTTGTACCTATCTAAAAAAATAGTAAAAAAATTCCTAAAAATATAAAATTTGGTATCCAAACATATTTTAGTATGGAGGTTAGGTTGAGCGGTTCGGATCGACTGTTTGAACTTTGAAAATGATTGAGAGAGATGGAGGCATGATGGAGGCACAAAAACATGGAGGCATTTGAACCCTCCTCATATGTACCTCACCAAGAGTTTCCACTGCCTCAATTTTTCCTGCCTCAATTGTGCCTCCAAATCTCAACCGTTCATCAATAATTTGATCAACGGATCTGATCAGAAAACACTTCAGCAAAATAATTGTTCAAATCGTCTCCATTTCTTTTTTTGAAAAACTTGGCAGCGGCTGCCAAGGTGTGTATATTATGAATATAAAGGTCTTACAAATTACAGCATCGCACTACGTGATGTATTTACATCCCCTGCATTCACATCTTTTCAAATCGACTATTAAAATCAGAGATAAACATCAAAAAGCAACCTAAAGTATCATATGCGAAAAGAAAAAACTTTTGTTGCTATAACCCTTAAGATGGCCATCAGCAGTGTTGCATCCATAAAGCAGATTCATGCAGAATTCTATCTACTAGCATCTGTGGCTGCATTCGTTCATCTGAAAATATTCTTACATTGCGCTGCTTCCACATCATCCAACAAGCACACACCATCAACACGGCGCCTCTTTTTTTCCAATCTCCACCTCTGCTCCCCAGGTTGCGTATAGAGAAATCCCATGTGGTTTGAATGTCACCACCTCTGACTATCAGGTTGAAGCCCACCTTGTGACTCAGTATGAACCATACATGAACCGAAAATGGACACAGGAAGAACACATGAAAGGCGCATTCCACTGGACAATTTTCACATAAGGCACATGTCAAGTTGCATCCCATGCTTCTGCGCAGCATATTGTCATGAGTCAGTAGGCTATTTTTTAGTAGAAGAAAAACGAAAATTTTAACAGTAGGAGGCACTTTGAACATCCAAAGAGCTGCGTGTCTGTCTCTAATTAGACCCGCTTCTGTTATTGCCCGGTACAAGGATCGGGCAGTGTATCCTCCATTTGTTGTCCATCTCCAATTAATAGTATCTCTCCCTTCTGTAATTGAACACGCCTCAACCTTTTCTGAAAACTCTGGAGCAAACAAATGTATTATTGGAACTGCATCAGTTAAGGAAAGGTAGGGGTATTGTGGTCTTGTTTCTTGCTCATGAATTAGTGCAGTCCCTTCCCATGATTCGTGCCAGAAGGAGATGCCCTGCCCACTTCCTATTGACCATTTGGTTGACCAATCAAACCACCACTTAAGTTTTTGTAGTTGGTTCCAGAAAAAGGATCCGCTTACTGCCCAAAAATTGGGTCCATTTGCATAATTACCAGTCCATCGAAGTTTGGTGGCAGTTTCCGTCCATAGTGCCTGAGGTTCTGTATATGAACGCCACCACCAACGCATCAGCAAGGATATATTTTGAAAGTGTAAGTTTGTTACACCCATACCCCCCCAATTTTTCGGTAAGCATACGACCTCCCAATTGATCAGGGAGATTCCTTTCTTGTGCTCATCATTTTTCCCCCAAAGGAAATTACGACGAATTTGATCTATCCGTGCAATAACCCATTTAGGGAATAGAAAACAACACATGAAGTAGATCGGGATTGAGGATAGCACCGACTTAACCAACTGTAACCTACCACCTCTTGAGATAAGTTTCCTTTTCCAACCTTGTAATCGTTTTTCCATCCTGTCTATAATTGGAATGAAGGCGTCTCTCGTTGGCCTCTTTACTGAAAGTGGCATCCCAAGGTAGGTTACCGGAAGCTCTGTCTGAGGACATCCGAGCACTGCCTTGACTTTGAGCACATTTTCAGGTTGTTGATTGAAAGGCACGAAACAACTCTTTGCATAGTTTATGCTTAGGCCCGAGATTTTTGAGAAAATTCTGAGCACTATCTTCAAAACTATGATTGACTCTAGATTCTCCGATGCATTTGCAATTAGTGCCGTGTCATCGGCATATTGCAACGCTATGATTGATTCCGGAATCCTGTCTGAGATTGATCTAGCGAGTCTCGTGTTTACCGCTTGAACCATTTGTTGCAACACATCAGCTGCAATGATAAAGAGCATAGGCGAGAGAGGATCTCCTTGGCGAAGCCCTCGTCTATGTTCAAAATATTCCGACATGTGACCATTTACCACCACACGTGAGGTTGAGGTTTGTAAAATTATGGTGATCCATTTCACCCAGCGATCCGGGAATCCACGTGCCCTCATCACCTTCTCTAGGAAGGACCAATGGACAGAATCGAAGGCTTTTGTGAAGTCCAGTTTCATGAAAACCGCTTCAGCTTTGGAGTTTACAATTTCATGCAACATTTCTCTCGTGGAGATGAAGGTCTCTGCTATGTGTCTGTTTTTAACAAACGCAATCTGTTGCGGTGAAATTATTGTTGGCAATTTAGGCCTCAATCTGTTTGAGAGAACCTTCGAAATCAGCTTAGGAACAATGTTAATTATGCTTATAGGTCGAAACTCGCCTACTTCTGTTGGATTTTCTTTCTTTGGGATGAAAATGATATTGGCCCTGTTAATGGTTTTCATGTCCAGCTGATGATCAAAAAACTTCTTGAAAGTCTCAAGTAGCTCAATCTTGAGCAAAGGCCAAAAAATTTGGACAAACTCACTCGGAAGACCGTCTAGCCCTGATGATTTGTTCTTGGCTAGTTGCCTAACCGCACGTTCAATCTCATGGTCAGTGAACTGAACTTGCAAGTTAGCTAGCTCTTCTTCTTGAGGGTACAGCTTCTTTGGATCAAAATTCAGCACCTCTCCACCAGTACCCAGTACATTGCGCATGTGTGTTGCAAAGACCTCAGTGATTTCTTCTTTGGTCACGTGCATTCTACCTTCAAACTGAATTGATGTGACTGCATTTTTTCTGGCCCGTGCAGATGCATAGGCGTGGAAATATCGCGTATTTTTATCTCCATTTTTCAGCCATGTTATCCTCGATCTTTGCATCCATCTTATTTCAACTATTCTAGCCAACTCATATGCACGAGCTCTGATTTTTAATCTGAACCCGAATTCTCTTGCATCAAGGACTCTCTTTTCCTCAATTGCATCAAAAAACATGATTGCCTTCCTGCAATTTTCCAACTGTTTGTCCATGGTTGAGAATCGGCCCAAGTTCCATTGTCTCAAGGCCCTATGAACCTCTTCAGTTTTCTCCACCAGTAGCTTAGAAATGTTAGATGAAACCGGTCTCTGAGAGTCCCATATCGATTTAACAATTTGCTTTCTCTTATCTTATAGGTGGTCTAATTTGCTTTGCTTGGTCTTACTCATAGGTTTTGTCTTCGCAATATGTATTCTGGTTATATTTCAGGCATGCTCTGGAGCAGTTCAGTATCAAATGATGGATATGATTCATCCTGGCGTTGTGCTAGCAGTGATAGCAATTTTTTTTTTTAGGCCTTGTAAAAACATTCTTATTCTGAAAGTAGTCAACTTATTTATATGAACATGTCAATCTGTTTCTTTTTTTTATTGTATGAATCTATATGCATTTGTAACAAGAACTATTGATCTTCATATTGTGAAAGTTTTGTAGTCCTAGATTTTCTTTAAATCTGGTCTTATTTGGCTTTTCATGGGCAATTAATCTGGACAGGAAAGATGGCATGAAAATCATTTACTGTGATACGGAGATATGCTTGTGTGAATAATTCAATTTGAACTTAGGCTTCAACCTATGCCTCAACTGCTTTGAATATGCAAATATACAAATAACAAGTATAGATAATGAACAATAGAAACTTGTAAACTAGTAGATTCTTGTACAACATAATTTGCAAACATACATAAATCCAAGCTTAAGCACCCAACTTTGGAGCATAATTAATCAATTCATAATATTAATCAATTATATTTAAAAATTCTCTGGCGTGAGAAACAACAATAAAAGTTTTAGGCCACTTCATCAGATATGACTCCAGTCATTTCTTGTGTAAAGCTTAGTCCCTGAAAAAAGAAGAAGTTAATTGTCAATAAATTTAAAACATTAGATGCAACAAGGATGCATATTCAACCAGAGCATATGAAGTTTTCCAGTGCAAGTGAAATTTCTCAACAGCTTAATATTTTGGCATCAGTTGAGGTCTACTGTCGCCTCTATCTGAGCTTTTATTAATGAATTAGGATTGAAAGTAGCTAGTGTCATTTGTGGCTATTAACAACATCAACATGTGATCCGTACTCAGATATTGGATTCACTCAGCCAAATCACCCTCTTTCAAAATTTATAACCACAAAATTCTATTTATAGATAAGCAGACCTATAAATATCATTTTCCAAACTTTAAAGACAAAATAGCAAGGTGGGCACCTGGATAATTGGGTCTTTGTGCATAATTTAACCATATGTTAAGAATGTATCTTTTACATAGACGTCACTTGTGTAGCTGGCTTTATGTAAAATGTTGTTTCATTATATATAAATGAAGTCTACAAGTAGGAATTTCGAGCTTAAATCTAGGGAAAAACGCATTAATAACCCAAAATTTCTCAGAATATTGGGAATGATACGTGCTAACAGCATCCATCTAGCATTTTAAATTTCACTAACCCACTTAGTCACTATGCTTTCTCCACAATTTGACTTTTTAGCAAAATACATGTGATTGTGAGACCAATACTCTTGAGTTCTCTTCCATTGCTAAAACGCATAAAATGGTCACAACAAGGACTCAACTTCTCTAAGATTTTTGCGAAAACTACATGCTAAAAAAATCACAAAATGCATCACCGTACCAAAATATATAAAATATGTAGATAGGTCCTAATAAAATTTATATTTTTAATAGTGCTGGTATGAAGGCCTGACAAGATGTAAGAAAGTAATTTGCATCTAAACCCCTATAACTTTTGCTGTTATTTTAATAGCCTAATTTTATAAACTTTCAATAAGATTAAAGCATTGTTTATAGATACCAAAGTCCTAATTAAGTGAAAACCATTTTGTCAACTTCATTTCTAATTTATTTTATTGGTTTAACATGTGCCAAGGGCAATTTAGGAAATTTCTTAGTATGCATGCTTTTTTCTTTATGTCCAGATCAGTTCACAACTCCTTTTTAGGTGATTTTTATTTCTAAATTCTCTAAACATCAATATTTAATTACTGGAGCAGTTTCACAATTTTTGGAATTTTGTAAATGTATCAATCAGAGGCACTTGTAAAACTCAGCTCTGGATACCAGTAGTACTGTACCAGAATTGTAGAAGATCCAAAAAATTACCTAATTATCCAAGAAGTCACAACCATAATACCTGCTCTCTCTTCTTCTCACTTCTTGGCAGCTTCAGCTCTCTGTTGCCTTATCAAAGCTAGGCGCTCTATAATTTATTACAAAAGAGTTGAGTTCCAGTATGATTTCACAATATAAATCTTCAATGGACCAAAAAGAATAATAAAATATTCTGAAGCTTTTTTTGAAGTACCTAAATCTTTACGAGCTTCTTCTGTTTTCCACTGTTCTTGAGAGTTTTAGTAGATTAAAATCTAACCTTTCGCATCTTAAGAGTTCAGTTGTTTTACCAAGCTGCAAGATAAAAATTGATATTATCAAATTAGGCAGTAAATTCAATCATGTCTACACAGATTCACCAGTGACATACATCTTCACCTCAATGTTCAAGGGAAGCATCAGAAACGAAATTTGAGGAGCTAACGAAACTCGAAAGAGAAAAATCACTTGAAAGTGAAACCAAGCAATTTTGGAGATTAATCGAAGGCTTGCTCTTTCGAGATAATCAAACACACGAGACAATCTCCAAAATTTCGTCTGATCAGGATCCGAGCTAATCCAGCCCTAGGTGAAACACACGAGACCAGAGTCAAACAATATCGTAGAGGAAGGGCAAGTGGCGCGCGGGGAGGAAAGTGCGGGGTGCACGCGGGGGAGGGAGCTAAGGTGAGCGCGAGTCAAGAGGGCCAGGGAAGGGAAGAGGTGGCGCCCGCGGGAGAGGGGGGCTGAGGGGAGTGCGAAGCAAGGGAGGGGCAGAGGAAGGGAGCGCATTGGATGAGGAAGAAGAGAACTGGAGACGAATTGGACGAGTTTTTTCGCTGATGAATTTTTTAATCTGGTCCGTTGATCAAATTTCTTGATGGACGGTTCATATTTGGAGGAACGGTGGAGGCATGAGAAATTGAGGCAGTGGAACCCTCCTCATGTACCAAATATGTAATATTTTTTTTTATGGGACTTTTCTTCTAAATTTTACCTTTCTCATGTGGAAAAAGTGCGATGTTGATGACAATAGATGCCATGCATGATGATCAATTACTAAATTTTCAACAAAACACATGAATTTGTTCTCATATTAATATTCAATATTAAGTAGAGAACTATCAAACTCTGTGAAGCAACTACTTTCTAGCATGTTTATATTAATTGTGTGAATGTATTTGTTAATATAAAAACACAAAAGTATCGTGAGTAAACCAATGTGAATGGACCATCAAATAAGTATGATGTTTTCATCTTTAATATATATAAGCCATCAACTATCCCTCCAAAATATATTGGCTGTGAGGTATATAAACACAAACAAAATTCCGTTATCAAATATGTATTAACAGTCTTTTTCATATTAAAAATAAATGTTGTTTACACAATTTAGCAAAATAGATTTTGAGAATAACATATTAGAGAAAATCAATGTTATTCATTTACATTTGTTCAACGGGGGTTCCTTAAGACTGTCAGAATTGTCGGATTTGAAAATGAGAATGGATTTGTTAATTGGCAAATCAACAAGTTGCTTGCGCATGTCAAGATTGTTGGTGAAATTATTATTTAAATTATGTCTTTTATCTTGTTTAATGCTCAGATATTATTCATAACTTAGGGGAGCATTCATGTATGACTCAGCATTAATTAATATCATTTAATATATAATTAATAAGTTGTGGGTGTATGACTTAGTTGTATTAATATCATCCAATGTAACATCGCTGTTTAAAAAAGGAATGCAAATTCAGCCTATATTTTTTATTTGTGATTATTTAATATTTATATACATATATACGTTTGTTAAAATTTACTGTTGGTGTTGTTACATATATATAACGAATAAATTAATTAATAAAATCTACCATTGATACTAAGAACATATTAATGCAACTGTAATTACATATAACTAATTAATTAATTAATAAATTCATTCCAACAAATACATTGCTTAACACAAGAATTAACTGTTTTTAATCTTTATAATTTGATTAATTTAAACATAATGGGGGACGATATATTGTTATTCTCTCTACAATTAAAGCAACACAATAGTCCTTCACAAAAAAAATTAACCTATACATACATTTATGCATATAATTTATCACTACTAGAATCCGATTTTATTGCATGCATCAGAAAGTGGCTTGTTGCAAGCGCCTAGCCTTGCAACAAGCCCGAAAAGGCTTGTTGCATGCGCTTACCCTTGCAACAATAACCTTGCAACTGCGTTCCTTACAACTACTAAGTATTTGCAAGGACACCCTTGCAACAACTATTTTCTGACTTGTTGCAAGCGCCTGGCCTTGCAATCACTACGCATGCTAATACTTTCCCAGTTGACCCTCTTTCTAGTATTTGCAAGGCTAACACTTGTGGGTCTCACCTGACTATATGCAAGGCTAACACATGTTGGTCCCACCTGACTATATGCAAGGCTAACACTTGTGAGTCCCACTTGACTATTTGCAAGGTTAGCAATGGTACTTTTTGCATGCTCTATAGTTCTTAACATTTGCATTTATATACCAACACAAATAATGACCATAATATCTATAATATATCACCATATTCCCTAATTCTACAATCCTCTCCCTGTACCAATCTGGTACTAATCCAGTACCAACCTAATAATTTTTAAATTTCTCATTTCCCATTGAACCAGATTTACATAAACACATTGAAATATAGAGATAAAACATGTAATTAGCAACAATCAACATAATATATTGCATCAAAATACCAAAAAGTATTACAACAACAGTATAACAACATGAGCCTACGTCTTATAGTGCTGAACAACTAGAGTTGAAATTAAAATAGAAGTTGATAGAGCTTGTAAGTAATGAAGTTTTAAAAAGGAATCAAAGTTCAACACAAATCAGCTTAACTCTTCCGCCCAACATCTTTTAACCTGAAGTAAAAAAAAAATTATATGAAGTTAGAAAATATGAAAGAGAGTTCTGTGGACTTTCTTGTTGTCAAAATAAGGGATTTTGTGTTGGACATACAGAATCACAAACAGGTGTTGCATACTTGAGGTCTTCATCCCATGGGCACCCGGACCAGAAATTCTCAAAATCTTCCTACATGCATGGTACATGTTAACACAAGGTGCAATCAGTTAAAATGTGATATTGTTTGGGCAAATAAAATCTATTCTTTAGATTGTGCACAAACTGTGTGAGCTACAAACTCAACCATCCAACGATCCATTACTGTACTGGTACGGATGGCGAAACTGTGTGAGCTACAAATACAAATTGCTTATGTATTCTTGGGAGTTGGGATAGCAAGGTTAAGTTGGTAGGGTTAGATACCAGTACCAATGTTCAGTATGGGATAGGGGTCGATAGATAGTCTAGTACCACTTTCATCAAAAGAAAACCTAGAAAACTAAAAATCAGATCTAACTATACTGATATACAACTAGGTCGACAGTCACTCTTTATTGTAATTGTAAATCTGTGATATACAATTAGTTTGACAGCCACTCTTAATTGTAATTGTAATTTACAATCGGACCAATTTGATATACAACTAGGTTGACAATTGGACCAAATCTTGATATACAACTAGGTTGAGACTTAAATTTGTGATTTTAGGATTCAATGTGCGTGTGTGTTTTTTTTTTGAAACTTCTATTGTGATGTCAATCATCTTGGGCTGAAATCATTGTTATGATTTGTCAATTATAGATTTAATGCATGGAATACAACCTGAATTGAGTTACAACAAGCCAGAATTACAAAAAAAAATATTATTACCGAACTGAGATAAAATTACTTTCAATAAGTAAAATCACTTATCAAACGGTGTAATATTCAACCAACATTGTAAATGTACTAACCGTATTGAATTCCATTTGCAGATTTGAAGGTAGTTCCTGAGATGGTTGAGATGGGGTACCTTGAACCTAAGAATTATAAGTGGAAGTGCAATGTTAGAATATGGAGAGCACAATATGGCTGGTTCAGACTTGTAACAGCTACATCCCATAGATTTTTATCTTAAAATGTTACCTGTAAAGAACCCATATTCCCTGCTGTACCGTCTTGTGGTAGTTCAGCACTGCTAGCTGGTTCCTAAGAAAAAAATGTATATGTGAGAATCCATGAACACAAGAACCCTATTATTTTAAAAGCCTAAAATAACCCAGATTTTGCTCAATCTAAGAGATGTTGTCAGATGCATATTTGTCAAAAAGAAATTGAGATATAATAAGGATTAACTTAAAGGAAATAAGGAGATATGCCTAACTTTGGTTCTTTTATTATAAGAACACAACATCTAAGAGAAAATTTCAGATAACAATTTTTTAAAACTGTAAGTGTTGAAAATGAGACAGTGTTCTCTCTTTTCTTTGTATTGTTTTACTGGAAGCAATTTTTCCTGAGTCTCATCTATGCAAACCCAATCATTTTTTAGTTTTTATAAATGCAATCCAATCAATAATTAGACATTGGATAAATTGGAGTAGGAGATTAAAATTGGCTAACTTGGACCTGGCAATTATTTGTGTGAAGAGTCAGCACAATACTAGCAGCAACTATTTTTTGTTTCAACTTAAACTTCGACACTGCTGCACATTAAAAATTTCAAATTGAATAGTTCAAATTTCAACTATTTTTTTGAATAGTTCAAATTGAACCTCAAGCAATATATCTTTTATGCACTTGTGATTAATTAACCCAATAAGCCCCAATTGATTGAATAAGCCCCAAGTGTCTTTAGTCTTTACCAAGATTCCTCTATTTTCAGTGCCACTTGCAAAGTCCAAGTTGCAATCCTCTCCTCAATTCTACCAATAACTTCATCCTTCAAAAGTCCAAAACTAGGCATCCGATATGTAATGGTGTTGGATTCAAAAAGCTAATTTGTGGATCTAAAAAGAGAATAACAGGAATTTAGAAGTACCTGACGCTTTGTTTATTTATATTGTCAGTGTTGTGTTGTGCCAGTATGAAATGCCAGTGCTGTGCCACTACCACATCGACCACATTTTTTACCCTTTTGGTGGTTCATATACTCAAAGCTCACTGATCTATTCATGTTTGAGCTCTCATAAATTAGCCTAGCTTTTAAAAGCCTTTCAATTATACTTCTATACCTACAAAACAAATATTATTAAATGTATGTCGACAACAAAACAAATTCAACAAATCAAATCAAACTACCAGTATGCACAAGTCGGTACAACAAATCAAAACAAATATTATTAACTCTGAACCCTAGCACGGCGGCCGCCTGGCTCGGCGGACGGCTTCCAATCAACGGAGCTATGCCTAGGCGTTGCGCTGTGCGGCGAAGGTAACGGCGGAAGGCGAGAGGGGCTGAAGTTGCTGAGCGGTGGACAAAGGGGAGAGCCGGATTTGAGGTGAGCGGCAGAGAGATCAATTTTGAAAACCCTTAGAGAGAGAGAGAGAGGGAAATGAAAATATCTTAGGGTGAAATGAGTACAAGAGAGATGTCGGCTCCTAAATCCTCTGAATGCGATGGGAACAAAAATTTCTTCAAGTACAGATATTAACAGAGCAGATTTAGCTTCAATCAGTGTGTTAAATATATTGTATACTTTAAAATATATAGGTTGTGCGTTATATAAAATTAAAACTGCTCTGCTAATAAAATCATCTCAAATTTCAAAATCCCGTGAGGGAAAATTTAGAGGAAAGTGAAAATGAAACAAAATAAAATTAAGTAATGTATTCATAACAATTAACATGAAAAGAATTCTAAAAAATATTTTTTTTTACGGTTATTATGGCCAAATTAGTAGAATAATTGATGGTACATATATGTTTAAATGTTTACAAGTAATAATTGATATTGGTTTTATTTATTATAAATTTAACTAGTTCAATTTTTTATTATCGGATTAATAAAATGGTAATTATTAAAATGACAATAATTTAAAATGATATTGATAGAATTTATACCAAAATATAATGTTAGAACATTTTTATTGCATTATTAAATAACTTTAACAAATTAAATTGTATAGTTGTAATGCATGTTGCATCAATGACTTATGTCAAACATGCATGACCATAGAACATCAACTCTTGTTGGGTGAGTTAATGAAGGAACAAAGCCAAACGTCGTCTGTTGGTCGATCGGAACCGTTCAAATCAAAGAGTGTTCCATTAATTTCATTGTTAATCAGTTTGATTTAATTTGATGGTCATTTACACATCCATCCAAGCGACACAATATAGCAACATCTTACGGCTATAAATAGTTTACTTTAGATCGAAGCTTATAATTGTTGGAACTCTAAATTTTTTTGGTCATTAAGGTTCCTGGTACTAACTTGATCATTTTAAAATAAATTAGGCGTCATTTTATTGTAGATCGACTGTTGAATGCTCATGCAAAAATCAACGGTCCACAATCTTTGGCTCAGTTTGAAGAGGCTAAAAATAATGAAATTCTATAAAATTGTCAATATTTGTTATGATTTGTAAATATAAGATGTTAAAAACTTTTTTTTTTTTTAGATTTTTTTCATATTTAATTATGTACATGTGTTTAGAGTCATATTAGGGCTGTAAATACGAGCCGTCTGATATGTGATGAAGTGTGTATATTATCAATGGATTCTCCTTTTCATGTGCTATTTTCACTGTAATCTTTTGTGTCCATTCACTGTAACCGTTTCATATGCTATTTTACGAAAGAGAGTGCGTTCCCTCTAAGATATCTCATAATTTGAGTGACCACGTTTCAGGTTCCCATTTAAGATGGCACAGGGGCTAGTAATATTTAAGCTCTTAGATTCGTGCAGAATGTATTTGAACAGTTGAGATTTTGCAAAAAGTCACGCAACATATGAGATATCTTAGAGGATACGAATTCACTAGTTGACTCCCTTCTCAGACTCTCCTAATTTTGATCTCCCTTCCTTTTTTTTTGGCAATTTCCCTCCACATATTTTGATTGCCGCCAAACCAATTTTCTACCTTGAATTCAGCGACTAGTGTTGGGTTGAATTATACACATTTCC
The DNA here is from genome assembly GCA_964058875.1 of Carex rostrata. Classification (NCBI taxonomy): domain Eukaryota; kingdom Viridiplantae; phylum Streptophyta; class Magnoliopsida; order Poales; family Cyperaceae; genus Carex; species Carex rostrata. The sequence goes on along the minus strand of CAXKVT010000193.1, from coordinate 872,107 downwards.
CTCCACATTTTGGCAAACTAATTTTTGACTCCCACCTATTTTTTTAGAACTTCCCTCCACATTTCCTTCATCTCTTTCGTAAAAGCACCAGCGTTCATGCTCACCGGCCTCCTTCTTCGCCTCCTAAACAAAAATGCCCTACACTCACGAGGTGTTTGCTGAAATGCCCGGCTGAATCACTATTGGCTTCTACATGCATCTTGCCCCATGGACCCGGCAAGCTTAAGCTAGTATTTGTAAAATCCATTTTACTGTTCTCTCTTTTTCTCCCTTCCGTACTTCGCCTCTCGCAAATTCCAACAGAGATGCACAAAGAGAGAAGAGAGAGAGGTGCATATGTATATATCCTTGATGCTTACAAGGTGTTCGACAAATTGCCACAATGAAATTATTTATTTTTTAACCTTTTGTGCTAGTGCCTACAAATCCAAAAAAAAGTAGGATTTATTTTTTTATCTTCTCTAACTTAAGTAACTATTTTCAATTCGCAGCTCACCAATTGGCACCATGATTGATCGCTGATGGGTTAGTTTACTGCTTATGCAACAAGGTCGGTAATCGATTTAGAGATGGGACTCGGGAGGGAAGTTCACAAAACTCTGAATTCTTTGACAGATAGATTTAGACACAAATATTATTTCCATATCATGAGTTGGATTTGGTTCTGCCTATGTTTTACAAAATAAATCATGAGTATTCCTTCATCCACTGTCCATCTTCAGATATGTTTTAGAAAAAAACAAAAAAATTCTCTGTTGGTTGTAGGGCATTTTAAGAAAATAGGCAATAAGATATAGTTGATTATTTATATCTTTTAAAAAAAATTTCAAGAATAAATAACTAATACATTTGCATCCATGCTATTGGATTGAGTGTGAGACTCATATTAAGTTCATATCAATGCATAGCGCAAAAGCACCATGTACTATAAGTTAGTTTGTAGTCTCCTTAATTCTCAATTTGATGATTTTATCACAAAAATGTATGCACAACTTACCCAAAGACCTTCATACAACCTTTGTGCATGTTTCCTTATTTTTGCAATATTTTTAACAATTTATTTCATCACTTTTCAGTTTGTGAGGTGCAGTTTGGATCATTCTGACATGTTGTTTTATTATTTTTGTATAGAACAAACCATAGATCCAAATTGGATGTTTTTTGTGTCTAAAATTTCAGGAAGTCATGATCTACACCCACAATTAATTTCAACTTATTGTATTACCAAGAGCTAGGCCAAACTTAAGTTTTTCTCAAGATCAGTTCTGTACCAGTTTTGGTTCTGTACCAGATTTTATTTTCTGACAAACAGTATTGTATAATTTGTACAAGACAAATTACAGCTCCAAATTGAGTGTTCTTGGTACCAAAATTCTTAGGATATTAAGATCTTTCACCATGATTTATTTAACATTTTTATGGATTTTGTAACTGAGTCGAATTTGGGGTTTCTGTATAAGGAAGTTCTGCAACAGCAGCACTATTGTACCTGTATTTGCATTTCCAGAAGCTAAACTTTGAGAATTCATTATAAATCGTAGAAAATTCCAAAAATAGAAAAGTTTGTTTATGTTATAAGACAATAACCATCTTGTATTGTTTTTTGAAAATGTTGTACCAGTAATTACAAATTTTCGTTTAACTCTTGTAAGAATTGTCTACTTTCAAGTTGAAGATATCAATATAATTAATTGTTTAATTTATTAATTTATTTTACATGGATAGGTGAATGTTACAATCTCGTCAGAAGATAGTTCTTGTATTGAAGTGATATTGAACAAATTATTATGAATATATATATCTGTTATTTTGTGCTCTTGAATATTTCTGTTGCCCATGTATGGGTATATATATTTAGAATAATATTCCATGGTGATGAGAAAAAAGAAAAATTTAATGAGTGTTTGTTCTAACTTCCAAAATTTAACTTATCAAAGTATTGAATTCTTATAAACTAATATTATTAATGTTGTTGTGATTTATAATAAAAAATTTCATTGAAAAGGAGATGCATAATAAACAGAAACAAATCTGTCTCCAGGAACTAAACAGTTGCAAGGGTAGTCTCATGCAATTGCATGAGAAAATAATATAAACCGGAGCTTCATTAAAATATAATATAAACAAGGGGGTAAAGTATTTGCATGGGCATGGGGTTAAGTAGTTGCAAGGCCGGTTAATAAAATATAATATCCACCATGTATTTGAGTAGTTGCATGGGCAAGGAGTTCAGTTGTTGCAAGGACCTCCAATTAATTACAATATCTAACCTTCAAAACGTAATTGCAAGGGTATATAGAAAACAGTTGCATGGTTGCACATCACACATTTGCATGCGAGAGGTGTTGCAAGGGACTACCCTTGCAACAAGTTTGAAGAATTCAGAAACGTCATTTCTGTTGCAAGGGCCATCCTTGCCTTGCAACAAACCGGTGTTACCCATGCAATAAACTCAGATTCTAGTAGTGTATATTATCATTAACATATTTTTCTGTAACAATTATTTATCTTAAATCGCTAACCTTTTTTAATACAACTTTTATATTACAATTTTGTTTGTCCATATTAATTAGTTTTATATACTTAGTTGGATATAATTTTTCTATTTGTACTATTACGGTTGGAATTTATATATATTGGCATAATCTCAATACCTTCAAAATTCAAAGAGTTCCTCCACCAAAATATCAAACATTTTTCCTACAATGATTTGATAGTAATTCTCAAATCTAAAATGTGCAAGTGCAAAATGGTTAACATTTGTCCAACATTTGAATATTTTTTTTTTTGACAAAGAAAACAGGTCTAGCTCTTTTTTTTATTTAATCATTTTGTAGTTACAAGGAATATGTTACCAGAATTAAAAAATTATACAACTCTGCTCAAAACATTTGAGCATAAATAAAATTATGCAAAATTAAATAAAATGAAAAGAAAATCTAAGATAAAAATATAAAAGAAAACTACAAACTTAAAAGGTAGAAATTTTAAGCTTTCAATTCTTCTTAAGCCCCTCCCGCCATCACCATCTCACAATTTGAAAACCATGACAACACCACCAATTGAAAGAATATGGAAATGCAAGATCTGGCAAACATCCAAAACAGCATTAATGAACTTCGGGATTATTTACTCCCACGTGAAGAGATGGCTGAAGAGAATCAGTTCCTTGTTCGTTACGCAATAGTCTTTGCTGGGCCACACTACAACGACTGCCGCATACCACAGCGTCTGACAAATGCTTTGGGAAGATTTTTTGGAATTCCGCATCAGAATTTTAAAATTTCTAAGATTGGTCCAGCAATTGAGGACTTTGTTGCTGTATTCCTAAATTCAATTATGCGGGATGATGCTGTCAGAATGGGTGTTTTTGTTTGAGATCGTGATGTTGAATTTGGGAAGACAACAACAAAGTTCCCAATTGCTGGATCGATCTAAAAAATTAAGAAATTCAGGTGTAGAATTCCAAAAAATCTTTCCAAAGCACTTGCCAGACGCTGTGGTATGCGGCGATTATTGTAGTGTGGCCCAGTAAAGACTATCGCAGAATGAACAAGGAACTGATTCTCTTCAACCATCTCTTCGCGTGGGGGTAAATAAACCCGAAGTTCATTGATGCGGTTTTAGATGTTTGCCGGATCTTGCATTTGCATATTCTGCCAATTAGGTGGTGTTGCCATGGTTTTCAATTTGTGATGGTGATGGTGGCAGGGGTGATTATATGCAGACTCTTTACTTGGACTGTTTGCATTCTCCTTTATTGTCATGCACGAATTTATTTTCTTTCTTAACTGAAAAATTTATTGTTGGATCTTAATCCAACGTTGAGTATATATGTAATATAATTATGAATTGTTTACTGTTATATATGATTGTTACAACTAAAGTGATCTAATATGGAATTAAGACATTAGACAATCTATGTATTCAATAGGATGTGGTCCATAAATGTGTAGAACAATTTGGGCAAAAATCAAATCATTGATGGACTGATTCTGATATTTGCAATTAAGAAAACTGCTATTTTGACCCTAAGTGCGGACGCACTGAGCCCAATGCAGACGCACTCAGTACTTGGCCAATATTTGAGGAACTTCAGGACAACACAGAAAAAAGTATGAGCCTAGTGCGAACGCACTCAGGACTTGGGCAATTTTCTGAAGTTCAGTGCAGAAAAGCCCGAGCCTAGTGTGGATGCACTCAAGACTTAGACAAAATTCAGGGCTGAGAGAAAAGCAGTTGTTTGGGCGCGTCTCAACCCAGTGCGGACGTACTGAGTCCAGTGCACCCACACTCGCGCTGCCAGATGTGTAAACCTATATAAGGATGGGTCCCCGAGGCACAAGATAACCAACTCAACTCAGAATTCTGAAAGAGTTTATTATTATACAGAATTTTGAGAGCCTTCTCCCTTCTTCCACCATCAAAGAATTGAGAGGAGAAATCCATTAGAAATTTAGAGAGGATTTCTCAAGGGCGAATCTTGTTGGTTTGGAAGACTTAATCCACGATTCAACCAAAAGGGCGTGAGGAAAATCTTAGCATCAAGAGTCTTGTCTCGCGCTCACGGAGAGGGTTGTTGCTCCACCATAGGATTTGATATTCCATGGCAAACGTCATGAAATCAGGTATTATATTCCGCACTAAAGATTATGTTTTGGGTCTCTTTGGCATAGGACAGTCCTTAGGTTAAGGTGGGGATCATTTCTTCTTCCCTGGGGTGTAAGTCTTTGACCCTTAGATGAGATGTAAGTGTTTGATCTCTAGATAAGGCGTAATTGTTTGGCCTTTATGATTCCCAACAAGCGGTATCAGAGCCTTCCTATGCCGAAGGATTAGGTCTTTAAGGATCTAGAGAGAATTAGGAATTGATTGATTTTTTCGTCGATTTTATTGAATTTTTTCTTTATTTTCTTGATCTGAAAATTTATGTTTGGAAGCACAAAAACTTGTTTTTAATTGAGATCCTAATTGCTCAGTTTTTAAGTGATTAAGTTGGTTAGGGTTTGCTCGAAGATTTCCATTTGAAATCGTAAAATCCCTCATCAAATTCGATCTTGGAATATATTATGTGGCTTACCATGGCATGCATGAAATTTCACAAGCCATTCATTTGGTAAATTTTCTAGGCAATTTTGGAATTAGGGTTTTGAAAAGTTTATTTTTAATAAATTTTCTAAAACGGGATTTACAAAATTAGAAAGAAATTTCTAAATTTGAAAAGCTATTTAAAGTGCTTCCAATTTTAAAGTCTCTCTAGATCATGTCTTAATTCAGCATAACAACTGTAGTTATTTTTAAGTTTTCCCTAAATTCGGATAATAATAAAATAAAAAAATTGGGGGGCAGTGCGGATGTACTCATTCTCAGTGCGTCCTCACTAGGCTCGGGAAAATCCTGAAAATGAATGCAATTGTTATGATGCAATTTTATTTTATGATAAAGGTATAGATTATGATTCTTACAAAGGCATTGTAGTTGTATATATATTGAATTAAATTGATTGTGTCATTATCGTACCCTCTGGTGCCTATTTTGACAAAGTTAATTTAAGTTCATTATATAAAAGGAAATTAAGTGTACATTCACTGAAGGCAATCATTCATCGGCCCTCCGGAAGATAATGATTGTTGAAATTTTATGTACAATTTAGTGATATTAAAGTATAGTGATGATTATTATGATTAATACATATGTAAATAATGTCGGCCCTCCGGAAGACATGTTGTCGATATGTTATTGAATCATCAATACTTTATTATTGCGCCAAAGTGTCATAAGAAATTAATTAGTTTGTCCTTCGGTAATCAATTAATGGAAAACAATACTTTATTATGATGGTTAAGCGTATCCTTTTGTTTGAATATAATTTATAAAATTCAGAATTTATTTTGCTAAATCATGGTTGTTTTGTGTGTTTTTTTGTTCTCATTTTTCAGTTAGAATTACTACTAGCCTAAAAGACATTCCGATGTTAAATGGTACCAATTTCAAGCATTGGAAGTAGAGTGTTATGATAACTTTCAATGTCATGAATTTAGACTTAGCATTCAGAATTGACTGTCCCAAAATTACTGCTACCTCAACTCCTGAAGAAAAGAGAGTTGGAGAAAAGGGGGACAGATCTAATAGAGTGAGCCTAATGATTATGAAAAGGTCCATTCTAGAGGCATTTAGAGGCTCAATTTTTGATACGATTACTAATGCTAAAGCATTTTTGGCTGAAGTTGAGACAAGGTTTGTCAAGAATGAAAAGTCTGAAATTAGTATACTCTTGATCAAACTTTTTTAAATAAAATATAAAGATAATGGAAGTATTAGGGAGTACATCATGGAGATGTCTAATGTTGTTTCAAGACTAAGGGCACTTAAGTTGGAGATCTCTGATGATCTCTTGGTGCACTTGGTACTGATATCCCTTCCTCCACACTTTGGACAGTTTAGGGTGAGCTATAATTGTCAAAAGGACAAATGACCACTCAATGAACTCATCTCCAATTGTGTGGAAGAAGACGAAAGACTGAAACAGCATAAGATAGAAAGTGCACATGTTGCTACTACTTCCAAATTTAAGACTTCAGCTAAGCGTAAGAAATCTGATCAGACTAAGGATAATAAGGATGCTGCAGTGACCACTAACAAAAAACAGGATAAGGGCAAAAAAGTTGCCACTTCGAAAAATGTCTGTTACTTCTGTGGTGCGGTTGGACACAAGAAGATTCATTGCTAGAATTATCACGCTTGGCGTGCTAAGAAAAGTAAATCTCTGGTTATGGTTTGTACGGAAGTTAATTTATCTTCTGTATCTAGATATACTTGTTGGATAGATTCAGGTGCAACTACTCACATAAGTATATCTTTGCAGGGCTGCCTAAATTGCCAGAAGCCAAGTGATAATGAGATATTCATTTTTGTGGGCGATGGCAATAAAGTTGAGGTAGAGGGTATTGAGACTTATAGATTATTGTTAAAATTAGGATTTTATTTGAATTTGTATGAGACATTTGTTGTACCGTCTTTTAGATGTAACTTAATTTCTATTTCTGCATTGGATAAGTATTGATTTACTTGTGCTTTTGGAAATCAAAACTTTAGTTTGTTTCATGATTCAAAACAAGTTGGTTCTGGTTTTCTTTCTGTTCATGATAATCTATATTCTTTGGATGTCAATAGTTCATATATTGAAACCTTGCATGTGGATACAAATAGTAAGAAAAAAAAATTAACTAATGAGAATTCGGCTACATTATGGCACAAGCGATTAGGTCACATTTCTAAACATAGAATTAAAAGACTTATGTCAAATGACATTCTCCAATCCTTAAATTTTTTCAGATTTTGGTGATTGCATTAATTGCATAAAAGGGAAACAAACCAATTTCAGAAAATATGAAGCCAATAGGTGTTCAAAAGTCTTGAAATTAATTCATACCGATATCTGTGGTCCATTTCCAACGTCTACAAGAAATAGTCACCTGTATTTTATTAGTTTCATAGATGACTATTCAAGATATGCTACATATATTTGATTAAGGAAAAGGCTGAAGCCCTTGACATGTTCAAAAGTTTCAAAGCGGAAGTTGAAATAGGAGAACAATGTTATAGGGCACACGAGAGGAAACTGGATGAAAGAACTGTTAGTTGTTATTTTATTGGATATTCTGAGCGATCAAAGGGCTATAAATTTTACAATCCTACAAAATTTTCAGTTTTTGAGACGGGAAATGCAAAAAAAATTTAGGATGTTGAGTTTGCGAGGGGGGGGGGGGGAGGGAGATACAATAATGGATTTTGAATTCGAAGAGGAATGTGCAAATATTCCCACAGGTGTTGAGAGTTTTGTGGATATTGAACACATTTTAACTCAAAATACAATTGTCGAAAACAAAACCATTATTGAAGACCAAACTCAACAAGATCAAATAGCACAAAGAGAAATTCCAGAAATTCTGGATGATGCTGTTGTTGGCCAGATTGTTCATGACAATGCTGGAAACCCTCAAGAAAATTTAGAAGTGCCAATAAGAAGGTCCACTAGAGAGAAAAGGTTTGCAATATCTTCGGATTATGTAGTTTACCTTTAAGAATATGAGTTTGATGTTGGCATGTTAGAAAATGACCACATAAATTTTCAACAAGCCATGAAAGACTCTAACTCTCACAAGTGAATCAATGTCATGAATGAGGAAATAAAATCTATGGCTGATAATGATGTTTGGGAAATTGTCCCATTACCTAAAGGAGAGAGACCCATTGGTTGTAAATGGATATTTAAAACCAAGAGGGATTCGAAAGATAATGTGGAGAAATATAAGGCCCGTCTTGTCGCTAAGAGTTTTACACAAAAGGAAGGCATCGATTATAAAGAGACTTTCTCTCTAGTTTCATTGAAAGACTCTTTAAGGATTATATTGGCATTAGTTGCGCATTTCAATTTAGAGCTCCATCAGATGGATGTTAAGACTGCGTTTCTCAATGGTGACATTAAGGAAACAATCTATATGGTGCAACCAGAAAACTATGTGTCAGGAGATGCAAAGTCTATGGTATGCACAAGTGTGTACACGTCCGGATATTGCGTTCATCACTAGTATGTTGGGCCGATACTTATCAAATCCAGGTCTATATCATTGGAAAGCAGCCAAACGGGTCTTGAGGTACCTGAAGCGAACAAAAGACCACATGCTCACGTATCAGAGATCGAATTGAAGGTGTTTGGAGCACTCTAGTAGTGTCTCTATATGGCAAGAAAATAGGACATTTAGAACCCAAATACAACACTCCAATTAATGGTGTTTGGAGCACTCTAGTAGTATCTCTCTACATGGCAAGATAATAGGGCCTTTACAACCCTAATACAACACTGCAATTGAAGGTGTTTGTAGCACTCTAGTAATGTCTCTATATGACAAGATAATTAGGCATTAACAACCCTAATACAATACTCCAATTGAAGGTGTTTGGTGCTCTCTATTAGTGTCTCGAGATGGCAAGATAATATGACATTTACAAACCAATTACAACACTCCAATTGAAGATGCTTGGAGCACTCTAGGAGTGTCTCCAGATGGCAAGATAATAGGGCATTTCTAACCCTAATACAACACTCCAATTGAAGGTGTGTGGAGCACTCTAGTAGTGTCTATAGATGGAAAGATAATATGAAATTTACAACCTTAATACAACACTCCAATTGAAGGTGTTTGCATGACTCTAGTAGTGTCTCTATATGACAAGATAGAGACACTCCAATTGATGGTGTTTGGAGCACTCTATTAGTATCTTTATATGACAAGATAATAGGGCATTTACAACCTTAATACAACACTCCCACTAAAGGTGTTTGGACCACTCTAGTAGTGTATCTATATGGGAAGATAAAAGGGCATTTACATCCTTAATACAACATTCCAATTGATAGTGTATGGAGCACTCTAGTAGTGTTTCTATATGGCAAGATAATAGGGTAGTTACAACCCTAATACAACACTCTAATTGAAAGTGTTTGGAGCACTTGTTACACTAATTGCACCGCTAATTGCTTAAAAACTGAAATTAAATTGCAATTGAAAGTAAATAGATAAGTTTAGAGAAATTTGACACGCAGGATGTTAACGAAGTTCGACAAAACAAAGGCATATGTCTCTGGGCTTCGCAACCTCTTGTGGGTGCACCTTTCTATTACCCAATACGAAAGAATTATAACTTGTGAACCGTTGAGCCCTTACACACCAAGCGGGAAGTCAAACGACCAACTCAAAGAGATGAGAACAAGGTCTGTTAGTTCAAGCTACTCAAGAGAAACACTCAATAGATCACTCTAATCTAGTCTAACTCAAGATTAGTGAGGCGGGTTTGAGGTTGTTTGAGGGATTTTGAAGTTTTAAGCTCTCACAACAATGGAGTAAGCTAAGCTCTCAGAAAATCGCTTTTTAGAAGTTTAGGGTCGGCTCAGATAATTTGGGAAGAAAGCCCAAAGCCCTATTTATAGAGACAGCTCAAAAATGAGCTATTTGACCTAAAACGTTACCAACGTTTTAGTTCAAAATGCGATTTAGAGTTTCAAGTTTCTGACAGCTTAGTAAAACGTTACCAACGATTGTAAAATGTTATGTAACGTTTTCTACTGAAAAAACTTGATCAAAACAGGAATTTATGAAGCTCAGATTTAATTAAAACGTTACAACATTTTTCAAACGTTATAATGGTTGTAACTTGAATTTTGAATTTGAAACAGCTGTACTTAAGATTCTGGCATTCCTAAAACGTTACAACGTTTGTAAAACGTTACAAAGTTTCAAGTTGATTCTGTACAGCTGTGCTTCATCAATTATGTCAGTCCTAAAATGTTACAATGTTTTAAGCTGTTTCTGAGTTTGATCAAACTGTTACTTCAGTGTTTCTGACAGGCCTAAAACGTTACAACATTTCACAAACGCTGCCAACGTTTGATCCCTGTGTAAACAGCCTCAAACATACTTTACCAAGTTTTTGATTTTACAATTTATATTATTGATAAATGTCTTCATGATTTCTTCAGTCCAAGTATTCCATAATGCAATTCTATTTGACTTGAACCTACATATCTTTCAATATAAAAGAAATCGTAAAATACAATAATTGAATATTTTTGCAAATTAGTCAAATAGACGAAAAAAATTATTGCTCAAACAACAGCACTCTCATAAAGTCTCTATAAGGCAAGAGAAGAGGGTAGTACTAACCCTAATACGACACTCCAATTGAAAGTCTTTGCAACACTCTACTAGTATCTCCAGATGGCAAGATAATACGGCATTTACAACCCTAATACAATACTCTAATTGAAGGATTTTAGAGTACTCTAGTAGTTTCTCTAGATGGTAAGATAATAGGGAATTTACATACCAAATACAACACTCCAATTGATGGCGTTTGGAGGACTCTAATAGTGTCTCTATATGGCATGATAATAGGGCATTTACAGTCCTAATACAATACTCCAATTGAAAGTGTTTGGAGCACTCTAGTAAAGTCTCAATAAGCCAAGAGAAGAGGTTAGTTGCAACTCTAATAAAACACTCAAATTGAAAGTTTTTGCAACACTCTAGTAATGTCTTCATATGACAATATAAGAGGGCATTTGCAACCCTAATACAACACTCCAATTGAAGGTGGTTGGAGCACTATAGTGGTGTATCTAGATGGCAAGATAATAGAGCATTTAGAACACTAATACAACACTCCAATTGAAGGTGCTTGGAGGACTCCAGTAGTGTCTCTATAAGGCAAGATAATAGGGCATTTACAACCCAAATACAACACTCCAAATGATGGTGTTTCGAGCACTCTATTAGTGTCTCTATGTGGCAGAATAATAGGGTATTTACAAACCAACTACAACACTCCAATTGAAGGTGTTTGGAGCACTCTAGTAGTGTCTCTAGATGGCAAGATAATAGGGCATTTACAACCCTAATACAACACTCCAACTGAAGGTGTTGGGAGAACTCTACTAGTATCCCTATATGGCAACATAATAGGGTATTTACAACCCTACAACACTCCAATTAAACATATTTGGAGCACTCTAGTAGTGTCTCTATATGGCAATATAATAGGGCATTTATACACTCCAATTGATGGTGTTTGGAGCACTCTACTTGTATACCTATATGGCAAGAAATTGGGGTATTTACAACCTAATACAACAATTCAATTGATGGTGTTTGGAGCACTCTACTAATTTCCCTATATGGCAAAATAATAGGGTATTTACAACCCAAATACAACACTCCAATTGATGGTGTTTGGCGCACTCTATTAGTGTTTGTATATAGGAAGATAATAGGGCATTTACATCCTTAATACAGCACTCCCATTGAAGGCGTTTGGAGCACTCCAGTAGTGCACTTATATGGGAAGATAATATGACAGTTACAACACTCCAATTGAAGGTGTTTGGAGCACTCTACTAGTATCCCGATATGGCACGATAATAGGGTATTTACAATCCAAATACAATACTCCAATTGAAAGTGTTTGGAGCACTCTACCAGTATCCCGATATGGCAAGATAATAGGGTATTTACAACCCAAATACAACACTCCAATTGATGGTGTTTGGCGCACTCTATTAGTGTCTGTATATAGCAAGATAATAGGACATTTACAACCTTAATACATCACTCCCATTGAAGGCTTTTGGAGCACTCTAGTAGTGCATCTATATGGGAAGATAATAGGGCATTTACAAACCAATTACAACATTCCAATTGATGGTGTTTGGAGCACAATAGTAGTGTCTTTATATGGCAAGATAATAGGGCATTTACAACCCTAATACAACACTCCAATTAAAGGTGTTTGGATGACTCTAGTAGTGTATCTAAATGGCAAGATAGCAGGATATTTCCAACCTTAATACTACACTACATTTGATGGGTGTATGGAGCACTCTAGATAGTGTCCCTATATGGCTAGATAATAAGGCATTTACAACCCAAATACAACACACCAATTAATGGTGTTTGGAGCACTCTGGTAGTATATCAATATGGCAATATAATAGGGCATTTACAACCTTAATACAACACTCCAATTGAAGGTGTATCGAGCGCTCTAGTAGTATCCCTATATGGCAAAATAATAAGGCATTTAGAACCCAAATACAACACTTGAATTGAAGGTGTTTGGAGCACTCTAGTAGTGTCTCTATATGGCAATATAATAAGGCATTTACAACCTTAATACAATACTACAATTGATGGTGTTTGGAGCAATCTACTAGTATACCTATATGGCAAGATAATAAGATATTGACAACCCTAATGAGCACCCTACTAGTAACCCTATATGGCAAGATAATAGGGTATTTACAACGCAAATACAACCCTCCAATTGATGGTGTTTGGAGCACTCTATTAGTGTCTCTATATAGCAAGATAATAGGGCATTTGCAACCCTAATACAACACTCCCATTGAAGGCGTTTGGAGCAGTCTTGTAGTATCTATATAGGAAGATAATAGGGCATTTACAACCTTAATACCACACTCCAATTTATGGTGTATGGAGTACTCTAGTAGTGTCCCTATATGGCAAGTTAATAAGGTATTTACAACCCAAATACAACACTCCAATTAATGGTGTTTGGAGCACTCTGGTATGTATCTATATGGTAATATAATAGGGCATTTACAACCATAGTACAATGCTCCAATTCATGGTGTTTCGAGCACTCTCCTAGTATATCTATATAGTAGGAGAACAGGGCATTTCCAACCCTAATACAATACTCCTATTGAAGGTGTTTGGAGCACTTTACCAGTATCCCGATATGGCAAGATAATAGGGTATTTGCAACCCAAATACAACACTCCAGTTGATGGTGTTTGCCACACTCTATTAGTGTCAGTATATAGGAAGATAATAGGGCATTTACAACCCAAATACAACACTCCAATTGAAGTTGTTTGGAGCACTCTAGTAGTTCATATATATGGGAAGATAATAGGGCATTTACAAACCAAATACAACACTCCAATTGATGGTGTTTGGAGTACAATAGTAGTGTCTCTATATAGCAAGATAATAGGGCATTTACAACCCTAATACAACACTCCAATTGAAGATGTTTGGAGCACTCTAGTAGTGTATCTATATGGCAAGATAACATGACATTTTCAACCTTAATACAACACTCCAATTGATGGTGTATAGAGCACTCTAGAAGTGTTCCTATATGGCTAGATAATAAGGCATTTACAACCCAAATACAATGCTCCAATTGAAGGTGTTTGAAGCACCCTAGTAGTGTGTCTATATGGCAAGATAATAGGGCATTTACAACCCTAATACAATACTCCAATTTAAAGTGTTTGGAGCACTCTAGTAGTTTATCTATATGGAAAAATAATAGGGCATTTACAACCCTAATACAATACTCCAATTGATTGTGTTTTGAGCACTCTACTGGTATACCTATATGGAAAGATAATAGGGTATTTACAACCCTAATACCATATTCCAGTTGAAGGTGTTCGGAGCACTCTATGAGTATCCATATATGGCAAGATAATAGAGTATTTACAACCGAAATACAACACTCCAATTGATGGTGTTTGGAGTACTCTATTAGTGTCTCTATATAGTATGATAATAGGGCATTTACAACCTTAATACAACACTCCTATTGAAAGTGTCTGGAGCACTCGAGTAGTGCATCTATATGGGAAGATAATGGGGTATTTACAACCCTAATAAAACACTCCAATTGATAGTGTTTGTAGCAGTCTAGTGGTGCCCCTATATGGCAAGATGCATTTACAACCCTAAAACAACACTCCAATTGAAGGTGTTTGGAAAGCACTCTAGTATTGTATCAATATGGCAAGATAATAGGGCATTTACAACTCTAATACAATACTCCAATTTAAAGTGCTTGGAGCACTATACTATTGTGTATCTATATGGCATGATAATAAGGCATTTACAATCCTAATATAATACTCCAATTGATTGTGTTTGGAGCATTCTACTGGTATACCTATATGGCAAGATAATAGGGTATTTACAACCCTAATACAATACTTCATTTGAAGGTGTTTGGGGCACTCTACCAGTATCCATATATGGGAAGATAATAGGGTATTTACAACCCAAATACAACACTCCAATTGATATTGTTTGGAGCATTGTATTAGTGTCTCTATATAGCAAGATGGGCATTTACAACCTTAATACAACACTACAACTGAAGGTGTTTGGAGCACTCTAGTAGTTCGTCTATAAGTGAAGATAATAGTGCATTTACAACCTTAATACAACACTCCAATTGATTTTGTATGGAGCACTCTAGTAGTGTATCTATATGGCAAGATTATAGGGCATTCACAATCATAATACAACACTCTAATTCATGGTGTTCGGAGCACTCTACTAGTGTCTCTATATGGCAGGAAAACACGGCATAATACAACACTCCAATTGATGGTGTACGGAGCACTATACTAGTGTCCCTATATAGTATTTACAACCCTAATACAACACTCCATTTGAAGGTGTTTGGAGGGCTCTAAGAGTCTCTCCAGTTGGCAAGATAATACGAAATTTACGGCCCTAATGCAACACACTAATCGAAGGTATTTGGAGCACTCTAGTAGTGTCTCTATATGACATGATAATAGGGCATTTACCAAAGAAAAACAACACTCCAATTCATGGTGTTCGGAACACAATAGTAGTGTCTCGATATGGCAAGATAATATGGCATTTACAACCCTAATACAACACTCTAATTGAAGGTATTTGGAGCACTCTAGTAGTGTATCTATATGGCAAAATAATAGGGCATTTAAAACCTTAGTACAACACTCCAATTGAAGGTGTATGGAGCATTCTAGTAGTGTCCGTATATGGCTAGATAATAAGGCATTTACAACCCAAATACAACACTCCAATTGAAGGTGTTTGGAGCACTCTAGTAGTGTATCTATATGGCAAGATAATAGGGCATTTACAACTTTAAAACAATACTCCAATTGTTGGTGTTTGGCCCAATCTACTAGTATACATATATTGATACAACACTCCAATTTCTAGTGTTTGGAACACTCTATTAGTGTCTCTCTATATAGCAAGATAATAGGGCATTTGCAACATTAATACAACACTCCCATTGAAGGCGTTTGGAGCTGTCTTGTAGTGTATCTATAAGGGAAGATAATAGGGCATTTACAACCATAATACAACACCCTAATTTATGGTGTATGGAGTACTCTAGTACTGTCCCTATATGGCTAGATAGTAAGGTATTTACAACCCAAATACAACACTGCAATTGACGGTGTTTGTAGCACTCTATTAGTGTCTCTATATAGCATGATAATAGGGCATTTACAAACTTAATACAACACTCCAATTGAAAGTGTTTGGAGCACTCTAGTAGTGTATCTATATGGGAAGATAATGGGGTATTTACAACCCTAATACAACACTCGAATTGAAGGTGTTTGTAGCACTCTAGTGGTGCCCCTATATGGCAAGATAATAGAGCATTTATAACCCTAATACAACACTCCAATTGAAGGTGCTTAGAGCACTCTAGTATTGTATCTATATGGCAAGATAATAGGGCATTTACAACCTTAATACAATACTCCAATTGATGGTGTTTGGATCACTCTACTAGTATACCTATATGGCCAGATAATAGGGCATTTACAACCTTAATACAATACTCCAATTGATGGTGTTTGGAGCACTCTATCAGTATCCTTATATGGCAAGCTAATAGGGTATTTACAACCCAAATACAACACTCCAATTCATGGTGTATGGAGCACTCTATTAGTGTCTATATATAGCAAGATTATAGGCCATTTACAACCTTAATACAACACTCCCATTGAATGCGTTTGGAGCACTCTTGTAGTGTATCTATATGGGAAGATAATACGGTATTTACAACATTAATACAACACTCCAATTGATGGTGTTTAGAGCACTCTACGATTGTCTCTATATAATAAGATAATAGGGCATTTACAAACCAAATACAAGACTCCAATTTAAGGTGTTTGGAGCACTCTAGTAGTGTATCTATATGACAAGATAACATAACATTTACAACCTTACTACAAGTCTCCAATTGATTGTGTATGAAGCACGATAGTAGTGTCCCTATATGGCTAGATAATAAGGCATTTACAACCCAAATACAACACTCCAATTGAAGGTGTTTGGAGCACTCTAGTAGTGTATCTATATGGCAAGATAAAAGGTCAGTTACAACCCTAATACAACACTCCAATTGATGGTCTTTGGAGCACTCAATTAGTGTATGTATATAGCATGATAATACGCATTTATAACCATAATAGAACACTCCAATTGATGGTGTATGGAGCACTCTACCAGTATCCTTATTCGGCAAGATAATAGGGTATATACAACCCTAATACCATATTCCAGTTGAAGGTGTTCGGAGCACTCTATCAGTATCTATATATGGAAGGATAATAGGGTATTGACAACCCAAAACAACACTCCAATTGATGGTGTTTGGAGCACGATATAAGTGTCTCTATATAGCTTGATAATATGGCATTTACATTCTATATAGCTTGATAATAGGGCATTTACAACCTTAATACAACACTCCCATTGAAAGTGTTTGGAGCACTCTAATAGTGTATCTATATGGGAAGATAATATGACATTTACAACCTTAATACAACACTCCAATTAATGGTGATTGGAGCACTCTACTAGTATGCCTATATGGCAAGATAATGGGGTATTTACAACCCTAATACAACACTCCAATTGATGGTGTTTGTAGCACTCTAGTAGTGTATCTATATGTGAAGATAATATGGCATTTACAACCTTAATACAACACTCCATTTGATAGTGTTTAGAGCACTCTAGGATTGTCTCTATATAACAAGATAATAGGGCATTTACCAACCAAATACAACACTTCAATTGATGGTGTTTGGAGCACAATTGTAGTGTCTCTATATGGCAAGATAATAGGGCATTTACAACCTTAAAACAATACTCCAATTATTGGTGTTTGGCGCAATCTACTAGTATACATATATGGATACAACCCTCCAATTGCTAGTGTTTGGAGCACTCTATTAGTGTCTCTATATCATGATAATAGGGCATTTACAACATTAATACAACACTCCCATTGAAGGCGTTTGGAGCAGTCTTGTAGTGTATCTATATGGGAAGATAATAGGGCATTTACAACCATAATACAACACTCCAATTTATGGTGTATGGAGTACTCTAGTAGTGTCCGTATATGGCTAGATAGTAAGGTATTTACAACCCGAATACAACACTGCAATTGATGGTGTTTGTAGCACTCTATTAGTATCAATATATAGCATGATAATAGGGCATTTACAAACTTAATACAACACTCATATTGAAAGTGTTTGGAGCACTCTAGTAGTGTATCTATATGGAAAGATAATAGGGTATTTACAACACTCCAATTCATGGTGTATGGAGCACTCTATTAGTGTCTATATATAGCAAGATAATAGGCCATTGACAACCGTAATACAACACTCCTATTGAAGGCGTTTGGAGCACTTTTGTAATGTATCTATATGGGAAGATAATACATTATTTACAACATTAATACAACACTCCAATTGATGGTGTTTAGAGCACTCTAGGATTGTCTCTATATAACAAGATAATAGGGCATTTACAAACCAAATACAACACTCCGATTGATGGTGTTTAGAGCACAATAGTAGTGTCTCGATATGGCAAGATATAGGCAATTTACAACCTTAATACCACACTCCCATTGAAGGGGTTTGGACCACTCTTGTAGTGTAACTATATCGGAAGATAATACGGTATTTACAACCAAAATAAAACACTCCAATTGATGGTGTTCGGAGCACTCTAGTAGTATCCCTATATGGTAAGGTATTTACAACCCTAATACAAAACTCCATTTCATGGTGTATGGAGCACTCTATTGGTGTCTATATATAGCAAGATAATAGGCCATTTACAACCTTAATACAACACTTCCATTGAAGGCGTTTAGAGCACTCTTGTAGTGTATCTATATGGGAAGATAATACGGTATTTACAACCTTAATACAACACTTCAATTGATGGTGTTTAGAGCACAATACGATCATTCTCTATATAACAAGATAATATGGCATTTACAAACCAAATACAACACTCCGATTGATGGTGTTTGGAGCACAATAGTAGTGTCTCGATATGGAAAGATAATAGGGCACTTACAACCCTAATACAACACTCCAATTGAAGGTGTTTGGAGCACTCTAGTAGTGTATCTATATGTGAAGATAATAGGGCATTTACAACCTTAATACAACACTCCAATTGAACGTGTTTGGGGCACTCTAGTATTGTATCTATATGGCAAGATAATAGGGCATTTACAACTCTAATACAACACTCAAATTTAAGGTGTTTGCAACCCTCTAGTTGTGTATCTATTTGGCAAGATAATAGAACATTTACAACCTTTCTACAACCCTCCAATGGATGGTTTATGAAGAACTATAGTAGTGTCCCTATATGGCTAGATAATATGGCATTTACAACCCAAATACAACACTCCAATTGAAGGTGTTTGGAGCACGCTAGTAGTGTATCTATATGGCAAGATAATAGGTCAGTTACAACCCTAATACAACACTCCAATTGAAGGTGTTTGGAGCACTCTAGTAGTGTATTTATATGGCAAGATAATAGGTCAGTTACAGCCCTAATACAACACACCAATTGATGGTGTTTGGAGCACTCAATTAGTTTCTCTATATAGCAAGATAATACACATTTATAACCTTAATACAACACTCCAATTGATGGTGTTTGGAGCACAATTGTAGTGTCCTCTATATGGCAAGATAATAGGGCATTTACAACTTTAAAACAATACTCCAATTCTTGGTGTTTGGCGCAATCTACTAGTATACATATATGGATACAACTCTCCAATTGCTAGTGTTTGGAGCACTCTATTAGTGTCTCTATATCATGATAATAGGGCATTTACAACATTAATACAACACTCCCACTGAAGGCGTTTGGAGCAGTCTTGTAGTATATCTATATGGGAAGATAATAGGGCATTTACAACCATAATACAACACTCCAATTTATGGTGTATGGAGTACTCTAGTAGTGTCCCTATATGGCTAGATAGTAAGGTATTTACAACCCAAATACAACACTGCAATTAATGGTGTTTGTAGCACTCTATTAGTATCTCTATATAGCATGATAATAGGGCATTTACAAACTTAATACAACACTCACATTGAAAGTGTTTGGAGCACTCTAGTAGTGTATCTATATGGGAAGATAATAGGGTATTTACAACCCTAATACAACACTCAAATTCATGGTGTATGGAGCACTCTATTAGTGTCTATATATAGCAAGATAATAGGCCATTGACAGCCATAATACAACACTCTTATTGAAGGCGTTTGGAGCATTTTTGTAATGTATCTATATGGGAAGATAATACATTATTTACAACATTAATACAACACTCCAATTGATGGTGTTTAGAGCACTCTAGGATTGTCTCTATATAACAAGATAATAGAGCATTTACAAACCAAATACAACACTCCGATTGATGGTGTTTGGAGCACAATAGTAGTGTCTCGATATGGAAAGATAATAGGGCACTTACAACCCTAATACAACACTCCAATTGAAGGTGTTTGGAGCACTCTAGTAGTGTATCTATATGTGTAGAGAATAGGGCATTTACAACCTTAATACAACACTCCAATTGAACGTGTTTGGGGCACTCTAGTATTGTATCTATATGGCAAGATAATAGGGCATTTACAACTCTAATACAACACTCAAATTTAAGGTGTTTGCAACCCTCTAGTTGTGTATCTATTTGGCAAGATAATAGAACATTTACAACCTTTCTACAACCCTCCAATGGATGGTTTATGAAGCACTATAGTAGTCTTGATGGTTTATGAAGCACTATAGTAGTCTTGATGGTATTTAGAGCACTCTAGGATTGTCACTATATAACAAGATAATAGGGCATTTACCAACCAAATACAAAAGTTCAATTGATGGTGTTCGGAGCACAATAGTAGTGTCTCTATTTGGCAAGATAATAAGGCATTTACAACCCTAATACAACACTCCAATTTTAGGGGTTTGGAGCACTCTAGTAGTGTATCTATATGGCAAGATAACATGACATTTACAACCTTACTACAAGTCTCCAATTGATTGTGTATGAAGCACTATAGTAGTGTCCCTATATGGCTAGATAATAAGGCATTTACAACCCAAATACAACACTCCAATTGAAGGTGTTTGGAGCACTCTAGTAGTGTATCTATATGGCAAGATAAAAGGTCAGTTACAACCCTAATACAACACTCCAATTGATGGTCTTTGGATCACTCAATTAGTGTATGTATATAGCAAGATAATACGCATTTATAACCTTAATAGAACACTCCAATTGATGGTGTATGGTGCACTCTACCAGTATCCCTATTCGGCAAGATAATAGGGTATATACAACCCTAATACCATTTTCCAGTTGAAGGTGTTCGGAGCACTCTATCAGTATCTATATATGGAAAGATAATAGGGTATTGACAACCCAAAACACCACTCCAATTGATGGTGTTTTGAGCACTATATTATTGTCTCTATATAGCATGATAATAGGGCATTTACAACCTTAATACAACACTCCCATTCAAAGTGTTTGGAGCACTCTAGTAGTGTATCTATATGGCAAGATAATACAACATTTTGCAACCTTACTACAACCCTCCAATGGATGGTGTATGAAGTACTATAGTAGTGTCCCTATATGGCTAGATAATAAGGCATTTACAACCCAAATACATCACTCCAATTGAAGGTGTTTGGAGCACGCTAGTAGTGTATCTATATGGAAAGATAATAGGTCAGTTACAACCCTAATACAACACTCCAATTGAAGGTGTTTGGAGCACTCTAGTAGTGTATCTGTATGGCAAGATAATAGGTCAGTTACAGCCCTAATACAACACTCCAATTGATGGTGTTTGGAGCACTCTACCAGTATCCCTGTTCGGCAAGATAATAGGATATATACAACCCTAATACCATATTCCTGTTGAAGGTGTTCGGAGCACTCTATCAGTATCTATATATGGAAAGATAATAGGGTATTGACAACCCAAAACAACACTCCAATTGATGGTGTTTGGAGCACTATATTAGTGTCTCTATATAGCATGATAATAGGGCATTTACAACCTTAATACAACACTCTCATTGAAAGTGTTTGGAGCACTCTAGTAGTGTATCTATATGGGAAGATAATACGACATTTACAACCTTAATACAACACTCCAATTAATGGTGTTTGGAGCACTCTACTAGTATGCCTATATGGCAGGATAATGGGGTATTTACAACCCTAATACAACACTCCAATTGATGGTGTTTGTAGCACTCTAGTGGTGCCCCTATATGGCAAGATAATAAGACATTTACAATCCAAAATACAACACTCCAATGGAACGTGTTTGGGGCACTCTAGTATTGTATCTATATGGCAAGATAATATGACATTTACAACCCTAATAGAACACTCCAATTCATGGTGTATGGAACACTCTATCAGTATCTTATAAGGTAAGATAATAGGGTATTGACAACCCAAAACAACACTCCAATTCATGGTGTTTGGAGCACTATGTTAGTGTCTATATATAACAAGATAATAGGGCATTTACAACCTTAATACAACACTCTCATTGAAGGCGTTTGGAGCACACTTGTAGTGTATCTATATGGGAAGATAATACGGGATTTACAACCTTAATACAACACTCCAATTGATGGTGTTTGGAGCACTCTACGATTGTCTCTAAATAAGAAGATAGGGCATTTACAAACAAAATACTGCACTCCAATTGATGGTTTTTGGAGCACAATAATAGTGTCTCGATATAGCAAGATAATAGGGCATTTACAACCATAATACAACACTCCAATTGAAGGTGTTTGGAGCACTCAATTACTGTCTCTATATGGCAAGTTTATAGGGCATTTACAACCTTAATACAACACTCCCATTTAAGGTGTTTGGACCACTCTAGTAGTATATCTATATGTGAAAATAATAGGGCATTTACATCCTTAATACAACACTCCAATTGAAGGTGTTTAGTGCACTCTATTAGTGTCTCTATATAACAAGATAATAGGGCATTTACCTACCAAATAAAACACTCCAATTGATGGTGTTTGGAGCACAATTTTAGTTTCTCGATATTGCAAGATAATAGGGCATTTACAACTCTAATACAACACTCCAATTTAAGGTGTTTCGAGCACTCTATTAGTGTATCTATATGGCAAGATAATACAACATTTACAACCTTACGACAACCCTCCAATTGATGGTGTATGAAGCACTATAGTAGTGTCCCTATATGGCTATATAATAAGGCATTTACAACACAAATACGACACTCCAATTGAAGTTGTTTGGAGCACTCTAGTAGTGTATCTATATGGAAAGATAATAGGTCATTTACAACCCTAATACAACACACCAATTGATTGTGTTTTGAGCACTCAATTAGTGTCTTTATATAGCAAGATAATAGGTATTTATAACCTTAATACAACACTCCAATTGATGGTGTATGGTGCACTCTACCAGTATCCCTATTCGGCAAGATACTAGGGTATTTACAAACCTAATTCAATACTCCATTCGAAGGTGTTTTGGAGCAGTCTACCAGTAATCCTATTTCGCAAGAGACTAGGGCATTTACAACACAAATACAACATTCCAATTGACGGTGTTTGGAGCACTCTAGTAGTGTATCTATATGGCAAGATAATAGGTCATTTACAACCCTAATACAACAGACCAATTGATTGTGTTTGCCGCACTCAATTAGTGTCTTTATATAGCAAGATAATAGGCATTTATAACCTTAATACAACACTACAATTGATGGTGGATGGTGCACTCTACCAGTATACCTATTTGTTAAGATACTAGGGTATTTACAACCCAAATAGAAGACTCCAATTGATGGTGTTTGGAGCACTCTATTAGTGTCTCTATATGGCAAGATAATAGAACATTTACAACCTTACTACAACCCTCCAATTGATGGTGCATGAAGCACTATAGTAGTGCTATATGGCTATATAATAAGGCATTTACAACCCAAATACAACACTCCAATTTTCTACCTTACTACAACCCTCCAATTGATGGTGTATGAAGCACTATAGTAGTGCTATATGGCTATATAATAAGGCATTTACAACCCAAATACAACACTCCAATTGAAGGTGTTTGGAGCACTCTAGTAGTGTATCTATATGGCAAGATAATAGGTCATTTACAACCCTAATACAACACACCAATTGATTGTGTTTGGAGCACTCAATTAGCGCATCTATATAGCAAGATGATAGACATTTATAACCTTAATACAACACTCCAATTGATGGTGTATGGTGCACTCTACCAGTATCCCTATTTGGCAAGATACTAGGGTATTTACAAACCTAATACAATACTCCATTTGAAGGTGTTTGGAGCACTCTACCAGTATCCCTATTTCGCAAGATACTAGGGTATTTACAACCCAAATACAACATTCCAATTGATGGTGTATGGAGTACTCTATTAGTGTCTCTCTTTAGTAAGATAATAGGGCATTTACAACCTGAATACAACACTCCAATTGAAGGTGTTTGCCGCACTCTAGTAGTATATCTATTTGGCAAGATAATAGGACATTTACAACCTTAATACAACATTCCAATTGATCGTGTATGGAGCACTCTAGTAGTGTCCCTATATGGCTAGATAATAAGGCAATTACAACCCAAATACAACACTCATATTGAAGGTGTTTGGAGCACTCTAGTAGTGTATCTATATGGCAAGATAATATGTCATTTACAACCCTAATACAACAATACAATTGAAGGTGTTTGGAGCACTCAATTAGTGTCGCTATATAACAAGATAATAAGCATTTATAACCTTAATACAACACTCCATTTGATGGTGTATGGAGAACTCTAGTAATGTCCCTATATGGCTAGATTATAGGGCATTCACAACCATAATACAACACTCCAATTGATGGTGTTCGGAGCACTCTACTAGTGTCCCCTATATAGCAAGATAATATGGCATAATACAACCTTAATACAACACTGCAATTGATGGTGTATGGAGCACTATACTAGTGTCCCTATATGGTATTTACAACCCTAATACAACACTCCATTTGAAGGTGTTTGGACCACTCTACGAGTCTCTCCAGTTGGCAAGATAATATGGCATTTTCGGCCCTAATGCAACACTCCAATTGAAGTTGTTTGGAGCACTCTAGTAGTGTCTCTATATGACATGATAAGAGGGCATTTACCAACGAAATACAACACCCCAATTCATTGTGTTCGGAGCACAATAGTAGTGACTCGATATGGAAAGATAATAAGACATTTACAACCCTAGTGCAACACTCTAATTGAATGTGTTTGGAGCACTCTAGTAGTCTATCTATATAGCAAGATAATAGGACATTTACAATCTTAATACAACACTCCAATTGATGGTGTATGGAGTACTCTAGTAGTGTCTCTATTTGGCAAGATAATAAGACATTTACAACCCTAATACAACACCCCAATTGAAGGCATTTGGAGCACTCTAGTAGTGTATCTATATGGCAAGATAATAGGTCATTTACAACCCTAATACAACACACCAATTGATTGTGTTTGGAGTACTCAATTAGCGTCTCTATATAGCAAGATGATAGGCATTTATAACCTTAACACAACACTCCAATTGATGGTGTATGGTGCACTCTACCAGTATCCCTATTTGGCAAGATACTAGGGTATTTACAAACCTAATACAATACTCTATTTGAAGGTGTTTGGAGCATTCTACCAGTATCCCTAATTTCGCAAGATACTAGGGTATTTACAACCCAAATATAACATTCCAATTGATGGTGTTTCGAGCACTCTATTAGTGTCTCTCTTTAGTAAGATAATATGGCATTTACAACCTGAATACAACACTCCAATTGAAGGTGTTTACCGCACTCTAGTATTATATCTATACGGCAAGATAATAGGACATTTACAACCCTAATACAACACTCCAATTGATCGTGTATGGAGCACTCTAGTAGTGTCCCTATATGGCAAGATAATATGTCATTTACAACTCTAATACAACACTCCAATTGATTGTGTTTAGAGCACTCAATTAGTGTCTCTATATAGCAAGATAATAGGCATTTATAACCTTAATATAACACTCCCATTGAAGGCGTTTGGAGGACTCTTGTAGTGTATCTATATGGGAAGATAATACGGTATTTACGACCTTAATACAACACTCCAATTGAAGGTGGTTGGAGCATTAAATTAGTGTCTCTATGTGGCAAGTTTATAGGGCATTTACAACCTTAATACAATACTCCCATGGAAGGTGTTTGGAGCACCCTAGTAGTGTATCTATATGTGAAGATAATAGGCCATTTACATCTTTAATACAACACTCCAATTGAAGGTGTTTAGTGCACTCTAGTAGTGTCTCTATATAACAAGATAATAGGGCATTTACCTACCAAATAAAACACTCCAATTGATGGTGTTCGGAGCACAATTGTAGTGTCTCTATATAGCAAGATAATAGGGCATTTACAACTCTAATACAACACTCAAATTTAAGGTGTTTGGAGCACTCTAGTAGTGTATCTATATGGCAAGATAATAAAACATTTACAACCTTACTACAACCCTCCAATGGATGGTGTATGAAGCACTATAGTAGTGTCCCTATATGGCTAGATAATAAGGCATTTACAACCCAAATACAACACTCCAATTGATGGTGTTTGGAGCACTCTAGTAGTGTATCTATATGGCAAGATGATAGGTCATTTACAACCCTAATACAACACACCAATTGATTGTGTTTGGAGCACTCAAGTAGTGTCTCTATATAGCAAGATAAAAGGCATTTATAACCATAATACAACACTCCAATTTATGGTGTATGGTGCACTCTACCAGTATCCCTATTTGGCAAGATACTAGGGTATTTACAAACCTAATACAATACTCCATTTGAAGGTGTTTGGAGCACTCTACCAGCATCCCTATTTCGCAAGATACTAGGGTATTTACAACCCAAAATACAACACTTCAATTGATGGTGTTTGGAGCACTCTATTAGTGTCTCTACATAGTAAGATAATAGATAATTTACAACCTTAATACAACACTCCAATTGAAGGTGTTTGCCGCACTCTAGTAGTGTATCTATATGGCAAGATAATAGGACATTTACAACCTTAATACAGCACTTCAATTGATCGTGTATGGAGCACTCTAGTAGTGTCTCTGTATGGCTAGATAATAATGCAATTACAACCCAAATACAACACTCCAATTGAAAGTGTTTGGAGCACTCTAGTAGTGTATCTATATGGCAAGATAATACGTCATTTACAACCCTAATACAACACTCCAATTGATTGTGTTTGGAGCACTCAATTAGTGTCTCTATATAGCAAGATAATAGGCAATTATAACCTTAATACAACACTCAATTGATGGTGTATGGAGCACTCTACCAGTATTCCTATTTGGCAAGATAGTAAGGTATTTACAAATCTAATACAATACTCCATTTGAAGTTGTTTGGAGCACTCTACGAGTATCCCTATTTGGCAAGATACTAGGGTATTTACAACCCAAATACAACACTCCAATTGATGGTGTTTGGAGCATTCTATTAGTGTCACTATATAGCAAGATAATAGGGCATTTACAACCTTAATACAACACTCCAATTGAAGGTGTTTGCCGCACTCTAGTAGTGTATCTATATGGCAAGATAATAGGACATTTACAATCTTAATACAACACTCCAATTGATCGTGTATGGAGCACTCTAGTAGCGTCCCTATATGGCTAGATAATAAGGCAATTACAACCCAAATACAACACTCCAATTGAAGGTGTTTGGAGCACTCTAGTAGTGTATCTATATAGCAAGATAATATGTCATTTACAACCCAAATACAACACTATAATTGAAGGTGTTTGGAGCACTCAATTAGTGTCGCTATATAACAAGATAATATAAGCATTTATAACCTTAATACAACACTCCATTTGATGGTGTATGGAGCACTCTACTAGTGTCCCCTATATAGCAAGATAATATGGCATAATACAACCTTAATACAACACTGCAATTGATGGTGTATGGAGCACTATACTAGTGTCCCTATATGGTATTTACAACCCTAATACAACACTCCATTTGAAGGTGTTTGGACCACTCTACGAGTCTCTCCAGTTGGCAAGATAATATGGCATTTTCGGCCCTAATGCAACACTCCAATTGAAGGTGTTTGGAGCACTCTAGTAGTGTCTCTATATGACATGATAAGAGGGCATTTACCAACGAAATACAACATCCCAATTCATTGTGTTCGGAGCACAATAGTAGTGTCTCGATATGGCAAGATAATAAGGCATTTACAACCCTAGTGCAACACTCTAATTGAAGGTGTTTGGAGCACTCTAGTAGTCTATCTATATAGCAAGATAATAGGATATTTACAACCTTAATACAACACTCCAATTGATGGTGTATGGAGCACTCTAGTAGTGTCCCTAGATGGCTAGATAATAAGGCATTTACAACCCAAATACAACACTCCAATTGAAGGTGTTTGGAGCACTCTAGTAGTGTATCTATATGGCAAGATAATTGGGTATTTACAACCTTAATACAATACTCTAATTGATGGTGTTTGGAGCAATCTACTAGTATACATATATGGATAAAACACTCCAATTGCTAGTGTTTGGAGCACTCTATTAGTGTCTCTATATAGCAAGATAATAGGGCATTTACAACCTTAGTATAACACTCCAATTGAAGATATTTGGAGTACTCTAGTAGTGTATCTATATGACAAGACAATAGGACATTTACAACCTTAATACAACACTCCAATTGATGGTGTATGGAGCACTCTAGTAGTGTCCCTATATGGCTAGATAATAATGCATTTACAGCCTAAATACAACACTCCAATTGAAGTTGTTTGGAGCACTCTAGTAGTGTATCTATATGGCAAGATAATAGGGCATTTACAACCTTTATACAATACCCCAATTGATGGTGTTTGGAGCAATCTACTAGTATACATATATGGATACAACACTCCAATTGCTAGTGTTTGGAGCACTCTATTAGTGTCTCTATATAGCAAGATAATAGCCCACCAAGCAGAGGTTACTACTTCTTGATTAGATTCTAAAAAGAGTATGATGTCATCTGCATAATGACAATTGGTAATGTTGGTGTGATCAAAACAATTAGGTCCTAATCCTCTTAGTATATTGCCTTGTTTACCCTTGGAAAAGATTTGACTGAGAACATCAGCGGCTAGGATAAAAAGAAAGGGAGACAAGGAATCTCCTTGTCTAACCCCTCTCTGACAATCTTCAGATGCTAATTCACATGAAGCACAACCTTGGCTATTTGGTTACCAGGTATATATCTCTCTCTGCATGTCCTTATGTGCTGTTAGCCTATCGACAAGATACTTGTTACCAGGTATTAGCACTTTTCTACAAGCCAAGATACTTTCAACTTGTTACAAGGTATTAGCACTTTTCTGCAAGCCAAGATACTTTCTCTCTATAAAGAATAACCTCAGACAATACTCGTTGTTTTGGAAAATCCCGACAAGATCAAATACCTATGCAGTTCCGGTCGGTGCTATTCTCTTATTTCAACCTGTGGAGGGTCAAAAATAAATGCACCTCCCCCAGGTTTGAAAAAGTGTGAATCAGTTAAACTCAGCCCAGATGTGAAGGAAGCAATTTTTGACACTCTAATACAGAGCCGTGGTGACCGTACAAATGGTAAGGTAGCTCTTCAAAGGAATGGGGCCATTGTTTATGAAGAACTAAAATGGACACTCAATCTTGAAACACCGGTTCATACTATAATGGTGTGGCACGTAGCAACATGCTTATGTGCAATTCCTCTGGTAAATGTCGGAGGCAACAAAGATCGCAAGGTTGCAACTGACTTGTCCAACTACTGTGCTTACTTGGTAGCCTTTCATCCTGATCTGTTACCATTAACCAGCAATTCAGTGAAATATATGTTTTGGCAAATATTTGATGAGACTCATAAGTTTTTTTGAGGGGTGCGCAGTATGGATGCAAAGTACAGCAAGTTGATGAGCTCTAAAGATGGTGATGAGAAAATTATTCATCGGGGCTCGAAACTGGCGTGTGACTTAATCGAGAAAGTACCTGATTATGCTCAGAGATGGAAGTTGATGGCTGATTTCTGGTCAGAGTTGATCCTGTACATCGCTCCATTAGGATCTACCAGGGCACATATTGAGCAGCTTAGTAATGGCTCTGAGTTCATCACGCATTTATGGGCTCTGTTAGTCTGTTATACCATGCGGGGATCATTGATACCAATAATGAAGAATAGAACCCTTAGAAGTTGCTGAGATGAAAGGAAATCATCTTCGAGTTGTGTTTAAAATTACTTGTATTTGCAGTTGTTGTTTCTATTTTTTTTTTCAGCATTGTGTGTGTATCTTATGTACTGGTGTCATTGTGTGCATTTACAAATTTGTACTACTTTCCTCGTATGAACTATAATATAATAATGTATGATTTTAGTTAGAAGTTGTAAATAGTTGCGATCATGACTAGATTATTGGCACATTTTTCCTTCAATTTAGCTAAGAAAAAATTATTCTATTATATCAACGTATTCTAGTGCCCTTTCGGATTAAGCCTGTTTAGACTTATTGAGCTTTCTAGCAAAAGATAAGAGAAACTCAATTTTTGTATCTTGATTCTTGAACTCCCGTACTGGCCAGAGTTACAGAAAGGCTGATTACTAGATTGGAAATTATAAAGGCCACTAACCTGTGCCATAAGCCTTCTTGATCACCTAACTGTCGACCCCGTTCTTCCTGGTTTTCGTGAAACACAACCCAATGTCTTTTGTCTGATGCAAGTTCTTCTTTGTCTGTCTGTTTGGATTAATTAGGCCGGTGCAGTCGTTGGCCTGTACTTGTGGAAGGGAAGGACCTTTCTGTATTCGGCCAAATTCAAGTGGAGGAAGAGTTTCTGATATTTTAACAACTCTCTTGGAGTTTCCAATATTCATTTTCTTGTTTTTTTTCCATCACATTTCGATTGATCCAATTTCCAACGGTATCAATCTAATTAGCCGATTCCCTGTCCTTTACCCATTGCTTTTCTCATCATATAAATGCACAATGGTTGTCGTGATGGTTGTCGTGTATTGTGCATTGAACAGGGGCCATTTGGTGCAATTATTTAAACATGAATGTATGTTCTGTTAATTTTGTTCTCAGTCATTTTTCTCTTTTATACAAAATACAACTGCCTCAAATTTTCATTTATTCCTTTACACTTCGTTTGTTCTGTATGGGGGATGATAAATTTGTTCAGACTCAGTTATGTCCATCCGGCCTTAATTACCTGACAAGAAAGCTAACCCGGCTCAGCCTGATACTCAATGGACCTGGCCAGATTTGACATATTCACTAAATATCATGTACGTAGCTCTAATATAAAAATATCTATGGATCAGACCAGCTGTAGCCTGTTCTCCATTTCTTTTACGGGCTAAACTTACAAATTTTGTTGTTACATAGTAATATTTTTTTAGAGAAACTTTGAGCATCGAGCCTTGAAGTCGGAGACAGATTCATGTATACTCCCTGAATTATTTTTTAAAATAAAGATGGAGAGCAAATTTTTTATCTTTAATATTTATAAAGAATCATCATTCAGATTTTGAACAAACGTGCGACCTCTTATGTAGAAAGTATTGACTTACGCACATATTATAATTATGTATTATCATTAAAAAAATGTACAAATGCATTTTCGATTTTTCCTGAAGAGATAATTACATAATATACATTATTCTACTAGAGTAAAAAATATACATACAAAGAAATTAATTTTGTGTCTCCTCACAACACAGTAAATTAAATTGTACGGTCTTGGTAGTAAAACAAAAAATACCTTTTTTGTTTTTTTAGTAACCCTGAACTCTTTTATGTTCCTTATAAGTCACCGTCAAGATGTTTCTTTCTCAGAATAAAGGTGTCTTCAGGCTTTTTTTTTTTTTTTTTGGAAAAGCCCTTAAGGGCTATAAAATTGCACAGTTTAGTCACATACCTTTGCCGGTAACAAAAATGCCACAACAAGAATAGTATGAAATGTGCCAAATTATCCCTAAATTCTGTCGATGTCGACTTTATTTTATTTCAGGTTAACGGTGAAAGAACTTGTGTATGTCCCTATTAAACCTTTTGGTTGGAATCAGATTCTAACAAACATGTGGTCACTTTTTCACATCGTCTCTACTTACTCATCATGGAATAATGGTTCAATTAATAGAAAAGTTTCTAAATTAGAAATTCGAAACTGACATTATTATTGGTATGATGGCAACTGTGACAGTGGAGATCTCTTGCGGTCCATGCATTCCACCTTAGAGCTAGGGGTGTCAAGGGGTACGATACGGGTAGCGTGGAACCATTTTCAAACCCGTACCCACTAAGAATTGACCTTATCCATACCTTACCTATACTCGTTAAGAATTTGTTTTACCCTACCCTACCAATACCTATTAAGATTAGCGGATAACGAAACAGTAATGGGCGTCTAACGAATAATAC
The DNA here is from genome assembly GCA_964058875.1 of Carex rostrata. Lineage (NCBI taxonomy): Eukaryota > Viridiplantae > Streptophyta > Magnoliopsida > Poales > Cyperaceae > Carex > Carex rostrata. The sequence goes on along the minus strand of CAXKVT010000193.1, from coordinate 839,775 downwards.
AAATATAATAATTTTATTAATTTTTTCAAATAAACTATCAAAACTTATCAAGTCATACATATGCAATTACAATTACTAATATAAAATTAAAATATAAATATGCAATTAATTCTAAGTAACAGTTTTTTATTCAGCAAAAAAATCAAAATCACAAATATCTCTTCTAACAAATTCAATTCCTTAACTAAATAATAAAACATTCAAATAAAAAAATAAAATGTTTAGCATAATATTCTTCTTATGAAATAATTTATTTTATATAATTACCTGTTACCCAACGGGTATGAAATAACATTTACTCGTACCCATACCCGTTTATCTAATGAAAAAGAAAATCCTTACCCATATCCATACCTAATAAGTTAATGAAAAAAAAAATCTTACTCATACCCGTCTTATCGAATACGATACGGATAGGGTAAACGGGTAAACAGGAGTCATTGACGTCACTCCTACTTAAAGCAACCATGTAATTGAACTATCTAGAAAATATAGCTTCTAATTGGAGTGAAATTGTCAAAAATTATTACTCATAAATTGTTGCTTCTATTTGAATCTTGGAATTAGAACTAGGATAAGGAGAATAGTGGTTCAAAAAGAAAGAACTATATTCGAGAAGAGTGTGATTGATTGGAATAGTGTTCAGTGGATGAAAATTCTCCTAATAAATATTCTAAAATTAATGAAAAAGTTCACAGAGAAATATATTCTTGTCCAATGATTAATTCCTTCAACATTAGACTGGATTGAAAATCTTAAACACACACAAATCACTTTAGTAAATAAAATGTCAAATTCGTCATGCTCTTATATACTAACCAACTATTTGTCAATGCATGGAGAATGGCTAGTTCCCTCTAAACAAAATTTCTGGCTTGATAAAATTAAAATTGCACTAATTATCTAATTATTCCATCTTCTGGTCTATACAAAATTTGTAGTTTTCCTCTATAGCTGTTATATTCCTACGCTAGTTGACAAAACTAAAGGGCTGTGTACTTGAATGTGTGACCCGCATAATAGCAAGAGATTGATTGTTGTGTACTACAATATTATATGGTTCTGTAATATAATTAACCGTTAATGTGACAATATTAATGGAACATTTTAGAGAAGGGAGCACATGTACTGATAAAAAGATCTAAGTTCTAGCTTCTACAATCACAGGGTGGTTTTCTAATATAATAAATATTTCAAATGCCTTCATTTTTTGTGTCTTCATTATGCCTTCATTTTTTAAAACTTCAATAATTCAAAATCTAAAACTTAAAAGCTAGTCAAAATAAACTATTAGATGTAATCTATGTTATTTTTTCTATGTGCTCATAAAAAATGATCACATTTCAATTTTATTTTTATGTGAATCAATAAGTTCAAAAATCAACGTCTAAAAATCATCCACATTAGTGCATTTTTTACATGCTCTTGATAACAATTCAAATAAAATTGAAATGTCATAATTTTTACACGTGCATAAATAAAATGATATAGATTATATCTAACGGTTTTATTTTTGACTTTTTAAGTTTTAAATTTTGAATTATTAAAGTTTTTAAAACTGAAGGCATGATGGAGACACAAAAAAATGGAGGCATTTCAACCCTCCTCAATAAATACATATAGCCGTTAATAGTTTTTTATTGTAAGTTTTGAGAATTAGGTCCTTTTTTAATATGAGCCAGAACAAAAGTGGAACATAAATGTTTAATTAAAATCAATCAACTTATTAGTTACATATAAGGCAACCACAATATTTGTAGGGCCTATCACTATCTTTCATGTTCTTCAACAATTGCTATAAACAAATACCAAGGACATGATAATTCACCCAAAGAAGTTGTGTTAAACACAGACACACTTGTGTTCCCTTAACTAGCTATATATATCTTCCCTGAGAATCATCAATTCCACAAGAGATAACACAAATCTCTAACCACTCTATTCACAACACAGACACTCTGACACTAATAAGGAGAGTTAAATGGATTGCAGTTGTGCACCTGCACAGGCACCGGTTTCTGAGCCGGCCATTGAAGGCTTCATAGACATGGTACTCATGTACAGCTACACTTGTGTATCAGCGCTCATGCTGATTGTAACCTTTTCCATTGTCCTTACACGGTTCAGGCTGTGGCATACCAACAAGTTCCTAAAGAAGATTCCCCAGTTGGTGAACAACCCAGTCAATAATTTGATCAACCAAGCCCTAGGCTTTGCTACAGTAGCATACCGAAACCACAAAGATGTCCTCTACTTTCTCTGGGTTGTGATACTTCTTCTTGCATTTGATAAAATTTTCACCCTTTCATGCTATTCACTTCTTGAGAGTGCTGCTGATAGGAGGTCACGCGAGTATACCTCTCTATACACCTATATCTATACTGGAGTAATAATCATTAGATACATGGCAGATAGTGAATTTCACACCCCACTTTTGGTCCTGATGTCATTAGTTCTTGCCAAGTTCTTCATCCGAATATTGAGTTATGTAATTGCAGAAAGGGCATATGGTCTTGAAATCACCAACCTGGTTGCTGAGTACATGAAGAGCGAGCATAAACTGACCCAACCGAGTGATGCAATAGACCCTAGAAGCATGAAAGGGTACAAGTACCTCGTGATGGGTTAAGAAAAAATTAAATCCAAGATCGAAGCACCAGACTACTCCCCAGAGATCGAACTGACAGATGATGTTTTCACAGTGGAAAGGGTTTGGAGTTGTAAAAAGGGGCTGTTACATCCTTCTGTTGACACAGATGGGGCCATGAAAGATGTATGCCTCTCATTTGCATTGTTTAAGCTCTTGCAAAGACAGAATTTTGGGTATCCTGCAGCAGTGTCCCAGGAACCCAAGACAAGGAAACTTGTATTTGAAGGGCTTCTCTCTGAAGAGGGTGATAAAGCACGAGTTTTTAGGGTAATAAAGATGGAGCTCAGTTTTCTACGCGACTTAATTTTCACAAGGTATCCCGTTGGATTTGCATTTGGCTTTCCAGTATTGAATATAGTATTACTTGGCGGAATGATTGGTGTAACTCTTTGGATTAAATACAAAGCGTATTTGAAAAGAAATTATTACATTTCTGTTAATTATAATAAGTTAATAACATCCCTATTGATTATCTTTTAACGAGTTCACTCTTGATCCTAATACTTGTAATGGAGCTTTTTGAAGTGCTCACATATGTATTTTGCCACTGGACAAAGCTTATAATGATTTGTCGATATGTCAAAAGTAACTCTTCACTTGCTACAAATCAGTGGGCTTCTTCAGATGCTAATTTGCATGTAGTGCAACCATGGCTATTTGGTTACAAGGTAAACATCTATCTACCTCTTTGTATGTCCGTTCTATCAGTATACCTGTCTGCTAATATATTTAATTACATGCATGTCGTTTTTAATTGATTCATTAAAATTCTTATATGATGATATATTCATAAATTTTTTAACTTCTTACCAGGTATTAGCATTTTTCTGCAAGCCGAGATTCTATCTATGTATAAAGAATACCCTCGGACAATTCTCGTTGCTGACAAATAGCAGCAAAACGCACCCACGAAGTTCCGGTCGATGCTATTCTCTTATTTCAACCTGTGAAGTGTCCAAAATAAACGTACCTCCGCCAGGGTTGAAAAAGGGTAACTCAGTTCCACTCAGCCTAGAGGTGAAGAAAGCAATTTTTGACACTCTAGTAGAGAGTCAGGGTGAGCTCACAAATGGTATGAAAACTCTGAAAAGGAATGGGGTATGTGTTTATGATGAACTAAAATGGACACTCGATCTTCCAACACCAATTCACACTATAATGGTGTGGCACATAGCAACTAGCTTCTGTGCAATTCATCCGGTACATGTCGGAGGCAATAAAGAGTCAATAGAATCTGATTTCAAAGTGGCTACCCACTTGTCCAACTATTGTGCTTACTTGGTCGCATATCTTCCTGATCTGTTACCATTAACAAGCCATTGGGTGAAAAGTATGTTTCGGAGAATTGTTGAAGAAACTTCCGAGTTTATTGCCAGAGAGCGCATCTTGGAAGCAAAGTACAACAAGTTGATGAGCTCTAAAGATGGTGGTCAGAAAATTATTAATCGGAGCTCGGAACTGGGGCGGTACTTAATCGAGAAAATACCTGATGATGCTAAGAGATGGAAGTTGTTGGCTTACTTCTGGTCAGAGTTGATCCTTTACCTCGCTCCATCAGGATCTACCAGGGCGCATTTCGAGGAGCTTGGTAATGGCTCCGAGTTCATCACGCATTTATGGGCTCTGTTATACCATGCGGGGATCATTGATACCACTAGTGCAGAATACCACCCCTAGAAGCTGCTGAGACGAAAGGAAATCATCTTGGAGTTGTGTTTAAATTACTTGTATTTGCAGTTGTTGTTTCTATTTTCTTTTTCAGCATTGTGCGTGTAACTTATGTAGTGGTGCATGTCATTGTGTGCATTTACGAATTTGTACTGCTTTCATCTTATGAAGTTAAATAATTTCATGCATTATATTAGTTACAAGTTGTTATTAGTTGGGATCATGACTAGAATTATGGCACATTTTTTCCTTTAACTGAGCTAAATTTTATAATTTATCAGCATATTCTAGTGGCCTTTTGGAATAAGCATGTTTAGACTTATTAAAGAAGCTCAATTCCTGTACTGGCAAAAGTTACAAAAGGGCTGATATGAGAAATTATAGTGGCCCCCAACATTCTCCTGAGACATAATATTGATGGTACTGGCATTATTTGCTTATTGTTTTGACTAGGTGAACTGGTAAGAATTGGCAATTGATAGAGATGAGTTTTGGCAAGGTCTTTCTCTTACAGACATCGGCTATACCTGGTAAGAGTTGAGAATTTTTCAAAAATGACCCTTCGGTTCTGGTTCAGGGAACAGAGGTGCCCCATGGGAATTTTGTCCGGCGACCAATCGTAGCCCTTCGATATGCTTGAAGATGCGTGAGGACAATCTTTTAAAATCCGTCCGGTAAATTTAAATTCAACATACGATCCGACTGAATTTGGTGTGATATCCATGGGCTTCTTGTTCGCCCAACCATCGATCCTGTCCGTCAAGGTAATGGTTTCCAACGCAGTGTTGTAAATAACGGTATGCGGTCGTTGGACGGATTGGATATCGTCAAGTGATTAATCAGAAATAATCGGGAATAATCGGTCATAATCGGAAATAATCGGCTGATTAATCGGAAAAATCCATAACGGTTTGGTCACCGCCAACGACTAATCGGCCGATTAATGGCCTAAACAAGCGTTTTTTACAAAACTGTTCCAACGTAGTCAGGGGCAGACCAAGATGGTTCAAGGAGGGGCAGCCCTCCTCCTCTTCGTGGATTTTGAGCTTTAGTAGAGATCTATCGGTCCTGATCGACTTTGTTTCTCTAATAATTTTTTGTTTCTATCTGAATATTTAATTTGTAATTCAAGTTAAACTTAGGGTTAAAATCAAAATAATTTTCTTTAATTGTGATTGATAAATAAAATTATAAGTTAGGACATCAGAAATTACAAGTCAGAGCATTTGAAAGTATAAATCAAAGCATTATTTTTTATCAAGTATCCAATTAGTTAATGGGTTTAAATCCGATTCAATATTTTTTTACCCACTCCTAATAAAAATTCTAAATCTGCCCCTGAACGCAGCACAATCAATGAGGCTGGGATTCAATTTTAAGGACTAAGGAGTCAGTATTCGGTAGAACTGGATTAAAAAAAATAGCTCCTTTGAAGATTAACGAAGCAAAGCAAACTTAATCCTAGAGAAATTATGCTTTAAGATTCGGACAAGAAGAAATTAAGCTCAAAGAAGAAAACAAGCTTAGGCCTTTTCAGTCTTTGGGCCTTGCTTGTACAAAGGAAAGGCATTTTTGGGCCGGTGCATCTGTGTCTAGATTTTGTTTCTCACAAGTCACTGTCAACATGTTTTTTTTGTCAGAATAAAGGAATCTTCAATTTTGATGATTAATAGGAAACGCAACATTAATTTGTTTAATTAGACTGTGAAAGAAGTTAACAGCCCCTTTATTTAATGATATCTATGTAAGAAATAAAAGTGTAAATAAAAAGGTGGTTTGGGCCTGAACGTAAATGAATCTTAAAACAAATAGTAAATAAAATAATCCTTCTTAATAAAAAATATTCGCTAAAACTTTATAATCTGTTTTTGTCTGAATGTACCAATATATTTTTAATCTGATTTTAATTCTCGATATAATAAACAACTACATTCTAGCGATAAACAATTATATTTTAATTACAAAATTTTGAGGAAGTCTTCCAGTTGGCACGTGCTATGCATGTTGGGAATTTTGGTAGGATCGTGCTATGCAAGAATAGTTTAATATTTGTTTTTATTTTTCATTTTAATAGACTTTAAGGAGATTTTTTTTTTAAATTGTGTTAGATTTATGTTGTGCTTTTATAATGTTTTTATTTTTAGGAAAGTTGAAGATCAAGTCATCCAATTATATATTTTTATAATATTATTATTTATTTGTTTATTTTCTATTACATTCTTCTTAAAATGAAGAGAAATTAACATCGGTTTTTATTTTGTAATAAAAACAAAATTTAATGTTAACTCGTGTACCCTAAGTTACATTAAATTGAATTTAAGGTTTGTAGTAAAATTGTCCTTGAAGCTCTACGAATTTTCATTTGTATTAAATTAATTCTTATTTTTAAACAATGGTACTTGAAATATTAATAAGCCCCAATAGACTATCTAAAATTTTGGTAAATTGGTTATTTTCAGAGAATTTACTAAACAAATAAATTTGACTTTTCCACCATTATCTTTAGCAAATAACTTGTGTGAATACACCTAGTTTTTTAGATGGATAATTAGTTGTTTAGGTTCTCTAAGGTCAACTTTGATTGGACAAATCAGACACTAATTAATTGTTTGAATTAAATATTATTAAGTATGTTTAAGTCTATGAAAGGTCATGTAGAAGTCTCAACCAACCAACGGCTCTAAAGGACTTCAAACACAAAATGATACTGAAAAATAAATTTTTGATTATGAGGGAAAAAGAAGAAGCTTTTCTATAAATTGAATATTTGTAATATGTCCATTAAACTTTGTAAATTTTATATGTATCAATACATTTTAATCTTTTTTTATAAAATGAAACTACACTATACTAAATTTTCCATCCCTTCAATTTTAACTTTTTAGCAGTGTTGTAAATAACGGTATGCATTCATCAGATAGACAAGGTATTGCTAAGTAATTAATTGAGAATAATCAGGAATAATCGATTATAATTGTAAATAATCGATCAACTAGTCAGAAAAATCCGTGATAGTTTGATCATCGTCAACAATTAATTAGCCAATTAATTAGTCTAAACGAACTTTTTCTATAACACTGGTTTTTAGTTTCATTATTGCAAACAAGTTGAGCAATGGATGTTACTTGAAAAATTGTTGTAAAATTTGAACAAGCTTGTAAAAAATTGAACAACCTAGTAAGCTACAAAAGTAATTTTTTTATGAGCTCTGACAAATTTGCTCTTGTGAGCAAATTTGGAATTGGAAACAGTCGTCAATTTTGGCTATTTACCAGAATTAATATAATGTAAGATGAGGTGGCAGCTTCTGCCACTTTTCTCAAAAAAAAATAATATAATGTAAGATGAAATTGAGGTAGACAAAGCACGTGCAGAAGGGGCTAAAGCATCATTTGATCGCATCTGGATTTCTTCATTTATTAAACATCCCAAAATGTCATTTTCCTATCATTGCTATGCCATCTTCACATGCATTACTTCCTATGTTTTCTTGGATCCTTTATGCTCAACAAAACAATGCACAGGAGAAATGCTTTTCATAGTTAGGAATAATAACAAGAGGAGGAATCAGATGTGTTCATTTTCTGTATTTCTATTTTTTATTTTTCTAATAATACAAATTTTAAAATTTATATGTCAAAATAAAACTGTTAGTTTTGATACCGATAAAAACAAAGTCTATCGTAATCTTTAATATGTGCATAGAGAAAAGGACATAGATCAAATCTAACAATTTTATTTGAAATTTGAATTTGAAATTTTGATTTATTAATATTAAAAAATAGAGGCATGATGGAGGTACAAAACTTGAAGGCATTTGAACCCTCCTCTAGTAACAACAACAATAACAATAATAATAATAATAATAATAATAATACTTTTATTTAATTTAGCATTATCAATCTAAAAGATAACACATTCGGTACCGTCTAAAAATATTTGCAGCATAAAAAATAAAATCCTAAATAGTTTCTATTAGTACTAAATATGAAAAGGCCATCAAAAAGACCTGAAAGATTTTGAATAAATTTTTGGCAACAACACTGTATTAATGTTAATTTAAAATCAACTTAGTTCACAGTAAAATCACTATTTATAGGTCAATTGATCTTTCAATTACAATATTGATAATAACAGTGATAAATATGGACTGGTACTATATAAAGTAAAAAAGTAAAAAAATCATGCAATCAAAGGATTTTACACTTCTCTGCCGCTGACGCATATAAGGTTACAACATACTGTATACAAACGATCACAATTTTTTTACCTTGAGTATCATGATTCATGTCCCCTCTGAGTCTCAGAGGATGCGAATTCCCTTTTGGGACCGTTACCAGACCTGAAGGATTTTTTTGGGGAAATTTCATGTCTACCCCCTCAAAAGTTTGAAAATTACGTATCTTCCGCTCTAAACGTCAAAATTACATATTTTTCCTCTGAACTTTCAAAACTTACAAATTTATATATTTATTGTCTATTATATTAAAATAATTTTAAGTTAATAAAATACCCATTTTATCATTTATTGAAAATATAAAAAAAAAATTGTAACTTGTTTGAGAAAAATGTTAGTCTAGTAAGATACACATTATACACTTATCCTTCAAAAATATACCCATTTTTCCCTCAAAAACATGATACCCTTTATGAAATACCCATTTTGCCCTCAAAACCGATCAAATATGAAAACAACATTTTTCTTAAACAAGCTACAAATTTTTATGCATTTAATAAATGGTAAAATGGGTATTTTGTATATATTTAAAATGAGTTCTAATATAAAAGACAACAAAGTGAGTAAATTTGTGAGTTTTTAAAGTTTAGAGGAAGAAATACGTAATTTTGAAGTTTTGAGGGGTATACATGAAATTTCCCTTTTTCCTTTTCATAACCAGATCCTCTGGCAAATAGACCAGACACAGTACATGTAGCGAGTTGTTGGTACTAACTAATTTTTTTTTTTTTGTGATAACCAGGATATAATTGATGCAATACAAAAATTACAACAAAAAATTTAATGAATTTTTTTTAAAAAATTACAGGATTTTAAACTTTTTGCATGTAACTTTGGGGCGATTTTAAATTTAAAAGATATTGATTATTCACTTCTCAATTTTCACAATAATAAAAGTAAAAAGGTTCTTAGTTGGTACATTTGACTTGTACCGAATCCCAAGTCTACTAGAAAGCATAACGTTGTCAGAGTTCATAAAATAATATAATAATAGGAAAAAAGTAGAAAACAAAAATAAATTATTTGAGGTGACCATTATTGATTAGGCAATAATTGATGTAAGATGCAGAGATGATAGATAGATAGCCTTTTAATAACTTAAGCAAACTAGCAAAGCATAGCCAGCTCATGACATGACTATGATTGACTCATCCTTCCAAATTCCAACATCCTCAAATAATTCTCTTTCTTTTTTTTGTCATTACTTTACGCATTAATTAATAAATAGCTACCGTACGCATTCACATTCTAGAAACACTATTAACTACTTCCAAAAGAAGTTCAAATAAAAAAAATTAATTAAGAAAAAAGCTTATGTTCTCATTCACATCAACACTAGAACCAGCAATGAGAAAGCGGAGTAGCACAATTGGCGAGAAAAATATCCTAGAATTGTTATACTCAAAGATCGAGAGTTCGATTCCCCCTCACGAACCTTGATAGCTACTACCAAGTTTTCAAAAAAAAAAACACTAAAACCAGCAATTAATGTGAATAAATAATTATTTGATAGAAGTTGTAATAAATGATTCATAAGAACAATGTCAATTTAAAAGATATTAATTGTTGATATATGAAGTAAAATATGGTTTAATGGACCAAAGAGAACCATATATATATATATATATATATATAGAGAGAGAGAGAGAGAGAGAGAGTGTGGCTAATATGCATTCGGTTGCATATGAACCGAAGTGCTTACGGTTCAAATTTGATTTTTCAAAATCCAAACGGTCGATCTGAACCGTTCATCTTGTTCTCCATATTAATATGTGCTTGGAGACCAAATTTTATATTTTTATGAATTGTTTTACTATTTATTAAGTATTTTACAAAATTGTTGATCCAACGGTAGCTGCTGATTTTACTGTTTTGTTAAGCTACCGTTGGATCAACAATTTTGTAAAATACTTAATAAATAGTAAAAAAATTCAGAAAAATATAAAATTTGGTCTCCAAGGACATATTAATATGGAGAACAAGATGAACGGTTCAGATCGACCATTTGGATTTTGAAAAATCAAATTTGGACCGTAAGCACTTCGGTCCATATACAACCGAATGCATATTAGCCACACTCTCTATATATATACGTATACAGACCTTATTACACAACTTAGGCAATAATTAGCAAAATGAAAAAAAAAACTTATACAATAAATTTGTAAATTTCTTTCTGGCAATTAAAAGCCCCACCTCATAAAAAAAAAAAAAACTGAGATATTAAATTTTTAGCACATACTCCGCATAAAAGTAGGAAAATTACAATTCTTGGTATTTTTCTGAAGAGACTTAATATAGCAATTATAGGAGGTTTGCATGTCAAAAGAGAATTAATAATGAAGAGAATAAACAGAGAACAAAAAAAAAAAAATCAATTTTTGTAGTTGCAGTTTTCTAGAGTTGATATGGTTTCATTTGATGTTATTATTAATTTGGAATTTATATTTTGTATTAGCAACATTCTAGGAATATTAATTTGTCAAAATCTTCAATCTTAAAAAATATTGTCTACAGTAAATAGGAAGAGAGAAAACAGAAGAAAAAAAAAATATATATTATACATCCTAACAAACAAAATTACAATACACCAAACGAATCCTTATCCATACTGTAAAAAAAAAACAAAATTGACAGACCTCCAAAAATATTGAAAAAAATAATGATAATCACAGAGTAATTAATTAATTTTATAATAAACAAATCCCCACCTTGACCCCACTACAGCATCACCTTCCCACTACTAACCAACACAAGAGCATAACCAACCCTGAGATATATGCTACATGCATCCGTTTCGCATCCCCTAACGAGCCCGCTGATGACGTGGCAGTGGCCATCGACCCGAACGGTGCAAATGCCGAGTCTGGCTCAAGCACGTCCGGGTTTGGTGGGCTTGGGCTCGATGGAATTGTCGGAAAATTGCTCGATGGTGGTTCACCCGTGCCGGTTTTAGGCGAAGGGAAGGCCGGCATGATGTCGGGTGACAATGCCGGGGGCATGTAGTAGAATTTGGGCATTTTGGGGAGGTAAGAAGGTGCTAAAGAGATGTAAGAGGTTTGATGGGGGTAAGAGAGGGATGGTTTGAAGGTGGCTAATAGAAGCAATGGTAGAATGGTAGAGATGAGAAGGTTTCTTCTTGGAGGAAGAAAGATAGCCATTGATTTCATGATTTTTTTTTTTTTTTTTTTGAGAGAAAGAGAGAGAGAGAGGTGGTTTAAAGTTGGAGCTGAGAACTTTGTGAGGTGTATTTATGGAGTCACTTGGATAAGTGTGAGGTTGTAAGAACAAATGAACAAATATTTGTAATTTGTTTCATACTTGTGTCGTGTCTACAGCCTAGATAGTGTCTGTGAAGTGTTATGGAGAGAAATGAAGTTGGGATCTTCTGAGGCCATGGCCTTTACAGAAAAGATGTTATGTGCTTATGTCCAATTTGTCTGAAATACATAGAATGGTAAATTAATTACTTTGAGATGTTTGTTAATTAAAATAGTTTATTTCCTATTAAAAAATAGTATCTTATGATTTAATTGCATAATTTGTTGCATGCATATCAAACATCACTAAAAAAAAAAAAAGATGTCTAATAATTAATTAGTACTGTAATTTAATTTTGTTCATAAGAAATATCAGAATGAAAAAAATATTTTGACTTTTCAGTTTGGCTTTATTTTTGTGCACTTTAATTTAATATTTATTTTTGAGATACAGCATACATGCTGTAGGCCTAATATTATTTTCTTTCCTTCCAATTTGCTCATGTGTAATTAGATGTACTATATATTAAATGTTCTAATAAAAAAATTGTTTTCTATCATCAAAATTTCTCTATTATTAAGCAGTTGTGCTGTACATGAAACATTCGATTAATGCATCTATTATTCAAATTTATTTATGAATTTTTAAAATATCAAGTATATTTTGAAAGATACAAAACAAACTCTTCTCAAATTATATCTATTTTGTACTCGATTCGAGAATTTTACACCTCGCCGAATTATTCCCTAATTACCAAATTGTTTAAGATCCTTAGTTTATTGACCCTCTACACCAAACGGCTACATAGAAACTGGAAGGAGAGGCCATAAACTGTGGATCCGTGATTGATGAGGCACAGTACCATCTTTGGTTCAAAAATATATTCTCTTTTGATCTAACAAAAATATATTTGGGGTTTGAATTTTTACTGTTTAAGGTACTACTTTTCGCAAAGAAATCCATACTTCACTTTTTATTTTTATTTTTGAGAAAAAACATGCGTCACATGCCCATATAAAATCCAAAGTTCACTTTATAATTTGCAACATGGATCTGACCTAGCAGTGCATTGGCATTTTGCAATGAGCTTTGAATTTGTTTTTCATGTATTAGGGACAGTTTAATATTATATTTATTTGATATATTGAAAATTATTTTTTTATTGAAAAAAATAATTTTTAAATATATACTATATATCATTTAGAGAGTGCATCCTAAAATTACAATCAATTTTGAATTTAATTGATCATCTATAAAAAAAATATAAAAGTCATTATTTATTAAAATATGTATAATTTGACTATTTTTGCAATGACCATTGAATTTGTTTATATTTACTCGAGGACAATTATTGCTTACATCTAACAGTTATGATATCCATTTGATATATTTCACACAAAAATGATAAGTCAACGTTTAAAATGTTATTCGACGAGAAGTTAATTTTTTGTTTATATAAATTGAGCTCAATTTGATACGTGTCTTATTTATTCAATAAAAATGGACAAATTAAACTTTTTAATTTGAGCAATAATTTTTAAGATACCAATAAATTTTTATTCTCCACCAACATTTTTTTTATTGACTCACCAAAATTATCACAAGCTAAAGAATGGTTATATCTAATTGCTAGCTAGAATTTTTTTTCTTTTTTCAGAAAAAATAGAGCTTGGTCTTGAAAACTCCAATATTTATTAAGATTTCGCATCCAATATTTAAATTCATGACCTCTTACACAAAAGATGTTGTATTTTACCACTAAATTAAAATTTGATTCTTACAGTATTGCTCTTTAGATAAATAAATGATAAATCTCACACTTTTTATTTGTTTTCTTTCTGTTAGTTTGCTTCCATTATTATACTACTAAATTCTTTTTTTTTTCTATATAATTTTATTTGGTTCTAATTATTTACATCGTTAACTTTGTACTACTTGATATTTAAATATATTAATTTATGTTGGACTTGCTTTGCAAAACGAAATTTGAGAATCTTAAATTTGGGAATCAATGATAGGAAGTATGATTACCTAACCCTACTCTGAAAAAAGAAAAATCATTGCATAATGAATAGGTAGTACACATCAAAAGTGTAAAAAGTATCAAAAAAAAAGAAGTATAAAAAGTGTTTTCCAGCTCTTAGGAGCAATATATTTTCCATCTTTTTTTTTTCTTAAAGGGAACTTTTCAAGTATTAATTTAATTAACCCATTTCTTCTCTCGCAATCAATTGTCCGTCGGTGTTTTAATTTATGTACACTTGTATACTCATCCACTTTAATTTGTGATGTTATTATTTTTGTGCGGCGATCATCGGTCCGGTTTAATTTGTTTTAAACTGAATTAACCGGTGTGGTGTGTACATGCATAGTGCATACTCATCCGCTTTGGATTAACCGGTTTGGTTTTTTAATATAAATGGATTGGTTTGGTTTAGTTTTTATTTAATTTGGTTTATCCAGTTTGGTCCGGCTAATCTAATTTTATTGACTAAAACGACCGAACCCCAACTCTTTATTAATAAAATCACCGAATAGGCAAGAGATGAATAAACCGGTTTGAAGTTTGGGCCGATTGTGAAATGAAAGAAGTGAAAATAAGAAATAATAATAGTCTTCGGCTATTAATTCAATTTGAGAATTGAAGAATTAGATCACTTTTAAAATGTATAATTTTTTTTTAAGGTTAGTGGCTAACAATTTTATTGATAAAAAATGTATTTACAACGATTCAAATGACTCTAACTTCTAAATCTAAACTTTTTACTCTCATTAATTTATCTAAACACTACTCCCACTATCTAATTCTAATTATTTACACTCCTAAACACCATAATACATTATTCTCTAACTCTCTCTACGATTGGATTCGTTTTCGACCGATAACCGATAACTGTCACACTCCGACGGTCCAATTTACTCACCATCGTGTTTTGACACTCGCCGCCGCACTCGACGGTCCGATCTACTCACCATGGCACTCCGACAGCCGAATATACTCACCGCCGCACTCCAACGGCCGAATCTACTCACCGCCGCACTTCGACGGTTGGATCTACTCAGCGCGGTGCTTCGACACTCACTACCGCACTCCGATGGTCCGATCTACTCACCACGACGCTTCGACGATCGAATCTACTCACCGTCACGCTCCAACAGCCAGATTTACCCACTGCAGTGCTTCAATGGCCAGATCAACTCACTACCTCGCTCCAAACTCCGACGATACCGCACTATTGGCTCCGATTAGCTCCGTTCGGCTCGGCTCATCTCTCTCTTATTCTCTTCTCCGTTCAAGGAGATATAGATGGGAGAGGGGAGTATACAATTGTATCGGATTGAAATCAATAAAAAAAATGGGAAAGATATAATGCAGATGTAAAGAAAGGCGGCTGCTAGGTTTTGCTTGATCTCTCTGTTTTATTCTCACTAATGTATATTTTTATGATTAATTTCTTATTTGGTTGAATGAACAAATTGAAAATTTATTTTGGTTAATTTCGGTTTGGTTATTATTTGATTGTTGAGTAGAACTAGGGTGCTCTTAAGCTCACCAAAATTTTGTTGAGCTTAACTCTAAAACTCATAAAATCAATTTTAAATGACGAATCCGAACCGTTGAAATCTGCCTACCTTACGTGTGATGCATCTACGTATGAAATTTTTAAACATTTGAATTAATTTAGTATAAAGTCAAGCGGTCAAAATTAGAAGGTTAATAAATTAATTTTAGTGCATTCATTTTTGAATGTTTTTTGACCGCTTGACTTTATACTAAATTAATTCGAATGTTTAAAAATTTCACATGTAGATGCATCACACGTAAGGTAGGCGGGTTTCAACGGTTTGGATTCATCATTTGAAATCGATTTGATAAGTTTTAGAGTTAAGCTCACCAAAACTTTGGTGAGCTTAAGAGCACCCTAGTTCTACTCTTGATTGTTTAGTTTAATTCAGGAAGTTTGGTTTATTTTTTAAAAACTCCTACCTATTTGAGAATTCGTATACTCTGCATTAATTCAAAAAGGAATCTTTTGAGTTGATGTATCTAGACCGTTCAATCAACTTTAAAATTTGTACATATTAGATCCACACTAAAATTGAAGCTCTCCCTAAGTTATATACAGAGACGATCGGATGAACTCCATTTACAATCACACGGCTCACATACATTTAACTCAAAAGATACTCTTTTGAGTTAATGACTCCCTATTTGAGGCATCAATTTAATTTTGGTCTCTAAAGGTACCATGCGCCATTGAGTCCGTTTGTTTTTTTATGCTGCTCACATCCTTTGGTCTTTTGTGTGGTGATGTCGAACTGTCGAAGCACTAACCGACATATAGATTGATGTGTTTTTTATTTTTTCAAAATCAGATATTCAACGGATTCTGATACCAATCAGATGTTTAAACGAATATTTGTATTGATATGAATATTGTCTACAAATTGAACAAAAATAGTTCAATGTAATACAAATGTCTTTAAGACTTTAACATTAATTCATATCACATGTCCATTGATACTTGATAATTAATGAACAAATCATATATTTTTTTCATAACGAAGTCTTTTATTTGTGAGTTTGAACCTATGTTACATGGATACGGGTACGGATAAGGTATGGTAATACGACAATTTTAAAAATTCTAAGATACGATACGATTATTACATATATTATTTTTAACTAATTAAGCAGTACCTAATATGCCAACTGGCGTATCTGATACGTATCGTGGCCGTGTCGGAAGAGTGTCAGTGTCGGATACGTGTCGAACACAGATACAATCACCGTATCAGGGTTCGAGGTGCTATCGGGTCGGGTTGGGTCGGGTCCAGGTACTATTATATTTGGACCCTTACCCTAAAAGTGTTCGGGTCCGAATTTCGATCCATATACTTATTTATTTCAAATCGGGCCGGGTCTGGATTCGGATATCTATCTACCCGTGAATATTTCGGGTCCAGTCTTTCGATTCCGGGTAGAAATATACCCATAACTTATTTGTAGATTATTGGGTCCGGTTCAGATACGAGGCGGTTCCGGATCTGGAGCGGGTATATGTCACAACTCTAACGCATTTCAAAAATCATTTACATTTAAATATAATTATAATTTCTTAAACATCTTATATCATGAATCATTATAATATAAATTAAAAACTACTGCAAAATAAAAATTATACTATGGATCTTGTTCATAAATAATAAAATATATCATGCTACATAACACAATAAAAATAATAACTCTAAATTATTAGTTATCTATCTAAATTTAAAAAAAATACTATCATATTGATTCAACATTTGCAAGTACATTATCCCAATTACTATTTTGCATTCATATGTGTGTATGAACATAGCAAATATGTAACTGCATTCTATTTTCTCACATTAAAAAAAGTATTGGACTCACCACGGCTTATGAAAAAATTAATATGCAAAATTGTAGTTTTATATATATATATAGAGAGAGAGAGATAGACTAATATCAAAACGTTTGCACCAACCCCTCCCATGCAACCAAGTCATTTTCCGATTTGCAAAGTCCAAATGACCGATCCGAACCGTTAGATGTTTAATCCATATTGAAATGTGCTTGGAGACCAAATTTTACATTTTTTGGAATTTTTTTGCTATTTATTAAGATGGTTTGAAATCGCTGTTTTCCAGTGGTGCAGTATTTTAATAAAAACAACGATTTTCAAACCATCTTAATAAATAGAAAAAAATTCCAAAAAATGTAAAATTTGGTCTCCAAGCACATTTCAATATGGATTAAACATCTAACGGTTCGGATCGGTCGTTTGGACTTTGAAAATCGGAAAATGACTTGGTTGCACGGGAGGGGTTGGTGCAAACGTTTTGATATTAGCCTATCTCTCTCTCTCTCTCTCTCTCTCTCTCTCTCTATATATATATATATATAGAGTACGGCTAACGCGCTTCCTCTAGCATATGGGCCGAAATGCTTCCGGTGGAAATTTGAAATTTCAAAATCCAAAAAGTCGATCTGGACCGTTCATCTTCTTCTCCATATTAATATCTGCTTGGAGACCAAATTTTACATTTTTCTGAAATTTTTTACTATTTATTAAGCCACTTTGAAAATTGCTGATCCAACGGTGGCTTACCAAACAGTAAAAATCAGAAGCTACCGTTGGATCAGCGATTTTCAAAATGGCTTAATAAATAGTAAAAAAATTCAGAAAAATGTAAAATTTGGTCTCCAAGCAGATATTAATATGGAGAAGAAGATGAACGGTTCAGATCGACTTTTTGGATTTTGAAATTTCAAATTTCCACCGGAAGCATTTCGGCCCATATGCTAGAGGAAGCGCGTTAGCCGTACTCTCTCTATATATATTAATAGTTATTAATATATGTTTTATCGGGTATTTATACGGATATCGGGTCGGGTTCGGTTATGGGTCGGATAATTAAATGAAATCCATATCCTATCCATGACAATATCGGTTCCGGTTCGGATCCGGGTCAGGTATTAAATTATTAATTTTGTAACCGTACCCATAATTTAATCGGTTATATATTTTAAACCATACCCTATCCAAATTAATCGGATCCGGGTCGGGTTGGATCCGGATCGGGTCTGGTTCGGTTCCAGATTAGATCTGAGTAATCGGGTAAAAGTAGCACCTCTAATCAGGATAGCACAGGTTTGAACTAAGCAGTACCGCTGTTACCTTGTTTCTTTTCGTAAAAACGGTGCATCTCAGAAGCCACATTTATTCAAAAATGGATTGTGCACAAGAATTTTCCTCAATACACAAACATCAAAAAGCCCTTGCTTACAGTCGCTCAATTTCAAACAGACAACTAATCAAATAAGGTACCAATAGACCTTTCAAAACCCAACATATATATAAAAAGATAGGAGTAGATCCAATGAGTATTGGACCTACTTTTAGGTTCAATTAGCTCTAACACCGTACGATAAACATTACGATCTGTGGACACAGAAATTGATACAGATGCGCACGGTTATTAATACAAAGCACACGAATCTTGATGCAATCGGATGGTCAATACACCCATCATACCAAAGTAGGTCCGATGGGCATCGGACCTATTCTGAGCACATATATTACAGGCTCAGACTGGGCTGCGTAAATTGTAATACAGAAAAATAGTGTTCTGGGCTGCGCAAAGGAGAATAAAAAAAAAGGGATTTGGGCTCAATACAATAGAGCGAAATTATTTTCAAAATAGCGCAAAAGCCCAATAACTGTATAACTAATAATATATTTTAAAAATCAAAAGTAGAACAATAATTAGATTATTGAACCTAGAGAGAGAACGATTCTTTCTTTATACTAAATTTATCCTTTCATAGTTATTTAAGAAGAATGCAAAAATGACTAATATATATATATATATATATAGAGATGGGCTACGGTGAGTTGCGAAGTAAAGCGACTATTTTACTTCACGCTCATATTTTGCGATTTTTAAGTTCAAAACGTCGATCTGAACCGTTCATCTTTTTCTCCATATTGAAATGTGCTTGGAGACCAAATTTTACATTTTTTGGAATTTTTTTACTATTTATTAAGCAATTTTGAAAGTCGCTGATCTGATGGTCCAGAAAATTTTACTGTTCACAGCAAAACAGCAATTTTCAAAAATGCTTAATAAATAGTAAAAAAATTCCAAAAAATGTAAAATTTGGTCTCCAAGCACATTTCAATATGGATTAAACATCTAACGGTTCAGATCGGTCGTTTGGACTTTCAAAATAAAAATACGGCGTGAAGTAGAGAAACGCGTTTTACTTCGCAACTCACCGTAGCCCACCTCTATATATATATATATATATATATATATATATATTTTTATGGTGACATACTGACATTGCTATTTTGAGAGTTGAGTTGAATAAGCCAAATTATTCTTGCATAAATTGGATGAATTAAACAAAAAATAATAAGTAATTTAGAAAAAAAAATGAATGAACTTTGCTACAAATAGTATAAAAAATTGTATATGTAGAAAATGTGACTTTATCTATGAAATTTAGATGTCAAAGTATAGTATGGTAAAATGAATTTTATTGATATCTTCCAACATATGGAAACATTTTACACTTTTACAAAATGTCTTTTTCTCTGATCATGCTCTTCCAATTGAAACATTTTACCGGTTACAAAAATTTAGAAGTTTCCTCACTAAATTTTGTTTCATAACTGGCTGTTGCCATATCTCTGCGCATTTCTATTTTGGTGTTATGCCATGTATATATAGTAAGAAGAACCTTTCCTTGAACAATTATTACTTTATTCGCTAGAACTAAATGAAATGCTTAATTACTGCTAAACATAAAATGTGAAGGAATTGTTATATAAACAAATTGCGGCCCAAGAAAACGTGAAAAAATTATAACTTCTAGTGTACCTGATCGTATCATAAAACAGCGTCTTTTCTCCAGCGCTAGCGATTAAACCAAAGCCCTCTCTTTCTCGCTCTTTTCCCTCTCCTCCGAAAAGGCGAGGGTTTTGCCAAATAGGAGCTCCGGTCCTTGGACCCTACTCTCCAGGTCTCTCTCTCTCTCTCTTTCTGGCTTCCTCTCTCTGAATTTTTCACTAATTCTTGACCATTCATATCAGCGCGCGGATAGTATCTTTTTCGATACTTTTACATTTTTTATTTACAAAAAAAAATTAAACTACTAATTTTTTATACCCTCTATTAAAAGTATTTGGAATGTGTTTTTGGAAAATGGAAAAATGAGATCTCGGTATCTTTTCTACTAATTATAAATAGATCTCCAGATCTTTTCTAAATTTAAAACCGTTCATGTTGTGGCGGCTGCTGATCTTTCCAGTTGGTAAAGTATCTGCTCCTTTGAGTTGCAGCGTCTGAATTTAAGGGGTTTGTTTTTCTGTTTTGGTGAAGTGATTTTGTTTGTATTTGTGACAACATGGACATGATAGAGTGGCTGAGGATTGAGGGAATCCATCTATTTATTAGAGTCTGACATTGGATTTTAATTTATGTTGCTGATGATGCCAGGTTGTGACTTGTGAGAAGAGAAGATGTTTTTTTAATGATGAGGTCCTAAATCCAATATACGACAAAGGGAAGGTGGAGTACAATGCAATGACACCCCGGATTTCATATGTGAAAGAGATATACCGTCAGATCAAGAAAAGCGCCTGTTCATTGGCTACTCCTGCCCAGGAGAAGGCCTACCAGGAAGCACTCGCTCATGTGGTCAATGTTCTTTCTAAAAGAACACAAATTCAAGGTGCAATACATATATATATCCACATACTTATTTCTTTGGCCTTAATTCACCCTACCTTTCAAATAAAAAAGGAATTTGGAGGGCTCAAAGTTTTCATATTAGTAATTTATCAAAGGTTTCAATTCATTGCTTTATGGGGTTTTGTCATTTTTTCTTGTTCGATGAAGCGGCAGATACAGGCTTGAGTGCCGGACTTCGTGCTTGTTGTAATAAGGAAACAAAGAGCCGCAAAGAATGCCTCAAGAGCGTGTTTGATCTCTTAACTTACATGGAGCTCAAGCGTTTTTATGATCCACCATCAAACGATGAATTCCAATACTATTAACTCATAAAAAAAATACGTTAAATCGATGGCTATTTTTTTCGATGCATGGAGTATTGCGTCCAACCTAACTCGTCGTCCCATGTGGATTGATTCTCGAATACAATACGAATGCTTTACATCATGTTATCCCCTGGAGCATGCCGAGGAGCTTGAATCTCCCGTGGAGCATTTTGCCAATCTTGCCAAGTGCGTACTGGATTTGCACATCACCAACTGTAAGTCAGTTGCTTAATTTTTAAGCTGCAATAATTTAACATAATCCAACAAAAATAAGCAACTTAATTAGTACTTTCAAAGATATTATAATGGAAATTTTATTTCTAGTAACAAAATGATCACATTTCCAAAATAAGCCACTAAAAAGAAAAAGAAAAAAATTATATAATGGTCTTTTCAGTCCATATCTTGCAACTAGATATGACCTTGCAGACCAAACTAGCAAAATTGCCAAATTTATGGACCATAATGCAAATTTGGAAATTAAAAGAACCAAACAGGGGTTTGAGTGATACTTGGGAAACCAAATCTGAATTTATTCCTAATGAAAACAAAGTTCAACAAATAGTGCTCCATCGAAACCAAGGAAGAAAAAAACATTTGAAAAACAACTTACAGGTAAACCCAAATGAAAGAAAGAATAGTGCAACCCGAGCATGTTAAACACCACATTGATGTCCTTTCTGAAGAAATATAAATATATATCTTCAAATCCAAGTTTTAGGCATTCCATATCATGGATTGCTTGCAAATACTGGAAACGAAGCAGCGGTTCAGATTCTGAGACAGTAGCAAGCATGTTAGACATGAATATTTTACAATGTATAGCAAGCATGTTACATATGAATGCCTCCTGATGTTTGTGCTCTTTACTATATGCAGTCTTCCATCCCTGCATCAGAAATTAAAAACTGAGAAAATGTTGTTTATTATACATTTGGTTTTTCTCAATTGGTCCTTGGCATGTTACACAAAAGTTTACTTAATGCACCTTATCTAGCATCAGCACATATATACCTCTATATAGCCAAGTTCATTCACTACCTTGTTAGCCCAGTTGTAGTACAACTTGAATTCAATCAAATGGGAAAATAATGCTACTATAATAGAACAATGTTGTTACTTACAAGGGTAAAAAATCAATATTAACAAAACAAAATTACATGTTAAACATATTTGATCGAACTGAAAAATCTACTTTGCAAATAACAGAAAAAATATTGAGTTATGGTCCTAAATATGAGAGTTATGTGCATAGTAGGAAATATCGGCCGATACATATCGGTATCGGCCTATCCCGATTCGATCCTGAGCCGATCCTCACGTGGCAAATCATAAAGAAAAAGAAAACCCGATCCTGAGCCAATACCGATCTGATACCCCAATCCTGTATCGGTATCGGCCGGGACCGATCCCGATCCCAATACCGATAATTCCTACTATGGTTATGTGTTCAATGTCCAGCGAAAATGAAAATATGAATATTCTCCAGTACAACATATTTTATTAGAGAAATTTCAGTACTTAATTTTGACCATCCCATTAAGAAAGGGAGCTAGGAAATGATTGCTTTGTTTTTAAAACTAATTCCTAACTACAGTTGGAAAATATACACTAATAAATATGAGTCATAATAAAATTAGTTCTATGTCATTATTATTTCATTACAACAAATTTCAATAGTATGTAGCAATAACCATCTAATTAAATTAATATGAACCATCCAATAAAAACATGATGGACTGGAGCAAATTTCTTATAAATAAAAATATAATTTACAGAAAAACCTTCTTTTCATTCTGACCTTCCAAAACAAAGATACTCTTAACACACATTTTGCGCAAATAAGTTCTCGGACCAACAAATATCACCTGACCTTGAAATTGACATTGTTTTTAGGTAGATACAGCAAGCTCCGTTTATAGCGTTCCTTCCGAGCCTCAATGAAGTCCTTGGAACAACTACCCAGAGATAGCTCATCCGGCACCTTCACGTATTGCAAACATATTAGTAACAAAGTGCACACAATTCCAAAATAAGCCACTAAAAAGAAAAAGAAAAAAATTATACAATGGTCAAGTAACAACAATCACCAAATAACCAGTTGCCTTTTGATAACCAGTGTTTTTTACAAGTATCATTTCACTATCTGGCCAAAGATAGAAAAAATATTTCTCATACAGATGCTGAAGAATAGATTATCACTCCTTGCACATTTACACTAACATGCATGGTTTTCAGTCCATATCTTGCAACTAGATATGACCTTGAGGACCAAACTAGCAAAACTGCCAAATTTATGGACCATAATGCAAATTTGGAAATTTTAAGAATCAAACAGGGGGTTTAAGTGATACTTTGGAAACGAAATCTGTAATTTTTCCTAATGAAAACAAAGTTCTACAAACAGTGTTCCATCAAAAGTCGAAAACAAGAATGAAAAAAAAACATTGGAGAAACAACCATCTGATTGAATTAATATGAACCATCCAATAAAAACATGATATCTGGAGCAATTTTCTTATTAATAAAAATCTAACTTACAGAAAAACATTCTTCTCTGTATGACCCTTCAAAACCAAGATATTCTTAACACACATTTGCACAAATAAGTTCTTGAACCAACAAATATCACCTGACCTTGAAATTGACATTGTTTTTAGGTAGATCCCCCCACCTCCGCATATAGAGTTCCTTCCAAACCTCATCAGAGTTGAAGAGTCCATTCAAGTACTTGGAACAACTACCCAAAGATAGCACGTCTGGCACCTTCACATATTGCAAACATATTAGCTTGTCCAAGATATTTGCATGTAATCTTTTCAAAAAGAACCCACAATTTAGCGATATTTTAATTACATAAACATGACTGTTCTGCTCATAGAAAGAAGCATAACTAACACAAAAGCTTCTAGGAATCATGAAAATAAAATGAATATAGGCCTTCGTATTTGTACTGTATTTATCTCAGTTTAACAAGGAGCAAAATAATTGGTATTCTCTCTTATAAAAGTTTTCCCTTGTTCTGATTTCTTCTTTCTTTTCATCATATTCATGTAAAACCAAAACACAATAAATTATTCGATGAAAAAATTGAAATGAACCAACGGTATCATGAAAGATAATGATCGGGGAAAAATTGTATAACAAAGAAACAATTCAAGTAAAGAATCCACCATATTATTCCCCAACAAACAGCATGATTTTTGCAAATCCCAAACGATAATTGTTTTCCTCAAATCAAATAGTGTGTGCTTTTTGCACAAAATATAGCATTTTCACTTATACACTACCGGTACATGATCTTACTGGTGCCATATGGCTAACCTATACTAAACTAGACGAAACCACTGCAGTAGAGAGAGATAGAGATGTGCTTGGAGGAAAGATAAGATGTTCAGTGCAATCCATGGTATTTCTATGGGGAAGACTTGCACGTACCCTCTCTTACTGAAACAAATAGAAGCAAAAAGAAAAAAGGTCGAATCAGAATTTACTTTTACAGGTTTTTTTGAGCTACGCTCAATTGGTGTACAGTCGCAAAGCAGAAATCTCAACATGTAAAAGGTTTCGGGGCTAGGGTTTATGATTTAGGATTTCGGAATATTTTAGGGTTTTTGGGGTTTTCTTTAACCACACTTGTCAATGGGATTGATGAAGACGACAGAAGGAAGAAGAAAAGCAGGCAAACCTTTTAGCCTCTTCGCGCCAGCCAAATCAAAATCAATGCCACCGCCATCCATTGAAGCGCGTCCAGTTGAGCGAGAAATCCAGAATAGAACGAAGCAAAAAAAAAAGTGAAAAACTATGGGAAAAGTAAACAAACTCTGCGTACAAAAAGAGACGAAATTATCAAAGAACAGACTCCGTATTCTCCGTCAGATTGTTTCCAACAGTTTCCAAGTTTCAAAAGCAATAATCTCTTTCCAAAATTGCAAGAAGATGAGAAATTAATACATGCCGTGGGGCTGTAAAATTGTAAGCTGGGCTGTAAAATTAATAAAACTAAATTAATTGGGCCGGGGGTGCTTTTAAAAAGAGTAGATAGAGAGGTAGAGGAGGATTCAAATGCACTCAAATTTTTGTGCACCCAAATGCATTCTATTTTTTTTTTTTTTTCAAAGTCTGAATAGTCAATCCGAACCGTTAGATGCAATCTATATATTAAGATGTGCTTGGAGACCAAATTTTACATTTTTTGGAATTTTTTTACTATTTATTAAGCCACTTTGAAAATCGCTGATCCAATGGTCCAGAAAATGTAAAATCAGCGATTTTCAAAGTGGCTTAATAAATAGTAAAAAAATCTCAAAAAATGTAAAATTTGGTCTCCAAGCACATCTTAATATATAGATCGCATCTAATGCATGGTTCGGATTGACTATTCGGACTTTGAAAACGGAGAAAAAAGATTTGAAAAATAGGGTGCATTTGGATGCACAAAAATTTGGGTGCATTTGAACCCTCCTCAGGGAGGTAAATACATGCCGTGCAATGGTTACTTGTATCACGTGTTGTGATGTACTTTAATTAAATTATTTTTTTTATGTATCGTGTTATGTTGTGATTAAATTTAGATGAATGATCATGATACATTGGTTATAATATGACCACATGTGTTGTGTTTAAATATGACTTGTTGTGACCACACATGCTTAGTTATATTTAACTATTTTTGTTTGTAATAAAGTTAGTATATTTAAAATTCATCATGTGATCAGGATCTAGATCACATCTAATGATTTTGATCACACGTGCCTCATGTGACTACATATCATATCATGATCATATTAGTTCATGACGTGTCGTGATCACACTAGTTCATGTGTTGTGCCATGTTAATTTTCTAAAAATATTCACGACACGGCACATGCGAATCAAGACACATAAGTGACATATGTATCATGCCGTGACGGAATTGTATCGTCATGTATAAATCGTGCCACTAATAATATTAGTTTAAAAGAGAAAAAAAAAACAATGGAAGTATCTTTTGGTTAAACCATAATTCTAATTAATTGAGTAAATCATAAGGTTATAAAAAATGATCACAGTTCTTCCTTGATGGGAATATTTAACATAATTAATAAACAATGTATATTAAATGGGCTTACATTAATGCTCAATAAAAACTTTATCTATGTTTCACATGACAATAACTGATAAACTCTCAGTCTCTTCAGTTAAAGCCACTAGACTTGCTATATTGATTATGATTATTGTACGTAGGAAAAAAAAAACAGGTACATTTCTTTCTTACATTTGAAAGAATAAAATATTTCTTTTGTATATTTTGCTCCTCCGTATTTCATGCAGAGTTGAACCCGGTTATTCTTACTGTAAAAAAAGAAAATGAACACCATATCAATCTAATTCTACCTTAACACCAAATTTTGACCGCAGGTCCTCTGCACAACATTGTAAACCCCAAACGCCAACCCCAAAATTTGTTACAAGCAACTCGAAATTATTACCAATCAGATTTTATTTCATAAATAATAAATGACTAAAGTACTTTCGAAATAACAATAGCGAAATTGATAACCTAAAGTCCTTTCCAAATAAGTACCTACACATGGTATAACATAGGTAAAGTCAATTCTTAATGGGTATGGATATGAAAATTGTTCCATCCTATCCGTATCGTACCCATTGACACCCCTAAATATAGGGCACTCTTTTAAACGTTTATCAAATCCGTATCATATTTGATAATACAGGTACGGATAATAGCTTATTGGGTATGATCGTATGGGCCGGTAAGAATTTTTTTTGTTAGCTAAGCGGATAAATTATACTAAAAATAAAATTATTTATATATGTATATTTAATTAGGTATATATCATATAAAATATAGAATGTGCAATGAACTGAGCATAATAAATGTTTCATTGGCCAAGTCGTGAATTTATTTCTATGTAATTGAGCATCTTATTTTTATTTAAGTGTCTTGTTTTTCAGTTAAAGATTTAAAAAAGAGATTCATGTTTTGAATTTTCTTCCTTTGATAATAAATAATTTAGTTGGAATTAATTGCATGCATATTTGGATTTTGATTTTTATATTAGTCATGTAATTGTAAATGTGTGAAATGAATGAGTTTTGATAGTCTATTTATAATAATAATAATTAATTAATTAATTATTATATTAGTATTATTCGTTATTGATCTAATAACGTTTTATTATCTGATAACTTTAATGGGTTAGGATAAAGTACGATAAGATCAATTTTTAATGAATAATGAATTGAAGATAGGATACGGATAATGTCTATTATTTAATAATATGTATGGGTATATATGAAAATGTTTCCAATTCTCACAGTAGTACCGATACGAGTGAAATATTCAAACAATATTAGACAAAATAGAAACAAAAACAATCCTCATGACCTACGTACAAAGATGTTGATTACTGAGAAGCGTATAATTAAACTAGCAAAAACACGATTCAAAATGGAATTGTTATTCACGCTATAAAAGAATGGATTATAATATCTAATAGTTGTAAAAAAAAAAATTGCCCTAATTTCACTTCAAAATTCAAGGACAATTCGAGATAATTTTCCAACAAGCTGAGTAATTTCATATGATATTGGAGGAATGAATTAGCTGATAAAAATTGCTCAGCTTTGTCTCTTGACCTTCCATTTAGAAGATAAAATAAAAGGGGAGTGTGGAGACTAGCAGTAATGAATGAATGGAGTTGATTCTCTAACTCATAGAATTTATATTTGGTTGGAATCAAAATGAAGAATCAGATTTGATTTATGCATTAACTTACAGCATAATTATTTATATATTTGTTAACCTCCACCAACAAAATACAAGAACAAAAACTTCACAATGTCTAGTCTATTGTCTTTATCGATCATCATATATATTGTATATTAAATTCTCTGCAAGGATCGATCGATCAATCTGCATATCGATTAATTGCTTGGCAGATAAAATTCTATCCATCTGTCAAATAGATACAACTTTTTAGAACACTAGACACGCTAACATGGTGCAATATCTATCAGAGATTCAATTCGACAATTTGTGAGTGAAAAGAACCACTATATCCTATTGTATTTACACTAGGTTTTTTGCAAAAGTTAATTAAGATTAGATGATACTTTAATTCAATTATTTTTTACATTTAATGATTTCAATTTTATGATCCGATTCGATTCATCATGTGAGCGATTTTAACTAATATTTTTTATGCCAAAATTTTCATTTGGATTTTCTCTTTCAAAATTTCCTTAATTTTTTTGTTTTTTTTGGAGAGGAAAAACGATAAGAGAGGAGAATTAATCAGAAGAGGTGGTGCATGGTGAGAATTACATACGAGTGACTAATAATTTCTGATATGAATAATGAATAGTTACTATTTGATTGGACTGACATATTTTAATTTAGTAAAATAGTGATTATATAAAAAAAAAATTGTCATAATACTCTGTAATTGTTCTACTTTATTTTGAGAAAAATTTAATGAATCTTAACGATTATATTCAATTTTCCGACTAATTGTTCTACATTCAAAATAAAATGATTCATGTTAACAAAAAATGGAACAAATATGCATAGCTAATTATCTCCTTGTGTTCAGATAATTAGCAGCATTAATTGCTTATCTGCATTTCATGCATGTTTAATTATCTCCTTGGGTTCAGATAATTTTTTTCTTTTGTACGGAAATTGATTTTTTTTTTTTTTTTGTATAGTACTACCGCTTAATTCTTCCAAACTTGGTTTAGAAAATGGTAAATAAGAAAAACTATAGAGTCTAATTAATATATATAGCCGAGCACTTGATATACGCACATGAAAAAAATTAAAATAATCAATACCTCTTACATATTAAACAAAACTCCCCTTCCTGTTATCGTTTTACTATCCATCCCTATTTTAACCCTCAAAAGAACCATGTCTCTACAATCAATAATGCCCTACAACTCCAACATACAGTTAATTAATGGACAAGTAACTTTAAATGGTATAAGATGTATAAGATTGTAATGATATATATGTTGATAAAATATTAGATGTCCATAGCGAGAGCAATAGTAAACCACAGAGACCACAATAAAGTACAAGAAACTATTAGTTAATTAACTACATTTTAGGCATGATTTGTAAAACACAAGTTTTTCTCACTTGTTTGATGGAACATTTGATGAAACCATGACATTATATAGTCTATAGTTATTGTCTTTTTTAAGCACATGAAGAAGTGCTACATCATTGTCAGCAATCCGCCCCAAACGAGTACTGCGATAGTGCTCCTCTTCTGGTATGTAGAAATCGAACTCCCGTGTCCTGCATAAGCCCCAGTGTCACACCCCGCGGCCACGAGGCGTGACAGGGCCCCGCCGTAAGCATACAACTCCATGTATGCTTACAAGGCAATTACGATATTTTCATCACATCACAATAAAAGACGTAAAACAAGTTTATATATAATAGTCCAGGTACAAAGTGTCTGGTAAAAGTAGAACATATAAATTGTATCTCATACGGATACAAGTCATAAGGTATGACATAGAGAATTATAGAACAACACAACATATATACATCTCTAGTCAAATAACAAAACATATGCTAAGGTAATATATATGGTGATCTATACCAAGGGGTCAACTACTAGCGTGTCTCTCCAGACCCAGCCGCACCGATACCTGTAAAAAGAACCCAAAGGGTGGGGGTGAGAATAAATTCTCAGTGCGAAATTTGCCACAATCAGGTTATTGGACTTGCAATCAGACTCCATGTTCAAAAATGAAATCCATATAAAATCACATTAGCAGTTCTATTACAATATATCTATGGATGCACATGCTTGACAACAATAATCGAATGAAAAGCAACTTAAGGAATTTCCAAGATGAAGTTCAAACAAACACATATTTGGCCTAACTTATTTTATTATGGCTGGTAGCATCTACAGATGTTCCACCGAGCTGGACCCTTTATCTGACCCTTATCTGTAGGGTTACAGACACCTACAGATGTTCCACCGAGCTGGACCCTTTGTCTGACACCCATCTGTAAATGCTTTTGCTTAACCATTTACTAAAGTCTGGTTCGAAGTCATAAAATGAAAATTCACATGAAATAATTCAGAATGTCGTCATAGTCAACTGACCATCCAAATGCATTACCACGTAGGGTAATGCCCCCGAGCCACAGACGTCACACATAAGTCACCCATAATCACAATCAACACACATATATATATAGTCACCCACCCCTCGTCCCAACCGGTACTGGAAAACCTCGAGGGCCGTTCACCTAAGGCCATTAGGATCTTGGGATCAAAGTCAGCTAGCAGACTTTGCAAATTCATTCACATATCATCTCAAAGTTAGCTGATACAGCTCAACCTTGCCAATTCATTTACATATCATTTCACAATCATCAATTTGTGGTGACCTTTATCCATAGTCAACTCATAAGAGAACAATCAAAATGACAATCATACAAATATGCAAATCAACCATACCGCAACAATTCGGTTTTAGATGTATTATGCACACAATTCACATAATTCTAATTATGCAACAATCAAACATACAACATGACAATTCCAAGTATGCAACAATCAATCACACAACATGACAATCGAAAAGAATTTAATTTCTGAAAATGAAATATCAAACAAGTCCAAGAACCCCGCACCTGATTACGAAAAACGTATCGTGCACCTATGTTCGGACGTCTCAAAAGGTCCCACAAAATCTTGCTCAACCGAGCCCACACCTATATCAACATATATACTTAATTCAATATTTGTTCGACGATTGCTATGCTTACTTGAGTGATATTATTTTCTTTACACTTTTCTTAACATAATCCATATAACTTTGTATCCACCTTCTTGATGTTATAAATAGAGAGTGCTATTGGAGGAAGAGTAAACAAGAACACAAAATAAATGAAAAACAGAATTATAGACAGCAGCCCTAAATTCTGACACTTGGTTACTAAAATTGCAATAACTTTTTATAGGAAACTCCAAACAACTTGAAACTTGAACCGCTAGAAACTAGACTCCGAGACGCATCAAATAGACTCTTCATTTGTCCAGAATGATTTAGAATTGTCCATTCAAATTAGCTCCATAATCAGCCTAAAAATCTGCCCACTGTGCAGTCACGAATTTAATGGTAAATCAAGTTTGTTCATCAACACTTGCTATTTTGATTCAATACGTTGGACATCATAGAATATGCAAAGTTCACCTTTTAGAATTCCAATTGAATAACAACATGCACAAAAGAGGAAACAAAGAAAAAAGATCAACTTATACCAACTTGGTCCCCTATTTATTTATTCTTGAGTAGCTATCTGTGCTCACAAATTATTAAATTAACTTCAAAATAATAATTTCTTCTATTCAAATTTATTTTGAAAACATTACTTAAGTTTAATACATTTTGCAACTAGTATTTCTATGAAATTCCCATTAGACAAGACTTATCCTACAACTTTTTACATCCTGTTACAAAGAGGTCCCTAGCCAGGGACTGTTTTCTAAACAATTTTATTTTCTGTCACCAATCAGTCCCTAAACCTTGTCAGACCCGAATTTTTACACTACAAACCCTGTCATTTACCAGAATTGACCTAGAGCTGTTCAGAATACTGGAAATTTACAGAACAGACCCTGAAATGTTGCAGAATAACGCAAAACTATGCAGAATGCTGAAAAATTACAGAAATGACCTTGGGCAACTCAAAATAGCATACCAGTATACAAGAAAATGCTGAAACGGAATACTATTAAACTGGAAATCAATACCAGCATAGAGAGGAGGGTAATTTTGATTATTCAAAGTTGTATAAATAGGTTGATCAACCCTTCCAGGGTAATCATGACTAATTCAGAATTTTAGAAGGAAAATCAAGCAATTGTTGACAAATCATTCAAGCAAAGGAAATTTAATTAATCAATGACATACGTAGGTTGAGATAAAAGGTTATCAAAACTGATTCAATCCATTCAAAATCTCAATAACCAAATTTAATTTAACATGAGAGTTTCAACCGATCAAAACACTCAAGCCTTAGTAGAAAATATAAAATTTGCAAGGGCCGGTTTGAATCAAGCACAACAACACTAATTAACTTCATGAAGTCAAGAACATTGCATAAATCGACAATGTCACATAAAAATTCAGATTTATCAACTTTCTCAACCACACAAACCCTAAATCCATCATAATCAAAATAATTCCAGATTTTAAGAAGGTAAGAGAAGAACTTACCAATTAACACTTTTATTTGTTGGATTAGACTAGATGAATTAAAACCCTTCTCTAATTTTCGGATTTGTATCAAACCCTAGATAGAAAATCAAGATTAAGATAGAATTGAGAAGAGAATCACTAAATTAACAACCTAGAAGCATAATGGAGATAGATTACTCATAATTTATACAAACATTTCAGATTTGAGCAAAACCCTAACAATGGAGATAAAATTCAGATTTTTGAGGAGAGAGGAGAGAAAGGGAGTACCAATGGGAAAGCTAGATGGCCACTAGAAGGAGAGATTCTCAACAATTTCCATTCTTTTATTCAATTTCTCAAGATTTCTTGGTGGATTTTTGAGGGAGAAGAGATGATCTCTCATTCTCTTTCTTTTGGCAGCACACACACAAGGGAGCAACGAAGGGAAAGAGAGAGGGGTTGAATTGTTTACATGCATTTTGGACATTTTTCAAAATAGACCCTCTACTTGCTTAATATTAATAAAAAAACTTTTATACCTATTTTCATGCATAAAAGATTGCATCTTGATCCAAATTTATATAAGATATAAATTTCAAGATTCGATTAAATTTGGTTGTTTCGAAAATTCAGACCAAGGTTATATTTGTTTTAAATTTTTGACTCCTAGTTTGCCAATAAAATTTTCGATTATATTTGAAACATTCTAATTTTTATTATTAAAAATTTCTTAACGTAACACCCAGCTAACACATATCTTTTTGTCTGACACCTGGCAACTTGCAAGAACCTTTCTAAGATCTTTAAGCTGCAATAAATTAACATAATCCAACAAAAAATAAGCAACTTAATAAGTACTTTCAACGATATTATAATGGAAATTTTATTTCTAGTAACAAAATAATCACATTTCCAAAATAAGCCTCTAAAGAGAAAAATAAAAAATTATATAATGGTCTTTTCAGTCCATATCTTTCAACTAGATATGACCTTGCAGACCAAACTTGCAAAATTGCCAAATTTATGGACCATAATGCATGCAAATTTGGAAATTAAAAGACCAAACAGGGGTTTGAGTGATACTTGGGAAACCAAATCTGAATTTATTCCTAATGAAAACAAAGTTCAACAAATAGTGCTTCATCGAAACCAAGGAAGAAAAAAACATTTTAGAAACAACTTACAGGTAAACCCAAATGAAAGAAAGAATAGTGCAACCCGAGCAGGTTAAACACCACATTGATGTCATAATACTCTGTAATTGTTCTACTTTATTTTGAGAAAAATTTAATGAATCTTAACGATTATATTCAATTTTCCGACTAATTGTTCTACTTTATATAATCTGATTCAAAATAAAATGATTCATGGTACAAATGATCATATGTTAATAATAGTCTTAATTTATTTTTTAATCATATGAGATTCATGTAAATTGTGGTCACACAACACCTGTGAGAGTGAACTCTTGAATGAGTCCAGATACATAATTTCTAGAACATGCAGTAAAAACGAAAATAGTGTGACTAAAAAAGTTGACAATACATGTTAATATAAATATACATCTAATAAGATTTATGCAGGAAAAAAAAAGGAGAATTTTCATAAGGGAAAATAGCCAGATAAAAAAAAAAGATAAGTACTTCTTAAAATTGTTATAATTAATTATAAGAAGAATAAGATATTGGATGAAACCAATATCAAAAAATAAGAATCAATTCTCAATTTAATTATGATTGGTCAAACACGCAAACTAGAGTAAAAAAATAAAATGAAAATAGAATTACATATCAACCAAACTAGTTAGTACGTACTTTCATTAGTGTTCATCTTAATAAATCAGTTTCACACAATAAATGTAAAACACGTTTTATCACACATTTTAATTTGTTCCAAATTAAGACGGTTGTCACATTATTACGACAATTCAGTAAGAATAATGAATGATATTATCTAGTAATTAATGTGAAACATATGTTTTATCACACATTTTTGTTCCAAATTAAAACAGTTGTCACATTATTTAAATTTAGGTATGCTATAAAAGAAATTGAATAAATCAAATTAAATTTATAAATAAAAAAAAAATTATTTATCAGATAACTAGTAGCATAATAGATTACTAATTTAAAATAGAATTATAAATAAAGCTATTCTTTATGTTTCCTGCTTGAATAGAATTATGAAATGTGGTACAAAATGGTGAAATTTAATTTTCTCCATTATCTAAATACTTATTAGTTATGTTATTGGAAGAAAATATTAATTTTTAATATGTAAGAAAAATATTAACATATATTTTTTTTTGGCAGTTACTTGATAGCCAAAATATTTTGTCGTGTAGATCGAATTATGAATTCTATAAATCAAATTTGAAAACATTATATATGAAACTTTCATGTTCATGTGTTGATATTAATAAATCATCAATTTCCCACAATGAATGTGAAACATATATTTTATTACACATTTTTTGTTTCAAATTAAGACGGTTGTCACATTATTGTAGCCATTTAGCAAGAATAAGGCATGGTAACACCGTGCACACATTGCACCAGTTCTTAACATTGTAATATAAATAATTAGCATGGTTTGCAGTTACCTGGGCCATAAAATTAATAAATACTAATTGGGTTGGTCGAGAGTTAATTTGGGACTTTAGAGAGAGCAATATTAATTTGTTTTGAATAATAAAAAAAAATCTGAAAATGAATACAAACAGTGATTTTTAAACATCCATAAAAAATAGTAAAGAATTTCAAAAAATGTAAAATTGCTTCATGTTGCATGCTTTTGATTTTCATAATTTATATATCATTTATTAAATTTAGCAGCCGGTGCACTTTCATTTTTTTGTGATCCAAATTTTTACGAATTGCTTGTGAATCAGAGATCATCATGCTAATTTTACGCAATAACCTCATGTTATCCCAAGACTTTTAGAATCTTTTACCTGTCTAATCCTATATTCTATAAATATTATTCAGAATGTTCTCTGTACAAAATACTTTACAAAGCTATAATTTAGTTTCTGATCGTGTATATGGCAACAATTATGTGATGATATAAGGTTACATATTTTATTTCTATGGCAACCTCTCACTACCTAATTAGCTAATTGCACATTGTCGTGATGATAAGAGTTGCGGTATACTTTAGGACATGTTTTCAACAAAATTTTATACTCGAGGAAAATATAGATATTTAAGCCAATTGCAATATATTTCTTGGGAAATATATGTATTTATTATTATTATTTTTTAAAATACTTCAGTACAATAAGTTTTTATCGGATGCCTTATATTCATTCAATAGGAAGAGCAAATTTTAGGTACTCAATTACTCTTGTATATGAGTGACTGGATGGTGAAAATTAATTATTGAATTTTTCTCATAAAAATGGTGTACGTGAGAATAACTCAAAGTTTTGAATGTCTTCCGTAGATAATTATACCAACTTTTCAATTTCTATTTAAAATAACTGTTGGCACGAATTTTTTTTTTTTACTGACAAATGAGTTTTTTTTTCTCATTTTCTTCTTTTGCTCGGAATACTATATATATATATATTTCCCGTTCATATCAGCGGATAGTCTCTTTATAAATTGATATTTTAAGTTCTTTTTTTTCACAAAAAATATTACTAATTATTCATAACCCTCAATTAAAAACATTTGGAAAAAGTCGAAATGATCAGATCTTGGAATAAATCATTTCTACTAAATAAAAATTGATCTTGGGATCTTTTCGACTACATCAAAAATGAGCGGAATGAAAACCGAACCGACCCAATCGACAGAAGTTCGACAATTTGTGTCCGCCTTTATTTCTAGTATATTTATTTCAAATTATTGAAATACCACATTAATAATTATATTTCAAAATTCATATTACTATTTTTATAATCATTTTATTTAAAGTCAAATAAAATTTACATATATTCAAAAATTGAGATATTACACAACGACACTGGTTTAATTAAGGTCGGTGATGCATTGAATGAAGGAGAGGAGCATCTTGGACCCATAAACACTTCCATTATTTAAAATGTTGTTAAATGGCATTTTCATTTCTTATTTAGTTCTCGGTTGACATATAGTATTTCAACTTAATTTAACCTATAATTGAAATAAAATAGCACATCTTTGTATAAAAAAAAAAAACTGAAACCAAAATTCATATTTTTGGAGGGCTCAAAGTTTTAATACTAGCAATTAATCAACGGTTTTATTTTTATTTTTTAAAACAAACTTTATTTTAAATAAAAACTATAGTCTTAAATATTTGATTTTATTTTTGTTAAACTTCTGCTTTTATTTTAAATAACTTATAACAACTAAAATTGTGCTGAACTTGCAAGGAAAATTTAGATATTGATTTCATCCAATATCTTATTTTTATTATTTAAATTAGATTATCACAATAGTTTAAAAAATAGTTGTCATTTAGATTCTTTTTATGTGGCTATATATATTGTGGTGTGGAAATTAACTTTATTTTATTTTTTTCCAAAACCTCATTAGATTTTCATTTATATATATTAACATGTATTGTAAATTTGTCAAGTCACACTATTTTCATTTTTACTAGTCCTAGAAACTCAGTACCTGAACTCATTTTAAGAGCTCACTCACACTAGTGTTGTGTGAGAAGCAATTTACATGAATTTTATATGATTAAAAACCAATGATTATTGTTGCCATATGATCATTCATACCGTGAATCATTTTATTTTAAATCGGATCATGAAACTGAATATAATTGTTAACATTCAATAAAATTTTTCTCAAAATAAAATAGAACAACTAGTAAGACACATGCTGTACTAATTTTATCATAAAATCAGTTTTTATTCTAGTGGTAAATATAATATTTTCTTATAAAAGATCACAAGTTTTGACATTCAGATAGGAGAGATCGCGCCTGCTTTCAAATCTGAATGAAAACATTTGCAAATATTAAATAATTGGATTATTTTATTCCAAATTTTAGTAAAACTAATTGTTTTTCTTCTTCTAATTACTCTATAAAATGGGGTAAGCTCAAAGTCCTAATTTTAGAATTGGACACATAAGTCACGTTTATGTGTTTTATGTCTATATTACTATAGTGTCTTAATATATGACATATATATTTAGGTAATTTCTTTATTTTACCATAAAAAAAAATTATTATAAGGTGCTAGATAGAAATAAATATTTTCTTATGAGGGTTTTGAGTTTTCCACTTTAAAGAAATATTTTCTTCTTATTAATGAATTGTAAATTTATGGAAAAAAAATACTTTAGAAGAAATAGAACGAAATCAGTCATGCATGAATATCGAAATAGAATATTATAACAATTAGTCATGCATCAAATATTTGTATGACATGGACACGTCTTAGTGCCACGTGTCTATACTATGCAAGGAATTTTATTAGATTCTACATGACAAGCCCAAAATGTACTTGGGCTTTGATTTGGGGCAGATAGTGATTCAACCGTTGATCTACAAATTAAAGTGCAAATCAGGATGCATGCAGTCGAATGCATGTCTAATAATAACAAGATTTTTAGTTATTTTTAGTGGCAGAGTAACTGTCATGTTAACAAAAAATGGAACAAATTATTTCTTTAAAGAAAATGTGCATAGCTAATTATCTCCTTGTGTTCAGATAATTAGCAGCATTAATTGCTTATCTGCATTTCATGCATGTTTAATTATCTCCTTGGGTTCAGATAATTTTTTCTTTTGTACGGATTATTTTATTTTTTATTTTTTTGTATAGTAGTACCGCTTAATTCTTCCAAACTTGGTTTAGAAAGAGGAGGGTTCAAATGCATCCAAATTTTTGTGCACCCAAATGCACCCTATTCTTTTTCTCCATTTTCAAAGTCTGAATAGTCAATCCGAACCGTTAGATGTGATCTATATATTAAGATATGCTTTGAGACCAAATTTTACATTTTTTGAAATTTTTTTACTATTTATTAAGCCACTTTGAAAATCGCTGATCCAATGGTCCAGAAAATGTAAAATCAGCGATTTTCAAAATGACTTAATAAATAGTAAAAAAATTTTAAAAAATGTAAAATTTGGTCTCCAAGCACATCTTAATATATAGATCATATCTAACGGTTCGGATTGACTATTCGGACTTTGAAAATGGAGAAAAAGAATAGGGTGCATTTGGGTGCACAAAAATTTGGATGCATTTGAACCCTCCTCGTTTAGAAAATGGTAAATAAGAAAAACTATATATGAGTCTAATTAATATATATATAGCCGAGCACTTAATATACGCACATCTCTATGACATGAAAAAAATTAAAATAATCAATACCTCTTACATATTAAGCAAAACTCCCCTTCCTGTTATCGTTTTACTATCCATCCCTATTTTAACCCTCAAAAGAACGATGTCTCTACATTCAATAATGCCCTACAACTCCAACATACAGTTAATTAATGGACTGGTAACTTTAAATCGTATCAGATGTATAAGATTGTAATGATATATATGTTGATAAAATATTAGATGTCCATAGCGAGAGCAATAGTAAACCACAGAGACCACAATAAAGTACAAGAAACTATTAGTTAATTAACTACATTTTAGGCATGATTTGTAAAACACAAGTTTTTTCTCACTTGTTTGATGGAACATTTGATGAAACCATGACATTATATAGTCTATAGTAATTGTCTTCTTTAAGCATATGAAGAAGTGCTACATCATTGTCAGCAATCCGCCCCAAACGAGTACTGCGGTAGTGCTCCTCTTCTGGTATGTAACAATCGAACACCAGTGTCCTGCATAAGCCCCAGCTCACACATATCTTTTTGTCTGACACCTGGCAACTTGCAAGAACCTTTCTAAGATCTTTAAGCTGCAATAATTGAACATAATCCAACAAAAATAAGCAACTTAATAAGTACTTTCAACGATATTATAATGGAAATTTTATTTCTAGTAACAAAATGATCACATTTCCAAAATAAGCCTCTAAAAAGAAAAAGAAAAAAAATATATATAATGGTCTTTTCAGTCCATATCTTTCAACTAGATATGACCTTGCAGACCAAACTTGCAAAATTGCCAAATTTATGGACCATAATGCATGCAAATTTGGAATTTAAAAGAACCAAACTGGGGTTTGAGTGATACTTGGGAAACCAAATCTGAATTTATTCCTAATGAAAACAAAGTTCAACAAATAGTGCTCCATCGAAACCATGGAAGAAAAAAACATTTTAGAAACAACTTACAGGTAAACCCAAATTAAAGAAAGAATAGTGCAACCCGAGCAGGTTAAACACCACATTGATCTCCTTTCTGAAGAAATATAAATATATATCTTCAAATCCAAGTTTTAGGCATTCCATATCATGGATTGCTTGCAAATACTGGAAACGAAGCAGCGGTTCAGATTCTGAGACAGTAGCAAGCATGTTAGACATGAATATTTTACAATGTATAGCAAGCATGTTACATATGAATGCCTCCTGATGTTTGTGCTCTTTACTATATGCAGTCTTCCATCCCTGCATCAGAAATTAAAAACTGAGAAAATGTTGTTTATTATACATTTGGTTTTTCTCAATTGGTCCTTGGCATGTTACACAAAAGTTTACTTAATGCACCTTATCTAGCATCAGCACATATATACCTCTATATAGCCAAGTTCATTCACTACCTTGTTAGCCCAGTTGTAGTACAACTTGAATTCAATCAAATGGGAAAATAATGCTACTATAATAGAACAATGTTGTTACTTACAAGGGTAAAAAATCAATATTAACAAAACAAAATTACATGTTAAACATATTTGATCGAACTGAAAAATCTACTTTGCAAATAACAGCAAAAATATCGAGTTATGGTCCTAAATATGAGAGTTATGTGCATAGTAGGAAATATCGGCCGATACCGATACGGATCGGCTGATACATATCGGTATCGGCCTATCCCGATCCGATCCTGAGCCAATCCTCACGTGGCAAATCATAAAGAAAAAGAAAAAGAAATCCCGATCCTGAGACGATCCTGAGCCCATACCGATCCGATACCCCAATCCTGTATCGGTATCGGCCGGGACCGATCCCGATCCCGATCCCGATACCGATAATTCCTACTATGGTTATGTGTTCAATGTCCAGCGAAAATGAAAATATGAATATTCTCCAGTACAACATATTTTATTAGAGAAATTTCAGTACTTAATTTTGACCATCCCATTAAGAAAGGGAGCTAGGAAATGATTGCTTTGTTTTTAAAACTAATTCCTAACTACAGTTGGAAAATATACACTAATAAATATGAGTCATAATAAAATTAGTTTTATGTCATTATTATTTCATTACAACAAATTTCAATAGTATGTAGCAATAACCATCTAATTAAATTAATATGAACCATCCAATAAAAACATGATGGACTGGAGCAAATTTCTTATAAATAAAAATATAATTTACAGAAAAACCTTCTTTTCATTCTGACCTTCCAAAACAAATATACTCTTAACACACATTTTGCGCAAATAAGTTCTCGGACCAACAAATATCACCTGACCTTGAATTAATTGACATTGTTTTTAGGTAGATACAGCAAGCTCCGTTTATAGAGTTCCTTCCAAGCCTCAATGAAGTCCTTGGAACAACTACCCAGAGATAGCTCATCCGGCACCTTCACATATTGCAAACATATTAGTAACAAAGTGCACACAATTCCAAAATAAGCCACTAAAAAGAAAAAGAAAAAAATTATACAATGGTCAAGTAACAACAATCACCAAATAACCAGTTGCCTTTTGATAACCAGTGTTTTTTACAAGTATCATTTCACTATCTGGCCAAAGATAGAAAAAATATTTCTCATACAGATGCTGAAGAATAGATTATCACTCCTTGCACATTTACACTAACATGCATGGTTTTCAGTCCATATCTTGCAACTAGATATGACCTTGAGGACCAAACTAGCAAAATTGCCAAATTTATGGACCATAATGCAAATTTGGAAATTTTAAGAATCAAACAGGGGGTTTAAGTGATACTTTGGAAACGAAATCTGTAATTTATTCCTAATGAAAACAAAGTTCTACAAACAGTGTTCCATCAAAAGTCGAAAACAAGAATGAAAAAAAAACATTGGAGAAACAACCATCTGATTGAATTAATATGAACCATCCAATAAAAACATGATATCTGGAGCAATTTTCTTATTAATAAAAATCTAACTTAAAGAAAAACATTCTTCTCTGTATGACCCTTCAAAACCAAGATATTCTTAACACACATTTGCACAAATAAGTCCTCGAACCAACAAATATCACCTGACCTTGAAATTGACATTGTTTTTAGGTAGATCCCCCCACCTCCGCATATAGAGTTCCTTCCAAACCTCATCAGAGTTGAAGAGTCCATTCAAGTACTTGGAACAACTACCCAAAGATAGCACGTCCGGCACCTTCACATATTGCAAACATATTAGCTTGTCCAAGATATTTGCATGTAATCTTTTCAAAAAGAACCCACAATTTAGCGATATTTTAATTACATAAACATGACTGTTCTGCTCATAGAAAGAAGCATAACTAACACAAAAGCTTCTAGGAATCATGAAAATAAAATGAATATAGGCCTTCGTATTTGTACTGTATTTATCTCAGTTTAACAAGGAGCAAAATAATTGGTATTCTCTCTTATAAAAGTTTTCCCTTGTTCTGATTTCTTCTTTCTTTTCATCATATTCATGTAAAACCAAAACACAATAAATTATTCGATGAAAAAATTGAAATGAACCAACGGTATCATGAAAGATAATGATCGGGGAAAAATTGTATAACAAAGAAACAATTCAAGTAAAGAATCCACCATATTATTCCCCAACAAACAGCATGATTTTTGCAAATCCCAAACGATAATTGTTTTCCTCAAATCAAATAGTGTGTGCTTTTTGCACAAAATATAGCATTTTCACTTATACACTACCGGTACATGATCTTACTGGTGCCATATGGCTAACCTATACTAAACTAGACGAAACCACTGCAGTAGAGAGAGATAGAGATGTGCCTGGAGGAAAGATAAGATGTTCAGTGCAATCCATGGTATTTCTATGGGGGAAGACTTGCACGTACCCTCTCTTACTGAAACAAATAGAAGCAAAAAGAAAAAGGTCGAATCAGAATTTACTTTTACAGGTTTTTTTGAGGTACGCTCAATTGGTGTACAGTCGCAAAGCAGAAATCTCAACATGTAAAAGGTTTCGGGGCTAGGGTTTAGGATTTAGGATTTCGGATTTTAGGGTTTTTGGGGTTTTATTTAACCACACTTGTCAATGGGATTGATGAAGACGACAGAAGGAAGAAGAAAAGAAGGCAAACCTTTTAGCCTCTTCGCGCCAACCAAATCAAAATCAATGCCACCGCCATCCATTGAAGCGCGTCCAGTTGAGCGAGAAATCCAGAATAGAACGAAGCAAAAAAAAAGTGAAAAACTATGGGAAAAGTAAACAAACTCTGCGTACAAAAAGAGACGAAATTATCAAAGAACAGACTCCGTTTTCTCCGTCAGATTGTTTCCAACAGTTTCCAAGTTTCAAAAGCAATAATCTCTTTCCAAAATTGCAAGAAGATGATAAACTAATACATGCCGTGGGGCTGTAAAATTGTAAGCTGGGCTGTAAAATTAATAAAACTAAATTAATTGGGCCGGGGGTGCTTTTAAAAAGAGTAGATAGAGAGGCAGAGGAGGGTTCAAATGCACTCAAATTTTTGTGCACCCAAATGCACCCTATTCTTTTTCTCCATTTTCAAAGTCCGAATAGTCAATCCGAACCGTTAGATGCGATCTATATATTAAGATGTGCTTGGAGACCAAATTTTACATTTTTTGAAATTTTTTTACTATTTATTAAGCCACTTTGAAAATTGCTGAAATCAGCGATTTTCAAAGTGGCTTAATAAATAGTAAAAAAATTTCAAAAAATGTAAAATTTGGTCTCCAAGCACATCTTAATATATAGATCGCATCTAATGCATGGTTCGGATTGACTATTCGGACTTTGAAAACGGAGAAAAAAGATTTGAAAGATAGGGTGCATTTGGGTGCACAAAAATTTGGGTGCATTTGAACCCTCCTCAGGGAGGTAAATACATGCCGTGCAATGGTTACTTGTATCACGTGTTGTGATGTACTTTAATTAAATTATTTTTTTATGTATCGTGTTATGTTGTGATTAAATTTAGATGAATGATCATGATACATTGGTTATAATAAGACCACATGTGTTGTGTTTAAATATGACTTGCTGTGACTACACATGCTTAGTTATATTTAACTATTTTTGTTTGTAATAAAGTTAGTATATTTAAAATTCATCATGTGATCAGGATCTAGATCACATCTAATGATTTTGATCACACGTGCCTCATGTGACTACATATCATATCATGATCATATTAGTTCATGACGTGTCGTGATCACACTAGTTCATGTGTTGTGCCATGTTAATTTTCTAAAATTATTCACGACACGGCACATGCGAATCAAGACACATAAGTGACATATGTATCATGCCGTGACGGAATTGTATCGTCATGTATAAATCGTGCCACTAATAATATTAGTTTAAAAGAGAAAAAAAAAACAATGGAAGTATCTTTTGGTTAAACCATAATTCTAATTAATTGAGTAAATCATAAGGTTATAAAAAATGATCACAGTTCTTTTGTATATTTTGCTCCTCCGTATTTCATGCAGAGTTGAACCCGGTTATTCTTACTGTAAAAAAAAAAAAATGAACACCATATCAATCTAATTCTACCTTAACACCAAATTTTGACCGCAGGTCCTCTGCACAACATTGTAAACCCCAAACGCCAACCCCAAAATTTGTTACAAGCAACTCGAAATTATTACCAATCAGATTTTATTTCATAAATAATAAATGGCAAATAACATAGAGAGGGTAATTTTCAAGTTAATTAAGAATGGTGACTAAAGTAATTTCGAAATAACAATAGCAAAATTGATAACCTAAAGTCCTTTCCAAATAAGTACCTACACATGGTATAACATAGATAAGGTCAATTCTTAGTGGGTATGGGT
Source organism: Carex rostrata (assembly GCA_964058875.1). Taxonomy (NCBI): domain Eukaryota; kingdom Viridiplantae; phylum Streptophyta; class Magnoliopsida; order Poales; family Cyperaceae; genus Carex; species Carex rostrata. The sequence continues at coordinate 795,053 of CAXKVT010000193.1, read as the reverse complement.
ATGAAAATGGTTCCACCCTCCCCGTATCGTACCCATTGACACCCCTAAATATAGGGCACTCTTTTAAACGTTTATCAAATCCGTATCATATTTGATAATACATGTACGGATAATAGCTTATTGGGTATGACCGTATGGGTAAGAATTTTTTTTGTTAGCTAAGCGGATAAATTATACTAAAAATAAAATTATTTATATATGTATATTTAATTAGGTATATATCATATAAAATATAGAATGTGCAATGAACTGAGCATAATAAATGTTTCATTGGCCGAGTGGTGAATTTATTTCTATGTAATTGAGCATCTTATTTTTTCGATTATTTTTATTTAATTGTCTTGTTTTTCAGTTAAAGATTTGAAAAAAGATATTCATGTTTTGAATTTTCTTTCTTTGATAATAAATAATTTAGTTGGAATTAATTGCATGCATATTTGGATTTTGATTTTTATATTAGTCGTGTGATTGTAAATGTGTGAAATGAATGAGTTTTGATAGTCTATTTATAATAATAATAATTAACTCATTAACTATTATATTAGTACGATAATATCAATTTTTAGTGAATAATGAATTGAAGATAGGATACGGATAATGTCTATTATTTAATAATATGTACGGTTATGAAAATGTTTCCAGTTCTTACAGTAGTACCGATACGAGTGAAATATTCAAACAATATTAGACAAAATAGAAACGAAAACAATCCTCATGACCTACGTACAAAGATGTTGATTACTGAGAAGCGTACAATTAAACCAGCAAAAACACGATTCAAAATTGAGCATTCTAATACGTACTATGCTAATTAGGATCGGTTCTTTGTAAAAACCGATCCTAATAGTATTATGATCGGTTATATAAAGAGCCGATCCAAATGTATGCACTATTAGGATTAGTTCTTTATAATAACCAATCCTAATACTATTAGGATTGGTTTTTACAAATAACCGATCCTTATTAGCATAGTATTAGGATCGGTTCACTTAAAAAAGCCGATCTGAATAGTTGTTAAAATCGGTTTTTTTTTTTTAAAATGATCCAAATAGATATTAGTATCGATTATTTCATATAGCCGATCCAGATAGGCCGATACTAATTCCAGTTTTTCCACTAGTGGCTGTGTCCTTTGTACTATTAATATATAAAAGGACTTTCGATCTGGTAAAGGACATTGGGGCTGCTAGAATTTACTATACCACTTAATATATAGACAGCTCATTACCTCATTTCAACTTTAATTAAGACTTCAAGTTATGGGACCATTGTTTTATGAAACGAAGGACTGCTATTTTCTTTGTTTAGATAAAATTATTTGGCTGGTTTTGAACCAGCATCTCTCTTAGTAGAGAATTAGATATGAGATACATCACCAAATGTTGTGGCTCACAGTTCTCAGCTCATGGGATTATTATTCGTTAACAAACAATTTGCACAGATATCAAACTAAATTGCTTAGATAATTTAATTAAAGATAGATCAACACTATTCATAATTCCATGTTCTTTCTCAATTTCCACTTTTCATAATTCTGATCCAAAGTTCAAAAAGACAAAAAGAATTCAGTTTGGAACTAACCCGAAGAATTCTCGAAGCTTCAATGGCAATGGAGGACGAGGTAGCGCTGTCGCCGAAATCCTAGATCACTACTGTCACAGAAGGAGGGGACTGGGGAGAGCCGATTGGGGGAGGTGGTCGCCGCCGCTGCTGGGTCCGTGAGAGAGGTGGTTGCCGCTGGAAGTGAATTGCGCGAGAGAGAGAAAGGGAGGGAGGAGTCGGGAGAAAGAAAAGAGTGTTTCAAATTTTAACTTGAGGGTGCATTTGATTTTTCAGCGATAATTTACAGATCTAATTAGATTGCTTTGCACAAATCTGAAAAGCAATCCAAGGGATCAAAATGCAAATCACAAAGGATTGTTTGCTTTGTAAAGTAGAGTAGCCTTACTCAATATATAGTTATTTATTAATATATAGTTATTTATTGTATAGGGTTTAGGATTTAGGGGTTCGATTCGGCTTGGGCGTTAAAAAAAATCAAATTTTAACATGTGGTCCATGCGTGGTGAAAAGAAAAATCAAATTTTAACATTTTAACATGGGCTGGATTACTTCCCTCTGGTCTATGCGCGGTGCATGCCTGTGAAACGCGTCGTCAGATCCGTATCTAGAAGTGTCTGGGACGTATCTGTATGAGTCAATTCGTATCTAGAGTTTGAGTTTGGTTTGAATTAATTTCGAATCGATTTTTTTACGAACTCAATTTCAAATCTTTTACGAACTTTTTTACGACAAGGAAGAGTGATTGTAGTCGCCGAAAACGAGAGGTGAAAGCCATCTAGGGTTTTAGAACTGAAAGCGAGGGTTACGATTTACGAGTTATGACTTATGACTAAGCGGCCTTATGTTTTAACTTTTTAGTCATCAGCAAAAATCAACAGTTCAGTTATTTTGAATTTTGAACTAGAGTAGTTCGTGAACCTATTTCGAACAAACCAGGTCTAGTTTGAATTTGATTTGAATTAATTTCGAACTATTTTGAATCAAATTTTTTACAAACATTTTCGAATCAAACTCGAATCGAATAACAAACTACGAATTTTTTGTGCAGCCCTACATCCATCCCATTTTAAATGTTGCACAAACGTCCGCCTATTAGATACAGTCCAATTGTTATGGGCTTTCCGAAATTAAAAAAAAGACCGGCCCCCAAAACTCCAATAAAATATTTAAATCCAGAGAATCATTGGATCCTAGAGAAATGTATGTACATATTTCACACCATTAATGTGGAACGTATATTTTTAATTAAGCACATAATGTATAATATATGTTAAACACTATTTTTTATGAAATTTTATTTGTTAATTTTTAATCATGCATATTATATGCAAACTTAAAAATGATACTGAAATCTTTGCTCATCTAACAGCAATGATTAATTAGATGACTACAACAATATTGGAACAAAAATGTGTGACAAAATTAGGATTGCGACTCATGAAATGCAGAAATATATTTTCCGCAAAAAAGGGACACCGAAACACATTTCAAATTTTACACTATGTACTTAAAAGTATATGTTTCACATTCATTGTGTCAACAGGCATGAAAGTTTTGTGAGTGAATACTATATAATTAATGGGTTCTTCAATTGTATGATCATTTCATCTTTAATATAAATAATAACTATAAAAGTATATTTTGGTTATCAATTAATCGCCAAAAGAAATATATATCTAAATATTATTTTTCAATTATACAACTAACACATATTTAGATATTGGAGAAAATTAAAATTCATTATTTTGTCACACATTTCAATAAAAAATTTGGTATTCTTACCAAGATAGTTTACCTGGCCAAACTGCTGTAGTGCCATTGACCAAATCCAAAATGGAGCAGATTTACCAAGTGGAGGAGATTCTTGATGGGTTTTATGATATCTTTGCTGTGACATATAAGTTATATTTTGAACAATTTATTTGTCTGACTTCATAGAATTTGTAAAAGTTACATGTTTTCTTTCAAATTTCTGAGGATTTCTTTCTGCAATCAGTTGTTGGTATGTAATTTCTTTTTTATTTGTCAATTGTTTCCTGAAATATGTCCATTGTTTTAATTTCATTGTTCTATTTATATATATATATATATATTTTTCAGATTCTCCATGTTTGCAAGGTAAATGGAAACAGGCTCCTTTTAAATAAGGATGTCATTTAAATGGTGATTTAGAATTCATAAAGTTTTGCTTTCAAAATCTACACAAAATTGTTGTACCAGGATGCAAAAGGGTGGTCTGCTACCAGAGCCCAGAGGCAGAGTGGGTCTTTTTTCAATTAGGAGAGTAAATTATTTTGATAAAGTTTTAAGGGTTGTGTTTGTAAATTTGGTCTGATTGGTTGGAGGCAATTATTTTGATGAAGTTTTAAGAGTTGTGTTTGTAAATTTGGTTTATTGGATAGAGTAAATTCTTTTGATGAAGTTTTAAGGGTTGTGTTTGTAATATTGGTTGATTGGATAGAGTAAATTCTTTTGATGAAGTTGTAAAGGTTGTGTTTGTAAATTTGGTTTGATTGGATAGAGTAAATTCTTTTGATGAATTTTAAGAGTTGTGTTTGTAAATTTTGGGCCAATGTTTCCTATTGGTACCAGAAATTACCTTGATTTGCAAATACGGGAAATTGAATTTATGCAGGATTGTTTGTATCAGTATAGGCTAGTTATTATATATGTTTAAAACTGATAAATACGATTACAGTTTCAGTCATATTTTTTTCTTTAAAAAGACTAGCTCATGTGACTGGTATAGCTTATATAATGTTTAAGACTGACATTGTTAAAGAAAATAGGCCGAAAAAAATAGTGTGTAATTAAGCCGAAGACAATATATACAACCCATGTACCAACCTCCCAATACTGTACCAGTCACATTGCATGTATAGGAGCAATGACCAATTGATATAGCCTATACTGGTACAGGACATTACCCTAAATTTGTTAGTTTGTACAACTCTATAGTGGATTGTGATTAATCCATTGACAGGCTGTTATCAGCCTTTTTCTCGAAAAAAGGACTTAAAAAAAATAGTGCATCTTTTTTAATTAGTGACAGAATAACCCTGATGATGAACAGAAAAATAACAGTTCATCATTGACAATTCACACTTCACACCCTTTGTTAGGGCATATTTGTACATTTCTCTGTAATAATTATATTTTTTCGATTTTGACATCTTTTATGTTAGATCTGAAATTTCAGTATACTAATAATAAAAAAATAAAAATAAACAAGAATGTGTTCAAAACTTTCCATAATTATCTTTTCAGAATTGTCTTGCATAAATATGATCATAACTAATCTAAATGTACATAATTGTGGTTCAATTTTCTATTTTTTAGTTAGCAACATATAGAGTTTAAAACTAATTAACTTATATTTGTTTTGACAGTTTCGCTCCTGTAATAGCTTGTTTGCTAAGAGTTAAGCGGTATTCTTTTATGTGGTTTGTACAATCCTTGAGGTAATTTTCTCATTAATTGAACATTTAAGCATTAGTTCTAATTAAAAATATAAATAATTTGTTCATGCAAATATAATATTAAGTATTTCATAGGACATGTTTGTAAATTTATCTCAGACAGTCATATCTTTTAGGTGAGTTTTATCCCAATAATGAATTAGAATAATGTATTTTTTTTTTTTTTGCATTTTAAGATGCATTTTTTTAGATAATCACCTGCCTGTGAAGTTTCAGAATTTTTCTCAAGAGCTATTTTTTTAAAGTGCAATTTATATGGACAGTTTGGAGACAACAAATAGTATTTTTATATTTTTGATGAATGAACTTCAGAAAATTATTAAATATAGATAGAAAATTCTTTAAATACAAAATTTTAAATTCCATGTTTACTAACTGTTCTACTAAAGATTTGGTCAACTTCAATTCCTAGATACTTTTTTTTATATTCTGTATGATTTTAATGCTTTTTATGGGGATTTTGTTACCAGTTGGGTATTTCCTAATTTTACCTTGTACTTAAAGACTGGTACAGTATCACTCATGGTTTGATTAGCATCTATACATTACCTGTAATCAGGTGTTTCTTCTGGTAAAAGGACTAAACTGAATAAAGTATTTGTGATTAGTCTATCAGTCTATAGGGTCATTTTGAGAGATCAGTTGATGAGGTTTAATTAAAATAATGGGTAATTTGCATCTGAATGTTTAGTGATGTTTCACTACTAGGGAGACGCTTCTTTTATTTTTCTTCTCTTTTTTTTTTTTCTCAATCTCATTAATCTTTTGCTCTCATGAGTTTTTCTCTTGTCAGAATCATCGAGAAGTATAGTTTTCTGATTGGTTTGATGACCAAGAATCTTGCATTATTATCATACAGACTGATAAATGTCAATTTTATTTTATTTTCCTTTTTAATTGATATATTTTTTTCTTTTCTTTTTTTATTTTTACCAAAAAATTCGGTGGAGTTAGCTTGTTGATAAAATCGTTTGACATCTTGGAATTTATTTACTCATTATTTTTTGCAAACTCATATATCACTGGTTCATAGTCAGTTTTGGCACAACAGATCCCCATAGTGTGAGGCAAGACAAACTCAGAAAAGTTAGTTTCACTAAACTGCAAAGGAGCTACAAGGTACTATATTTTAATTTGGTAGTATATATTTCTTGGTATCTATCACAATTATTAATTTATTCAAATATTAAGTCGGAAAGAATTACTCAATAAAATTAGTTTGTACTGTTGTATTGTTCATTAAGGAAAACATTAAAAGAGGTATATTTGCGATGATTAATTAGTTTGACGCCACTAATAATTTCTATTAATAAAGAATGGTCCGCTTGCAAATAGAGAATTTTTTTTAAACAAAATAATTAAAGCGGGGAAAGGGAAACCAATGATTTCATTGAAATCATGGAGCTGGAGCACACATAAAATTAAAATATGTAACATTAATTAGGCCAAGATGTCAGCATGTATCTAGGAATGTATAATAACTTCTTTAAAAAGTTTCTTAACGCAACCAAATGAACAGTTAAAAGCAGATTTGAACAAACACTCTAAAAGATAATTAAACAAGAGGATATAAATTAGTTTTTTTTTTTTTTTAAAAAGGCAAAAAATGTCCATTTCATTGCTGAAATATAATAATTACAAAAACCAGTTTTTATCTATCCAGCCTAATGAGTTCATTATCACTCCTTACAAAACAAAAATTGAGTAACATGCAATATAACTACCAAAGCTTGCTATTAGCAAGGCACCAAAAATATACTAAATTTGCTAAAACTAAGCCACAAAATATTGAGTTAAGGCTAAGTATAATTATACGACAAAATTGGTGAATCATCTTCATTTTCCACTACGGTAACATGTTGGCAACAGCAAAACCTTGCTGTCTAAAAACCTCTACACCCGAATGGAAAGGTACTAGCTCCAGTGGTATGTACTGGTTGAAAGGAATGGCATCTTCTATAGCCGGGAGCCACTCTCCAACAGCATTTTTGACTTTCTTGCTTATGTTTCCTGCCAATAAGAACAAAGAGATTTAATTAGTAAAATCAGATTTCTAGCACTTTTAATAGCACAATCATTGAAACAAACCTCATTCCTATGTTTCCACAAACTCCGACTAACTGTACTAAGGATAATTAAGAATCATGTTCTATCTATGACATCGAGAGAATAAGCAAATGTAAGTATCCCAAGTTGTCCATGATTGCATTATAAATTGACTTTTTCCTAACCAAAACCAAATTTGTTGAGCTAATGTACAAGTGATAAAGAGATGGTCAATCGATTCATTGTGTAAACAGAACTGAAATTTGGGATCTCCAACCCACCCTTTAATGGCTAAATTGTCTTTTGTTAAGATGATATTATGCGAAACTAGCCACATGAACACTCTGATTTTTGGTGGTACCGGCAAGTTCCACCATGTCATGGCATGTTTTGGTTGATATCCACCAAAGTTAAGAATTTTATAAATCGAATGAGTTGAAAACTTCCCTGAGGCTTTCTATTTCCACTCAATTTTGTCGTGTGAGTAAGTGAAGGAAGTGGAGCTGATTAGATGTAGTAATTTTGTCCATTCCTGAAAATCTATTCCTACTAAAGAAGTTGCAGGTATACTAGGGTATATGTGCTGAATTTTTGTAGTGCTGTCATGTTCGAGGATTCCAGCGGTGACGATGATCTATCTCTCCCTGCTGAGGGACCTGGAGAAAGAATCCAGATGAAACTGGGGTGGAGCTCTCCTCGCCTACTTATACAGAGGCTTGTGTCATGCCTGTCTAGTAAGTCTGTATTAATATACGTTGTTATTGAAGGTTAGATAAGAAGCAGCCAGTTTTTATTTTAAGTTAAATTTTCAGGTGAAGAATAAACAAATTTTTGGACCACTTCTTCTGCTCCAACATTGGTCGTGGTCACATCTGCCCATAAATTGGCCAGTTATACCATTGCCACATCCCCGGTGGGGAGGTCCTGACCCAGACAGATGCCCTGCGTATGCCGCTATATAGGGCAGTCATCACGATCATGAAGAGAAGGGTGAGGGGATTTCTTATGTCCGGGGTCAGCTCCAGATGCTCTGAGATACAAATATTGATTGGTTTTCGTATCGTGCATGGTATCAGCGTAGCTAGCTGAGCCCACTGACAATAGAGCAGACACGGCTATGGTATTATTGGGGACCGGTCGTCTGTTTCTGGATAGTGGAGTATCACTACCCCGATCAGGTATCTCGACAGTTTGGCTTGAATGCTTTCATCCCGGAGTTTCCGCTGATGGGTAAGGATGATACCGACAAGTTCCACAAGTAAGTACCATCTACTTAATTACATTATCACTTTAATATTGTCACTGTTTCTCTCATTTCTAATTAATTGTACTTGCAGTACGGCGCACAATAAGTCTAAAGTCGACTGGAGCCAGCATTACATCATGCAGTACAACTGGGTTCGACATCCAGAGCAGCACTTATGGAGCCCGCCATCTACTGCATCATTGGGTACCAGAGATGGGGCATGCCGTCAGTCTACCTGACGGGCCATTATGGCGAGACCCTTCGACTGATGGATTCATCCAGCAATTATATGCCTTGGGGTCCGATCAATGCTCGCGCAGTAAGTACAATCGAAACATACGTTAATTTAAAATTGCAAATTTTAATTACTTACTGTTGGCATAATCATGTTGTGTGCAGCTGTTGACCGCTGTGAGAGGAGTTGGACACAGCTTGCCATGCATGGCGATATATAGGATGCCAGATGCTCGAGCACACTGCACCGGTCGTGGAGACAGGCGGTTTTGAAGGCCGCCTCGTTGGCATGCTGCGCGATGCTGGGGAGAACATCAATTGGCGATAGATAAAGTCTACACTACGAAAGGCACCATCTACGGTCACGATATGCCGCCACATTAATTGGCGAGAACATCAATTCGTTGAATTGTTTGTTCTAACTCAGTTAACTTCCAATTATGCAGTTGATGACTCAGGTTGGGCATTCCACGACTGGGTGTTGAATACCCAAGGATGGGATGCTTATAGAAATAAATACGGAGTTCCAGTAGAGCTTGGCACAGTCAGTCACCGCTTAATATTAGTTATTGTGTTTATCTAGGATGGAGCATCTCGTTGGAATGCCAATCCCAGTTTTACCGTGGATGAGCTGGCCCCGTTCGACACAGATGCAGAGGTGATTGACTCCCACAGACCACGATATGGAGTGGAGATGGAGCACAACTTTGAGGCTGGTGGGAGTGCATCTCAGACTACAGATGGCTTTGTCTCTGCATTATTTGGCGCACCGCCTCCTGCCACGTATGCCTGCCAATGCAGAGTCAGCTGCTGTATTTGATCCATGGGCAACCAGTACATGTACGCAGCACATGTATACGGGGGAGGAGGATGAGGATATGGGAGACGAGGAGGAGGATTTAAGAGAGGAGGCGTTAGGATTGAGTCCGCAGAGGCGCATGCAGCTGCACAGGCATGGCAAGGGCATAGCGTCTCCTAGGTTGTCTCCATCCGAAAGGAAACGAAAAGGATGATTGTAGAGTTTTTTGTTTATTATGATATAGTTCTGACTGTAGTATTTTGACTATGGGACTGTTGTATTATACATTTCTGATTATATTGGCGCGCATTATGTTGGCATTATATTTTTTTTATTTTATATTCATGTTGGTATTATGTTCTTTTCACTTTACATTTCTTTAAATGGATGGGGAAATGGAAGAGATTAAATGGATGGGGAAAAAGGAGTTTCTTTGTAGGAAGGGATAACTTCCCTTTTTTTGAAGGCACAATATTTATTTGTCATCTAATACCTATCTTTTATTTAAAAATGCTTTTTGCTCGAGACATTCCAAAATCTGTTCCCTCCTATCTTTCCAGATGCTCTGATGTTTAGAAGCATGAGTGGCATTCTTCACTAACCAAAAACATTTCGTTTGGTCTGACTATCTGCATTAACTCTGTGTCTCTCTGATTTACAATCAAGTATATAGATATTAATTAGTTTCATTGGCTTTTCCAGATAAGATGTATATATATTCAGAAGAGCTACATTTTCTCTTCTTTGAGAGGGTACACGACGGTTACAACAACCTTGAGAGGCACTTCAAGACTATTGCAAGGGCATTGTTGGAAAAACTTCACATGAATGCTTGTTTGGAATCCCTACTGAAAGATGCCAAAGTTGATCATAATTCTTTAGCCAAGAAATTGGCTGAGGGGTGTGAAATTCCTATGTTTGACTTGCCAGGCTATATTACGGACATAGATCGGTGTATATTGATTGCTCAAATGACATATTATCTTTCCAAGGTCGGAGTTACCGAAATAAGAATGTGATTGATTACATGAATGATGTAACTAACCCTGCTAAAAGGAAGGAAGTTGCATGGGGGGCTCTACATGCAGTAACTCTATCAAATTATGGTACAATACTATGTTTATCTTTTGAAAATTATTAAATTCAGGTGAACTTTTAATTTTCTTTATGTTTAGCTGTGCAATTATAGCTTTTTGGTGTTGTGTGGTTTAGGTTCAAATAAGTTTATTCTAGAAACACAGCCTACACTTTGCAACAACTTTGAACCATATAGTCCCAAATTGTAGAGGTATATTGTATTTATCAAACATTCAATCCATCCTCGATATATAAAAGCAGATCATTTCTTTGCCATTTCAGGTTGTGGTTCTAATTTGGATGATAATCAAGATTGTTAGATTCTGATCACATAATGAATTATGAATAAATTAACTTTAATTACAAAGAAAAATAGATAACATAACTAAGCATGTGGTCACGACAAGTCATATTTGAACACAACATATGTAGTGTGGTCACATCGTAACTAACGTGTCGTGATCATTCATTTAAATTTAATCACAACATTATACGGCACATAAAAAAATAATTTAATTAAAGTACATCACAATACGTGACCAAATTACAATATAACTAGTCATTACATCACAACTAGTTATATAACTAGTCATTACACAGCATGTATTTACCTCCCTATCTACTCTAAATTTAGTTTTATTAATTTTGCAGCCCAGCTTACTGCTCTTGCAACTTTGGAAAGAGATTATTGCTTTTGAAACTTGGAAACTGTCTCTCAGATTTTGGAAACAATCTCACGGAGAATACGGAGTCTGATCTTTGATAATTTTGTGATTTCGTCTCTTTTTGTTTTGTTCGCAAATTTTGTTTACTTTTCCCCATAGTTTTTCGCTTCTTTTTTTGCTTCGTTCTATTCTGGGTTTCTTGCTCAACTGGACGCGCTTCAATGGATGGTGGTTGCATTGATTTTGATTTGGGTGGCGCGAAGAGGATAAAAGGTTTGCGTGCTTTTCTTCTTCCTTCTGTCATCCTCATCAATCCCATTGTCTCTTTGAGTCTCATTGTTTGATTACAAATCAATTGAAAATAGGTTGTAACTAACAAGTGTGGTTAAAGAAAAACCCCAAAACCCGAAATCCTAAATCATAAACCCTAGTCCCGAACCCTTTTACATGTTGAGATTTCTGCTTTGCGACTGTACACCAATTGCGCATAGCTCAAAAAAACCTGTAAAAGTAAATTCTGTTTTGACTTTTTTTCTTTTTGCTTCTATTTGTTTCAGTAAGAGAGTGTTCGTGCAAGTCTTCCCCCATAGAAATACCATGGATTCCACTGAACATCTTATCTTTCCTCCAGGCACGTCTCTATCTCTCTCTACTGCAGTGGTTTCGTCTAGTTTAGTATAGGTTCGTCATATGGCACTAGAGGTGCTATCGGGTTGGGTCGGGTCCGGATACTATTATATTTGGACCCGTACCCTAAAAGTGTTCGGGTTCGAATTTCAATCCATATACTTATTTGTTTCAAATCGGGTCGGATCCGGATCCGGATACATATCTACCCGTAGATATTTCGGGTCCAATCTTTCGGTTCCGGGTAGATAGATACCCATAACTTGTTTGTAGATTATCGGGTCCGTTTTGGATACGGGACGGTTCCGGATCTGGAGCGGGTATATGTCACAAAAAAATCAGAAGGATGGAGAGAAAATAACTTTTGAAAATAAAATATTGAAGAAGATATAATTTTTAGAAAGTAAAATATTGGAGATGACGATTTTCTTTTCTATGGTTTAAAAAATCTATGAATAGAATAATAATAATTTATAAAAATGACATATCAATGAGAGCAATAAATTTTCATTGTTATGTAGAAGATATCAAGGCAAATATTGAAGGATGTATTAATAGTAATAAATTTTATTTAAAAAATTAATGCGGCTGTTATCGTAGGAATAAATTTGACAACCATCTATGTGTATAAACATAGCGAATATGTGATTGCATTATATTTTCTCACATTCAAAAAAGTACTGGGCTCACCACGGCTTATGCAAAAATTAATATACAAAGTTGTATTTTTATATATTAATAGTTATTAATATATGTTTTATCGGGTATTTATACGGGTATCGGGTCGGGTCGGTTATGGGTAGGATAATTAAATGAAACTCATATCCTACCAATTACAGTATCGGTTCCAGTTCGGATCCAGGTCGGATATTAAATTATTAATTTTGTAACCGTATCCATAATTTAATCGGTTATATTTTTGAAACCATACCCTATCCAAATTAATCGGATCCGGGTCGGTTCCGAGTCAGATCCAGTTCGGTTCCGGATCGGATCCGGGTAATCGGGTAAAAGTAGCACCTCTATATGGCACCAGTAAGATCATGTAATGGTAGTATAAGTGAAAATGCTATATTTTGTGCAAAAAGCACACACTATTTGATGTGAGGAAAACAATTATCGTTTGGGATTTGCAAAAATCATGCTGTTTGTTGGGGAATAATATGGTGGATTCTTTACTTGAATTGTTTCTTTGTTATACAATTTTTCCCCGATCATTATCTTTCATGATACCGTTGGTTCATTTCAATTTTTTCATCGAATAATTTATTGTGTTTTGGTTTTACATGAATATGATGAAAATAAAGAAGAAATCAGAACAAGGGAAAACTTTTATAAGAGAGAATACCAATTATTTTGCTCCTTGTTAAACTGAGATAAATACAGTAAAAATACGAAGGCCTATATTCATTTTATTTTCATGATTCCTAGAAGCTTTTGTGTTAGTTATGCTTCTTTCTATGAGTAAAACAGTCATGTTTATGTAATTAATGAAAATATCAATAAATTGTGGGTTCTTTTTGAAAAGATTAGATGCAAATATCTTAGACAAGCTAATATGTTTGCAATACGTGAAGGTGCCAGACGTGCTATCTTTGGGTAGTTGTTCCAAGTACTTGAATGGACTCTTCAACTCTGATGAGGTTTGGAAGGAACTATATATGCGGAGGTGGCGGGATCCACGTAAAAACAATGTCAATTTCAAGGTCAGGTGATATTTGTTGGTTCGAGAACTTAATTATTTGAGCAAATGTGTGTTAAGAATATCTTGGTTTTGAAAAGTCAGACTGAGAAGAATGTTTTTCTGTAAATTAGATTTTTATTAATAAGAAAATTGCTCCATTTATCATGTTTTTATTGGATGGTTCATATTAATTCAATCAGATGATCGATTGTTTCTCCAATGTCTTTTTCATTCTTGTTTGCGACTTTTGATGGAACACTGTTTGTAGAACTTTGTTTTCATTAGGAAAAATTACATATTTGGTTTCCAAAGTATCACTTAAACACCCTGTTTGATTCTTAAAATTTCCAAATTTGCATTATGGTTCATAAATTTGGCAATTTTGCTAGTTTGGTCCGCAAGGTCATATCTAGTTGCAAGATATGAACTGAAAACCATGCATGTTAGTGTAAATGTGCGAGGAATAATCTATGCTTCAGCATCTGTATTCTGTATGAGTAATATTTTTTCTATCTTTGGCCGGAGAGTGAAATGATACTTATAAAAAAGACTGGTGATTGTTGTTAAATGATCATTGTATAATTTTTTTCTTTTTTCTTTTTAATGGCTTATTTTGGAATTGTGAGCATTTTGTTACTAAAATGTTTGCAATACGTGAAGGTGCCGGACGAGCTATCTCTGGGTAATTGTTCCAAGGATTTCATTGAAGCCTGGAAGGAACGCTATAAGCGGAGCTTGCAGTATCTACCTGAAAACAATGTCAATTTCAAGGTCAGGTGATATTTGTTGGTCCGATAACTTATTTGCGCAAAATGTGTGTTAAGAGTATCTTGGTTTTGGAAGGTCAGAATGAAAAGAAGGTTTTTCTGTAAAATAGATTTTTATTTATAAGAAAATTGCTCCAGTTTGTCATGTTTTTATTGGATGGTTCATACTAATTTAATCAGATTGTTATTGCTACGTACTATTGAAATTTCCTGTAATGAAATGACAATGACATAAAACTAATTTTATTATGATTCATATTTATTACTGAATATTTTCTGACTATAGTTAGGAATTAGTTTTAAAAACAAAGCAATCATTTCCTAGCTGCCTTTCTTAATGGGATGGTCAAAATTAAGTACTGAATATTCTCTAATAAAATATGGTGTACTGGAGAATATTCATATTTTATATTTCGCTGGACATTGAACCCGTAACTCTCATATTTAGGACCATAACTCAATATTTTTGCAGTTATTTCAAAGTAGATTTTGCAGTTTGATCAAATATGTTTAACATGTAATTTTTTTTTTTAATATTGACTTTTTACCTTTTTAAGTAACAACATTGTTCTATTAGTGACTTTTTCCCATTTGATTGAATTCAAGTTGTACTACAACTGGGCTAACAACGTAGTGAATGAACTTGGCTATAGACAGGTATATGTGTGCTGATGCTAGATAAGCTGGATTAAGTAAACTTTTGTGTAACATGCCAAGGACCAATTGAGAAAAACCAAATGTATAATAAACAACATTTTCTCAGTTTTTAATTTCTGATGCAGGGATGGAAGACTGCATATAGTAAAGAGCACAAACATCAGGAGGCATTCATATGTAACATGCTTGCTACTGTCGCAGAATCTGAACCGCTGCTTCATTTCCAGTATTTGCGATCAATCCATGATATGGAATGCCTAAAAGTTGGATTTTAAGATATATATTTATATTTCTTCAGAAAGAACATCAATGTGGTGTTGAACCTGCTCGGGTTGCACTATTCTTTCTTTCATTTGGGTTTACCTGTAAGTTGTTTCTCAAATGTTTTTTTCTTCCTTGGTTTTAATAGAGCATTATTTGTTGAACTTTGTTTTCATTAGGAATAAATTACAGGTTTGGTTTCCCAAGTATCACTCAAACCCCTGTTTGGTTCTTATAATTTCCAAATTTGCATTATGCTCCATAAATTTGGCAATTTTGCAAGTTTGGTCTGGAAGGTCATATCTAGTTGAAAGATATGGACTAAAAAGACCATTATATAATTTTTTTTCTTTTTCTTTTTAGTGGCTTATTTTGGAAATGTGATCATTTTGTTACTAGAAAAAAAAAATTCATTATAATATCTTTGAAAGTACTTAGTAATTTGGTTATCTTTGTTGGATTATGTTAAATTATTGCAGCTTAAAGATCTTAGAAAGGTTCTTGCAAGTTGCCATGTGTCAGACAAAGAGGTATGTGTGAGCTGGGGCTTATGCAGGACACGGGAGTTCGATTTCTACATACCAGAAGAGGAGCACTATCGCACTACTCGTTTGGGGTGGATTGCTGACAATGATGCTGCACTTCTTCATATGCTTAAAGAACAAGACTACTATAAACTATATAATGTCAAGGTTTCATCAAATGTTCCATCAAATGAGTGAGAAAAACTTGTGTTTTACAAATAGTTTCTTGTACTTTATTTTGGTTTTGTGGTTTTCTATTGCTCTCTGGATTTTGGTATGGACATCTAATATTTGATCAACATATCATTAGATGATCTCATACATCTTAGACTTTTTCTGATTTGAAGTTTAGCAGTGCTTTAATTAAGTAATAGTTTCTTGTACTTTTCTGATGTTGGAGTTGTATAGAGACATGGTTCTTTTGAAGGAAATAGGGAAATGGATAGTAAAACGATAACAGGAAAGGGAGTTTTGCTTAATATATAACAGTATTGATTATTTTATTTTTCATGTCATAGAGATGTGCGTACATTAAGTGCTCGGATATATATATATATATATATAGAGGTTGGCTAAGATCAAAGTGGTAGTTCTTGAGTTTTGGTGCTACTAATTTGTTTTTCAATTTTCAAAGTTCAAAACGTTGATCCGAACCGTTCAAATCAATCTCTATATTAAAATATGCTTGGAGACCAAATTTTATATTTTTCTGAATTTGTTTATTATTTATTAAGCTACTTTGAAAATCGCTGATCTAACGGTGACTTAACAAAATAATAAAATCAGAAGTCACCGTTAGATCAGCGATTTTCAAAGTGGTTTAATAAATAGTAAAAAAATTTAGAAAAATGTAAAATTTGGTCTCCAAGCATATTTTAATATAGAGATTGACTTGAACGGTTCAGATTGATGTTTTGAACTTTGAAAATTGAAAAACGAATTGGTAGCACCAAAGCTTAGGAACTACCACTTTGATCTTAGCCAACCTCATATATATATATATGTATATATATATATATATATAGAGGTAGGCTAATATACAATCGATTGTTCCTAGCCTCCCGTGCAACCAAGTCGTTTTCTGATTTTTAAAGTCCAAATGATCGATCCAAACCGTTAGATATGATCTTCATATTAAAATGTGCTAGGAGACCAAATTTTATATTTTTTGAAATTTTTTTACTATTTATTAAGCTACTTTGAAAATCGCTGATCCAACGGTGGCTTAACCAAACAGTAAAATCAGAAGCTACCGTTGGATCAGCGATTTTCAAAGTGGCTTAATAAATAGTAAAAAAATTCCAAAAAATGTAAAATTTGGTCTCCTAGCACATTTGAATATGGAGATCACATCTAACGGTTTGGATCGATCATTTGGACTTTAAAAATTGAAAAACGGCTTGGTTGCACGGGAGGCTAGGAACAATCGATTGTATATTAGCCTACCTCTATATATATATATATATATATATATAGAGTTAGGCTGGGGTGCTATGGATAGCATAGTGACCTCTATGCTACGGCTCAATATTCGAGTTTTCAAAATCCAAACGGTCGATCCGAACCGTTCATCTTATTCTCCATATTAATATCTGCTTGGAGACCAAATTTTACATTTTTCTGAATTTTTTTACTATTTATTAAGTATTTTACAAAATTGTTGATCCAACGGTGGCTGCACAAAACAGTAAAACTGTTGGATTAGCGATTTTCAAAGTGGCTTAATAAATAGTAAAAAAATTCAGAAAATTATAAAATTTGGTCTCCAAGCAGATATTAATATGGAGAATAAGATGAACGGTTCGGATCGACCGTTTGGATTTTGAAAACTCGAATATTGAGCCGTAGCATAGAGGCCACTATGCTATCCATAGCACCCCAGCCTAACTCTATATATATATGTATGTATATGTATATATATATGTATGTATATGTATATATATATGTATGTATATGTATATATATATGTATGTATATGTATATATATATGTATGTATATGTATCTATATGTATGTATATGTATCTATATGTATATATATATGTATGTATATATATATATATGTATGTATATATATATATATGTATGTATATATATATATATGTATGTATATATATATATATGTATGTATATATATATATATATATATATATATATATATATATATATGTATATATCTCTCCTCTATATTATGCACCTTAAATTGAATTGGATGACAGAAAGTCGTGTGGCTAGAATTTATTGATCTAAATTCGGATTGAATCTAAGCCATCTAAACAAATAATCTGCTTTATTTTGATTAAATACATCCTTTTTCTGTGTAGAAGTCTAAATTTAGTTCAAATTGGACCCGCTACATGTAAAGCCACACATCTTGTCACAAATATTTTTGTTCTGCACCGTTGGATCTCAATCAAAAATCGTGCAGATTAAATCTAAGATCTGTAAATTTTTTCGCTGGGAGCGCCGCGCCTCTCCCCCAGCAAATTATCGTTTTGCCCGTCTCCCTCGCTGATCCCTTCTTCCAAAGAAAAAAGAAAAAACCATACGAGCGAGACAGGAGGAAACAGCGATTGAGGCTTCTTACGTTAGAGGATGCACGCCACCGCCTCCAAGATCAGGTCTTTCACCTAGAAGATCGCCTCCGCAAGTCCACTCGCCAAATCGAACTATACAAGGTTTGTCTTTCCTGTTTTGGTCAATTTCGGTTATCTCTGAGGCTATTATCTGGCGAAATTGATAGATGGAATATTTAGAGTCAGGGTTATTGGATAAGATATGTTCCTTTTTATTGGTATGCAAGTCCTGTCTTGAAATTGATTTGTACCAACTGTATCCTCCTAATTTGCGAATTAGTTCTTCCTCTTGAAATTTAGCTTTCACAGAAAAATACTTTGAAATCAGTAAATATTTTGTTTCCCATAAGAAAATGGTACATCTGGTCCATCACAATCATCTTAGTAAGGCGACAGGCCTGTTTTGTTTTCCAGGAAATTATGATTATTTTGTACATAACCTCCAAGTTCTAGGTTTCGCATTAAAATAAGAAACTTTATTCTGATTTGTGTTTAATTTGCTTTCATGCTGTTGGCTCTTGCACAGTGCAAAGGAGTTCATTCAGTAAAATTATCTCATCTTTCATACTGTGTACACCTCAGATGATATATTGCGTCTCTGATCACCTAAGATTGTCAATTAAGCGTCAATAGTGCCTAACTATGCTTCATCAACACCCACTTTAATCTATCTTTTCCTTAATTATCAGTAGCTTTGAGTCCCCTCAAATTAAACCAATATATTTAACCTTACAGTTTGCAATTTATAATAAAATAAAAATAAACAAAGAAAAATAAAAATTATAATATCAAGGTCAAACTGGTAAAGCTATTCCTTGGTTTCGTGATTTTAAGATTTAACTGTTTTATTTCATTGGTTGAACTATCAAATTCACATATTAACCTCCATTTTCCTAAAGTTGTAATTAGACATCATAAAGAAGGGGAGAAGCTATTTTGTTTGGTCGTTTATGAAACACGACTTCATCACTCAAAATTTCTTCCTTTTGTTTGATTTGATCTATCTCAATCTTATATTGATACCATTTCTAATGATGCTTAGATATTAAGTGAAGGCAAAATATTACTGAAACATACCTATCTGTTTTTAGATCGCAAGTGGCTGAGTTTGGAATGAGGGAGCAATTTCATTGTCTTTTTTACTAAGGTTTGTTCAATTAAATTAATGAATTTGTAATTTCATTTTTATAGTTGTTTTCATACAAATTGTTAGGTTTCTGGTTCAATCTCTTTTGGTACTTGCATCGAATATTTTGTATATTGTTCCTTGCTCTATTTGCAGTTAAGTTGTGTATTCGTCAGTGCTACTATAACAACAGTATTACATACATACGTACATTTTTGGCGTTATTACTAACATGTTTTGTACATATGTTCTCCTGTTTTTTCAGATCGATCATGTGAGGAAAAATTACAAGTATGGATATACTGTGAACATTGGTGGTGACCAAAACCTCAAAATTGATTCCTGATCAGTAACCTGCATTATTGCATTGACCTGCTAACCAAAAGCTTTTTACTCAGATTTTGATCTGTTTTCATTTCAAATATTCATATTCAAATAGTATATGAAAATAATATTTGAATATGAATATGAATATTTCAAATATTATTTTCATATATTCGTATTCAAATATTCATTTCAAATATCCGACCTGATCAGTAACCTGCATTCTTCTTTTTACTCAGATTTTGATCTGTTTTCATTTCAAATATTCATTTCAAGATCCATGGTTTCTCCTTCCCTTTTCTCTTTAATTTCTTTTAGATCAAATGTCATTGTTTGAGAACTTGATCACATTATATTTATTTGCAAATGTTTCTGAATTTCTTCCAATTTTCTAAGTAGCATGGATGCAGATATGTGGATCCAAAATTATCCAACATGGACCTTCTTGCAACAAGCTTACAAGCATCAAATGCGGAAATAAGGAGAGATTCACATCTCTTTTCATTTCATGTGTACTGTTGTTCATTTTCAGAAATATTTGACTACATCGAAGAGGATCAAGACTGACAATGATACTAATTTTTTTTTTGATGTTATAATTAATCAGTTTTTTTTTTCATTTGTTGTTGTTTCTTTTACTAATTAAGGTTGATATTTGCTAACAATTGTATTGAAAAAATATAATTTTTTTTACTATTCCACACCCTGGTTCTATACACTGTTAAATTGAAAATAAAGTTTATGTTATTTATTATATCTATGTATAATCTTAATGTTCAATCTGATATTATGTCTCCGTTGCAACGCACGGGTACGATACTAGTATATATATATAGAGGTGGGTTACGGTGAGTTGCGAAGTAAAACGCGTTTCTACTTCACGCCGTATTTTTATTTTGAAAGTCCAAATGACCGATCCGAACCGTTAGATGTTTAATCCATATTGAAATGTGCTTGGAGACCAAATTTTACATTTTTTGGAATTTTTTTACTATTTATTAAGCATTTTTGAAAATTGCTGTTTTGCTGTGAACAGTAAAAAACAGTAAAATTTTATGGACCATCAGATCAGCGACTTTCAAAATTGCTTAATAAATAGTAAAAATATTCCAAAAAATGTAAAATTTGGTCTCCAAGCACATTTCAATATGGAGAACAAGATGAACGGTTCAGATCGACGTTTTGAACTTAAAAATCGCAAAATATGAGCGTGAAGTAAAATAGTCGCTTTACTTCGCAACTCACCGTAGCCCATCTCATATATATATATATATATATATATATATGTGTGTGTATATATATATATGTATATATATATATATGTATATATGGAGTATGTATAAATTGCTACCGGTAGCACTTCGACCTAAGTGCTTACGGGGTCATGTTTTAGTAATTGTTTTTATTAAAATTCTGCACCATTAAAAAACAGCGATTTCAAACCATCTTAATAAATAGTAAAAAAAGTTCCAAAAAATGTAAAATTTGCTCTCCAAGCACATTTTAATATAGATTGAACATCTAACGGTTTGGATTTATTGTTTGAACATCAAATACGAAGATATGACTCTGTAAGCACCTTGGTCGAAGTGCTACCGGTAGCAATTTAGCTATACTCTATAGATATATATGCTAATTAGACACCATATATAATTTTGATTATTTACCATTTTCTAAACCAAGTTTAGAGGAATTAATTAACCATTACTCCTATAAAAAAACAGAATAAATCAATTTCCGTACAAAAGAAAAGATTCTCAAATGCATGAAATGCAGATAACCAAGTAATGCTGCTAATTATCTGAAACCAAGGAGAGAATTAACTATGCACATTTTCTTTAAAAAAAATAATTAGTTCCATTTTTTTGTTAACATGACATGGTTACTCTGCCACCAAAAATAACTAAAAACCTAGTTATTATTAGACATTCGACAACATTCAATATTCATCCTGATTTGCACTTAATTTGTAGGAAAAATTGTGAGATTGCCACTCAATAACATTGAAATTGGGAGATTGTCACTCCATACTTCAAATTTGTGAAATTGCCACTCAATAACCTCTTAAATCCTAAATTTGCTATTCTTATACAATTCGATCTTATACTTTTTTATTAAAAATAATCTGAAAAATTCTGTTTTAGAATATGTATTTCTGTATTTCCGATTATACCCTTGAAGTAAAATTATGAATTAGAAATGGCCACTGCCTCCTCTCTTCTCTTTCACGCGAGAAAGGGGAATCGCCTCTTCCATCGGAAATCTTCTCTCCTTACCAGAGTCTCTCTCTTAGCGCCATCTGACAGAATCTCTCTCTCGCGCCAGTTCTCCATCGCGCCTACCGCAGCTTCTCCGAATTTGTTACATGGGTTAGGCTTTGCGTGACTCCACCTCTCGCTGGGCTGGCAAGATGAAGTGCCTTGGTGGCCCAGATAGAACCGGTAGTGTCACCATTGTTGGTGCTGTATCTCCTCCTGGCGGTGATTTCTCTAATCCCACCACCACCACAACCCTTGGTATTGTCCAGGTACGTTCAATATTTTATCAAAGCAGGCAGTGTGATATTTAATTTACTGAACTGAGTTAGTTGTATGTGCATATCACCACTAAAGACTTTTTAATCCATCCTCAATTTATATTCTGAGGTGTTTTGGAGTCTAGAGAAGAAGCTTGCTCAGATTCAGATTTAAAATAAGGGGGAATAAAAAATCATCGGTGAAGCTTGTGATATTGCAGGAGATTAATTGACACGAACCATCCTCAATTATATCCAAAAGTACTTCCTGTTACTGATTACTGCCATTACTATTTCATATTCTACTCAACCTTGTAATATTGCAGGAGACAACTAATAAGGGGGAATAAAAAATATACTGCAAAATTATCGGTGAAGCTTTAAAATGTTACAGTTATTTTAGTGTGACTAATTAATTCCTCTATTTGTTTTCAGATCCACACTCGCATGTGCGATCTGATGAGAGGTTGCTTTCTGTGTTCCGTGACGATTTCAAGTATGGTGCAAGCATCAGTCCAGGTGTGTACGACATTCACTCTCTTCGTATTCCCTCAACTGACGAAATTGTCGACCGCATCAATAGAATGCTTGTTGTGCTTGACTGGTCTGTGCAGTTAAGCTTATTCGTGCCCAGCTTGCTGCCAAATGAAGTTCTTCGCTTCTTTCAACAGTTTTGCAGAATTTTCTTCCTTTTTTGATTGTTAGTTTTGTTTTTATCGGATTGTGTCGAGAGGTGTTTATGTTTTTTCATTAATTAGTACTTTTTTACATTTTTGTTTTGATGTTGTTTGTACATTATTTGTTTGTACTCTGGTCAACTCGGAAGGCTCAATAGAGTAATACTGATCCAGGATTTTTATTTGGAAAGCTTGGTTTCTTCTTATATATTGTTTATGTGCAAAACTAAAGTTGTTATGCATGCTTAATCTTGTGCTATCATTATGTCTTTGCAATGTATGTATACTTTTGGTTAGTGTATGTTTATGGTACTAATAAAAGATAAGAAAAAAAATTACATCTATGCAAAGCCTCCCTATATCTGTAACAGTAAAAAAATAAAGAAAAATATCTTTGTATACATTACAAGTAGACTATGATAGAGAAATAAACTTTTCATTTATTCATATTCAAATTAAACTAGTAAAAGAACTAAGAAAAAAACTGACACGAGGAATGTGCAAAATTACAAACAGATCCATAACAGTAAAAACTGACGAAAATATCTTTGAACATAGGCAAGTTGCATCATCTCTTGCTCGTCAAGAGAGCGCAAAAAAGTGCAACCATACTAAACATATTACAATCTTGAACCGGTAAACATCCATACTAAAAATTGAAATAAATATTACAATCTTGCAAAATGACTCATGACAAATATTACAATCTTGCAAAATGACCCCCAAATATTACAATCTTACAAAAGACCCATAACAAATATTACAATCTTGCAAAATAACTCATGACAAGTATTACAATCTTGCAAATGAATGCCAAATATTACAATCTTACTAAAGACCCATGACAAATATTACAATCTTGCAAAATGACCTCCAAATATTACAATCTTACAAAATGACCCATGACAAATATCACAACCTTGGAAAATTTACTTCCATGTGCTTTTAACAGCCTCTGTCAATGATTAAAAAAAAAATTAATTATCCTGAAATAATACAAAGCCTAAAAAATATAGCCCATTTGGCTTTGTAACACTTTAAATGGTAGAAGGACATGTACCAGTAGGTTAAATAGTAGTAGGACATGTACCAGTAGGACATTTAACAAGAGCACCTTAATTGTTCTTTAAGGGTTTGTGAAACGTAAAAGCTAAAGATATAATAGTCAAGGCTTGTTTAGGCTTTAATCATTGATATAACAAAATAAGCATATAGAAACCATCAAATATGTAGCATCTAGCATCACAACTATCAGGATTAGAAATATACTACTCCCGGTCTCTGTGAATTTCACGTGAATTGAAGAATTAAGTCTAATAGAGGAATAAAAGTAATAAATGAGGGAGCACACCTGATCGAACAAAATGATACGGTAGAAGGTGGGATCAAAAAATTTTCTGTTACCGGGTGATGTACCAGCTCCTGGACCACCATGCAAAAACACCACCGGCTGCCAACAAACATCACTTCTAAATTATAGTTGCAAAGGGTAAAAAAAGCTTCGTATCACAAAAATTAAAGAAAACAAACCCTAATCTGGTTCTATTTGATTTGTTCTATTTGATTTGTGCATGATGTTTATGCAAACAAATGCACAATGATAGCTAACTGACTTGGTACCGAAACAGTAAAATGCCCATAACAGAAATTTCAATGATAGCTAACTGACTTGGTACCGAAACAGTAAAATGCCCATAACAGTAAGATGTACTGGTAAGTAAACAGAGAAGAAGAATTGAGAAGAATTATGATTTCATTGATACTTTCACAATTTGATTACAGCTCCTTATAAGGATTGATTACAAGTATTAGTAATCTTCGGACTATGCAGTAATTTTCACCCTCTTCTAATTTTCACTTATTAGTGATCTTCGGTACTGCAATTTCAGAGCAGTTTCACTTATTTAGAATTGCGAAAAAATCAACGAAGGGAAGAAATGCTTACTGCTGCCGAGTTGGTGCCGTACCTTTCGTTGATTACACCCTCGGGAAGAAATGCTTACTGCTGCCGAGTTGGTGCCGTACCCTTCGCTCACCGAAGGGAAGAAATGCGGTGGACGGGAGGAGGCTAGGGTTCTCTAGAGGAAGAGTCTCCTCGTTATGTTTTTGATTAAGGGTATTTTAGGTATTACGTTTTTTGTTTTTTATTTGAAGATTAATACAGTGACAATGGCAATCTCTCAATTTAAGAGGTTATTGAGTAGCAATTTCACAATTTTAAAGTATGGAGTGGCAATCTCTCAATTTCAATGTTATTGAGTGACAATCTCACAATTTTCCCTAATTTGTATATTAACGGTTGAATCACTGTCGGCCCCAAATCAAAGCCCAAGTTCATTTTGGGCTTGCTATCTAAGTTTAGAATTCAATAAAATTCCTTACATAATATAGACACATCGCACTAAGACGTGTCCATGTCATGCAAATATTTGATACAGACACTCGCCCGACACATCTATATAGGGATTAGATAGAGATGAAAATCAATTCATAGTTATCCCATCTGTATTCGATCAATATTAATTTTTTTTTTTGATGGATACAATAATATTCTAATGTTTCTAGATGCAAATAAAAATATTGGAATAATTTAAGTGGATAAAATATAGTTATGAATTTATAAGGCGAATATGGATAAATATCTGTATTTTGTATTACAAAATTTACTTCATAACAAATTTGATCCACTGTACGAAATTTGAACTTTTTTTTGTTTCAATTTCTAATCAATATTTATGTCCATATACATTTTCGTTTTAACATCCGATTGGTTTCAAATCCGTTCAATATCTAATTTTTGTTTATTTTGGTTAAATTTCAACATCTGATTTCGAAAAATAAATTCAGATCAAGTACATTCTGAGAATAATCTATATCAGATCAGGTACTGCTTCGACAACACCACACTGTTTACTTTTATGTTATTAAAATTTGTATAAATTTTAAGAGAGTATTATTATCTATAAGTGAAAGTAAAATATGCCAGATTATATAAATTGTTATATTATTCTATTTCGATATTCTTGCATGACCAATTGCTTTCCATTTCTTTTAAAGTATTTTTTTCATAAATTTACAATTTATTAATAACAAGAAAAAAATCTTTAAAGTGAAAAACTCAAAGTCCTCATAAGAAAATATTTCTTTCTATCTAGCACCTTATAATAAAATTAATTATTTTATGGTAAAATAAACAAATTACCTAAATATATATGTCATGTATTAAGACACCATCATAGGAAATAGCCATAAAACACATAAACGTGACTTATGTGTACAATTCTAAATTTTGGATTTTGAGCTTACGCCATTTTATACAGTAATTATAAAAAAGAATAAGTTTTACTAAAATTTGGAATACAATCATCCAATTATTTAATATTTGCAAATGTTTTTATTCAGATTTCAATGAAGGTGATCTCTCCTATCTGAATGTCAAAGCTTGTGACCACATATACGAAAACTAGTATATTTACCACTAGAACAAAAACTGATTTTATGACAAAATTAGTATAACATGTGTCTTACTAGTTATATTTTATTTTGAGAAAATTTTATCGAATCTTAACAATTATATTCAGTTTTACAATCTGATTTGAAATAAAATGATTCACGATATGAATGACCATGTCAACAATAACCATGCATTGGTTTTTAATCATATAAAATGCATGTGAATTGCTCCTCGCACAACACTAGTGTGAGTGAGCTCTTAAAATGAGTTCAGGTACCTAATTTCTAGGACAAATTAAAATGAAAATAGTGTGTGTGACTTGACAAATTTACAATACATGTTAATATATATACATGAAAATCTAGTGAGGTTTTTTAAAAAATAAAATAAAGTATTGTCATAAACTATTTCCACACCACAATTAATATAGCCAGATAAAAATAAAGTAAATGACAAATATTTTTTTAAACTATTGTCATAAACTAATCAATAATAAGAATAAGATATTGGATGAAATCAATATCTAACTTTTACTTGCAAGTTCAACACAATTTTAGTTGCTATAAGTTATTTAAAACAAAAGCAGAAGTTCAACAACAATGAAGTCAAATACTTATAATCAAGACTAGATGTCATTTCATCAAATACTTATAGTCAAAACTATAGATGTTATTTTATCGCGCAAGAAAGTTGTATAAAAAAATAAAAATAAAACCGTTGATTAATTACTAGTATTAAAACTTCGAGCCTTTTGAAAATTTAAATTGTTGATTTTAATTGTTCTTTTTTTTTACTAAGATTTGTTATTCTATTTCAATGATAAGCTAAATTAAGTTGAAATGGTATCTGAAAACAATCTAACAATATTCTAAATAAGGAAAGAAGCACTTACGGGACCAAGATTCTCCTCTTCTGCATTCAATACATCACCGACCTTAACTAAATAAGCGCCGTTGTATGTGTCTCAATGTGTATTGCACCTTAAATTTGTGTGCTCTAAAAAGAAGCATTGTTCAAATGAACAAGTCTTTCTTGATAGGCTCTCCTGGGTAGTAGTGATTAATGAATAATAATTCTATAATTCTATTCATCTCACGGTATATGCCACTCACATATATATATACAAAAGCTGAGGCATATATTGTTGCATTGTATTCTACATTGTAATTTGGAATTGAATTTTGGAAGCCATCACCAAATATTATTTTCGTGCCACACCTAAAACTCTGGAGTCATCTCTAGCATAACAATTCAAAATCAGTTATAATTCCAATTTCAGACTGTAAAAAAAAAAGATTATATAATTGAAATTTAACAATAATTAGAATGTACGAGATGAATAAAAATAATTAATTGATGGTATTTAGAATAATTAGAATTACAAATGAAAAAATTAGCTAAAAATACTCATATAATTATTGCATGCAATCAATATTAAAAATTAATTAGATAATTAAGTCCTGTAATCTTTCTCTCTACTGTTCCCCTTCTCGACTCCCTCCAAATTGTATCAAATTACATTAAAATTCTAAAAGTTACACAAATTGTCTTTAAATTATCATGCCTCCAGATTAGATATATTTTTTATTTTCTTTTAAATTCCTCGGTCACTATACCATGCATGTCAATGTTTGTGACAAATACAATCTAAATCACTTCACGAAAACGGGAAAACAAAGCTGTTAAATTGAGACGCTGCAATTGAAAGAAGCGGATGCTTAACGAACTCGAAAGATTGACAGACACCACTCGATGAACTTCTGTTTACTGGATCGGTTCAGTTTTCATTCCACTCATTTCAGATGTAGTAGAAAAGATCCCAAGATCAATTTATATTTAGTAGAAAGGATTATTCTAAGATCTGACCATTTCGACTTTTTTCAAAAGTACTTTCGAAATGTTTTAAATTGAGGGTTATGAATAATTAGTAATACTTTTTGTGAAAAAAACCTCTGGGCATAAGAACTTAAAATATCAATTTATAAAGAGACTATCTGCTGATATGAACGGTACTCAATATATAGTATTCCGAGCAAATGAAGAAAATGAAAAAAAAAAACTCATTTGTCAGTAAAAAAAATAATTCGTGCCAACAATTATTTTAAATAGAAATTGAAAAATTGGTATAATTATCTACGGAAGACACTTAAAAATTTGAGTTATTCTCACGTACACCATAATTTTGAGAAAAAATCAATAATTAATTTTCACCATCCAGTCATGTACTCATGCATATAGAAGGGTAATTGATCAGGTAATATATGTTTTTCCTATTAAATGAATTTAAAGCATCCAATAAAAACTTATTGTACTGAAGTAAATTTACAAAAAAATACATATATTTCCCAAGAAATATTTTGCAATTAGCTTAAATATCTATATTTTCTTCGAGCATAAAATTTTATTGAAAACATGTCCGAAAGTATACCGCAACTCTTATCATCACGACAATGTGCAGTCAGCTTAGGTAGTGAGGTTGCCATTTTAATAAAATATGTGGAGCAAAGCTAGAGTGTGATGTGCTCATCAAAAAGGTTTGGTGAGCACAACTCAAAAAGTATATCAGATTAGCTTCAATAACGATGAATCCAAACCGTTGAAATCCATGTATTTCATGAGTGATGCATGTACATATAAAATTTTTAAAGTTTCAAATTTATTTGCTACAAGGTCAAGCGGTCAAATAAATGATGAGAAAATGAACATATAAAATAACTTATAAAACAACTTATTAAATATTCATTTCTTTGACCGCTTGACCTTGTAGCAAATGAATTCGAAACTTTCAAAATTTTACATGTGCATGCATCACTCATGAAGTACATGGATTTTAATGGTTTAGATTTGTCGTTTAAAACCGATCCGATATATTTTTTGAGTTGTACTCACCAAACTCTCTTAGTGAGCACATCACACCATAGCTTTGCTCAAATATGTGACCTTATATCATCATATATGATCAGAAATTAAATTATAGCTTTGTAAAGTATTTTGTACAGAGAACATTTTGAAAGTGCACCGGCTGCTAAATTCAATAAATGAAATATAAATGATGAAAATCAAAAGCATTCAACATGAAGCAATTTTACATTTTATGAAATTATTTTACTATTTTTTATGGATGTTTAAAAATCACTGTTTGTATTCATTTTCAGATTATTTTTATTATTCAAAACAAATTAATATTGCTCTCTCTAAAACCCCAAATTAACTCTAGTCTCGACGAACCCAATTAGTTTAAATTAATTTTATGGTCCATGTAACTGCACACCGTGCTAATTATTTATATTGCAATTTTAAGAACCGGTGTCATGTGTGCACTGTGTAATTACCATGCCTTATTCTTACTAGATGGCCACAATAATGTGACAACCGTACGTTTTAATTTGGAACAAAAATGTGTGATAAAACATATGTTTCACATTCATTGTGGAAAATTGATGATTTTTTAATATCAACGCATGCACATGAAAGTTTCCTAGCTATATAATGTTTTCACCTTTGATTTATAAAATTCATAATTCGATCTACACAACAAAATATTTGGGCTATCAAGTAACTGCCAAAAGAAATATGTTAATATTTTTCTTTCATATTAAAAATTAATATTTTCTTCCAACAACATAACTAATAAATATTTAGATAATGGAGAAAATTAAGTTTAATCATTTTGTACCACATTTCATACTTCTATGCAACCAGGAAACATAAAGAATAGGTTTATTTATAATTCTATTTTAAATTAGAAATATATTATGCTACTAGTTCTCTGATAAATAAATTTGTTTTTATTTATGAATTCAATTTGATTTATTCAATTTCTTTTATATCATACCTAATTTTTAATTTTGATAGCTTGTATTATATTCCCTAACTATATACAAAGTAATAACAAAAAAGTTATAGTTGTGTTGTTCTCTCACTTGAACATTATTATTTGTAAAATAAAGTATAAATTGTTTTAGATTATCATTTATGTGCTATTAATAAAATAGTAGGAAAATATTAGTTAATTCTTAAATGAAAGTAATACACATTGATACAAAATGGCATTATATGGAACAAAAGGAGGTAAAATAGAAAGATGGGTACCACCTAGCAGTTATGAAACTGCCAATTCAAGTTTTTTTTTTTTTTTGAAACAAGTTATTTATAATTGTTTTCTAAATATTATAATGTCAATATCCACATATCATTTTTTATTTCAACTTTTATTGATATGTTAGCTTACCTCACAATTTGTTTCATTTTATTAATTTTAACTTTTTAATTCTTTTACAGAATCTGTATTACTCTGCTACATGACCGTTTAAGATTCTTACTCTGCTACATGACCGTTTAAGCACTACTAGCCGATAAATGACAAAACAAAATCTAGTATCTAGAAAAAAATTATGAATAGATTTGAGCACATGCTGTATTGTGTTTTTCTTCAACAAATATAACAAAAAAAAAACTTGGAATTAATTATTCGGACTGCTTTAGTACTAAATTATAACTAATCGGGTTTTTGAATTTCAAATTTTGTCTAACAATTAATATGAGTTATTTATTACGGCCATGCCGTATTGTGTCAACACAACATCTTTCTATTTATTGTTAAAAAGAAAACACGACAACTATTTCTCGATTACTAGGCCATGATGCTTTGCCTTTTTTCTCTCTATTTGGTCAAATTAATTATGTAATGTAATTTTCTGTGACTTCCTTTAAATCGATTTGGTATCCTGAAATCTTATTTTACAAAATCGATTTTGTAAATATTGCCGTCATTGATAATCTAGATAGAGAAATTTGATTATTGGTATATATATAACTCAGAGTTTTCAAATTTTGAATTATGTCCAACAATAAATGCGAGCTATTTATTACTGTCATGTCGTGTCATGTCAACACGATAGTTTTTTTTTTCTTTAGAGAAAGCACGGTAATTATTTTTCGATTACTAGACCATGTTGTTTTTGTTTTTTTTCTCTCTCTATTTGTATGTGGTGTGTGCTATGTGGTCAAATTAATTATGTAATTAATGTAACATTCTGTAAATCGATTTTGTATCCGGATGTACTTATTTTACAAAATTACATTCAAATGAAGGGAATTCAATTAAATTAGTACGTAAAGTTTTTTTCTTAGTTTTTGTGAAAAAAAGTGATACCATCGTCACTCTTTATTGAAATATTTTAATACATAATTTTGTAGAAAATATAATCAACGATATTGAGATGTTTAATTTTGGCAACATGCTGTAAAATAGTGAATTAAAATCACCATTTAACAGCATGTGGACCGAGTCTAACCAGTACAAACCAATTTGGGGGCCAATTGGTTCAATTGACCGCGATCACACCTAGGGGTGGCAAAAAAGCTCGTAGCTCGTGAGTTAATCGTGATTCGCCCTTGACTTGTTACTAGATCGAGCTGTTAACGAGCCAGCTCGTCATTAATTCAGTTCAGAATTAACGAGTTCAAACTAGGACCTAGCTTGCTCGCCAGCTCGAGAGCTAGCTCGGTTAGGAATCAATTTGTGAGTTTGTATAAATTTGTGTGCATTTTATACTGTCTAAGTCAGTCCAGCTCGGCTCAACTCGGCCTAAAAAGTTTGTAGAATTCATTTTCTTCTTAAAACAAGATCTAATCAGCTCCAGCAAGCTAGCTCGAACTGACTTGTAACGAGTTCAAGTTGAGATTTTAGCTCAGATGTCCTAGATCTAGCTCGCTTGACTGTAACTCAGTCCAAAATTAACAAGCTGAGTTAGAACCTAACTCAAACCGAGCCAGCTCAGTGCCACCCCTAATCACACCGTGTCTATCATTTCATCTGAAATTTGACCCGGCAGACTCTCGTAGACCGCGCAAAGACCACCTGCACAAAACCCACATGTAAACCGCGCATCATCCGTGCGTGAAAAGAACGTGCACCGAGCATGTAGACCAGTTTAAAATAGTTTACCGTAAAACGCGCAAAAAAATTTCTATTAGAAGAGCTGTCTTGATTTATATTCAGTAGTAGTAATTGTCATTTAAATTCAATAGGAGTAATAAGTAAGCTGCGATTTTACTAGTAAGAGAAAAGGAAAATAGAAGAGAAGAAACGAAAGTTGTCAAGAGCATTGAAAGGAAAAATCACAAATAGGTCCCCCCAACTTTTTTCTTTTCTCCAAAAGGAAAGGACGGATATCTAAGAGTTTTAGCTGTTATGTTTATTAGAGCTAGTTTTTTAGAGGTTTTTACTTTTAGATTTTAATTAGAATAAAAATATATATATATCCGTTAAATTATTTTAAAATAGGATTTTCAGTAAATTATAATTTCAAATCCGGAATAGGATTTCTGTGCTATTGTTGATTGATGCCTAGTTCTTGAATTTTGAAATTAATTAATGTCGTGTCTAGTCTCGCAAAATTTTGTGTATTTGTTAAAATGTGAATGCTTGAATCAATTATAATACGTGTGCACGCTTATTTGTATTCTACTAGTACAATCATACCAGTAGAATCGATGTTGGATTTATTAAATGGTGCGCCCGTTATGAGAAACTCGAATTCAAAACATGATTCATTATGAAGAGTTGCTGACCCGTTATGAAGAGGTGCATACCCTTTATGAAGAGGTGCATTGGTTTTATATAAACCCTATCTTTCTGTCTCTTAATATCTCTTTGAAAAACGTGTGAATAGTGAGTTAGTGACAGCCAATTAAAGTGAGAAAAAATGGAGAGCACCAAAAAACACTGTTAATACTTGAAGGTCTTAGGTCGTGGAAAACACAGGGCTTCCGGCTTCGGCTTGTGATTCCTTGCAGAACCAGTAATACTACTACGCTCGCAAGATCCGCTTCCGCACAAAGATTAACGGAGTAATTTGTAAGTTTTATCTGTTAATTTACAATCGATGTTACGATATTTATGACAGGGACCAAAATGAAAGTGTTTATAAACTGAGGGGCTGATATGTTAATCGTAAAGGCCATGATCATTTCCCCTTATCAGGGGGACCGAAATGTAAAATTTGGATATTTTACTGAGGGTTGTTCGGCCGTAAAATGAAGTAAAATCCTTGTTTTGGGCCTTGGGTTTGGTTATTAAATGAATCAAATAAAATGGAAAGCCCACAGAAGAAAACAGAAAATGAAAGGAATAATTTGACCTCATGATCTCATACGGTTTTATAGTGCATGAGAACTGTGTACAATGTAACGATACATCTGTGAAATACATATATAGTCCAACATGTAGTCATATGTATTCAATTCGATAATTTAATTTCTCTATATCCTATTGCATAATTAATTTACGCTAGATATTTTGTATAAGTTAAGATTAAATTATATTTTATGTCTTTATTTCAATTATAATTTGCTAGAAATTCATGATATGAATTCTATGATCCGATTCAATTCATTATGTAAGCGATTGTAATTAATGAACTTTGTGATTCACGATATGAGTCCGAGTCTATGTATCCACTAACTATTGTCAAATTTTTATGCCATAAAGTTTCGTATAGAATTTTTATCTTTCAAAGTTCCTTGTTCATGTTTTTTGTGCCTTTTTTTTATTTTGATGGAGAGGAAAAAGAAAAGAAGGGAAGAATCATAAGAGCGGGTGCATAGTGAGCATTATATATACATGTGACAAATAATTTCTGATACGAACAATTAATAGTTTCAGATCCAATAACATGTGCCTTATTATATTAGATTGGACAAGTATAATTTAATTTAGTATCACAGTGATATTATAATAAATTTGTTATAATACACTGTAACTAGCTAGTTGTTCTAATTTATTTTGAGAAAATTTGAACGAATCTTATTGATTATATTAAATTTTATGAAATGATTCAAATTAAAAGAAAATAATTCACGATACGAATGGCCATATGGTAACAAGATCTTTGTTTTTTAATCAAATAAGATTCATGTAAATTGTTTCTCACACAACTACTCTAGTGTGAGTGAAAATAAAAATACTATGTGTGACTTCAAAAATAAACATACATATTTATATACATAAGTTTGTGCAAAAATTAAATAAAGAGGATTTCTCCACGAAAACAAAAAGTAAATGACAAAGTATTTCTCTTCCATATTAAAATTATATGTTGTTTTTCCAATAACACAACTAACACATTTAAATATTTAAATATTGAAGAAAATTAAAACAATTTCAATAACTATTCTTAACAATTTCCACATATTTTACTCATTTAACAAATTAAAAATCAGATCTAAGCCTCTATCAGTATTAAATTCAAACAGAGGATTCACACATTAAAATAAATCTGCTAGCACGAGTATCTAATCAAGTTAAATAGATTTCGACGAAATTTATGAAAATCCAAAATCCGATTTGCCAACATTATTTGTGTTTTGAAACAAAATTTCTAATGAAGCTCTGATCTAACCATTTAATGCCATATTAAAATAGTTAGTCGTTGCTTTTAAATTTTTGAGTCTTTAAATATTTTTTTTAGAAAAAATAAAAAATAAGTAAACGTATTGTTCTTTCTAATTTTCTCTAAGATTTTTATATTAATAAATTCTGTTTAAATTTAAGGGAGTTATTTTTATATTAAATTAAATATGTCAAATTATATAAATTGTTATGTTATTTTGTTTCAATATTCATCAACCTCATGTATTGAAAAAAACTACATGGGACATTTTATATCTTATATATGCATGACTAATTTCTTTCTATTTCTTATTTCTTATAATGTACTTTCTTTTTTTTTCATGGCAATTCATTAATAAGAATAAATTATTTCTTTCATAAAAATTGAAAAACTCAAAACCCTCATATATAAGAATTCTAAAACTCTTGTTTTAATTATATTAAACGCCTTATAATAAAATTAAATTTATTTTGGTATAATATACAAATTACCTAAATATATATTTCATATATTAGGAAACTATCATTGGAATATTATAGACACAAAATACAACGTGTTTTATGTGTACAACTCTAAAATTTGGATTTTGAGCTTACGTCATTTTAGTAATTAGAAAAATGATAAAGTTTACTTGTATTTTTTTCTTTACTAAAAGTTGGAATGCAAATTATCTAATTATTTAATATTGTAGAGATTTTCATTTAGTTTTCAAAGCCTAAAAGCTCATCTATGTGGATGTGAAAACTTGTGATATTTCATATAAAAAATATTGTCTTTATTACTAGACTAAACAAATTAGTATAACATGCCAAATTATTTATTAATATTATTATTAAATAAAAAATTACAAAAATATCCGTTATTTTCAATTATTGTAATACATAATTTTGTATAAAATATAATCAACGATATTGAAATGTTTAATTTGGAAACATGCTGTCGTGTGGACCGAGTCTAACCAGTACACAACTATTTGGGGGGCCAATTGGTTCAATAGACCACGATCATACCGTGTCTAATCATTTCATCCGAAATTTGATCTGGCAGACTCGTAGACCGCACAAGGACCGCCCGCACAAAATCCACATGTGCAGCGTGCATCAGCCGCACATGAAAAGAACGTGCACCGAGCATGTTGACCAGTTTAAAATGGTTTACCGTGAGCCGGGCAGACACCGGCCAATAAGATATCCTGGTTTTGGTAATTTATCATGTTTGTGATTTTAATTATACGATTACATACTCTCAAATTATATTTACAAAAAAAATTATATTAGATTAATTTTCCAAAACATATTCTAATTTGTTGGATACTATAAATTTGGAAAACAAAATTAAACTATTTAGCTAGCCAAAAAAAAAACTGTGAATAAAAAGTAGGATATTGTAGAGTACCGATCACTTGTGTAATATTTAAATACAAGAAATGCATGTTACGAGGATTAAAATTGTACTAGCAATCCTACTACCGGTACAGACATACAGTATAATTTTGGTATGTGAATATCTCATTGCGTAAAAAGTATAATAAATAGTAAAAAATTGCTGATCCAACGGTGGCTTACCAAACAGTAAAAATCAGAAGCTACCGTTGGATCAGCGATTTTCAAAGTGGCTTAATAAATAGTAAAAAATTTCAGAAAAATGTAAAATTTGGTCTCCAAGCAGATATTAATATGGAGAAGAAGATGAACGGTTCAGATCGACTTTTTGGATTTTGAAATTTCAAATTTCCACCGGAAGCATTTCGGCCCATATGCTAGAGGAAGCGCGTTAGCCGTACTCAGAAAAGAATATTGCTACATGCATAAAATGCAGATAACCAATGCTGCTAATTATTTGAACCCAAGGAAATATTCGACTACGTACGCATCTTTTCTTTAAAAAATAAAAGAAAAAATAAATAATTACACTGGCACTAAAAATATTAAAGAACATTGTTATTATCAGGCTTTCGACTACATCCTGATTTGCACTTAATTTGTACATCATCGGTGAATCACTATCGGGCCCAAATCAAAGTCCAATTTTATTTTGAGCTTGTAATGTAAGTGTAAAATCCAACAAAAATTTTTATATGATATTGCTTTCTCTAAAGTTCAAATTAACTCTCGACTAACCCAATTTGTTTAAATTAATTTTATTATTTCTCTTGCATTGTGAAAATTGAAGAAACGGTGTCATGTGCACTGTGTTACCATGCCTTATTCTTACTAGATGACCACAATAATGTGGCAACCACTTTACTTTGGAACAAAAAAGTGTGATAAAACACATGTTTTACATTCATTGTGTGAAATTGATTTATTAAGAGGAAAGCTAATGAAAGTATTTTGGTTATCAACAGCAAAAAAAAACATATATCTTATTATAGTTATTTCTTATTAAAAATAAAAATATATACTTTCTAATAATAAAACTAACAAAAAATATTTAGATAACGGAGAAAATCAAAATTCACCATTTTTGAAATATAGACAACCAGAATATAAAATAAATAGTAAGATTATTTCTATTTCTATTTTACATTACTAATATATTATTTTACAAATATAAATATCACCCGATTCGCTACCCTTTTTAAGAAAAATTTAAATTGGACCCATTAAATGCTTTAATTTAACCCGAATTGCTATTTAAATAAATTAGCCGTTAATTTCTAAATCTTGTATCTTAATTTTCTCTTTAAATCAAACACAATTAATTTTTTCTTCCCAATTTTCTCTGACAAAACAAATCTGTCTCAAACCTTCCTAGTTTCTTCTGATTTGTTTTTCTTATTCATGAAGCCTGATCATTCACCAATTGTGTGCTGAACTATAAGCCACCATTTGAACTCCACTGGTCGATGGTCGGCACCGTCGGCGAGCTCCGTACTTTGCTAATTGATAGGACATTGGATGATTACGTTGACTGTGTTCGACACGTGGCCACAATTCTGTGAAAGAAATTTGTTCATAAATTTGGTATACATACATAGCAACTCTCAGCAGACTAGTTAGATAAATTTTTATCGTACCGAACTGAACCTGGTCCGGTGCCCAGCTGTAAGCAATTTTTGAATTTCTTTGTTTTTCTTTTTTCATATGTTCATGTCAGAATCTCTAATTCACTTCAGTATTGAAAAACAGAAACTTTTTTTCTTTTTCATGGATAATGTTTCATGATAGTTTGAATTCACACATACTTTTCTGAGGGTCAGCTTTTTGAAATTGTTGTTTTGTTACAGATGGAATATTTGAAATATTTCGTTTTGCTTTATTATTTGTAATTGTTACTATTTTCAGGATTCTGCTAGCGTCATTTTTATTTATTTTTTGTCAGTTGTGGGTATGTAATTTCATTTTAATTTTCTATTTTTATTAGTTCCTGAAATATGTTTATTGTTTTATTTTTAATATATATATATATATGATATTTCATTGTTTTATTTTTAATATATATATTTTCAGATTCTCCGTGTTTTTAAAGCATATGGAAATAGGCTCCTTTTAAAGAAGGATGTGATTGTGGTATTGACTGAAGAAGTCCCTTTAAATGGTGATTTGGACCTTATAGAGTTTTAGCCTAGTAAATCCACACAGAATTGTTATATCAGGATGGAAAAGGGTGGTCTCCTACCAGAGCCCTGAGGCAGAATATATTTTTTTCAGTTAGGAGAGTAATATTGGGTTATA
Source organism: Carex rostrata (assembly GCA_964058875.1). Classification (NCBI taxonomy): domain Eukaryota; kingdom Viridiplantae; phylum Streptophyta; class Magnoliopsida; order Poales; family Cyperaceae; genus Carex; species Carex rostrata. Next base: position 756,681 of record CAXKVT010000193.1, on the reverse strand, counting down.
ATTAAGGGTATTTTTTCTATGTCTGGTATATGCAGAGAGAGGAATTCTTTTTTATGAAGTTTTAAGGGTTGTGTTTGTAATTTTTTGTTTGTTTGTAAATTTGAAATAAAACTTGCATATGATTTGTTATAGTGGGAAACTTTTTAATTGAGAAAATTAGTAAAATGTTAAAGTTGTAGCTCTTAATTGGTAACTCTTTTAGTTGAGATTTGTTGTTAAAATTGTTATGTTTTATTCTTATGTAAGAAGAATAAGAAATTATACAAGCACTTTAGTACAGGCTGATGCTTCATGTTGTATGATAGAGTACCCTTCCTTTGTTGTATCTCACATAAAATTAATTTGCATTGTTTTTATCTTTACTAAATAATTGTTCATATTCTTAAAGTACAATTTTATTCTATATATAATTTACAAGTGGTTTACCATGTTACAATTAACCATAAAACTGTATTGGAGTATTGGTGCCTTTTCCTATTTTTTGTTGTTTGGAAAATTCAAGTAAAAGAAGTAGAAAGAGAACCAGAGTTGTATCAACAAATTTTCCTTGGGCGCCTCTTTTTGGAGGCACACCAGGGCCACAGCTGTATATGTGTATGTGTATGTCCTAATTCTACTTAATATGAAACAATGGTTCAATCAAGGGTTTAGCTAAAACTACTTACATGTTTGAGTAGTTTCATTAGAACATAGAAATGTGGATGCTATGTAAATTATTGTGTACACGAATTACAAGCACCCTCTTGGAGAGCTCTTGAAGATCTGGCTCAATGCAAATCAATTCTCCAATCAATAGCAAGATCACACTTAAAAGCATAATTATTTGTAAATTTTTTATGAATTTGACCTCTCAATGACCACTGACCAGTCTCTTAAAATACTATATTAGTCCACCAAATATAATTTATTTCTTACACCTCTAATTAGATGATTCTTTTTTGTCTGTAATTTGCACACATAAAATAATATCAAAGAGAATCTTGTTCATACGTACTTTGTTAGTATTAGTCATCTATTGTGTCTTTTTATGAAATCAAATAGTGAAAGATTTTATTATCTTGTGTTATATAAATATTTTTATTAAACAAAAATATTTATTTAGTCCCCTCTATACTCAGATCCTAGTTCCGCCTCTGAACACTTACTTAATATTATATTAAAAGTGTAACTTTTTTTGTAGAAAATATAATCAACGATATTGAGATGAAAAGTGATACCATATATCGTCACTCTTTATTGAAATATTTTAATGCATAATTTTGTAGAAAATATAATCAACGATATTAAGATGTTTAATTTTGGCAACATGCTGTAAAACAGTGAATTAAAATCACCATTTAACAGCATGTGGACCGAGTCTAACCAGTACAAACCAATTTGGGGACCAATCGGTTCGATTGACCACGATCACACCTGTAAACCGCGCATCAGCCGCGCGTGAAAAGAACGTGCACTGAACATGTACACCAGTTTAAAATGGTTTACCGTAAACCGTGCAAACACCAGCCAATAAGATCTCCTGTCGGTACTTTACAATATCCGTAAAACATTCATACGATAACATACTCTCAAATTATCATTATTCAAAATTTTGATATTTCAACTTATTACATTTATACTTTTACAATAAAAAATTATACTAGATCAATTTTCCGAAAAAAAGGTCCTAACTTGTAGGATAATATAAAAATTTGAAAACAAAATTAAAATATTTAGCTATCCAAAAAAAATTGAAACTGTGAATAAAAAGTAGGATATTGTAAAGTACCGATCAATTGTGTAATATTTAAATAACGAGGATTACAATTGTACTAGTAAGCCTAGTATTGGTACAATACAATTTTGATATATTAGTCAAGTGTTCGTAGATTGCAACGAGGTTAAAATATTATTTTAATCATGTGATTAATTTTTAAAAATAATTAAATACTCTGGCATTAATTAATGAGATCAACGGTTGAATCAATATCGAAGTTCATTTTGGGCTTGTGATGTATAGGATCCAATAAAAATTCTTAGATAGTATAGAAACATCGAACTAAGTCGTGTCCATAACTCCATGTTATAATTATGTTTGATACAAACACTCTATAACTTATAGGGTTTAGATAGAATTAATTGTTATTCAGTATACTGTCAATCGATTGACCAATTTTTGACACGGCTTGGACACAGGTAGAGATGAAAATCAATTGATAGTTATTGATCCCATCCGTATTCGATCAATATTCAGCTTTCTTATTTTTACGAATACGCTGATATTGGAATAATTTAAGTGGATAAAATATATTTTTGAATTTAGAATGCGAATATGGATATATATCTTTTTTTGTATTACAAAATTTACTTCATAATATAACAAATGTGATATACACTGTACGATATTTGAACTATTTTTGTTTCAATTTGTGAACCATATTAATATCCTTATACATATTTGTTTTAACATTTAATTGATTTCAAAATCCGTTCAATATATATCTTATTTCGATAAATAAAAACAGATCGAATACAGTCTGACCACAATGCATATATATATATATAGAGAGAGAATGGCTAAGCTCAAATCGTTTGTTCCTGGCCTCAGGAACAAACGATTGGGTTCTCCAACTTCCGAAGTTCACACTGCCGATCCAAACCGTTAGATGTTTAATCTATTTTTGTTTCAGTTTGGATCGGCCGTTTGAACTTCGGAAGTTGGAGAACCCAATCGTTTGTTCCTGAGCCCAGGAACAAACGATTTGAGCTTAGCCACTCTCTCTCTCTCTCTCTCTCTCTCTCTATATATATATATATATATATATATATATAGAGATGGGCTATGGTGCATTGCAATGCATAGGCCATGGTGTGCATTGGACCATAAATCACCGATTCAAAGTCCAAATGACCGATCCAAACCGTTCATCTTGTTCTCCATATTAATATGTGCTTGGAGACCAAATTTTATATTTTTTTGAAATTTTTTACTATTTATTAAGCCACTTTGAAAATCGCTGATCCTACGGTGGCTTCTGATTTTACTGTTCCAAACAGTCACCGTTGGATCAGCGATTTTCAAAGTGGCTTAATAAATAGTAAAAAAATTCCAAAAAATATAAAATTTGGTCTCCAAGCACATATTAATATGGAGAACAAGATGAACGGTTTGGATCGGTCATTTGAACTTTGAATCGGTGATTTATAGTCCAATGCACACCATGGCCTATGCATTGCAATGCACCATAGCCCATCTCTATATATATATATATATATATATCGGATAGTGTTTCGACACAGAATATCAAAATATATGAGCAACTATTGAAACAAAATAAATCTAAAATTCCACCAAAAGCCCACTATCAAAATATGTCATATCACATCACAGTATAAAACATAGAGTATCTAGTTTTTTATAGTTAATTTTCAGCTTTTTTTTATACGCAAAGAGTATCTAGATTTATTTTTTTGTATAGATTCAGTAATATCGATACTCATCATGTTGCACTGATTTTTATTTTCTATAGTTTAGTCTAATGAATATTTGTAATTTGAATTTTTTAAATAATATCAGATGATATCCAATGGTTTTTTCTTAAAAAAAAAAATTTGCAACATGATTTATGTATTTTAGAATTTTTCATATTTTTGATTTTTTTTTTCTAAATTTTCAACCCTTTAAATTAAAATATAAAAAAAATGTTTGATGTAACTAATTTAAGTCACGTGATATTACGTTATGTGTAATCATGACGTGACTGTCCGCCGGTATTTTAGTCACGTCATGTGAAAAAAAAAGTCAAGTCACATGATCAAATCACAGCGTGTTTGTCACGTCAAGTTACGGCATGTCACATATTTCCTTTTATACTCTGCCCATAATAATGATACTTAATAACTAATAGTAATTATTTCGGATAAATTAACATCCCCATTAGGTCATAAACCATCAGTCATATATGAGGTTTCACTTGATCACTACAATGGTTGACCGATGATGCAAATATACTCGATTTACTGTTAACTTCTATATCAATAAATTTGCTCAAATTTATAGGGAGTATTATCTTCAAGTCAAAGAAAAATATGCTAGACTATATATATTGTTATAATATTCCTTTTCGATATATATTCATCAGCCTCTTATGTATTAGGAAAAATACATGGGACATTTCTTATCTTATAAATGCATGACTAAATTATTTCTATTTCTTCTGAAGTAACTTTTTTTTTCAAAATTTTACAATTCACTAATAAGAAGAAAATATTTCTTTAAAGTGAACAACTCAAAACCGTGATAAGAATTCTAAAACTCTTGTTTTATGACTCTATCTAGGACCTTGAGTAGAACTAGGGTGCTCTTAAGCTCACCAAAGTTTTGGTGAGCTTAACTCTAAAACTTATCAAATCGATTCCAAATGACGAATCCGAACCGTTGAAATCCGCCTACCTTACGTGTGATGCATCTACATATGAAATTTTTAAACATTCAAATTAATTTAGTATAAAGTCAAGCGGTCAAAATTAGAAGGTTAATAAATTAATTTTAGTGCATTCATTTTTGAACGTTTTTTGACCGCTTGACTTTATACTAAATTAATTCGAATGTTTAAAAATTTCACATGTAGATGCATCACACGTAAGGTAGCCAGGTTTCAACGGTTCAGATTCGTCATTTGAAATCGATTTGATAAGTTTTAGAGTTAAGGTCACCAAAGTGATAAGTTTTAGAGTTAAGCTCACCAAAGCTTTGGTGAGCTTAAGAGCACCCTAGTTCTACTCCTAGGACCTTATAATAAAATTAAATTTATTATTGTAAAATATACAAATTATAGACACAAACACATAAACGTGACTTATGTGTACAATTTTAAAATTTGGATTTTGAGCTTACGCCATTTTATACAGTAATTAAAAAAAAGAATAAAGTTATGCTAAAAGTTGGAATACACGTTATAAATTATTTAATATTAGCACAGATTTTCATTCAGATTTCAAAGCCTACGACCTGCTCTAGCTATTCAGATTTCAAAACCATTTCATTGCACATAAAAGTTTGTATAGAAAAAAAGTTAGAACCATTGATTAATTACTAGTGTTAAAACTTTGAGCTGTCCAAAATCCAAATTATTGATTTCAGTTGTCGTTTTGTTTATAATAAGTTTTGCCTATTTTACTTTATTGGTAGGCGAAAAGTAAGTTATGTGGCAGATTTATATTGCGCTTTTAATATGTGTACTCTTTAATGTAATTAAGACACCACATGAACTCGCAAATTGAGCTAGAAGATTACGAAAAAATGATACTGGTACACCGATATAGTGTCTGATTACACATCTACAAGTAGAGCATAGTCTTAATGAAAAAAAAATTCTATTACAAGAGCTGTCTTTATTTATATTCAGTAGTAGTAATTGTTATTTAAATTCAATAGAAGTAATAAGTAAGGTGCAATTTTACTGTTAAAAGAAAAGGAAAATCGAAGAGAAGAAATGAAAGCTGTCAGGAGTATTGAAAGGAAAAATCACAAATAGGTCCCCAAATTTTTTTTCATTTCTCCAAAAGGAAAGGACAGGTATCTAAGAGTTTTAACTGTTATGTTTATTAGAGCTAGTTTTTTAGAGGCTTTTACTTTTAACTCTTAATTAGAATAAAAATATATATATTTCCGTTAAATTATTTTAAAATAGGATTTTCAATAAATTATAATTTCAAATCCGGAATAGGATTTCTATGTTATTGTTGATTGATGCCTAGTTCTTGAATTTTGAAATTAATTAATGTCGTGTCTGGCCTCGCAAACTTTTGTGTATTTGTTAAAATGCAAATGCTTGAATCAATTATAATACGTGTGCATGCTTGTTTGTATTCTACTGGTACAATCATACCAGTAGAATCGATGTTCTGATCTGATTTCTCGTACACGAATTTTATGACAGGAGCAAAAACGAAATTGTTTATAAACTGAGGGGCTGATATGTTAATTGCGAAGGCCATGATCATTTTCCCCTTGTCAGGGGGGCAGAAATGTAAAATTTGGAAATTTAAATGAGGGTTGTTCGGCCGAAATAAATAAAAATCCTTGTTTTGGGCCTTGGGTTTGGTTATTGAATGAATCAAATAAAATGGAAACTGGGCTGGTGCAAGCCCATATTAGAAAACAGAAAATGAAAAGAATAATGTGGTCTTTTTCTTGGTCATGATCTCATATGGTTTTATTGTGAGAACTGTGTACAATGTGATCGAACACTGTTGCAGAACCGTGTGTCATTAGTTTTTTTTTTTTTTTGTACAAGTATATAGTCGACTTTATATAGTAGTGAACATTTCACAAGTGTTGCACATAAATTTGAAAGAAATATTTTGTGGTTGAAATCAAAATGAAGAATAAGATCAGATTTTATGCATTCTCTTACATCTTATTTTTATATTTTTTTAATCTCTCCGAACAATATATATATAAGAACAAAAGTTGCACAATTTCTAGTATTTAATCTTTATGGTCACATATATTTTTATGTTAAATTCTTTTCATTAATCGCTTAATTAACCCGCATATGGGTTTAATTGATTGGCAGGTAAAATCCTATACATCTGTGAAATAATTCAATAATTTAATTTGCATGTGAGTGAAAATAACCTCTATATCCTATTGCATAATTAATTTACGCTAGATATTTTGTATAATTTAAGATTAAATTATATTTTATGTCTTTATTTCAATTTTAATTTGCTAGAAATTCATGATATGAATTCTATGATCCGATTCAATTCATTATGTAAGCGATTTTAATTAATGGACTTTGTGATTCATGACATGAGTCCGAGTCTATATATCCACTAAATATTGTCAATTTTTTATGCCATAAAGTTTCGTTTAGAATTTTTATCTTTCAAAGTTCCTTGTTCATGTTTTTTGTGCCCTTTTTTTTATTTTGATGGAGATGAAAAAGAAAAGAAGGGAAGAATCACAAGAGGTGTGCATAGTGAGCATTACATATACATGTGATAAATAATTTCTGATACGAACAATGAATAGTTTCAGATCCAATAACATGTGCCTTATTATATTAGATTGGACAAGTATAATTTAATTTAGTATATAAATTTGTTATAATAAATTTGAACGAATCTTATTCATAATGGCCATATGGTAACAAGATCTTTGTTTTTTAATCAAATAAGATTCATATAAATTGTTTCTCGCACAACTACTCTAGTGTGAGTGAAAATAAAAATAGTATGCGTGACTTCAAAAATAAACATACATATTTATATACATAAGTTTGTGCAAAAATTAAATAAAGAGGATTTCTCCACGATAACATAGTGAGATAAAAAAAATAAAGTAAATGACAAAGTATTTCTCTTCCATATTAAAATTATATGTTTTTTTTCAATAACACAACTAACACATTTAAATATTTAAATATTGGAGGAAATTAAAACAATTGCAATAACTATTCTTAACAATTTCCCCAAATTTTACGCATTTAAAAAATTAAAAACCAGATCTAATCCTCTATCAGTATTAAATTCAAACAGAGGATTCACACATTAGAATAGATATGCTAGCACGAGTATCAAATCAGGTTAAACATATTACATCCGACAAAGATTATGGAAAATTCAAAATCCAATTTGCTAACATTATTTGTGTTTTTGACACAAATTTTTTAATAAAGCTTTGATCAAACCAATTAATGTCACATTAAAGTAGTTAGTTGTTGCTTTTAAATTTTTTAGTCTTGAAATTTCTTTTTTAGAAAAAATAAAAAATAAGTAAATGTTTTGTTCTTTCTAATTTTCTCTAAGGTTTTTATGTCAATATATTCTGTTTAATTTTAAGGGTGTTATTTTTATGTTAAATTATATAAATTGTTATGTTATTCTGTTTCGATATTCATCAACCTCATACATGGGACATTTTATATCTTATATATGCATGACTAATTTCTTTCTATTTCTTATAATTTACTTTTTTATTCATGGCAATTCATTAATAAGACTAAATTATTTCTTTCATAAAAAATGAAAAACTCAAAACCCTCATATATAAGAATTCTAAAACTCTTGTTTTAATTATATCAAACACCTTATAATAAAATTAAATTTATTTTGGTATAATATACAAATTACCTAAATATATATTTCATATATTAGGAAACCATCATTGGAATATTATAGACACAAAATACAAACGTGTTTTCTGTGTACAACTCTAAAATTTGGATTTTGAGCTTATGTCATTTTAGTAATTAGAAAAATGATAAAGTTTACTTGTATTTTTTTTTACTAAAAGTCGGAATGCAAATTATCTAATTATTTAATATTGTAAAGATTTTCATTCAGCTTTCAAAGCCTAAAAGCTCATCTATGTGGATGTTAATTAAAACTTGTGATATTTCATATAAAAAGTATTGTCTTTATTACTAGACTAAAAAAATTAGGATAACATGCCAAATTATTTATTAATATTATTATTAAATAAAAAATTACAAAAATAACCATTATTTTCAATTATTTTAATACATAATTTTGTAGAAAATATAATCAACGACATTGAAATGTTTAATTATGGAAACATGCTGTCATGTGGACCGAGTCTAACCAGTACACAACTATTTGGGGGACCAATTGGTTCGATAGACCACGATCATACCAAGTCTAATCATTTCATCTGAAATTTGGTCTGGCAGACTCGTAGACCGTGCAAAGACCGCCTGCACAAAACCCACATGTGCACCGTGCATTAGTCGCGCATAAAAAGAACGTGCATCGAGCATGTTTACCAGTTTAAAATGGTTTACCGTGAGCCGCACAGACACCGACCAATAAGATATCCTGGTTTTGGTCATTTATCATGTTTGTGATTTTAATTATACGATTACATACTCTCAAATTATATTTACAAAAAAAAATCATACTAGATTAATTTTCCAAAACATGTTCTAATTTGTTGGATAATATAAATTTTGAAAACAAAATTAAACTATTTAGCTATCCAAAAAAAAAATGTGGATAAAAGGTAGGATATTGTAAAGTACCGATCACTTGTGTAACATTTAAATACAAGAAATACATGTTACGAGGATTAAAATTGTACTAGCAAGCCTAGTACCGGTACAGTAAAATTTTGGTATGTGAATATGTGATTGCGTAAAAAGTATAATATATTTTTTATCCCAACAAACGGTTTAATAGTAAAATCATTTTTTTTTATCTCAGCAAATGGTGGCATGTCACTTTGTATATATATTGAAATAAATAAGATATCTTTACCCAATCGATACAATTTTGAATTTTTGATACATGCATGGTTGCGTAAAAATATAATTGGTGATATCAAAATGTTTTAAATCATAATTTTTTGGTTTAGATCGTACGCATGGACCTCAATGGCTATTTTTAATTTTTGGTATGTGAATATCTGATTGCGTATGTGAATATCATAAAATTGTACTAGCAATCCTAGTACCGGTACAGACATACAGTATAATTTTGGTATGTGAATATCTGATTGCGTAAAAAGTATAATATATTTTTTTATCCCAACAAACGGTTTAATAGTAAAATCATTTTTTTTTATCCCAGTAAATGGTGGCATGTCACTTTGTATTGAAATAAATAAGATATCTTTACCAAATCGATACAATTTTGAATTTTTGATACATGTATGGTTGCGTAAAAATATAATTGCGTAAAAATATAATTGCGTAAAAATATAATTGGTGATATCAAAATGTTTAAAATCATAATTTTTTGGTTTAGATCGTACGCATGGACCTCAATGGCTATTTTTAATTTTTTTTTTCTATTTATTAAGATGATTACAAAAATTTAATGGTCTGAAAACAACGATATGGTAAATACTTAATAAATAGTAAATAAATTTAAAAAATGTAAAATTTGATCTGCAAGCATATTTTAATATATCTATCATGTTAAACGGTTTGGATCAACTGTTTAGACTTTGAAAACTTTGAAAATATAAGGTATAATTCAGTGTCATGAAAAAAGAGTGTAAGTGGATCCCTCCTCTTATATTAATTACACATATTTATACTCTTGCTTATTTACCATTTTCTAAGTAAAGGTTGGAGGAATTAAGCGGTACTCCTATAAAAAAAATATCGATTTTCCTTACAAAAGAAAAGATTGCTAAATGCATAAAATGCTATAACACCCGATAAATTTAATATTTTATTTTCTTGAAATCATTATGGACTTACATGTAAAATAAGAAAACATAAAGGATTAAAATGTAAAAAGGTAACTTAAAGAAAAGAAAAGAAACAAAGACCAACGTGGCACAATTGCTAGTTACCACGCGGTCCATGGGTGTGCTCCACCGTGTTCTCTCTAATTGACTTTAATTCAATTAGATAGGGGATCAGACTAAACCGAAAAACAAAGAAAAGGAAAAATGGAAGAAAAAAAAAAGGGGGAAAAGAGATATCTTGATAAAAATTCTTATTCGATTATATATTCGATTGGAATTCCGACTACGTCGCGCTGATTCTGAATAGTCGTGGTAACTCGAATTGGATTTCTGTACTGATTGCTATAAGGTAATCGAATTTCTCTATAATCTGTGTTTTCGAGTTGTGTGGTCAAATTGGACGTTTGAATTGAGTAGTGGATTATGATGACATATCTAACGGGATAGTGGGGCTGATGTTCGAATTTGATTTGTGAAATGATGTGTATTCTGAAAATTTGTGAAATGATATTATTATGTGAAATTTTTAAATAGATAAAATTTAAATGAAATGAAATTAACAAATTGAAGATGCAAGCTAAAATCTTGTGGGAATTTAGTTGAAAACATATTTAAAGGTGTATTTTAATTGATTTGCCTGAGGTCCCTTTTCTACCTATATGAGTTCAATCGAATCTGAATCTAATGATTGTTTAGTAATTTAATTATTGGATTATTGTTGGTTTATAACTGAACCCGAACAGTACCTTTTGGTACCGAGGCCCACTTTTCTTGTTGGGGTTATTTTAGTATCTTTTTCTAATGTGTTGTTAAGTAGTTTGCGGGGTATTGAAGTCATATGAAAATAGGTACCTATCCGTACCAGTTTAAATGGGTTACCATGGTACATCCATATAAACTTTTGGGAGCTTGTTTTTAAATAAAATCAGACAATGAAAGTATAATTTGTAAAATACCAATGAATTGGTAAAACCAACTTGTCAGAGGGGCCTCAGTGCAAAGTTACATATATAATAAATTGCTAGCTGGAAACTCTATAAATGAAAATTGTAAACATATTTTGGATTGTTTAAGAAATTATTTAAAATAGATGAATAGAAATAGGGTTTTGAAACCAAAACTGAAAATTCGGATTTGGTCTTGGACTTGGATTGCTTGAATTTAAATGAATCATGATTACTATAAATATGCTAATTATATATATATGGATTTGCCTGATACTAATGTAGTATCGTATGAAATATAAAATACTTTATTGATATATGCATTGATCAGAATATATATATTATTCTCATATAGGCATAATTAAGAAAGAGACTCATGATACAGAGTGTCCAGGAAGAACGGATTGCTAGCGACCTCACCTGTTGCCCTACGATATGAGGTGCGAGGTTATTGGATTAGTCTGAGATTCATAACTAGGAATTAAATCGTAACTCGCTGTGCATTTTTAATATTTGATTGACTGCATTGATTGAACTGTTGCATCATATGCATAGCCCAATACAACTGAAACTAAATTACAGGTAAGTCTGTTGACTGTCATGTTGATATTGTTTATCGATTGTTTGATTCTTATTGTAAATGATTGATTGAGACCACAGTGACTGAAATTGAATGAATATGAAATACTGTAATCCTTGAACCTCCATATAGTGGAGAAAAAGGATTAATATATCGTAAAGTCTAGCTAGCTACTAGACTTTACTCCAGGACCCTTATGCGCATATGGTGAATGGCCCCAACTGAATCCAGTACCGGTTGGATAGGGGATATTGAATAAATGTGAATTGTGATTGTGAAACTAATGAACTGTGGTAACTGTCTTATCATTTATTTTCTTTCAGATAATGACAGTATTGTAATATTGTTTTCCATATTGGTTCTGTTAATAATATGTCAGAATAGTTAGAATGGTATAAGCCCTGACACGACAGATACATGTTATAGTATCTTTTAGTGTTACTAGACTATAATTGTAAAGTTAAGAAACCAAATGTTACCAGATTTAGTAGTTCTAAAGATAGGTCTCAAACATTACCTGACGTTATGGTTTTAAAAGATTTTGACCCAAACCATTTATTCTGATAAGATTCTTAATGTTCTAATTTAATTATGAAATATTTGTTATTCAATTGGATACTGTTATTGAGCATTTGCATTCTTCATTATGAAATAAACTGGTTGTTTCTCGTGCGGTGATTTCATTCTGAATATGGATTTCCTTCGAATCCAATAATCTGAGTGGCAATCAGCATTGGGAAATAATTTATTATTTCTCACTCGTTTCCCCTTGTGGGTTACAAGTTTATTATACGAAGATAAAGAGCGCTTCTGGGTAATATTTGACAGCAGGGCCACCTAAAGGTATGAGATTTGGGTTTATTATATCTGACAGTGTGCAGAGAATATATCTCTAGCATCATCCACTATAAAATGTCAGATAATTATTGTAAATAAATTGGGATGTGACAAAAATAATGGATGCTATTGGCAATGCATAAAAAGATCCATGCCTTATATTACGTATATTGTTATGGTAAATAGACGCGGTAATAATCGTCGCACCTCCAGATCGGGGGTGTGACAAATGCAGATAACCAATGCTGCTAATTATTTGAACCCAAGGAAATATTCGACTACGTACGCACCTTTTATTTAAAAAAAATAAACAAATAATTACACTGGCACTAAAAATAACAAAGGACATTTTTATTATCACGCTTTCGAATGCATCCTGATTTGCACTTAATTACTACATCATCGGTTGAATATTAATCACTATCGGCCCCAAATCAAAGCCCAAGTTCATTTCGGGCTTGTCATGTAAGTTTAAAATCCAACAAAAATTCTTATATAATATTGCTCTCTCTAAAAGCTCAAATTAACTCTAAACGAACCCAATTTGTTTAAATTAATTTTATGGTTCAGGTAACTGCAAACCGTGCCAATTATCTCTCTTGAAATATGAAAATTGAGGAACCGGTGCCATGTGCACTGTGGTATCATGCCTTATTCTTACCAGATAGCCACAATAATGTGACAACCATCTTAATTTGGAACAAAAATGTGTGATAAAACATATGTTTCACATTAATGGTGTGAAATTGATTTATTAAGATGAACGCTATATAATGAAAGTATTTTGGTTATCAACTGCAAAAGAACCTATATCTTATTATAGTTCTTTCTTATTAAAAACAAATATAACTTCTAATAATAAAACTAACAAAAATTTAGATAATGGAGAAAATCAAAATTCATCATTTTTGTCACACATTTCATAATATAGACAACCAGAAAACAAACATAAATAGTAAGATTATTTCTATTTTTATTATAAATTAGTAATATATTATTTCACAAACATAAATATCACCCGATTCGCTACCCTTTTTAGACAATTTAAATTGGACCCATTAAATGATTTAATTCAACCCGATTTGCGATTTGAATAAATTAGTTGTTAATTTTGAAATCTTGTATCTTGATTTGTTTTTTAAAATCAAACACAATTAACCTTCTTCTTCCCAATTTTCTCTGACAAAACAAATCTGTCTCAAATCTTCCTAGTTTTTTCTTATTTGATTTTCTTATTCATGAAGCCCGATCATAACATCAATTGTGTGCTGAACTCTTTGATAGGGTATTGGATGATGACGTTGATTGTGCTCGACACGTGGCCACCATTCTGTGGAAGAAATTTGTCCATAAATTTGGATTTCTTTGTTTTTCTTTTTTCATGTGTTCATGTCAGAATCTCTATTTCAATTCAGTATTGAAAAAAAGAAACTTTCTTTTTTTTTCATGGATAATTTTTCAAGATAGTTTGAAATCTACACAGACTTTGATTCTAGTATTGAGTGAGTATTTTTTTTTTGTTTTAATAAGTTGTAGGAAATAAATGTTTCAGTAAATGAAATGGGTATTTCTATCTTTTTTTTCAAAAAAAAAATATAAATATCTAGTATACTCAGACTTCCATTCTGACATGTAATATTGTTAATTTTGAAATATCTGACAGTTTTCAGTTTCCATATTTTTCCTGATGGTTTGAATCTAGTCTATTTAAAATATAGAAATGTCAGATTGAAATGAACGACTCAGATCCCATGCATTCTAGTTTCGCACTTGGATATGAATTCATTTTATTCTAACTTATTGTGTATGTATATATATATATATAGAGGAGGGTTCAAATGCCTCCATTTTTCGTGCCTCCATCATGCCTCCATTTTTTAGAACTTTAATAACTCAAAATTTAAGCTTTAAAAGTCAAAATAAAACCGTTAGATCGATGTGATCTATATTATTTTCTCTATATGCTCATAAAAAATTATTACATTTCAATTTTGTTTTTATATGAATCAATAAGTTAAAAAATCAACGTCTAGAAATTATCCACATTAGTATGTTTTTTATAAGTTCTTGATGACAACCAAAACAAATTTGAAATGCCATAATTTTTTACGCGTGCATAGATAAAATGATGTAGATCATATCCAACGGTTTTATTTTAACTTCTAAGTTTTAAATTTTGAGTTATTAAAGTTATTAAAAATGGAGGCATGGTGGAGGCACAAAAAATGGAGGCATTTGAACCCTCCTCATATATATATATATAGAGGAGGGATCGGATTACACCGCTTTTTTGGTGACATCGTGTGACAATGTCCATTTTCGAAATTTCAAAATCCAAATAGTCGATCCAAACCGTTCAATATGATGGATATATTAAGAGTAACATGGAAATCAAATTTTACATTTTTCTGAATTTTTTTACTATTTATTAAGTATTTAACAAAATCGCTGTATTCAGACCGTTGAATTTTTGAACCCCTCTGAATAAACCCAAAAAAAATTCAGAAAAATGTAAAATTTGATCTGCAAGCACATTTTAACATATCCATCAAGTTGAACGGTTTGGATCGACTGTTTGGACTTTGAAAATGGACAGTGTCATCCGATGTCACCAAAAAACGGTGTCATTTGATCCCTCCTCATATATATATATATATATATATATATTTATCAATTTCTTTTGTACTTATTAATTACAGAAGTACTGTATTTTTAATAATATGCAAAATTGGAAACATTTATATGTGAATTTAAGCATATTACTGTAGAAATGTAAAAGAAAATCATGACACAACCGGATACGTGACGGTACAATTCAGTCATAGCATGACATGTGTATTGTTTATGTGTCATGATTCGCATGTACCATATCGTGATTATTTTTTAGAAAATTAACACGGCACGACACATGAACTAGTGTGATCATGACATAACACGTGAACTAATATGGTCATGACATGGTACGTGGTCACGCGTGTCACGTGTAATCAAGAACTGACGGATCCATACAGGGATTGGGGTAGGCAAGTGTCTACCCCTGAATTTGAATTTCTTATTTCGATTTAGTGTTAATTGTTCAATGTGTCTATCCCTACTTCGATGTAGTGCCTACCCGCAATCCGATTTAGTTTGATTTTTGAACTCATTTCTTATGAGTTTTGATCGATTCTGCATATTTTGTTGTTTTCAAATTTGCGATACTCTATTTTGTAAATAGAATGGAAGAGAATAAGAGAACAAGAAAGGTCTGGCAATGGATCATATTATTACAATTCTAAGAAAATAGGTCGGACAAACTTTTTGTGTCTTTTATTATTCAATACTTATATTTTGGTTAAATTTTTTTATCTAAGTTTTGACTTCAATATACTAATTGACTGACAACAGTCCCACACTGAGTTGTACCAAACAAATTTTTAATTAGCTTAGCAAAAATATTTCAATGTAGTGTCAATCAATTTTATGATTATAGCATATTTTATAATAAACATAGTTATAAGGATTGACTTGTAATTGTGTACCTGATAAAGTCAGTGGATTTCAATTCAATTAGTTATTTGAACCCAATAAATGCCCCCACCCTGATACAAATTCTGAATTCGCCCCTATTCAAGATTGTTAGATTCTGATCACATAATGAATTATGAATAAATTAACTTTAATTACAAAGAAAAATAGATAACATAACTAAGCATGTGGTCACGACAAGTCATATTTGAACGCAACATATGTAGTGTGGTCACATCGTAACTAACGTGTCGTGATTATTCATTTAAATTTAATCACAACATTATACGGCACATAAAAAAATAATTTAATTAAAGTACATCACAACACGTGACCAAATTACAATATAACTAGTCACTACATTTCAACACAACACGTAACCAAATTACAATATATAACTAGTCATTACACAGCATGTATTTACCTCCCTATCTACTCTAAATTTAGTTTTATTAATTTTGCAGCCCAGCTTACTGCTCTTGCAACTTTGGAAAGAGATTATTGCTTTTGAAACTTGGAAACTCTCTCAGATTTTGGAAACAATCTCACGGAGAATACGGAGTCTGATCTTTGATAATTTCGTGATTTCGTCTCTTTTTGTTTTGTTCGCAAATTTTGTTTACTTTTCCCCATAGTTTTTCGCTTCTTTTTTTGCTTCGTTCTATTCTGGGTTTCTTGCTCAACTGGACGCGCTTCAATGGATGGCGGTTGCATTGATTTTGATTTGGGTGGCGCGAAGAGGATAAAAGGTTTGCGTGCTTTTCTTCTTCCTTCTGTCGTCTTCATCAATCCCATTGTCTCTTTGAGTCTCATTGTTTGATTACAAATCGATTGAAAGTAGGTTGTAACTAACAAGTGTGGTTAAAGAAAAACCCTAAAACCCGAAATCCTAAATCATAAACCCTAGTCCCGAACCCTTTTACATGTTGAGATTTCTGCTTTGCGACTGTACACCAATTGCGCGTAGCTCAAAAAAACCTGTAAAAGTAAATTCTGTTTTGACTTTTTTCTTTTTGCTTCTATTTGTTTCAGTAAGAGAGGGTACGTGCAAGTCTTCCCCCATAGAAATACCATGGATTGCACTGAACATCTTATCTTTCCTCCAGGCACATCTCTATCTCTCTCTACTGCAGTGGTTTCATCTAGTTTAGTATAGGGTTGTCATATGGCACCAGTAAGATCATGTAATGGTAGTATAAGTGAAAATGCTATATTTTGTGCAAAAAGCACACACTATTTGATGTGAGGAAAACAATTATCGTTTGGGATTTGCAAAAATCATGCTGTTTGTTGGGGAATAATATGGTGGATTCTTTACTTGAATTGTTTCTTTGTTATACAATTTTTCCCCGATCATTATCTTTCATGATACCGTTGGTTCATTTCAATTTTTTCATCGAATAATTTACTGTGTTTTGGTTTTACATGAATATGATGAAAAGAAAGAAGAAATCAGAACAAGGGAAAACTTTTATAAGAGAGAATACCAATTATTTTGCTCCTTGTTAAACTGAGATAAATACAGTAAAATACGAAGGCCTATATTCATTTTATTTTCATGATTCCTAGAAGCTTTAATTTGTGTTAGTTATGTTGAGTAGGGACACTATATTGAAACTAATTTTATTACTCTCTCAAGATATTCTTACAACTTTACTACTTAATAATCTAACCTCCAAGATTACACCCTCTACTACTTATATTATCCTACACCTCCAAACTACTACAACACTCTACTACTTATATGATCCAAGATTGCTTTCTTGCTTTGATGGTGAAAATGAGGAGCAAGGCACCCTATTTATACTTGCTCCATGAGAGCCAAAGAAACATCTAGACCTAAGATATTTTTAGGCTCTTCTAGATTTTCCTACATCTTACACTACAAGATATTTTCTTTAATAGTTTCTAGATCAATCTTGTAATTATCTAATTGGGCTTGGGCCTCTTTGGTGCTGACTTCAACAAGTTATGCTTCTTTCTATGAGTAGAACAGTCATGTTTATGTAATTAATGAAAATATCAATAAATTGTGGGTTCTTTTTGGAAAGATTACATGCAAATATCTTAGACAAGCTAATATGTTTGCAATACGTGAAGGTGCCAGACGTGCTATCTTTGGGTAGTTGTTCCAAGTACTTGAATGGACTCTTCAACTCGATCGGATGAGGTTTGGAAGGAACTCTATATGCGGAGGTGGCGGGATCTACCTAAAAACAATATAATGTCAATTTCAAGGTCAGGTGATATTTGTTGGTTCGAGAACTTATTTGCGCAAATGTGTGTTAAGAATATCTTGGTTTTGAAAGGTCAGACTGAGAAGAATGTTTTTCTGTAAATTAGATTTTTATTAATAAGAAAATTGCTCCAGTTTGTCATGTTTTTATTGGATGGTTCATACTAATTTAATCAGATGGTTATTGCTACGTACTATTGAAATTTCCTGTAATGAAATGATAATGACATAAAACTAATTTTATTATGATTCATATTTATTACTGAATATTTTCTGACTATAGTTAGGAATTAGTTTTAAAAACAAAGCAATCATTTCCTAGCTGCCTTTCTTAATGGGATGGTCAAAATTAAGTACTGAATATTCTCTAATAAAATATGGTGTACTTGAGAATATTCATATTTTAAATTTCGCTGGACATTGAACCCGTAACTCTCATATTTAGGACCATAACTCAATATTTTTGCAGTTATTTCAAAGTAGATTTTGCAGTTTGATCAAATATGTTTAACATGTAAATTTTTTTTTTTTGTTAATATTGACTTTTTACCTTTTTAAGTAACAACATTGTTCTATTAGTAGCATTATTTTCCCATTTGATTGAATTCAAGTTGTACTACAACTGGGCTAACAAGGTAGTGAATGAACTTGGCTATATAGAGGTATATATGTGCTGATGCTAGATAAGCTGCATTAAGTAAACTTTTGTGTAACATGCCAAGGACCAATTGAGAAAAACCAAATGTATAATAAACAACATTTTCTCAGTTTTTAATTTCTGATGCAGGGATGGAAGACTGCATATAGTAAAGAGCACAAACATCAGGAGGCATTCATATGTAACATGCTTGCTACACATTCTAAAATATTCATGTCTAACATGCTTGCTACTGTCGCAGAATCTGAACCGCTGCTTCATTTCCAGTATTTGCGATCAATCCATGATATGGAATGCCTAAAAGTTTGATTTTAAGATATATTTTTATATTTCTTCAGAAAGAACATCAATGTGGTGTTGAACCTGCTCGGGTTGCACTATACTTTCTTTCATTTGGGTTTACCTGTAAGTTGTTTCTCAAATGTTTTTTTCTTCCTTGGTTTTAATAGAGCATTATTTGTTGAACTTTGTTTTCATTAGGAATAAATTACAGATTTGGTTTCCCAAGTATCACTCAAACCCCTGTTTGGTTCTTATAATTTCCAAATTTGCATTATGCTCCATAAATTTGGCAATTTTGCAAGTTTGGTCTGGAAGGTCATATCTAGTTGAAAGATATGGACTAAAAAGACCATTATATAATTTTTTTTCTTTTTCTTTTTAGTGGCTTATTTTGGAAATGTGATCATTTTGTTACTAGAAAAAAAAATTTCATTATAATATCTTTGAAAGTACTTAGTAATTTGGTTATCTTTGTTGGATTATGTTAAATTATTGCAGCTTAAAGATCTTAGAAAGGTTCTTGCAAGTTGCCATGTGTCAGACAAAGAGGTATGTGTGAGCTGGGGCTTATGCAGGACACGGGAGTTCGATTTCTACATACCAGAAGAGGAGCACTATCGCACTACTTGTTTGGGGTGGATTGCTGACAATGATGTTGCACTTCTTCATATGCTTAAAGAACAAGACTACTATAAACTATATAATGTCAAGGTTTCATCAAATGTTCCATCAAATGAGTGAGAAAAACTTGTGTTTTACAAATAGTTTCTTGTACTTTATTTTGGTTGTGGTTTTCTATTGCTCTCTGGATTTTGGTATGGACATCTAATATTTGATCAACATATATATCATTAGATGATCTCATACATCTTAGACTTTTTCTCATTTGAAGTTTACAATGCTTTAATTAAGTAATAGTTTCTTGTACTTTTCTGATGTTGGAGTTGTATAGAGACATGGTTCTTTTGAAGGAAATAGGGAAATGGATAGTAAAACGATAACAAGAAAGGGAGTTTTGCTTAATATATAACAGTATTGATTATTTTATTTTTCATGTCATAGAGATGTGCGTACATTAAGTGCTCGGCTATATATATATATGGAGTATAGCTAAATTGCTACCGATAGCACTTCGATCTAAGTACTTACGGAGTCATATCTTAATATTTGATGTTCAAACAACAAATTCAAACTGTTAGATGTTCAATCTATATTAAAATGTGCTTGGAGACCAAATTTTATATTTTTTGAATTTTTTTTTACTATTTATTAAGATGGTTTGAAAATTGCTGTTTTTATTAAAATTTTGTACCATTAAAAAATAGCGATTTCAAACCATCTTAATAAATAGTAAAAAGAATCCCAAAAAATGTAAAATTTGGTCTCAAAGCATATTTTAATGTTGAAAATCTAACGGTTTTGATTTATTGTTTGAACATCAAATACGAAGATATGACCCCGTAAGCACCTCGGTCGAAGTGCTACCGGTAGCAATTTAGCCATACTCTATATATATGCTAATTAGACACCATATATAATTTTTATTATTTACCATTTTCTAAACCAAGTTTGGAGGAATTAATTAAGCAGTACTCCTATAAAAAAAAAGAATAAATCAATTTCCGTACAAAATAAAAGATTCTCAAATGCATGAAATGCAGATAACCAATTAATGCTGCTAATTATCTGAAACCAAGGAGAGAATTAACTATGCACATTTTCTTTAAAAAAAATAAATAGTTCCATTTTTTTGTTAACATGACATGGTTACTCTGCCACCAAAAATAACTAAAGACCTAGTTATTATTAGACATTCGACAACATTCAATATTCATCCTGATTTGCACTTAATTTGTATATTAACGGTTGAATCACTGTCGGCCCCAAATCAAAGCCCAAGTTCATTTTGGGCTTGCTATGTAAGTTTAGAATTCAATAAAATTCCTTACATAATATAGACACGTCGCACTAAAACGTGTCCATGTCATGCAAATATTTCATACAGACACTCGCCCGACACATCTATATAGGGATTAGATAGAGATGAAAATCAATTCATAGTTATCCCATCCGTATTCGATCAATATTAAATTTTTTTGACGGATACAATAATATTCTAATGTTTCTAGATGCAAATGAAAATATTGGAATAATTTAAGTGGATAAAATATAGTTTTGAATTTATAAGGCGAATATGGATAAATATCTGTATTTTGTATTACAAAATTTACTTCATAACAAATTTGATCCACTGTACGAAATTTGAACTTTTTTTTGTTTCAATTTCTAATCAATATTTATGTCCATATACATTTTCGTTTTAACATCCGATTGGTTTCAAATCCGTTCAATATCTAATTTTTGTTTATTTTGGTTAAATTTCAACATCTGATTTCGAAAAATAAATTCAGATCAAGTACATTCTGAGAATAATCTATATCAGATCAGGTACTGCTTCGACATCACCACACTGTTTACTTTTATGTTATTAAAATTTGTATAAATTTTAAGAGAGTATTATTATCTATAAGTGAAAGTAAAATATGCCAGATTATATAAATTGTTATATTATTCTATTTCGATATTCTTGCATGACCAATTGCTTTCCATTTCTTTTAAAG
This sequence comes from Carex rostrata, assembly GCA_964058875.1. Classification (NCBI taxonomy): domain Eukaryota; kingdom Viridiplantae; phylum Streptophyta; class Magnoliopsida; order Poales; family Cyperaceae; genus Carex; species Carex rostrata. The sequence goes on along the minus strand of CAXKVT010000193.1, from coordinate 734,812 downwards.
TATTTTTACATAAATTTACAATTTATTAATAACAAGAAAAAAAATCTTTAAAGTGAAAAACTCAAAGCCCTCATAAGAAAATATTTCTTTGTATCTAGCACCTTATAATAAAATTAATTATTTTATGGTAAAATAAATAAATTACCTAAATATGTATGTCATATATTAAGACACCATCATAGGAAATAGCCATAAAACACATAAACGTGACTTATGTGTACAATTCTAAAATTTGGATTTTGAGCTTACGCCATTTTATACAGTAATTAGAAAAAAGAATAAGTTTTACTAAAATTTAGAATAAAATCATCCAATTATTTAATATTTGCAAATATTTTCATTCAGATTTCAAAGCTTGTGACCACATATACGAAAAATATTATATTTACCACTAGAACAAAAACTGATTTTATGACAAAATTAGTATAACATGTGTCTTACTAGTTCTATTTTATTTTGAGAAAATTTTCAAATCTTAACAATTATATTCAGTTTTACAATCCGATTTGAAATAAAATGATTCACGATATGAATGACCATGTCAACAATAACCATTGGTTTTTAATCATATAAAATGCATGTGAATTGCTCCTCGCACAACACTAGTGTGAATGAGCTCTTAAAATGAGTTCGGTACCTAATTTCTAAGACAAGTTAAAATGAAAATAGTGTGTGTGACTTGACAAATTTACAAAACATGTTAATATATATACATGAAAATCTAGTGAGGTTTTAAAAAAAATAAAATAAAGTATTGTCATAAACTATTTCCACACCACAATTAATATAGCCAGATAAAAAGAAAGTAAATGACAAATATTTTTTTAAACTATTGTTAGAAACTAATCAATAATAAGAATAAGATATTGGATGAAATCAATATCTAACTTTTACTTGCAAGTTCAACACAATTTTAGTTATTACTAGTCAAGTGTCCGTGCGTTGCAACGGGAAGTAAAATATTATTTTGATCACTTTTTTTAAATGTGATTAATTTTTAATTAATTTCTTCATTATATTTTCTTCATTTGCCGTGGAGATTGAAAAATCAATTATACAATTATTTCAATTATTTTTAACTTTGCTCACTTTTATGAAATGAATGTCAATGCAATTATTTAAATTTTTGTAGTCAATTATACAAAGATATGTATTTTAAAGATCAGATGGAAATTTATTTTATCTCTAGCATAATATGATGATATGTACTTAAAAAGTCGGATGAAAAATAATTAAAAAATGAGGAGGGTTCAAATGCACCCAAATTTTTGTGCACCCAAATGCACCCTATCCTTTTTCTCCGTTTTCAAAGTCCGAATAGTCAATCCGAACCGTTAGATGCGATCTATATATTAAGATGTGCTTGGAGACCAAATTTTATATTTTTTGGAATTTGTTTACTATTTATTAAGACACTTTGAAAAATCGCTGATCCAATGGTCCAGAAAATGTAAAATCAGTGATTTTCAAAGTGGCTTAATAAATAGTAAAAAAAATTCAAAAAATGTAAAATTTGGTCTCCAATCACATCTTAATATATAGATCGCATCTAACAGTTCGGATTAACTATTCGGACTTTGAAAACAGAGAAAAAGAATTTGAAAGATAGGGTGCATTTGGGTGCACAAAAATTTGAGTGCATTTGAACCCCCTCTTAAAAAATATAATTAAAATTATTGATTAAAAAATATACATAATACAAGATAATACAAGAAAAATGATTTTATTAAAACTAACATTACACTTGTGTCCGATTACAAATGATATGTCCAATTACACTCCTGAGCATTGGTGGAGAGAGGAAAAGAAAAAACAAAAAAAAAAAGGAAAAGAATAGAAAAAAGGACCATAGGCATTTGTAACCACCAATTATTTCAATCCTGAGCACGTGTAAGTATATCTCTCTCCGTCGGTGCTTCTGCGCGGAGAAAGGAAAAGAAAAAAGAAAAAGAAAAAAAAGAACGCGTATTTGCGTTGGGAAGAAGCGAAGACAAGAAAACGCGTTCCGTGTACAGAAAAAAGTGTCTTTTTGTTTGTTTAAATGAAACAATTTCCATATGTCTTTTTATGTGGCGATTACGCATTTAACTAAATTTAAACTTGTACACATTTGACAATATAAAACTGATATATAAAATCACAATTAATGATTTATGGCTGAGATTGAAATATACTCTTGATGAGAGGCTGAGATTTATTCAATCAACGGCTGAGATCGTCTCTGGGTGAATAGGTGCTTGGAGCCCAAAATTTTCAAAGTGCTATTTAGTAGGAGGATAAGTTATTTAAAACAAAAGCAGAAGTTCAACAAGAATAAAGTCAAATACTTATAGTCAAGACTAGATGTCATTTCATCAAATACTTATAGTCAAAACTATAGATGTCATTTCATCGCGCAAGAAAGTTGTATAAAAAAATAAAAATAAAACCGTTGATTAATTACTAGTATTAAAACTTCGAGCCCTTCGAAAATTCAAATTGTTGATTTTAGTTGTCCTTTTTTTATACTAAGATTTGTTATTCTATTTCAATGATAAGTTAAATTAAGTTGAAATGGTATCTGGAAACAATCTAACAATATTCTAAATAAAGAAAGAAGCGCTTACGGGACCAAGATTCTCCTCTTCACCATTCAATACATCACCGACCTTAACTAAATAAGTGCCGTTGTATGTGTCTCAATGTGTATTGCACCTTAAATTTGTGTGCTCTAAAAAGGAGCATTGTTCAAATGAACAAGTCTTTCTTGATAGGCTCTCCTGGGTAGTAGTGATTAATGAATAATAATTCTATAATTCTATTCATCTCACGGTATATGCCACTCACATATATATACACAAAAGCTGAGGCATATATTGTTGCATTGTATTCCACATTGTAATTTGGAAGCCATCACCAAATATTATTTTCGTGCCACACCTAAAACTCTGGAGTCATCTCTAGCATAACAATTCAAAATCAGTTATAATTCCAATTTCAGACTGTAAAAAAAAAGATTATATAATTAAAATTTAACAATAATTAGAATGTACGAGAGATGAATAAAAATAATTAATTGATGGTATTTAGAATAATTAGAATTACAAATGAAAAAATTAGCCAAAAATACTCATATAATTCTTGCATGCAATCAATATTAAAAATTAATTAGATAATTAAGTCCTGTAATCTTTCTCTCTACTGTTCCCCTTCTCGACCCCCTCATAATTGTATCAAATTACATTAAAATTCTAAAAGTTACACAAATTGTCTTTAAATTATCATGCCTCCAAATTATCCCATTATAGACATGACATGCAGATTAGATATATTTTTCCTCTTCTTTTGAATTCCTCGGTCACTATATATACCATGCATGTCAATGTTTGTGACAAATACAATCTAAATCACTTGACGAAAATGGGAAAACAAAGCCGTTAAATTGAGACGCTGCAATTGAAAGAAGCGGATGCTTAACGAACTCGAAAGATTGACAGACACCACTCGATGAACTTCTGTTTACTGGATCGGTTCAGTTTTCATTCCACTCATTTCAGATGTAGTAGAAAAGATCCCAAGATCAATTTATATTTAGTAGAAATGATTTATTCTAAGATCTGACCATTTCGACTTTTTCCAAAAATACTTTCGAAATGTTTTCAATTGAGGGTTATGAATAATTAGTAATATTTTTTGTGAAAAAAACCTCTGGGCATAAGAACTTAAAATATCAATTTATAAAGAGACTATCCGCTGATATGAACGGTACTCAATATATAGTATTCCGAGCAAATGAAGAAAATGAAAAAAAAAAACTCATTTGTCAGTAAAAAAAAAAAATCGTGCCAACAATTATTTTAAATAGAAATTGAAAAATTGGTATAATTATCTACGGAAGACACTTAAAAATTTGAGTTATTCTCACGTACACCATAATTTTGAGAAATATTCAATAATTAATTTTCACCATCCAGTCATGTACTCATGCATATATATACAAGGGTAATTGAGTAGGTAATTTTTTTTTTTTTTTGATAAAAGTGGTGTATACCACCTGTTTCCATAGAAACGCAAATATTCTTACAAACCATTAATAGAGTTCAAAAGCAGATAACTACTACATATATGGATCTTCCTAATTGTGAAGCAATTAGGAGATATCTAATAAAGCGGAGGAAATAGTTTGTTTAGGGACTACATAAGTCCAATTACAAAACAGCTGTGACAACTACTTAGAAAGTGAAACTAGAAAGTAGCAGGTGAATTGGTAATAGAATAACTTGAGTTGACCAGGGGGGTTGGCAGAGGAGAGGAATGCAGCATCAATCACATCACATTCAACTCTGTCTCGCAGGTAGTCAAAAAGGTCTGACCCCTCGAGTCCAAGACAAGGATCTTCCTCGGAATCCCAAGTATTCCTTTCCTCTTCCGATGTATCGGTCTCCGAAAGGATTATAACACCTGCCTGAGACAAAGAAGAGGTATCCATGGGAATTACTAAGGTTAGTTTAAAAAAAGAATCATCTAAGTTATTTTTACACCAGTATGAAGTAAGTAAGATTATTTTTTATCCTATTGTAGCAGCTGAAGGTATTACAGAGTTATTAAAACAGACATTGTTCCTAGCTAACCAAATAGTCCAAAGAGTGGCTGCTCGTATCAGTTCTATGAGAAATCTGTCTTTAGTTGGTATCCATGCATCTAAAAGCCATAAGTCAACTAGATATTCACAGTTAAACGAGAAATTATTGTGGTTGGCTATCCAGTTCCAGATCTTATAGCTAAATGGACATTTAACAAAAAGATGATCAATGGTTTCTAGAGAATCACAATTAAAAACAACATTTTTGGTCTCCATTCCACCCTTTTTTAACTAAGTTGTCCTTGATTAATATTTTACCCTCTTTAAGGAGCCATATAAAAATTTTGATCTTAAGAGGTATTTTGGTCTTCCAAAGGGTGCTATATATAGGTTTTATTTTTAATACCTCCATATTCTAACTATTTATATAAAGAGTGTACAGTAAATGTCCCTGAGGTAGTCCATCTCCAAATGATTTTATCTTCCTCGGATGTGAGAAGGAAGGTAGAATAATTAGAGACTAAACTAGTACATTCTCTAAGTTTGATGCATGTTAGTTGTCTAGTAAATTCTAAAGAGATATGAGGGGGATTTCTAAAGACATTGGAAACTGATATAAGAGGGTCACTTGAAATTTAAAAGAGATTTGGATATATACAGTAAAGGAAGTTTCACCTGCCCATCTATCAAGCCAAAAATGGGTGCATTTACCATTTCCTATTGATCAATTAATACCAAGGTCTACTATATGTTTTATAGATAGAATACCAAACCAGAATGAGGAACGGTAATTAATATATGTTTTTCCTATTAAATGAATTTAAAGCATCCAATAAATACTTATTGTACTGAAGTAAATTTACAAAAAATACATATATTTCCCAAGAAATATTTTGCAATTAGCTTAAATATCTATATTTTCTTCGAGCATAAAATTTTATTGACAACATGTCCGAAAGTATACAGCAACTCTTATCATCACGACAATGTGCAGTCAGCTTAGGTAGTGAGGTTGCCATTTTAATAAAATATGTGGAGCAAAGCTAGAGTGTGATGTGCTCATCAAAAAGGTTTGGTGAGCACAACTCAAAAAGTATATCAGATTAGCTTCAATAACGATGAATCCAAACCGTTGAAATCCATGTATTTCATGAGTGATGCATGTACATATAAAATTTTTAAAGTTTCAAATTTATTTGCTACAAGGTCAAGCGGTCAAATAAATGATGAGAAAATGAACATATAAAATAACTTATAAAACAACTTATTAAATATTCATTTCTTTGACCGCTTGACCTTGTAGCAAATGAATTCGAAACTTTCAAAATTTTACATGTGCATGCATCACTCATGAAGTACATGGATTTTAATGGTTTAGATTTGTCGTTTAAAACCGATCCGATATATTTTTTGAGTTGTACTCACCAAACTCTCTTAGTGAGCACATCACACCATAGCTTTGCTCAAATATGTGACCTTATATCATCATATATGATCAGAAATTAAATTATAGCTTTGTAAAGTATTTTGTACAGATAACATTTTGAAAGTGCACCGGCTGCTAAATTCAATAAATGAAATATAAATGATGAAAATCAAAAGCATTCAACATGAAGCAATTTTACATTTTATGAAATTATTTTACTATTTTATGAAATTATTTTATTATTTTTTATGGATGTTTAAAAATCACTGTTTGTATTCATTTTCAGATTATTTTTATTATTCAAAACAAATTAATATTGCTCTCTCTAAAAGCCCAAATTAACTCTAGTCTCGACGAATCCAATTAGTTTAAATTAATTTTATGGCCCGTGTCACTGTTTGTATTCATTTTCAGATTATTTTTATTATTCAAAACAAATTAATATTGCTCTCTCTAAAAGCCCAAATTAACTCTAGTCTCGACGAATCCAATTAGTTTAAATTAATTTTATGGCCCGTGTAACTGCACACCGTGCTAATTATTTATATTGCAATTTTAAGAACTGCTACCGTGTGTGCACTGTGTAATTACCATGCTTTGTTCTTGCTAGATGGTCACAATAATGTGACAACCGTACGTTTTAATTTGGAAAAAAATGTGTGATAAAACATATGTTTCACATTTATTGTGAAAAATTGATGATTTATTAATATCAACTGATGCATATGAAAGTTTCCTAGCTATATAATATTTTCACATTTGATTTATAGAATTCATAATTCGATCTACGTACACAACAAAATATTTGGACTATCAAGTAACTGCCAAAAAAAATGTTAATATTTTTCTTTCATATTAAAAATTAATATTTTCTTCCAACAACATAACTAATAAGTATTTAGATAATGGAGAAAATTAAATTAAATTATTTTGTACCGCATTTCATACTTCTATGCAACCAAGAAACATAAAGAATAGGTTTATTTATAATTCTATTTTCAATTAGAAATCTATTATGCTACTAGTTCTCTGATAAATAAATTTGTTTTATTTATTAATTCAATTTCTTTTATATCATATGCCAAAATCCAGAGAGCAAAAGAAAACCACAAAACCACAATAAAGTAAAAGAAACTATTTGTAAAACACAATTTTTTCTCACTCATTTTATGGAACATTTGATAAAACCTTGGCATTATATAGTTTATAGTAGTCTTGTTCTTTAAGCATGAAGAAGTGCAACATCATTGTCAGCAATCCACCTCAAACGAGTAGTGCGATAGTGCTCGATCTTCTTCTGGTATGTAGAAATCGAACTCCCGTGTCCTGTATAAGCCCCAGCTCAAACATACCTCTTTGTCTGACACATGGCAACTTGCAAGAACCTTTCTAAGATCTTTAAGCTGCAATAATTTAACATAATCCAACAAAGATAATCAAATTACTAAGTACTTTCAAAGATATTATAATGAAAATTTTATTTCTAGTAACAAAATGATCACATTTCCAAAATAAGCCACTAAAGAAAAAGAAAAAATTACATAATGGTCTTTTTAGTCCATATCTTTCAACTAGATATGACCTTGCAAACCAAACTTGCAAAATTGCCAAATTTATGGAACATAATGGAAATTTGGAAATTATAAGAACCAAACAGGGGTTTGAGTGATACTTGGGAACTGAAAAACCAATTCAAAATATATGTCACCCATGATAATGATACTTAATAACTAATAGTAATTATTTCGCATAAATTGACATCGATCACCATTATATAGGTCAAAAACCATTAGTCATATATGAGGTTTCACTTAATCACTACAATGGTTCACTCGATTTAGTATTAACTTTTATATATGTCAATAGAATTTGTTCAAATTTTATGGGAGTATTATCCTTAAGTGAAAGAAAAATATGCTAGACTATATGTATTGTTATAATATTCTTTTTCGATATATATTCATCAACCTTTTCTCTATTAAGAAAAATACATGAGACATTTCTTATCTTATACATGCATGACTGATTTATTTCTATTTCTTCTAAAGTATTTTTTTTTTCAAATTTTAAAATTCATTTATCAGTGAAAATATTTCTTTACAGTGAACAACTCAAAACCGTCATAAGAATTCTAAAACTCTTGTTTTATGACTCTATTTAGGACCTTATAATAAAATTAAATTTATTACAGTAAAATATACAAATTATAGACACAAACATATAAACGTGACTTATGTGTACAATTTTAAAATTTGGAATTTGAGCATACACCATTTTATACAGTAATTAGAAAAAAGAATAAAGTTTTACTAAAAGTTGGAATACACATTATTAAATTATTTAATATTTGCACAGATTTTCATTCATATTTCAAAGCCTACGACCTTCCCTATCTAAATGTCAAAACACGTAAGCTCCCAGGCAAAAAATATTGTTTTTACTACTAAAACAAAATCTGATTTATAATAAAATTAATATTAAGTTTATTTTGAGAAAATTAATATTCAGTTTTACTAGTTTTCTACTAATTTTGAGAAAATTTTATTGAATCTTAGCAATAATATTCAGTTTTACAATCCAATTCAAAATAAAATGATTCACCACAAGAATGACCATATGGCAACAATAATCTTTGTTTTTAATCATATTATATTCATGTAAATTGTTTCTCACACAACATTAGTGCGAGTGAACTCTTAAAATGAGTTCATATACCTAATTTTTAGGACTAGTAAAAACAAAAATAGTGTGCATAACTTAACAAATTTACAATACATGTTAATATATATACATAAAAATCTAATGAGTTCTGGAAACAAAACAAAAAAAAAAAAAAAAATTCCGACAACAATAGAGCCAGATAAAAAAAATGAAGATAACAAGTATTTCTTAAATTAATATTATAAACTAATATCAATTATAAGAAATTGGATGAAATCAATATCTAAATTTTATTATAAAAGAACAAAATACTTTACTTGTTTATCCTAAAATACTAGTTTGACAAGAATTAAATCCAATACTTAATATTGTATCTGGCATTTCATTACACAGAAAATTTTGTATAGAAAAAAATTTCGAACCAATGATTAATTACTAGTGTTAAAACTTTGAGTTTTCCTAAATTCCAAATTGTTGATTTCAGTTGCCCTTTTTTTTATAGTAAGTTTTGTTTATTTTACTTTATTAGTAGGTTAAAAGTAAGTTATGTGGCAGATTTATATTGCGCTTTTAATATGTGTACTCTTTAATGCAGTGAGGACACCACATGAACTCGCAAATTGGGATAGAAGATCAGAAATAGAGTATACTGGTACATCGATACAGTGTCTGACTACACATCTACAAGTAGAGCATAGTCTAAATACAATTTCTTTTTCTATTAGAATAGCTATATTTATTTATACTCAGTAGTAGTAATTGTCATTTAAATTCAATAAAAGTAAGAAGTAAGGTGCGATTTTACTGGTAAGAGAAAAGAAAAATAGAAGAGGAGAAACGAAACCTGTTAGGAGCATTAAAAGGAAAAATCACAAATAGGTCCCCAAACTTTTTTCTTTTCACCAAAAGGAAAGGGCGGGTATTTAGAAGTTTTAGTTGTTATGTTTATTAGAGCTAGATTTTTAGAGGTTTTTACTTTTAGCTTTTAATTATAATAAAAAATATATATATATATTTCAGTTAAATTATTTTAAAATAGGATTTCCAGTAAATTATAATTTCAAATCCGGAATAGGATTTCTGTGCTATTGTTGATTGATGCCTAGTTCTTGAATTTTGAAATTAATTAATGTTGTGTACGAATTTCACTGACCTCGCAAACTTTTGTGTATTTGTTAAAATGTGAATGCTTGAATCAATTATAATACGTGTGCATGCTTGTTTGTATTCTACTGGTACAATCATACCAAAAGAATCGATGTTCTGATCTGATTTCTCATAGACGATATTTATGACAGGGACCAAAATGAAAGTGTTTATAAGATGAGGGGCTGATATGTTAATCATAAAGGCCATGATCATTTCCCCTTGTCAGGGGGACCGAAATGTAAAATTTGGAAATTTTAATGAGGGTTGTTCGGCCGTAAAATGAAGTATTATCCTTGTTTTGAATGAATCAAATAAAATGGAAAGCCCACAGAAGAAAACAAAAATGAAAGGAATAATTTGACCTCATGATCTCATACGGTTTTATAGTGAGAACTGTGTACAATGTAACGATACTTTCATACACAATGTGATCGAACACTGTTGCAGAACCGTGTGTCATTAGTTTTTTGTTGTTGTTGTAGTGAACATTTCATAAGTGTTGCACATAAATTTGAAAGAAATATTTTGTGGTTGAAATCAAAATGAAGAATAAGATCTTTATATTTTTTACATCTTACATCTTATTTTTATATTTTTTAATCTCTGCGAATAATATACATAAGAACAAAAGTTGCACAATTTCTAGTCTTTAATCTTTACGGTCACATATGTTTAATTGATTGGCAAGTAAAGTCCTATACATCTGTGAAATACATAGTGCAACATGTAGTCATATGTATTCAATTCGATAATTTAATTTGCATGTGAGTGAAAAATAACCTCTATATCCTATTGCATAATTAATTTACGCTAGATATTTTGTATAAGTTAAGATTAAATTATATTTTATGTCTTTATTTCAATTATAATTTGCTACAAATTCATGATATGAATTCTATGATCCGATTCAATTCATTATGTAAGCGATTTTAATTAATGAACTTTGTGATTCATGATATGAGTCCGAGTCTATATATCCACTAAATATTGTCAAATTTTTATGCCATAAAGTTTCGTTTAGAATTTTTATCTTTCAAAGTTCCTTGTTCATGTTTTTTGTGCCTTTTTTTATTTTGATGGAGAGGAAAAAGAAAAGAAGGGAAGAATCATAAGAGGGGGTGCATAGTGAGCATTATATATACATGTGACAAATAATTTCTGATACGAACAATTAATAGTTTCATATCCAATAACATGTGCCTTATTATATTAGATTGGACAAATATAATTTAGTTTAGTATAACAGTGATATTATAATAAAATTTGTTATAATACACTGTAACTAGCTAGTTGTTCTAATTTATTTTGAGAAAATTTGAACGAATCTTATTGATTATATTAAATTTTATGAAATGATTCAAATTAAAAGAAAATAATTCACGATACGAATGGCCATATGGTAACAAGATCTTTGTATTTTAATCAAATAAGAATCATGTAAATTGTTTCTCACACAACTACTCTAGTGTGAGTGAAAATAAAAATAGTATGTGTGACTTCAAAAATAAACATACATATTTATATACATAAGTTTGTGCAAAAAATAAATAAAGAGGATTTCTCCACGATAACATAAAGTAAATGACAAAGTATTTCTCTTCCATATTAAAATTATATGTTGTTTTTCCAATAACACAACTAACACATTTAAATATTTAAATATTGGAGAAAATTAAAACAATTTCAATAACTATTCTTAACAATTTCCACAGATTTTACTCATTTAACAAATTAAAAATCAGATCTAAGCCTCTATCAGTATTAAATTCAAACAGAAGATTCACACATTAAAATAAATCTGCTAGCACGAGTATCTAATCAAGTTAAATAGATTTCGACGAAATTTATGAAAATCCAAAATCCGATTTGCCAACATTATTTGTGTTTTGAAACAAAATTTGTAATGAAGCTCTGATCTAACCAATTAATGCCATATTAAAATAGTTAGTCGTTGCTTTTAAATTTTTGAGTCTTTAAATATTTTTTTTAGAAAAAATAAAAAATAAGTAAACGTCTTGTTCTCTCTAATTTTCTCTAAGATTTTTATATTAATAAATTCTGTTTAAATTTAAGGGTGTTATTTTTATATTAAATTAAATATGCCAAATTATATAAATTGTTATGTTATTTTGTTTCAATATTCATCAAACTCATGTATTGAAAAAAAATACATGGGACATTTTATATCTTATATATGCATGACTAATTTCTTTCTATTTCTTATTTCTTATAATGTACTTTTTGTTTTTTCATAGCAATTAATTAATAAGAATAAATTATTTCTTTCATAAAAATTGAAAAACTCAAAACCCTCATATATAAGAATTCTAAAACTCTTGTTTTAATTATATTAAACACCTTATAATAAAATTAAATTTATTTTGGTATAATATACAAATTACCTAAATATATATTTCATATATTAGGAAACTATCATTGGAATATTATAGACACAAAATACAAACGTGTTTTATGTGTACAACTCTAAAATTTGCATTTTGAGCTTACGTCATTTTAGTAATTAGAAAATGATAAAGTTTACTTGTATTTTTTTCTTTACTAAAAGTTGAAATGCAAATTATCTAATTATTTAATATTGTAGAGATTTTCATTTAGTTCTCAAAGCCTAAAAGCTCATCTATGTGGATGTGAAAACTTGTGATATTCCATATAAAAAATATTGTCTTTATTACTAGACTAAACAAATTAGTATAACATGCCAAATTATTTATTAATATTATTATTAAATAAAAAATTACAAAAATATCCATTATTTTCAATTATTTTAATACATAATTTTGTATAAAATATAATCAACGATATTGAAATGTTTAATTTTGGAAACATGCTGTCGTGTGGACCGAGTCTAACCAGTACACAACTATTTGGGGGGCCAATTGGTTCAATAGACCACGATCATACCGTGTCTAATCATTTCATTCGAAATTTGATCTGGCAGACTCGTAGACCGCACAAAATCCGCCCGCACAAAATCCACATGTGCACCGTGCATCAGCCGCGCATGAAAAGAACGTGCACCGAGCATGTTGACCAGTTTAAAATGGTTTACCGTGAGCCGGGCAGACACCGGCCAATAAGATATCCTGGTTTTGGTAATTTATCATGTTTGTGATTTTAATTATACGATTACATACTCTCAAATTATATTTACAAAAAAAATTATATTAGATTAATTTTCCAAAACATATTCTAATTTGTTGGATACTATAAATTTTGAAAACAAAATTAAACTATTTAGCTAGCCAAAAAAAAAAATGTGAATAAAAAGTAGGATATTGTAGAGTACCGATCACTTGTGTAACATTTAAATACAAGAAATGCATGTTACGAGGATTAAAATTGTACTAGCAATCCTAGTACCGGTACAGATATACAGTATAATTTTGGTATGTGAATATCTGATTGCGTAAAAAGTATAATATTTTTTTTTATCCCAACAAACGGTTTAATAGTAAAATCATTTTTTTTTATCCCAGTAAATGGTGGCATGTCTGTAACGTTCTGAACTCGATTATAATGAATATATATATATATATATATATATATGAGGGTTTATTTTGCAAAATATGCATTTAGAAGTGAAAATAAAGAAATTTACATATTAATTTAACATATATGTATATTTATATGTATATCTTTATTATTGTGAATTTTGTGTGTATAATTGTGCATGTATATATGTGAGTATAAATTTTAAAGATTTGCTAAGATGCATTAGAAATAAAATAAATGAGTTTATGTAAATATATATATATCAATTACAAATATTTGTAGATATATGTAATGTTGAATTTATAAGGAATAGGATGCATTAAAAGTTACATAAGGTCTTATATGTATGAAATGTACCCTTGTGTAATATAAGAAATATAGAGGGACTTATTAGCAAATTTACCAAATTCTTGTCATAAGCACCTCCTTGTACCAATCGGTACCATTAGTACCGTGAGAAAAAAAAAAAACAGAAAATAGAGAGAGAGTGTGCAAGGGAGAAAAGGAAGAGAGAAAGGGAAAGGGTGAGAATCGTGCGATCGATCGAACCGTCTGTAGATTCGAGATCCAAACGAAACCCTCTACTCGATTAAGCAATTAAATTGGTATATATCTCTATCTTTCAAGTTTTATTTGAAAACCCTAGCTTTGAATTGATTTGGAATTGTTTTGCTTAAAGCTTGAATTTGAGTTCAATTTGTTGTATTCAAGTCCAATTGTTTGATTGTTGAGTTTGAAATTGTGAATTTGAGTTTAGGGTTCTTGAGCTAGGGTTTAGTATTTGAAAAGGTTATTAAAGTTGTGATATTCTGAAAATTCTGGAATTGGTTGTTATATTTCGATTGGAAACCCGATTGATTGTTTAATCGAGTATTCAAACTTGTATCGACCAAATTATCGTTTAATTTGACAAAGTGTGAACTGTTATGAATATATGTATATATATATATAGGGTGATGAAATGTGATATAAGGTACCAACTATAGTACTATATATGATCGGGAAAATGCGGGAATTAACTGAACCTAAACCGGGCCTCGATCGAACGGATTAAGAACCAAAGGAAATGAATTTCTGTACCATAATTGCAGGCCGCAATAGTGGGCCTTGCGGGCCGCAACCAAGACAGGATACTTAACCAAAATTCTGATCTGTTTCACTGTACTGCACTGTATGTTCTGCGGGCCGCAATTGTTTGGGCTACGGGCCGCAATTACAGTGCAGAATTGTTATACATGGTGTATTTTAAGCCAAATCAAAGGAATATCGAACCGTATCTATACGAATGTTAATTATATAGTAACGATAGCTGATTAAACCCTAATTGTATACAATCTAAATAGAATCTATAAGGCAACCGAGTTCGGGATCTCACGAGACGCCTGAGACGTAAGGTTGGTTTACGAGCAGCTTATTCAGGTGCGGGGTTTCTGGACTTGTCTGATATTTTATTTTCAGAATTAAATTGTTGTTTCGTTTGACATGTTGAATATTTATTGATTGCATTATATGAATTGTGCATTGCATAAGCATAGCCCAAATATGATTGAATCTGAATTCTTTAATTTGAATGACTTGCATACTGGTATGGTTTATAATTGTGTCGATCTATTATGATCTGATCTTAGATGAAAAGTCACCGGAATTGGAAAAAGGAAAGGAATGGAATATGTCACCAAAGAGTGACGAAATTGCAAAACCTGGCGCGCAGGTTTTGGTAGGACTCTAAAGCTTTAGTTTACCTAGGCTGCCGTAAGCCCTCAACCGGTTGAGGCAGGGGCAAATGTGATGATTTGTGGATTGTATGAATATGGGTGACTAGTGTGAACGTCTAAAGCATTATCCGGTGTGATATGCATTTGAATGATCGATTGAGATTACGTTCTAAAGGAATTGAGTGAATTTTCTGAATATGACTTGTAACCAGAAACTTAGGAAACGGTTAAGCCAAGCACTACAGATGGGTGTCAACATTAGGGTGGTAATTGGTGGTCCATCTGTAGGTGTCTGGAACCCTACAGGTGTCGACGGGAACGAAGGGTCCAGTTGGATGGTACATCTGTAGTTGCTACCAGACGTAATTAAAAGAATTAAGCCCTATATGTTCTTTAACTTGAGATTCGATTTAGTAATTCCTCTGTTGTGATTTCATTTGATTAACTGCTGTCAGGTATATGCATTTAGCTTTATATACTGTATATATATATGCACTGTGTTGAATGTGTTTTCTTTTTGAAAATAAAACTTGATTCCAAGTCCAGGGATCCGTTGTGGCAAATTATCGCACTGAGAATTTATTCTCACGCCCGTTGGGTTATTCTTTTTCAGGATCTGGCGCAGCTGGTAGCGGAGAGGCACGGCAGTCTTAGGCCTTGGTATTTGTCCTTTTCACCAGTGACTTGTATGATATCTATGATACTTGTCAGGTTTTGGGTTTATGGTTATATGGTGCTACTTTTATATATGTATGATATATATGTGTATGTGAGGTGATATGTATATATATATATATATACTTAGATTTTTGTATGCTGTGACACTTGTGTATGTTTGGAACTGAATTTGTATATGTGGTTATATCTATTTCGTAGTACTGTGTTGATATATATGTATAACTGTATGTTTGAATGGGGTTTAATTTGGGGAATTTGGGAATTGAATCGTAATTGCCTTGTAGGCATACGGGAAACTGTATGTTTACGGCAGGGACCCTGTCGCATTTTGTACAGGATGGCTACGGGGTGTGACAATGTCACTTTGTATTGAAATAAATAAGATATCTTTACCAAATCGATACAATTTTGAATTTTTGATACATGTATGGTTGCGTAAAAATATAATTGGTGATATCAAAATGTTTAAAATCATAATTTTTTGGTTTAGATCGTACGCATGGACCTCAATGGCTATTTTTGAATTTTTTTTTTCTATTTATTAAGATGAGTATAAAAATTTAATGGTCTGAAAACAACGATATGGTAAAAACTTAATAAATAGTAAATAAATTAAAAAAATGTAAAACTTGATCTGTAAGCACATTTTAATATATCTATCATATTAAACGGTTTGGATCAACTGTTTAGACTTTGAAAACTTTGAAAATATAGGATATAATTCGATGTCACCAGAATAAAATGTAAGTGGATCCTCGTCATATATTAATCAGACATATTTATACTTTTTCTTATTTACCATTCTCTAAGTAAAGTTTGGAGGAATTAAGCGGTATTCATTTTAAAAAAATATCGATTTTCCTTACAAAAAAAAAAATATTGCTACATGCATAAAATGCAGATAACCAATGCTGCTAATTATTTGAACCCAAGGAAATATTCGACTACGTACGCATCTTTTCTTTAAAAAACAAAAGAAAAAATAAATAATTACACTGGCACTAAAAATATTAAAGAACATTGTTATTATCAGGCTTTCAACTACATCCTGATTTGCACTTAATTTGTACATCATCCGTGAATCACTATTTGTCACACCCCAAATCCCGCGGGTCTGACAACCTGCCGCGTGTATAAATCAAGCGTCACATATACACACAAGGCAGTGGATCTTTTATATGCATTACCAATATCCTCATTTGCTGCGTCCGTGTAATAAACCTGAAAATAATCGGAAGGGTGGGGATGAGAATAAATTCCCAGTGCGAATTTGCCACAGTTTGAATTATTGGACTTGCAATCAAACTCTATATTCAAAAATGAAACCCAAACAATAACAATGCAAACAGATATATATACATAATCATAAATAACAGAATGCCAATGCACGACAACAGTTAATTCAACCCGCAACACAGTTTACAGAATTTCCAAGATGAAGTTCAAACACAATATATATTTTGGCTTAACTCGATTCATAACTCAGTTCATTAGGACTTGTAGCAATTACAGATGTTCTTTCGAGCTGAACCTTTTATCAAACCCACATCTGTAGGGTTACAGACGCCTACAGATGGCCAACCGCTGGACCCTTTATCTGACACCCATCTGCAATCGCTTGGCTTAACTGTTTATTAAGGTCTGGTTCAAGTCATATAAAGAAAATCCTCTTTGGAATCATTTCCAATAGTCGTAATATTCAATTGACCGTTCAAATGCATTAACACGTAGGAGAATGCCACAGAGCCATAGACGTTACACATGTCACCCACGATTTCCAATCACATCTCATAACATAATCACCCTCCCTCGTCCCAACCGGTACTGGGAATATCGAGGGCCGTTCACCTAAGGCCATTTAGGATCCTGGGAATCCAAGTCAGCATACAGCCCGACTTGGCAAATTCATTGGATCCAAGTGTTAACTTCGTAAATCCATTCACATACATATCAAATCAAATCGTGGTGACTTTCAATCAAATCAGATAATAATCGATCGACACAACCTACAACCATATCAGCATGCAAATCACTCAAGTCACAACAATTCGAGTTTAATTTGATTGGGCTATGCAAATGCTTTACACAATTTAGATGCAATCAATGATATTCAACATGACAAACGAATACACAGTTTAATTCCTGAAAATAAAGTATCAAACAAGTCCAAGAATCCCGCACCTTATTATGACGAGCGTACCGCTTAATTTAAAGATCGGGCGTCTCGAATTGCCTCGCGAAATCTGGCTCGACTGAGCCTACACCTATATTATACGATTACTTGGTTTAGTTCGGTTACATTCTCAAAACTTAAATTCCAAAAGCCGTCTTTCAATTCGTCAATTCTTTTATACCTTTCGGCTCATTTATAATCATTTTAGTTCAAGTCCAATTCCAAATTTACATATATGGTCGGCCCTTATATAAACTTTCACCTTATTACACTTTGGCCCATTTGACGTATCAATTATTTTATTCCAATTCAATTTAATTAAAGGCCCATAATTTAGCAAAGGTTTAAGCCTCTAATTAACAATTCACAAGTTACTCCAAGTCCATTTATAACATTTCTAATGCATAGGCCGGTCGTTAATTCAAAACCTCACATTTAGGCTATTAATTTATACTATTCCACATAAGGCCTTATATTTTACAATTCGTACCCCTTATTTTTATAAAAATTCCCAAGGCTTGTATTTTGCGCAAAACAACCCTCAATTTAATTTATTTACATTTTTGGTCCCTGTCAAGTCAAGGGCTGGTACACACACAAAATCAGCACCAGGTCAGATCAGAACAGGCACATCTTATTTACAACCTTCGTTTAATTAAAATTAGTATTACAACTAAAACTCAAATCAGATTTTTAAACTAAATCTCTATTTTTACAAATTATCAGCTCAGAAATAAAAGGTTAATATTCACTTTAAATAAATTATTATATCTCGTTTCTATAGTCAAGAGTTTTGGCATGTTCTAATTATAATTTCATTTGACCCAAGTCCCATATCCATTTTTCTTTAAACATTTGCAATTTGATCCTAGTCACATTTACTTACTTTAATCAATACCCCCTCAATATTATTAAAATTTGCCACAACCCCTCTATCTTCAATTTTGCATTTACCAGTATCAAAACAGAGGAGTACTAAAGCACTACAAGTCAACATAGCATTACACAACCTACGACAGAGGGGTCTCAAAGAAAATAATTCAAGCAATTCGATCGAGTCGGGAAAATCAACAACCAAACTCGATAATTAGCCAATTCAAGTTCTACGACATTAATCGATTCATCAAGACACACAAATCACGAATTTTAGAAATTAACCGAAAGAGAAAATGTCGAAAGAAAGTGATTGGTTCCGAGGGTTTCGCCTCGCCTTGCGGCCATCTCACTCGAGCACTATCAAGCATCATAATAGCACCAATCAAGCACCGAGATAGCACCAATCAAACCGAGGAAGCACCAATCAACACCAGCACGGCTCAGCACCATAACCCTAATTTCTAGGGTTTCTCGAAAGCTCGCAAAAACCAGCGGCAATTGCGAAGAATCCAAGAGATTAGTGCCCCGGGTCAGAGAGAGAGAGGAGAGAAGGGTTTTCGTGGTGGTGGCGGGGATCAGCGAGAAAGAGGAGGGTTGTCGGGTAGGGTTCCCATGGCAGGTGAAGAGGGAGGCGGAGAAGAGACAGGGGCGGTGCTGGTGCGGTCTCACGGACCGAGGAAGAGAGGGGAGAGTGGGGCGGCTCACCGGCGACGGGAGGGGGCGGAGGGGCGGAACCCTCTCTGTTTTCTTTGGCGCAGAAAAAGAAGGGGGGGGCAGGCTGTGGGGGGGGGGGGGTCTTACGGCAGAGAAGGAAGAGAGAAAGGGAGAGGGGGTTTGTATTAAATGGGTTGCTTCAAGATTCGTGCTGGTTTGTGATGAGTGGTTGATATCATTCCACACTTTAAATTATAACATTTAAGATCCGTGTTGAATGAATCAAATGGTCTAAACAATTCAGAATATAAACATTGTTTCTTTTAATTGGTTTTAAAGTCTGTTTCTTTTATAAATTCGAATCGAAAGTTCATAAATTTTTGTAACTATATTTGTACATATAATTTGTGTATTTATCTCTAAATTTAAGATTCGAATAATTCGTTCTTAATATATATAATTTTTATATATTCAATTAAATCTCTAAAATTCCTAATTAAACTAGTTTTAAAATTTCGGAATGTAACACTATCGGGCCCAAATCAAAGCCCAATTTTATTTTGAGCTTGTAATGTAAGTGTAAAATCCAACAAATTTTTTTATATGATATTGCTTTCTCTAAAGTTCAAATTAACTCTCGACTAACCCAATTTGTTTAAATTAATTTTATTATTTCTCTTGCATTGTGAAAATTGAAGAAACGGTGCCATGTGCACTGTGTTACCAGGCCTTATTCTTACTAGATGACCACAATAATGTGGCAACCACTTTACTTTGGAACAAAAAAGTGTGATAAAACACATGTTTTACATTCATTGTGTGAAATTGATTTATTAAGAGGAAAGCTAATGAAAGTATTTTGGTTATCAACAGCAAAAAAAACATATATCTTATTATAGTTATCTCTTATTAAAAATAAAAATATATACTTTCTAATAATAAAACTAACAAAAAATATTTAGATAATGGAGAAAATCAAAATTCACCATTTTTGAAATATAGACAACCAGAATATAAAATAAATAGTAAGATTATTTCTATTTCTATTTTACATTACTAATATATTATTTTACAAATATAAATATCACCCGATTCGCTATCCTTTTTAAGCAAAATTTAAATTGGACCCATTAAATGCTTTAATTTAACCCGAATTGCTATTTAAATAAATTAGCCGTTAATTTCTAAATCTGGTATCTTAATTTTCTCTTTAAATCAAACACAATTAATTTTTTCTTCACGATTTTCTCTGACAAAACAAATATGTCTCAAACCTTCCTAGTTTCTTCTCATTTGTTTTTCTTATTCATGAAGCCTGATCATTCACCAATTGTGTGCTGAACTATGAGCCACCATTTGAACTCCACTGGTCGATGGTCAGCACCGTCGGCGAGCTCCGTACTTTGCTAATTGATAGGACATTGGATGATTACGTTGACTGTGTTCGACACGTGGCCACAATTCTGTGGAAAAAAATTGTTCATAAATTTGGTATACATACATAGCAACTCCCAGCAGACTAGTTAGATAAATTTTTATCGTACCGAATTGAACCTGGTCCGGTGCCCAGCTGTAAGCAATTTTTGAATTTCTTTGTTTTTCTTTTTTCATGTGTTCATGTCAGAATCTCTAATTCACTTCAGTATTGAAAAAAAAAATTTATTTCTTTTTCATGGATAATATTTCATGATAGTTTGAATTCACACAGACTTTTCTGAGAGTCAGCTTTTTGAAATTGTTGTTTTGTTACTGATGGAATATTTGAAATATTTGGTTTTGCTTTATTATTTGAAATTGTTACTATTTTCAGGATTCTGCTAGCGTCATTTTTATTTATTTTTTGCTACAATCAGTTGTGGGTATGTAATTTCATTTTAATTTTCTATTTTTATTAGTTCCTGAAATATGTTTATTGTTTTATTTTTAATATATATATATATGATATTTCATTGTTTTATTTTTAATATATATATTTTCAGATTCTCCGTGTTTGTAAAACATATGGAAATAGGCTCCTTTTAAAGAAGGATGTGATTGTGGTATTAACTGAAGAAGTCCCTTTAAATGGTGATTTGGACCTTATAGAGTTTTAGCCTAGTAAATCTACACAGAATTGTTATATCAGGATGGAAAAGGGTGGTCTCCTACCAGAGCCCTGAGGCAGAATATATTTTTTTCAGTTAGGAGAGTAATATTGGGTTATAATTAAGGGTATGTTTTCTATGTCTGGTATATGCAGAGAGAGGAATTTTTTTTTATGAAGTTTTAAGGGTTGTGTTTGTAATTTTTTGTTTGTTTGTAAATTTGAAATAAAACTTGCATATGATTTGTTATAGTGGGAAACTTTTTAATTGAGAAAATTAGTAAAATGTTAAAGTTGTAGCTCTTAATTGGTAACTCTTTTAGTTGAGATTTGTTGTTAAAATTGTTATGTTTTATTCTTATGTAAGAAGAATAAGAAATTATACAAGCACTTTAGTACAGGCTGATGCTTCATGTTGTATGATAGAGTACCCTTCCTTTATTGTATCTCACATAAAATTAATTTGCATTGTTTTTATCTTTACTAAATAATTGTTCATATTCTTAAAGTACAATTTTATTCTATATATAATTTACAAGTGGTTTACCATGTTACAATTAACCCTAAAACTGTATTGGAGTATTGGTGTCTTTTCCTATTTTTTTGTTGTTTGGAAAATTAAAGTAAAAGAAGTAGAAAGAGAACCAGAGTTGTATCAACAAATTTTCCTTGGGCGCCTCTTTTTGGAGGCCCACCAGGGCCACAGCTGTATATGTGTATGTGTATGTGTATGTCCTAATTATAAATCATAAAAGTAGAATGGGGTGTTACTGTAGCTATGAACAGTGACACCCCTGCTTTTAACCTTCTGATGCTGGATGAGGCGCCCTCAATTTCTCATCTGACGTCCGCTCTCGTCATCAGCCCGAAATTGATCCCCCCATCGAATCTTGATGCCTATCTAGCGTTTCAACTATCTTCTCCACTTCGTTCGCAAATCCTGCACAGCTGTCCCTCGCTCTCCTCTCCTACGGGACGGCCACGTGCCCAGTTCATCCCACACGTGTCTCTCCTCCACCTTATTTAGCTCTTCTCCTTTCTCTTTGGACTCTTTTTCTCCTTCGCCGCTGAGAAGACTGACCTAGCTCACTCTACTTAATCGGTGTATGCCTCTGTGTTCAGTCAGCTCTTCTGTCTACCGTCTCATTCTCTCCACTCATTCCAGCATCCAGCAACCAGGTCGGTAGCCGCCTATATCCTCAGCTCTAATTTCGTCAATCATTTGTGCGATTTCCTAATCTCTCGCTATTTTGTCGACATTTCAGCTCTTTCAATTTGAGGTACAAAATCAGCCTACTCGGGAGCAGCTACAACGAGAGAATTCATCCTGATGAAGATCACTTTTTCCCACCCTTATTCAGGTAATTTTCTCTCCTGTACAAAGATTAGTACAAAAATGGTTCAACAAAGGAACTATTTATAATTTCCCTCATTTCACTACATTTCCGTCACTTTGTTACCGAGCTCAAGTAGGTGATGAAGAGCATATGTTGCCTTATTTGTTCTTATCTCTGGTAAAAATTTCGCATTTCAAAATTTCAATATGCATATCAGGATTTGAAGATTTTGACAAAGGGTGATTGGTTTGAAATCACATTTCCATATAACCATCATGTTTATTGCTTCTTCTTGAATGTTAGAATTATGGTGTTAGAACTTAGAATTATGAAAATGAAAATATGAATTCATACCACGGGTTCACATACTGTGCTCCTTTCCTGATATTTTTTCCCGAAGCGATTTTGCAGCCTTAAGTGGTATGCACTCCGTGAGGACCAGAAGGATATCTTATAAAGTTTAGTACGGTCTTCAACTGTAATTACTTGTATTGATTTACCATTCATGTAATAATTGCATACAAACTTGGTCTCAATTCTTCACTGAAAAAAAAAAATATCACACCATCCTGCTATTGTTGGCAAAATAAAAGAGGGTGTCTCCATCGTTCGTCCCTCTCTTAATTAGCTTTCATTTTCCATACTGTACTATGGTCCTGATGTACAAAATTGTGCCTCAGATTTTCTGTCAGATCAAAAGATAAATACATTTAAGTGAATGCAAATAGGTTTTTTGAAAAAACAAGTATAGAATATTCTTACATTTTATATGTGATATGATGTTTTCTTGATGACATTTATTATTTTATATTTTCTAATTTTGTTGTGCTTATTTCTAGAATTTGCTCTTCACCTTGTCTAATGACTGCCTGTTTTCCCAAAGCTGCAAAATTGTTCAAGGGGAAAGTATGTAATTCTTTACTCTTAGTTTCTTATTTTTTCCCTTTGAAGGCTACATATAATTTTAACTAATAGAATGTTGTAATTATGATAGAATTCCTTGTAGTTCTTCTTTGTGAAAATTTGTGTATGTGGCAAAGAACAATGATGATATTATTGAACCAGTTTGTACTTATATCTTATTCAGTGTAATTTTTCAATGATTTGACAATGTAGCATGTAATGTAAAATGGGGAAAAATATTCAGGTGTAAGCTTTGGTACTCTTTTCCTAGTACTCTTCTGTCGTTACTTTGATGTTAGGTAGCAGTTCAGACACAGACAGGTAAAACAAATCAGCCGGTAAAATACTAAGTTGCCAACCAGATATAGTTTTATGAATGAAGATGCAAATATCAATGTAGTTAATTTGATCAATATGAGTTCAGGACTCCCATCAATCACATGTAATTCTTTTTAAATCGAGAAATAAAAAGTTCTGACTACCAATGATAATTACCGATATCTGTCGGACATTTTGTGAGATTTCAGTTCCACCTATCGATACAAAAATTGATGCCAGATTTAATATTTTCTCTCTAATGATTTAGAATTAGATTTGAAAAATGACTGAAAATAAACTTCTTAATGAACTAAACTTGGTTTACATTCTTTATTGTTATATTTTATTGTCATTTATTTTATTTGTTCAAACAGGAATATTTCTTGCATTATTGGTATTTCTTGCAACAAAGGTATGTACCAAGCGTAAATAATTATAGTTTTATTTCTAATAATTATGGGATTATTGCATATATGAATGTCAATATACTGAATAGATTGAATTCGCTTTGTCTTTAGTAAAAAAAGGAAAAGACACTAAAAATAACAACCTACGACATGATTTTCTTAAAATTAGAACAACCTTTACTGGCAATTATATCAATCTCACGAGGTCTGAATTGAACTGAATTTTCTTGGTCTCAAATAGCCTCCTCTGTACTTCGCTTCAACTAAGGGGCATACTAAGGTGCCTACAAAAATTGAGCCTTTTCTATTTTCACCTTTTGTTTCATTGAATTTTCATGTTTGTGAATTTGTTATCTTTTGTGTCAGGTTGTGTTGCTTTTGCTTGGTCCTACATGCAGGGAAATAATTTAATTATTGTGAAAAATAAATGTCAATAAACTGATATATAAACTGCAATTCTTGTCGTCCGAAGCTTTCATCGACTTCAAGAATGCAGAGTAAGTATATTGTGTAAATGGTATATATGCCTGAGCTGATCTCATCTATTTTTTTGTTCTCATAAAAAAAAATCTGTCCAACAATAAAAGAGAAGTTGCACATTTGCGGCGTAGCCGCAAACAAGGTAACTAGTTCTACTTAATATGGAACAATGGTTGAATCAAGGGTTTAGCTAAAACTACTTACATGTTTGAGTAGTTTCATTAGAACATAGAAATGTGGATGCTATGTAAATTATTGTGTACACGAATTACAAGAAGCACCCTCTTGGAGAGCTCTTGAAGATCTGGCTCAATGCAAATCAATTCTCCAATCAATAGCAAGATAGCAAGATCACACTTATCTTTTTTAAATTTATATAGAATTAACCTAAAAGCATAATTATTTGTAAATTTTTTATGAATTTGACCTCTCAATGACCACTGACCAGTCTCTTAAAATACTATATCAATCCACCAAATACAATTTATTTCTTACACCTCTAATTAGATGATTCTTTTTTGTCTGTAATTTGCACACATAAAATAATATCAAAGAGATTCTTGTTCATACTTTGTTAGCATTAGTCATCTATTGTATCTTTTTATGAAATCAAATAGTGAAAGATTTTATTATCTTGTGTTATATAAATATATTTTTATTAAACAAAAATATTTGTTTAGCCCCCTCTATACTCAGATCTTAGTTCCGCCTCTAAACACTTACTTAATATTATATTAAAAGTGTAATTTTTTTTGTGAAAAAAAGTGATACCATCGTCACTCTTTATTGAAATATTTTAATACATAATTTTGTAGAAAATATAATCAACGTTGTTGAGATGTTTAATTTTGGCAACATGCTGCAAAACAGTGAATTAAAATCACCATTTAACAGCATGTGGACCGAGTCTAACCAGTACAAACCAACTTGGGGACCAATCGGTTCGATTGACCGCAATCACACCTAGGGGTGGCAAAAAAGCTTGTAGCTCGTGGCTCAATCGTGATTCGCACTTGAATCGTTACTGGATCGAGCTGTTAATGAGCCAGCTCATCACTAACTCGGTCCAGAATTAACGAGTTCAAGCTCGATTAGGAATCAATTTGTGAGATTGTATAAATTTGTGTGCATTTTATACTGTCTAAGTCGGTCCAGCTCGGTTCAGCTCAGCCTAAATAGTTTGTACTATTCATTTTCTTCTTAAAACAAGATCCAATCAGCTCCAGCGAACCAGCTCGTCAGCTCGCGAGTTAGCTAGCTCGAACTGGCTTGTCACGAGTTTAAGTTGAGGTTTTAGCTCGAATGTTCTAGATCTAGCTCGCTCGACTGTAATTCGGTCCAAAATTAACAAGCTAAGTTAAAACCTAATTCAGACCGAACAAGCTCATTGCCACCCCTAATCACACCGTATCTATCATTTCATCAAAAATTTGGCCTGACAGACTTGTAGACCGCGCAAAGACCACCTGCACAAAACCCACATGTAAACCGCGCATCAGCCGCGCGTGACACCAGCCAATAAGATCTCCTGTGGTCGGTACTTTACAATATCCGTAAAACATTCATACGATCGATAACATACTCTCAAATTATCATTTTTCAAAATTTTGAAATTTCAACTTATTACATTTATACTTTTACAATAAAAAATTATACTAGATCAATTTTCCGAAAAAAGGTCCTAACTTGTAGTATAATATAAAAATTTGAAAACAAAATTAAAATATTTAGCTATCCAAAAAAAATTGAAACTGTGAATAAAAAGTAGGATATTGTAAAGTACGTACCGATCAATTGTGTAATATTTAAATAACGAGGATTACAATTGTACTAGTAAGCCTAGCTAGTACCAGTACAATACAATTTTGATATATTAGTCAAGTGTCCGTACGTTGCAACGAGGTTAAAATATTATTTTGATCATGTGATTAATTTTTAAAAATAATTAAATACTCTGGCATTAATTAATGAGATCAACGGTTGAATCAATATCGAAGTTCATTTTGGGCTTGTGATGTATAGGATCCAATAAAAATTCTTAGATAGTATAGAAACGTCGAACTAAGTCGTGTCCATAACTCCATGTTATAATTATGTTTGATACAAACAATCTATAACTTATAGGGTTTAGATAGAATTAATTGTTATTCAGTATACTGTCAATCGATCCGATATATTTTTGGAGTTGTGCTCACCAAACTCTCTTGGTGAGCACATCACACCCTAAATTTGCTTAAATATGTGACCTTATATCATCATATATGATCAGAAATTAAATTATAGCTTTGTAAAGTATTTTGTACAGATAACATTTTGAAAGTGCACCGGCTGCTAAATTCAATAAATGAAACATAAATGATGAAAATCAAAAGCATTCAACATGAAGCAATTTTACATTTTAGGAAATTATTTTACTATTTTTTATGGATGTTTAAAAATCTCTGTTTGTATTAATTTTCTGATTATTTTTATTATTCAAAACAAATTAATATTGCTCTCTCTAAAAGCCCAAATTAACTCTAGTCTCGACGAACCCAATTAGTTTAAATTAATTTTATGGCCCATGTAACTGCACACCGTGCTAATTATTTATATTGCAATTTTAAGAACCGGTGCCATGTGTGCACTGTGTAATTACCATGCCTTATTCTTGCTAGATGGCCACAATAATGTGACAACCGTACGTTTTAATTTGGAACAAAAATGTGTGATAAAACATATGTTTCACATTCATTGTGGAAAATTGATGATTTATTAATATCAACGCATGCACATGAAAGTTTCCTAGCTATATAATGTTTTCACCTTTGATTTATAGAATTCATAATTCGATCTACACAACAAAATATTTGGGCAATCAAGTAACTGCCAAAAAAAAATGTTAATATTTTTCTTTCATATTAAAAATTAATATTTTCTTTCAACAACATAACTAATAAGTATTTAGATAATGGAGAAAATTAAATTTAATCATTTTGTACCACATTTCATACTTTTATGCAGCCAGGAAACATAAAGAATAGGTTTATTTATAATTATATTTTAAATTAGAAATATATTATGCTACTAGTTCTCTAATAAATAAATTTGTTTTTATTTATGAATTCAATTTGATTTATTCAATTTCTTTTATATCATACCTAA
Organism: Carex rostrata; assembly: GCA_964058875.1. NCBI lineage: Eukaryota > Viridiplantae > Streptophyta > Magnoliopsida > Poales > Cyperaceae > Carex > Carex rostrata. The sequence continues at coordinate 706,734 of CAXKVT010000193.1, read as the reverse complement.
TTTTTAATTTTGATAGCTTGTATTATATTCCCTAACTATATACAAAATAATAACAAAAAAGTTATAGTTGTGTTGTTCTCTCACTTGAACATTATTATTTGTAAAATAAAGTATAAATTGTTTTAGATTATCATTTATGTGCTATTAATCAAATAGTAGGAAAATATTAGTTAATTCTTAAATGAAAGTAATACACATTGATACAAATGGCATTATATGGAACAAAAGGAGGTAAAATAGAAAGATGGGTACCACCTAGCAGTTATGAAACTGCCAATTCAAGTTTTTTTTTTTTTTTGAAACAATCAAATTCAAGTTATTTATAATTGTTTTCTAAATATTATAATGTCAATATCCACATATCATTTTTTATTTCAACTTTTATTGATATGTTAGCTTACCTCACAATTTGTTTCATTTTATTAATTTTAACTTTTTAATTCTTTTACAGAATCTGTATTACTCTGCTACATGACCGTTTAAGATTCTTACTCTGCTACATAACCGTTTAAGCACTACTAGCCGATAAATGACAAAACAAAATCTAGTATCTAGAAAAAAATTATGAATAGATTTGAGCACATGCTGTATTGTGTTTTTCTTCAACAAATAAAAAAAAAAAAACTTGAAATTAATTATTCAGACTGCTTTAGTACTAAATTATAACTAATTGGGCTTTTGAATTTCGAATTTTGTTTGACAATTAATATGAGTTATTTATTACGGCCATGACGTATTGTGTCAACATAACATCTTTCTATTTATTGTTAAAAAGAAAACACGACAACTATATCTCGATTACTAGGCCATGATGCTTTGCTTTTTTTCTCTCTATTTGCTCAAATTAATTATGTAATGTAATTTTCCGTGACTTCCTTTAAATCGATTTGGTATCCTGAAATCTTATTTTACAAAATCGATTTTGTAAATATTGCCGTCATTGATAATCTAGATAGAGAAATTTGATTATTGGTATATATATAACTCAGAGTTTTCAAATTTTGAATTATGTCTAACAATAAATGCGAGCTATTTATTACTGTCATGTCATGTCATGTTAACACGATAGTTTTTTTTTTCTTTAGAGAAAGCACGATAATTATTTTTCGATTACTAGACCATGTTGTTTTTGTTTTTTCTCTCTATTTGTATGTGGTGTGTGCGTGGTCAAATTAATTATGTAATTAATGTAACATTCTGTAAATCGATTTTGTATCCGGATGTACTTATTTTACAAAATTACATTCAAATGAAGGGATTTCAATTCAATGGAACGCAAATTCATCAAAAATTAATTTTAAAAAAGTATCTTGACTTGTAAACAACAATTCGTAACTTGATAGTATGTATTTTTATTTCACAAATTAAAATTTGCAGAATACGGCCATACGTGACATTCATGACAAATAAGAAGAGTAACTAATAATGCTCAAATAACATTTAATCTAACTATTGACGATTCAATATAATTCCAATCGGATTATTTTGTTAATTCGCCATCTATACAGTCCTTAGATCTAATATGTTCAAGTTAAAAATTTTTTCTTCTTTACCTTTTTTAATTTCCTGTCATTATTTTTCTTCACAGATTCAAACAGGAAGACTACAAAGTCACTGTCAAATGGGACCCGTCCTCAGAACTGAAGAAAACCGTTTCAGTAATAAATAGAGAACATGTAAATGCGGCAGTTGAAAAGATCGTTATGACACCTAAGCAATTCTCTTCCATGCATACGCTGAGTTGTAAGAAGGAGATTTGTTTGAGAGATCCAACCAACGAATTGAATTAATTCCAACTCAAAGAGCTTCATCTATATAAAAAGAAATAGTCTAGAAATTCTGATTATGTAATAATCTGATAATTGATGTTTGTAATTTCTTAGTTTTTTTTTTTTTTTTTTACTTATTCGTTATTTTGTATCTATTTACGCGAATTCAATTAAATTAGTAAAGTTTTTGTATAAATTTGAGTTCTATATATGTTATGGTTTGAGTTGGGAATTATCACACGTGGTAACACGTGATATCAGAGCTAGATTTTAAGTAGCGATTATTTGTGTGAGATTAAAATACAAGAAATACACACAGTGAGAATACACTAGAGAGTTGTGTCGTGCCGTGTTGTGATTAAGTTAACTTTTTACGTGCTGTGTCCGAGTTGTGATCAAAATATTAAAAGGTGGTTATGGTATGTAAATGGTCATGCCACGTGAGTCACACTGTGATCAAACATGGCTCGCATGACTCACATGACCATTTGATCATAATTTTGGTTAGTTTATTCAAGATTTACTATTTGGTCAAGATACTGTCTTAATTACACGTGACTCGTGTGACCATATGTGTTGTGTTGTGCCGTGACTAAATCTTTCGCATGTCGTGTGGTGCCAAATTTTCTAAAAATTATCACGATACGCAAATAATCACAGTACAGAACACACGAGTCACAGTACGTAACCGACACACATGCAGTATCGTTCCGTATTGTTCTGTACCGTTCCATACCGTCCCATAACCGAGCCGGCTATACCATGCTATTTTTTCCACTCTAACACTCACTTAATATTATATTAAAAGTGTAACATTTTTTGTGAAAAAAAGTGATACCATCGTCACTCTTTATTGAAATATTTTAATACATAATTTTGTAGAAAATATAATCAACGATATTGAGATGTTTAATTTTGACAACATGCTGTAAAATAGTGAATTAAAATCACCATTTAACAGCATGTGGACCGAGTCTAACCAGTACAAACCAATTTGGGGGCCAATCGGTTCGATTGACCGCGATCACACCTAGGGGTGGCAAAAAAGCTCGTGGCTCGTGGCTCAATCGTGATTCGCCCTTGACTTGTTACTAGATCGAGCTGTTAACGAGCTAGCTCGTCATTAACTCAGTCCAGAATTAACGAGTTCAAGCTAGGACCTAGCTTGCTCGCCAGCTCGAGAGCTAGCTTGGTTAGGAATCAATTTGTGAGTTTGTATAAATTTGTGTGCATTTTATACTATCTAAGTCAGTCCAGCTCGGCCTAAAAAGTTTGTAGACACTAGTGGAGAACTTGGAATTAGTATCAGGTGTTTATGGGTATTAGTATCGGACTTTAGGCGACACTAATGGAACTGATACTAATACTTTGTAAAAAGTCGACACTAAAAGTAAGGCATTAGTGTCAGCTATTTATTAAAAAGCCGACACTACTAAGTATTAGTGTCAGACTTTTAATAAATAGCTGACACTAATAAGTATTAGTGTCGGCTATTTATTAAAAGTCCGACACTAATACTTATTAGTGTCGGTTTTTTAATAAATAGCCCACACTAATACTTATTAGTGTCGGCTTTTTAATAAATAGCCCACACTAATACTTATTAGTGTTGGTTATTTATTAAAAAGCCGACACTAATTTTTTTTTTTTTTAAAAATAAATTTTATTATTTGGCTAGCTACCATATATTTTTGCTGCCCTATATATAAAACAAGTAGTCCGAAATAAAGATATCAAATAACACATCCTAATTTACAAATAACACTTATTAGATAAAATATCACATTTACAAAATCAAAGTTTATCATTATTCAAGACACAATTTCATAAATATAGAATCAGTTAAAAAAAAATGGCCTCTCTATTAGAACACCTTTTTTCTTCGACGACTTTTTCTAATAGCCTCTCTGTTTTGTGCAAGTCTTCTCTATGCTCTTTTGAATGGACCTAGCTGCATAATCCGAAGGCAGAGAGCAAATGAAAGAGTGTTAAGTTAAAATCCTTTGACAAACTTCATTTTAAACACAAAATTTACTTATATTAAACTTACATTGTACTGTTCATTAAATTTTCTATCCATGGAAGAAATTAAGGTTACATGCCACAATCACCACTGCATTCATATCATAATTAGAAATCACTTTGTATCAATACTTAAAAAAATTATCAACAGTACTATGGTTAAAGCTATGCACATCTACAACAGATTTGAAAAAATAAATTAAGCATTTGACATTAGATTTCAGAATGTATTTTTGTAAAAAAAAAAAAGATTAGAGAAATACCTTAATAGATGTGTAAAACCAAAGATACTCAAGCAGATGTATAAGACAGTAGAAAAAACCTGAGGACGAATTTTATCATGGATTTCTGCCACTAATAGCAATCAAATAGCATAATGAGCATATTAGTGGATAAGAAAATATTGTTTTTAAGTAACAAATAGATAGATGTTTCCTGAAATTATCAGGACACCATGGCACAGATTTATGTATTGACTCAACCATCTGTCGATATATAAATAGATGTCAAGGAAATGCTCAAGTATCAAATATAAGTTGATTCCAATAAATTCTAACAGTGTTATACACGATAAGTACCTTCATTGAGCTAATATACATATTTGATCAACACAATTACTGTTTGACCTTTTCTTCTTCTCTATCTGTTATTCCTTTTGTTACTCTATTGGTAATTTATCCAAGCACATTATAAGTCTAAGAATGACATGGAAAATTAAAAACAAAGTGAGGATTATATAACTTACATGGATCAGTAGTGGTGGTTATATGCATAAGAAGCCAATTCGACCAGATTGTTTGCCTCATAACAAGCTTGACCCTCTTGTATGAACGAACAGTCGGCTCCGTCAAACCAGTGACAATAAAGGAAAGAAATATTAGAAACAAATATGCATGTGACGAGATTAAAACCAAGCACAAGATTGAATGCTAAGACAATCGACACATTTTTGCTCCAACTTGCAAGCAATCGACCAACCTTATTTACTTAAATTCAAATTTCATTAGAAAAAAAATAATTTCATTTCACTACTAAAATTTGCACTTTTTTTGAGGGTAAGTTTAGCTTTTTCTAAGGGTAGATGAGGCCGTCAGAAATAAAATGGTGTTTTCTGACGCACTTCTGACACACTTAAAATTTCCAACGGTAGGCCGACGGAAATATTTGCGCATGGAAAAGCCCTGTTGCCTGCCCTTGGAAATGTCTCATGTCTACCCTTGAAAATACTTTTGGATGACCCATGACCCGCCAAACAAATCAAATACTATTTTTTATTGATAGCCCTTGGAAATAGTTGACCCCATGCCCTTGGAAATGTTTTGGAAGTTGTAACACATATTATTTCCATGAGCTACTCTTGAAAATGTTTTGGTTATTATGTTTATATTATTTTATAATGAAGGCCCATGAAAATACTTGGCTACTATACCCTTAGAAATGTTTCATTGATACAGTTAATACTATTTTATAGCTATATTAACTATTTTCATGAGGTTACCGTTGGAAATGTTTTAGCTCCTGGAGACAGAAACATTTTCATTTATTAAGATCTCCCTTTGAATGTTGAGCATTCAATTAACATAGATTATAATCTCAAAATGGCAAGCAGTAATTAATAAAACAAAATAATTTATATAACACATCCTAATTAATAAGAAAAGCACTTACTTAGGATAGTGATTTAGTAATATCATCACTATTGATAACAAAATAATTGTAACATTACTTAACAGTAAAGAGTCTTCAAGCAAACAGTGCTTACAATAAGTAACTAGCATCGTGCCCGCGCATTGCGACGGGAACATATTATAAGAGAAAAACATACCAATGAAAGTTATCTATAGCTAATTAAAATGATTAAAATTAATGACAGACCCACATGGAGCCTTGCGTTACATACTATAAGACAATTCAACTTGAATTCATGAACAATTAATTAATGTTCTTTTATTCATCTAAAGGGAAAAATACAAATGACAGTGAACTAATTATACATAGCACACATACAAAACACATAAGAGAAGAGTAGAAGGCAATGACATATATCAAAATAGGAATTAAGAGCAAAATATGTATCTAAACTTGGGAGGAGTCCATACATGCATGGCTCTATCTCATTCCTCAATTGGTAACTCCTCACCCTCCTCTTTAAGAGCAGCTCATTTTTATAGAGAGACTTAATTAAGGCAGCTAGCGTAGCTTCTGCAATACAATACAGTTACTTGGCAATATATATATCCTGCTGGAACATGTATGATTTTGAGAGAAATGAGGTGACATCATAAAAGCATATCCTCATGAAGGCCTATTAAGAACAACCCATTAATTAACAAATCAGTCTTTCTAGACCCGCTAACCGTTTCCAGTATAAAAATACATAACATATTTAGATGTAAATATTATTATATTCGAACCAGCACCAGTAAATAGGAAGAGCAAAATTTAGTTTTTGAGTACATTTTCATATGGACATTATGTTCAATGGTTCATATTGACTTTTTTGAAATATGGAAATTAAGATATTGATCCATAGCACGGACCAATCTGCGCTATTCATAGTACCATAGCCTCGCTATTAAGGCAAAACCACAACAAAAGAGAGAAAGAAAAATATATTTTAAAAATTAACTTCTAAAGCCCCCAATTCCATTCTCTTTTTTCTATTAAACATTAAAAAGCCCGAAAACCCAGGAACTATTAAATTTTATGCATAAGACCCCTCTAACAAGGGACTATAAATGCCACAATTTCAAATTTTAAACCCCCCAAAGGTTTAGAAAGTTTGCATACAAATACTTGGAATCAAAACAGATAGTCGAGCAAATAGAGCATTCATATGAAACGACCTTAGTAAGAATATTTAACTCACTTGGCATAAATCAACTTTGTTTCCCTTCTCAGCCCACATTCCTTCATCACGATTGACATTGACATTGTCCTGAAATTTTAATGAAGAATCAAAATTACACAAAAACAGTGATTTCCATTTAACAGTAATCTACCAGTTTAGTACAAAAACGGTGATTTACCAAATGTACTAAACCAGAAGATTCAACTACTTGGTATTGATATAGAGCAGTGAAGTGATAAAATTCCCTGGACAAAAATATTATTCCTAAAGAGTTACAATGAGCCACATTAAACTGATTTATTAAATTTCACTAGTAGTTTTATCGAGGCAATTTAGTCATTTTTCTTGCAATTTATCAAAAGGAAGACAATTCCTACAAGTACTTATTTAACTTGGTCATTTCTGCTTGATTAAAAGAAGGAATGTTTATTTGCGAAAATATCCAAAACAAAAAAAAGGAGTAATTACAGAAAAAAGGAGATATTTATTTTCATCATAAGGTGTGTCTGTAGACCATAGCTAAAGAATTCAACACTTGTTCATCGCTTGGATCAGACGACTGTAGATACAACAAATCCTGCCGAGAAAAGAAAAGGTACCAGCTTTCTACCTTCCAGCACAGAAAAAAAGATTTTTAAAAACCGAGATTCAAAAATAGCTAGAAAATAGTAGAAAAATCCTAAAAATGCAAAGTTTAATATCAAAATATTTGATCAATGTTTAACAATATTAACATTTACAAGAACAAAAAAGTTATACCTGCCACGACAACAATTCATTGAACATAGACATCGATCAAACATGCAAAAATTATCGGTTTATTAAAAACTTGTGCACATATGTCATTTCATCAAACACCTTGTGTGCACATAATCAAACACTGGTATACAACTAGGAAAACTAAAAAAAATAAACCTTAACACTGTCAGACTCGATTGTGAGTTTGAGCCACCTATTTTAACCTTGGGAGCAATGGTTTCTTCAATTGCGGCGGCCGATAGAATCTGAAGTGGCGGAGGGAAAGAGGGAGGAGTCGAGAAGAGAGAGAGAGAGAGGTAGTGAATAAAAAAAAACCTATGGCACTGGATGGTTTTGGAGTTTTAGAGGGAAATGAAATGGTTTTAGAGGGAAACGAAAATGGAGAAGCCGTAAGAAGAGAAAAATCCAACCAAGGAGAAAAATATATTTTCTACAGAGGAAACCCTTCTCTGGCCTCTCTGGATGAGATGGGGGACAAGAAATTGGTTAAGTGCAGAATTTAACAGAGCAGTTTTGGCTCCAAGAAGTTTGTTAAATGTTTTGGACGTTGTTTAAATTATATAGGTCATGTGCTATATAAAATTAAAACTGCTCTGCTAATAAAATTGCCCAAATGAACACATCAGGACCATTCATTGCTTAATCGAACGGTTCAGATTTATAAATGTTCATAACCCTTGGATGTTTTGAATTCTGTCGACTTGATGGATAGGTAAATAAAAATAAAATTTCATCAAAATTTGCTGTGGGAATATATATGCAGTGATCTTTAATTTCAACGGTTCCGATCGACCAACGGACGACGTGCTTACGTGCGCATTCATTAACTCACAAAGCAAGAGTATATGTTTCATAAAACATATACTCTTGCTTTGTGAGTTAATGAATGCGCACGTAAGCACGTCGTCCGTTGGTCGATCGGAACCGTTGAAATTAAAGATCACTGCATATATATTCCCACAGCAAATTTTGATGAAATTTTATTTTTATTTACCTATCCATCAAGTCGACGGAATATCGAAATATCAAAGGGTTACGAACACTTCACGTTAGATCGAAGCTCAGACATAATAAAACTTCATAATTTTTATGTTGGTTACGTTCAATTTTTTTCCTTGATCATTTTAAAATAAATCTCGAATAATTTAATTACAGATCAACCGTTGATTTCTCGCGTGAAAATGAACGGTTCGTATATATTTGTTAAATATGGAGGGGCAAATAATGATAAAAGTCTATAAGATGAACAATTATAACTTAGATTTGGTCATAGAAGATATAAATAATTTTATTTTATTTTTTTGAATTTTTTTTTATATTATTTGTTGTACATGCATTATCTAATTAATAAATATCAAGTTCTGAGCCGTTCGATAGGTAATGAATGATCATGATGTCTTAATTTTAGATGTTGTGGATAGGGAGTTCATATTCTCCGAGGTAACATAATATTTATTTTTTAGATCCGACCTAACTGATGTGCAAGATCTTTTAATATTTGTACGTAATGATAATCCAACGGTGCCGATGCAAGCACAAAAATTATGTTACCTCAGAGTTATAAGCTCTTCCAGTATATGCAAAACAAACTACTATTTCTTTGGACTTTCTCTGCTACTTTTCTCCTCCATGTACTCTCCCTGAAAAAATGAGCATGAGGGCCAAATTAAACCCTAAATTTTTCGCGTCCCTCCTCCGATTCCCTCTCAAAATTATCTCCCACTTTTAAAAAATTTGAGTTTCTCAACCCAAAACTCTCACTCCCAAATCACCCCGCTCAAATCCTATCCTCCCAAATCATATCGGTTCCTTTCTTCTTATCTTAGATCCGATCCTCTCAAATGAAACTCAGATCTCCCTCATCTCCTTCAATCCGCACCATCTCCCAAATCGCCCAGCTACTCCCCGCCTTCTTTTCAAAATGAAATCCAGCGCTGGACGGGCTTCAAAGCTAGGGTTCCAGCGCCGAGACGTAGCTCAACCATGAATTCTGCCATGAGGGCTTCAAAATTTTTTTTGGTATTTTGATACAATGTACTATGATTATACGGTGTCAATTCATGTTAATTACATGTTTTTACTTTATATTTTAATGCGTTTGTTAATTTGGTTGAATGGAATTGGGGAATTTGGTTGAATGGGAAATTAGAGAATTGGTTGAATTGGAATTGGGGAATTAGCTGAATGGGAATTGGAAATACCACAGTGGGTCCCACAAACTTTGCCTTTGGAAATAACCTGTTGGGACCCACATGTGTTGCCCTTGGAAATACTATGGTAGGTCTCACATAGCTGCTCTTGGAAATAACCTGTTGGAACTCACATGTGTTGCCCTCAGAAATACTACAGTGGGACCCATGCACTTTGCCCTTGGAAATAATAAGCTCATGAACTTGATGTCAAAGTATTTCTGACGGTATTATTTCCAAAGATAAGCTCACGGAAAAAGTAAGAAAATAGTATTTTCAAAGGTAAGCAGATGGAAAAAGTCAGAAAAATGGTATTTACATCGAGGCTATTTTTGACGGTAGTATTTCTGAGTATAGCGCACGGAAATGACGCTTTTAAGGCTTTTTCCAAGAGTAAACCGACAAAAAAGCCATATTTTAACTCTAAAAAAAAGTGCAGATTCTAGTAGTGTTTCCACTTACCTCAAATTCTCTCTCACAATCAGCACTGCAAACTTCCAACCTTTTAAACGAACTCAAATCCACCAACCCCCAATAAATTACTCTCACAAAATTTATTTGTGGCTAATTCGAGAGAAGAAAATTCGAACATTACCACCAACCCCTTTCTTGCCATCTAGAAACGCAAGATAGATAAAATCAAAATTGAGTACAAATTTAGGTCATTAGATTAATAATGGAGAGAAGTCGTAGCAATGCAAAGATTAGAACTCAACTACCGAATGGATCCAATTGTACTTTAAAGTAAATAGAAGCACCTCAACAGCAAGATACTAAGAAGTACGAGAAATAGAAAGAGGAGAGACAGATCGGGGAGAAGGAGAAGGCCAGCGGCTAGGGATATGAATCTTACAGATTGGGATGGTTGCCTTAGTGATTTGGGGGGAAATGAAATTTTTGCTTTTCGCCTGAGGGCGCCACACCAGCCATCCAGCCCTGCACCTAGGCTGAGCGCACCTTGTCAGCCCCGCCTCTCTTGCCTAGCCCCACACGTCCGCATCTCGCTTCGCCTGACCACACTGGGGAACACCGCACCTGACCAACGGCCACATGAGCTGCCTCCTGACTCGCACGAGGGATCGAGAGAGAAATAGAGAGTGAAATGGAGGGAGAGAGACACCAATGAGGGTGAAGATGGAGTGGAGAGAGAACCAAAGTGACGGAGAGAGAGCCAAAGAGAGGGAGCGACGGGATTTATGCGCGAAATGTTTTGATAAACCCTAAAAAGGCGCGTTGGGTTTTGAAATGAACGAAAGCTTTAGTATCGGTTGTTTATAGACAGCCGATACTAATAACTAATAATTAGTGTCAGTTGTTTATAAACAGCCGACACAACTATTAGTGTCGGCTGTTTATAAACAACCGACACTAATTGTTTTTTATTAGTGTCAGCTATTTATAAAAGACCGATACTAAACTATTAGTGTCAGCTATATCTAAAAAGCCGACACTAATTATTAGTTATTAGTGTTAGCTAATTATAAACAACCGACACTAATTGTATTCGTGTCGGCTTTTTGTAATTGACCGATACTAAAGTATTAGTGTCGGTTTTTTGAGGCGACACTAATTGTACGTCCTCCACTAGTGAGAATTCATTTTCTTCTTAAAACAAGATCCAATCAGCCCCAGCGAGCTAGCTCGAACTGGCTTGTCATGAGTTCAAGTTGAGGTTTTAGCTCAGATGTCCTAGATCTAGCTCGCTCGACTGTAGCTCGGTCCAGAATTAACAAGCTGAGTTAGAACCTAACTCAAACTGAACCAACTCATTGCCACCCCTAATCACACCGTGTCTATCATTTCATCTGAAATTTGACCCGGCAGACTCTCGTAGACCGCGCAAAGACCACCTGCACAAAACCCACATGTAAACCGCGCATCATCCGTGCGTGAAAATAACGTGCACCGAGCATGTAGACCAGTTTAAAATAGTTTACCGTAAACCGCGCAAAAAAATTTCTATTAGAAGAGCTGTCTTGATTTACTGCGATTTTAAAAGTAAGCTGCGATTTTACTGGTAAGAGAAAAGGAAAATATAAGAGAAGAAACGAAAGTTGTCAAGAGCATTGAAGGAAAAATCACAAATAGGTCCCCCAACTTTTTTCTTTTCTCCAAAAGGAAAGGACGGATATCTAAGAGTTTTAGCTATTATGTTTATTAGAGCTAGTTTTTTAGAGGTTTTTACTTTTAGATTTTAATTAGAATAAAAATATATATATTTCCGTTAAATTATTTTAAAATAGGATTTTCAGTAAATTATAATTTAAAATCCGGAATAGGATTTCTGTGCTATTGTTGATTGATGCCTAGTTCTTGAATTTTGAAATTAATTAATGTCGTGTCTAGTCTCGCAAACTTTTGTGTATTTGTTAAAATGTCAATGCTTGAATCAATTATAATACGTGTGCACGCTTATTTGTATTCTACTAGTACAATCATACCAGTAGAATCAATGTTGGATTTATTAAATGGTGCGCCCGTTATGGGAAACTCGAATTCAAAACATGATTCGTTATGAAGAGATGCTGACCCGTTATGAAGAGGTGCATTGGTTTTATATAAACCCTATCCTTCTGTCTCTTAATATCTCTTTGAAAAACGTGTGAATAGTGACAGCCAATTAAAGTGAGAAAAAATAGAGAGCACCAAGAAACACTGTTAATACTTGAAGGTCTTAGGTCGTGGAAAACGCAGGCCTTCCGGCTTCGGCTTGTGATTTCTTGCAGAACCAGTAATACTGTTATGCTCGCAAGATCCGCTTCCGCACAAAGATTAACGGAGTAATTTGTAAGTTCTATCTGTTAATTTACAATCGATGTTATGATATTTATGACAGGGACCAAAATGAAAGTGTTTATAAACTGAGGGGCTGATATGTTAATCGTAAAGGCCATGATCATTTCCCCTTATCAGGGGGACCGAAATGTAAAATTTGGAAATTTTAATGAGGGTTGTTCGGCCGTAAAATGAAGTAAAATCCTTGTTTTGGGCCTTGGGTTTGGTTATTGAATGAATCAAATAAAATGGAAAGCCCACATAAGAAAACAGAAAATGAAAGGAATAATTTGACCTCATGATCTCATACGGTTTTATAGTGAGAACTGTGTACAATGTAACGATACTTTCATACACAATGTGATCGAACACTGTTGCAGAACCGTGCGTCATTAGTTTTTTTTGTTGTTGTTGTAGTGAACATTTCATGAGAACTGTGTACAATGTAACGATACATCTGTGAAATACATATATAGTCCAACATGTAGTCATATGTATTCAATTCGATAATTTAATTTGCATGTGAGTGAAAATAACCTCTATATCCTATTGCATAATTAATTTACGCTAGATATTTTGTATAAGTTAAGATTAAATTATATTTTATGTCCTTATTTCAATTATAATTTGCTACAAATTCATGATATGAATTCTATGATCCGATTCAATTCATTATGTAAGCGATTTTAATTAATGGACTTTGTGATTCATGATATGAGTCCGAGTCTATATATCCACTAAATATTGTCAAATTTTTATGCCATAAAGTTTCGTTTAGAATTTTTATCTTTCAAAGTTCCTTGTTCATGTTTTTTGTGCCTTTTTTTTATTTTGATGGAGAGGAAAAAGAAAAGAAGGGAATAATCATAAGAGGGGGTGCATAGTGAGCATTATATATACATAGCTTGATATGGAATTGGATTGCCACATACAATTCATTCTCCTTTACCTGTAATTCTTTGGATGATTTATGGTTACTTGATGCTTCGATTCCCTTAAAGGATAGACTCCTTGTAGAATTGTTAGGGGGAGCTATTTTATGGAATGTCTGGTTAGAAAGAAATAGAGTTATTTTTAATGATAATACTACTCCCATTTCTGCTAAATCATTAGGGTTTAAGATAATCTCTTTAGCTACTTTTTGGTGTAAGTCTAGCTCTGACAATTCATACTTAAAATTAAGTCTAATACTTCCATGTGATGTTAAGGACCTTCCAGATCAGATACTGGAGGAGGAAGATGAGTCCACCCAAGCTCTTGGAGCTGGCAACCCCCCCAGATCATATGTCTGGAGACGACCTATCGGATGAGGATCTATTGGATTACTAGTCTCCTAGGATATGATTGCTTTTTGAGACTTTTTGCTTAGTTTTCATTTCGTTTCCATTTTAGCTTTTGATGTGGTACTATATCTCCTTGTGTGCTTTTATGTTTGTTGATGGTGCCTTGATGTAAGACTTTTCATATTTGATTTTGGTACCTATTTTAGGTACCATATCAGGTATGCTTGATTTCTATGAAATCGGTGGTAATACCACTATTTTTCAAAAAAAAATATATACATGTGACAAATAATTTCTGATACGAACAATTAATAGTTTCAGATCCAATAACATGTGCCTTGTTATATTAGATTGGACAAGTATAATTTAATTTAGTATCACAGTGATATTATAATAAATTTGTTATAATACACTGTAACTAACTAGTTGTTCTAATTTATTTTGAGAAAATTTGAACGAATCTTATTGATTATATTAAATTTTATGAAATGATTCAAATTAAAAGAAAATAATTCACGATATGAATGGCCATATGGTAACAAGATCTTTGTTTTTTAATCAAATAAGATTCATGTAAATTGTTTCTCACACAACTACTCTAGTGTGAGTGAAAATAAAAATACTATGTGTGACTTCAAAAATAAACATACATATTTATATACATAAGTTTGTGCAAAAATTAAATAAAGAGGATTTCTCCACGATAACAAAAAGTAAATGACAAAGTATTTCTCTTCCATATTAAAATTATATGTTGTTTTTCCAATAACACAACTAACACATTTAAATATTTAAATATTGGAGAAAATTAAAACAATTTCAATAACTATTCTTAACAATTTCCACATATTTTACTCATTTAACAAATTAAAAATCAGATCTAAGCCTCTATCAGTATTAAATTCAAACAGAGGATTCACACATTAAAATAAATCTGCTAGCACGAGTATCTAATCAAGTTAAATAGATTTTGACGAAATTTATGAAAATCCAAAATCCGATTTGCCAACATTATTTGTGTTTTGAAACAAAATTTCTAATGAAGCTCTGATCTAACCAATTAATGCCATATTAAAATAGTTAGTCGTTGCTTTTAAATTTTTGAGTCTTTAAATATTTTTTTTTAGAAAAAATAAAAAATAAGTAAACGTCTTGTTCTTTCTAATTTTCTCTAAGATTTTTATATTAATAAATTCTGTTTAAATTTAAGGGTGTTATTTTTATATTAAATTAAATATGCCAAATTATATAAATTGTTATGTTATTTTGTTTCAATATTCATCAACCTCATGTATTGAAAAAAAATACATGGGACATTTTATATCTTATATATGCATGACTAATTTCTTTCTATTTCTTATTTCTTATAATGTACTTTCTTTTTTTTCATGGCAATTCATTAATAAGAATACATTATTTCTTTCATAAAAATTGAAAAACTCAAAACCCTCATATATAAGAATTCTAAAACTCTTTTTTTAATTATATTAAACACCTTATAATAAAATTACATTTATTTTGGTATAATATACAAATTACCTAAATATATATTTCATATATTAGGAAACTATCATTGGAATATTATAGACACACAATACAAACGTGTTTTATGTGTACAACTCTAAAATTTGGATTTTGAGCTTCCGTCATTTTAGTAATTAGAAAAATGATAAAGTTTACTTGTATTTTTTTCTTTACTAAAAGTTGGAATGCAAATTATCTAATTATTTAATATTGTAGAGATTTTCATTTAGTTTTCAAAGCCTAAAAGCTCATCTATGTGGTTGTGAAAACTTGTGATATTCCATATAAAAAATATTGTCTTTATTACTAAACTAAACAAATTAGTATAACATGCCAAATTATTTATTAATATTATTATTAAATAAAAAATTACAAAAATATCCATTATTTTCAATTATTTTAATACATAATTTTGTATAAAATATAATCAACGATATTGAAATGTTTAATTTTGAAAACATGCTGTCGTGTGGACCGAGTCTAACCAGTACACAACTATTTGGGGGGCCAATTGGTTCAATAGACCACGATCATACCGTGTCTAATCATTTCATCCGAAATTTGATCTGGCAGACTCATAGACCGCACAAGGACCGCCCGCACAAAATCCACATGTGCACCGTGCATCAGCCGCGCATGAAAAGAACGTGCACCAAGCATGTTGACCAGTTTAAAATGGTTTACCGTCAGCCGCGCAGACACCGGCCAATAAGATATCCTGGTTTTGGTAATTTATCATGTTTGTGATTTTAATTATACGATTACATACTCTCAAATTATATTTACAAAAAAAATTATATTAGATTAATTTTCCAAAACATATTCTAATTTGTTGGATACTATAAATTTCGAAAACAAAATTAAACTATTTAGCTAGCCAAAAAAAAACTGTGAATAAAAAGTAGGATATTGTAAAGTACCGATCACTTGTGTAACATTTAAATACAAGAAATGTATGTTACGAGGATTAAAATTGTACTAGCAATCCTAGTACCGGTACAGACATACAGTATAATTTTGGTATGTGAATATCTGATTGCGTAAAAAGTATAATATATTTTTTTATCCCAACAAACGGTTTAATAGTAAAATCATTTTTTTTATCCCAGTAAATGGTGGCATGTCACTTTGTATTGAAATAAATAAGATATCTTTACCAAATCGATACAATTTTGAATTTTTGATACATGTATGGTTGCGTAAAAATATAATTGCGTAAAAATATAATTGGTGATATCAAAATGTTTAAAATCATAATTTTTTGGTTTAGATCGTACGCATGGACCTCAATGGCTATTTTTGAATTTTTTTTTTCTATTTATTAAGATGAGTATAAAAATTTAATGGTCTGAAAACAACGATATGGTAAAAACTTAATAAATAGTAAATAAATTAAAAAAATGTAAAACTTGATCTGCAAGCACATTTTAATATATCTATCATGTTAAACGGTTTGGATCAACTGTTTAGACTTTGAAAACTTTGAAAATATAGGATATAATTCGATGTCACCAAAATAGAATGTAAGTGGATCCTCGTCATATATTAATCAGACATATTTATACTTTTGCTTATTTACCATTCTCTAAGTAAAGTTTGGAGGAATTAAGCGGTATTCATTTTAAAAAAATATCGATTTTCCTTACAAAAGAAAAGAATATTGCTACATGCATAAAATGCAGATAACCAATGCTGGTAATTATTTGAACCCAAGGAAATATTCGACTACGTACGCACCTTTTCTTTAAAAAAACAAAAGAAAAAATAAATAATTACACTGGCACTAAAAATATTAAAGAACATTGTTATTATCAGGCTTTCAACTACATCCTGATTTGCACTTAATTTGTACATCATCCGTGAATCACTATCGGGCCCAAATCAAAGCCCAATTTTATTTTGAGCTTGTAATGTAAGTGTAAAATCCAACAAAAAATTTTATATGATATTGCTTTCTCTAAAGTTCAAATTAACTCTCGACTAACCCAATTTGTTTAAATTAATTTTATTATTTCTCTTGCATTGTGAAAATTGAAGAAACGGTGCCATGTGCACTGTGTTACCATGCCTTATTCTTACTAGATGACCACAATAATGTGGCAACCACTTTACTTTGGAACAAAAAAGTGTGATAAAACACATGTTTTACATTCATTGTGTGAAATTGATTTATTAAGAGGAAAGCTAATGAAAGTATTTTGGTTATCAACAGCAAAAAAAACATATATCTTATTATAGTTATTTCTTATTAAAAATAAAAATATATACTTTCTAATAATAAAACTAACAAAAAATATTTAGATAATGGAGAAAATCAAAATTCACCATTTTTGAAATATAGACAACCAGAATATAAAATAAATAGTAAGATTATTTCTATTTCTATTTTACATTACTAATATATTATTTTACAAATATAACTATCACCCGATTCGCTACCCTTTTTAAGCAAAATTTAAATTGGACCCATTAAATGCTTTAATTTAACCCGAATTGCTATTTAAATAAATTAGCCGTTAATTTCTAAATCTTGTATTTTAATTTTCTCTTTAAATCAAACACAATTAACTTTTTCTTCCCAATTTTCTCTGACAAAACAAATCTGTCTCAAACCTTCCTAGTTTCTTCTCATTTGTTTTTCTTATTCATGAAGCCTGATCATTCACCAATTGTGTGCTGAACTATGAGCCACCATTTGAACTCCACTGGTCGATGGTCAGCACCGTCGGCGAGCTCCGTACTTTGCTAATTGATAGGACATTGGATGATTACGTTGACTGTGTTCGACACGTGGCCACAATTATGTGGAAGAAATTTGTTCATAAATTTGGTATACATACAGAGCAACTCCCAGCAGACTAGTTAGATAAATTTTTATCATACCGAACTGAACCTGGTCCAGTGCCCAGCTGTAAGCAATTTTTGAATTTCTTTGTTTTTCTTTTTTCATGTGTTCATGTCAGAATCTCTAATTCACTTCAGTATTGAAAAAAAAAACTTTCTTTCTTTTTCATGGATAATATTTCATGATAGTTTGAATTCACACAGACTTTTCTGAGAGTCAGCTTTTTGAAATTGTTGTTTTGTTACTGATGGAATATTTGAAATATTTCGTTTTACTTTATTATTTGAAATTGTTACTATTTTCAGGATTCTGCTAGCGTCATTTTTATTTATTTTTTGCTACAATCAGTTGTGGGTATGTAATTTCATTTTAATTTTCTATTTTTATTACTTCCTGAAATATGTTTATTGTTTTATTTTTAATATATATATATATATGATATTTCATTGTTGTATTTTTAATATATATATTTTCAGATTCTCCGTGTTTGTAAAGCATATGGAAATAGGCTCCTTTTAAAGAAGGATGTGATTGTGGTATTGACTGAAGAAGTCCCTTTAAATGGTGATTTGGACCTTATAGAGTTTTAGCCTAGTAAATCTACACAGAATTGTTATATCAAGATGGAAAAGGGTGGTCTCCTACCAGAGCCCTGAAGCAGAATTTTTTTTTTTTTTTTAATTAGGAGAGTAATATTGGGTTATAATTAAGGATATTTTTTCTATGTTTGGTATATGCAGGGAGTGTAATACTTTTTTATGAAATTTTAAGGGTTGTGTTTGTAATTTTTTGTTTGTTTGTAAATTTGAAATAAAACTTGCATATGTTTTGTTATAGTGGGAAACATTTTAATTGAGAAAATTAGTAAAATGTTAAAGTTGTAGCTCTTAATTGGTAACTCTTTTAGTTGAGATTTGTTGTTAAAATTGTTATGTTTTATTCTTCTGTAAGAAGAATAAGAAATTATGCAAGCACCTTAGTACAGGCTGATACTTCATGTTGTATGATAGAGTACCCTTCCTTTGTTGTATCTCACATAAAATTAATTTGCATTGTTTTTATCTTTACTAAATAATTGTTCATATTCTTAATGTACAATTTTATTCTATATATAATTTACAAGTGGTTTACCATGTTACAATTAACCCTAAAACTGTATTAGAGTATTGGTGTCTTTTCCTATTTTTTGTTGTTTGGAAAATTTAAGTAAAAGAAGTAGAAAGAAAACCAGAGTTGTATCAACAAATTTTCCTTGGGCCCCTCTTTTTGGAGGCCCACCAGGGCCACAGCTGTATATGTGTATGTGTATGTGTATGTGTATGTCCTAATTCTACTTAATATGGAACAATGGTTCAATGAAGGGTTTAGCTAAAACTACTAACATGTTTGAGTAGTTTCATTAGAACATAGAAATGTGGATGCTATGTAAATTATTGTGTACACGAATTACAAGAAGCACCCACTTGGAGAGCTCTTGAAGATCTGGCTCAATGCAAATCAATTCTCCAATCAATAGCAAGATCACACTTATCTTTTTTAAATTTATATAGAATTAATCTAAAAGCATAATTATTTGTAAATTTTTTATGAATTTGACCTCTCAATGACCACTGAGCAGTCTCTTAAAATATTATATCAGTCCACCAAATACAATTTATTTCTTACACCTCTAATTAGATGATTTTTTTTCGTCTGTAATTTGCACACATAAAATAATATCAAAGAGATTCTTGTTCATACTTTGTTAGTATTAGTCATCTATTGTGTCTTTTTATGAAATCAAATAGTAAAAAAATTTATTTTCTTGTGTTATATAAATATATTTTTATTAAATAAAAATATTTGTTTAGCCCTCTCTATATTCAGATCCTAGTTCCGCCTCTGAACACTTACTTAATATTTTATTAAAAGTGTTACTTTTTTTGTGAAAAAAAGTGATACCATCGTCACTCTTTATTGAAATATCTTAATACATAATTTTGTAGAAAATATAATCAACGATATTGAGATGTTTAATTTTGGCAACATGCTGTAAAACAGTGAATTAAAATCACCATTTAACAGCATGTGGACCGAGTCTAACCAGTACAAACCAATTTGGGGACCAATCGGTTCGTCTGACCCCGATCACACCTAGGGGTGGGAAAAAAGCTTGTAGCTCGTGGCCTAATCGTGATTCGCACTTGACTCGTTACTGGATCGAGCTGTTAATGAGTCACCTCGTCACTAACTCGGTTCAGAATTAACGAGTTCAAGGTAGGGCCTAGCTTGCTCGTTAGCTCGGTTAGGAATCAATTTGTGAGTTTGTATAAATTTGTGTGCATTTTATACTGTCTAAGTCGGTCTAGCTCGGTTCAGCTCGGCCTAAAAAGTTTGTTGAATTCATTTTCTTCTTAAAACAAGATCCAATCAGCCCCAGCGAACCAGCTCGTCAGCTCGCGAGCTAGCTCGAACTGGCTTGTCACGAGTTCAAGTTCAAGTTTTAGCTCGGATACCCTAGATCTAGCTCTCTCGGCTGTAATTCGGTCCAAAATTAACAAGCTAAGTTAGAACCTAATTCAGACAGAGCAAGCTCATTGCCATCCCTAATCACACCGTATCTATCATTTCATCCGAAATTTAGCTTGGCAGACTCGTAGACCGCGCAAAGACCACCTGCACAAAACCCACATGTAAACCGCGCATCAGCCGCGCGTGAAAAGAACGTGCACTGAGCATGTAACCAGTTTAAAATTAGGGTAAATTTCGCTGTAGGTCACTAAACTTTGTTAATTGTCACGAATTGGTCACTCAAATTTGATTTGTCCCTTTTGAGTCACTCAACTTTGTTATTTGTCCCAATCAAGTCCCTCTATTTTTTTTATCCAAAATTTTAACGGAATATGCTAATTCCGTTAGTATTTTGGATGGAATATGCTAATTCCGTTAATATTTGGGGGGGAATGAGGATATTCCGTTAATTTTTTGGACGGAATAGGAATATTCCGTTAAATTTTTGGATGAAAAATTATAGAAGGACTTGATTGGGACAAATAACAAAATTTAGTGACTTAAAAGGAACAAATCAAACTTGAGTAACCAATTCGTGACAAATAACAAAGTTTAGTGACCTCCAACGAAATTTACCCTTAAAATTATGGTTTACCGTAAACCGCGCAGACACCAGCCAATAAGATCTCCTGTGGTCGGTACTTTACAATATCCGTAAAACATTCATACGATAACATACTTTCAAATTATCATTTTTCAAAATTTTGAAATTTCAACTTATATATTACATTTATACTTTTACAATAAAAAATTATACTAGATCAATTTTCCGAAAAAAGGTCCTAACTTGTAGGATAATATAAAAATTCGAAAACAAAATTAAAATATTTAGCTATCCAAAAAAAATGAAACTTTGAATAAAAAGTAGGATATTGTAAAGTACCGATCAATTGTGTAATATTTAAATAACGAGGATTACAATTGTACTAGTAAGCCTAGCTAGTATTGGTACAATATAATTTTGATATATTAGTCAAGTGTCCATACATTGCAACGAGGTTAAAATATTATTTTGATCATGTGATTAATTTTGAAAAATAATTAAATACTCGGGCATTAATTAATGAGATCAACGGTTCACCATTGGAAAAAATAGAATTAGTATCGGTTATATACATATATCAGTATCGGTTCACAACCGATCCTGATGAGGGCGACACAGATACCAAACAAATCTGTATCGGTTGTTACAACCGATGCAGATAGGTACTAATCTGCATCGGTTCTAATTAACAACCGATGCAGATAGGTACTAATCTGCATCGGTTCTAATTAACAACCGATGCAATTCTATTTTGTAAATTAGATTTTTTAAAATTCAGGAAAAACTATCAGCATCGGTTGTACTGTACAACCGATACAGATGTATATTTCAAATTATATTTTTTAAATTCAGAAAATAGAGTATCAGCATCGGTTCTGACTTAAAAACCGATACTGATTTGTATTTTAATTCAGAAAATCACTAGCAGCATCGGTTCTTAAGTAAGAACCGATGCTGATACTCAATTGAATTTTAAAAAAATATTTTTTATTAAATGGCCAGCTTCCATATTTATTTAGCTGGCCGAAATTTGAAATTATCACAAATCCTAAATTATCAATAAAACACATTCTAAATTAATTTTCAATAAAACACATC
The DNA here is from genome assembly GCA_964058875.1 of Carex rostrata. NCBI lineage: Eukaryota > Viridiplantae > Streptophyta > Magnoliopsida > Poales > Cyperaceae > Carex > Carex rostrata. The sequence goes on along the minus strand of CAXKVT010000193.1, from coordinate 684,525 downwards.
CTAAATTAATTATCAATAAAACACATCATAAATTAATTATATATCATACACATCCTAACTTATTACAAAAAATTAATGTTCCTAACTTCCTCTCGTCTTAATTTCTTTCAGCAAGGCTTTGGCCCACATTTGGCGAAAGTCGGCCAAGCGTTGTAACGTATATTTAGCGGGAATATCCTGCAGTTTTAGAATTTGTGAAGAGCATATATATACAATTAAATTGTGTATTTTATTATATTTGAAGCAACAATTCTTATTTTTGAAAAATTTATAAATGCATATATACCTTCAATTGCGGAAAAACATCGAGACAGTGGTTTATTATGTCTTGCATGAGCAACATGGTATAATATGCACATTCCTAGCCGGCTAGTTGTTGTGGGCACTACATAACAAGTTTCAAAAAAAAAATGTTTGTATTACGAGCATACAAATGGCTTATATGTATATTCATTATAATTATATCGCAATATGAATTTTTACCTTGCAATCGTTACGAACCGTTAAAGAAGCACCCATTTCCTTTATGAAGACGCTGTTGAAATATGAAAACATTGAACAATCAGTACTTACGATACATTTTTGAAATGATAATATAATAATAAAATCATTAGTATTCTAAAAAAACGTAAAATTTAGGAAAGACACTTACTCGTCGATAGCAGCACTGATCATCAGCATTCTTTTACCTTTCTTATCGGAATCGTACACGTACAATGCACGTTCTCTTGGCATAAGCACGACCAATATCCAATGATTTCTGCATGTTAGGTTTGTAGCATGTCATATTATTCAATTTATATGAATTGAAAGAAATATAATAAAATTAGAATATATATATATGTAACACTAACATCTGATGGTATGGTATGAAGATTAATCTCTTGTCCTGATTTTCTCGGAGTGCTTTCCCTATGTATTGAAGAACACGTCCTCGGTCATCATTCAACAGGGTGGCATTCGTTTGACTGGGGTCCATGAAACCAACCTGCTCATCGGGATATTCCTCCTTGAGGTATTTGTGCCAATACCTACAAAATAAAGACACAAAGGTGATCTCAATTTTGTGAAATTTGAATTACAAGTACTAAACATCTGCAATTATTACAAATATTAACTCACAGCATCCAGATCTGAACAACTGGTACAGTGAGCCACTCCCGTGGAGTAAGCAAGGCCGCATAATCATCTGCATAGACGCATATGGAGTCATCTGAACATAAAAGATCAGCTGGGGAATCGATTTCGATTGGGCTGCCATCTAGCTCCGAAAACCGATCACGAATATGCTTGAATGTCTGTCCCAGCTTGTCAAAATTGATACCATCAAATGCCTTGCAGTGACTCGTTGCTTTCGGACCTCCAGGAATAATCATTTCTTTGCGTGGTTCCTGCAAAATTTCATAATAAATTGAAGTAAAATCCAAAATCATCTATAACTCTATCACATAGATACTAATTCGGAAGTATAAGAACTTGTAATAATAATATACCTCAGCTGAACCTATCGCTATCATGGACATCGGCCATGCAGTGAAACTGCCGAGGGCATCCTTTAGGCTTTCCTGCTCGCCATTTGGTACAGGTAATGGGTGATTTATGAAGTCCGCATCGAAAATACCATCCACCATCACTCTTGCATGGTCGAGCGGCATCGGTCTGCCGTGAATTGTTCCACCGGGTGCAACTGGAACATGAATTGTCCCCACGGCTACTGTAACAGTGTTTCCATTGACAGCTGCCTGGAGTTTGCAGCTTATTTCTGCCTCCTGTTCAGATATATGTATTTACTCGAATAAACTAAAACGTATGAACAGTACAACATGTAATGGCAAATAAATGGTGAAATTTGAATATTATTGAATTTGAATTTGCATTACCTCAGTATACTTGGAAAGATCTGCAATTGGTTTGACTGACTGGCTGCTGCTCTGAAGGACTATTGGGGTAAACGTCTGAACTTGTTGGCCCATTGACTGCTGAACCAAAAGTGCAAGTTGAGACTTCATTTCTTCCCTCATTTTTGCTTCTAGTCTCACCTCTATTTCTCTTACTTTGTCCTCCATTTCTTCCCTCAGTTCTTCCCTCATTTTTGCTTCGGAACTCGAGGAAGCGCGTCTCCTCCTTATTGAGCTCTTCTCGTATGTTTTCCTGATAGGAACCAAACCTCCCACTCCTCTCACCCTCCCAGGATGTTCCGGATTTGGCAGAGATTTTCCGAGAACATCGTCGTATCGTTCGACGGCCAACAAGCCTTTTTTCAGAGCCGCCTCTTGTTCTTCCTGGAATGACAACATGTTATAAACTAATAAATTAACGTAGAGGTTTCAATGAATGACAATATCTAAAATTCTTACAATAAACTAATAAAGTAAAGTAGAGTTTTCAATGAATGACAATATCTAAAATTCTTACAATCTTCTCGATGACCGGTACGTATGTTTCTGGATAAAAGCGTTCCTTGGTCTCCTTATCGAGCTTTTGTCTTCCTAGTCTCCAGGTGACGTGCCTATGCTCAATCGACATATCAAGGACCTCTTCTGGTTTCAATGCACTTGTTGAGCCTTGGGAAGACGGATCACTAGATGTTTTCTCGTCTGCAATCGTCTGCATAGCATCTGTAAGCCTACTCCGAAAACCCTCGCTCATGTAACCTCTAGATCCTAAGAAATGCGGATACTCGTTTTTGGCCTGATTCTCCTTTCCAATTTTGCTAGCAGTCTACAATTAATATGTCAAGACAATCATTGTAGGCCTTAATTATAAGAGTATTTGAATTCTTACTTAGAGATAAGGTAGGTGATCCACAGAAATAAACATACCTCAAACTCCTCCGTCTCTCGATACTTGACAAATACCTCCCAGTCTTTTTCTTCCATATTTTGCTTGGCAAAATCGCGAGTCTCACCCGCGCGCCACACTTTAGTCATCTCGGTTCGCCACCTCCGGTGATAAGTAGCCATCTTCTGATAATAATAGTTCCTCACTTTTTCTTCCTCTTTTATACCCCATCTCAGCTGCCAAACAAATAGAAATCAAAATTTAGAGTTAGTTAATATCAAATGAAAGCTTGTGAACTTAGTACTACGTTATTTACCTTCAGTGTTTCCCATATTTTCAGCTTGTTCTCTTCTGGAACATCTTTCCACAATACGAAACTTATAGGAATATTCATTCTCACCAATATACCGAATTCCGTTGGAAAAGACGTTGTATCCGTAGTAACAACCGTCCTGTGAAACTTGTCAAGTTCCAGCTCTTTCCCTTTCTCGTTAAACTTCTCCTTGATTGCATTAGGCCCTCTTCCTCGTTTCTTAGCCGAGGCTGTCTGACTATTGCTTTCCATATCTGAATTTGCAAATAGGTTAACAATATAACAAGTATCAAAAATTGCAATTTCAATATGACAAAAAATTCGAGTTTCTAAACTCAATATCTAACAATTTCAAACAAGTATCACCTTCATATAATTTACCAAAGTATCACAAGAATATAATTTACCCAAGTATCACAAGAATATATATGTTCATACAAATTCAACATTTGTATGAATCTCTAAACAATTCTTAAACAACTAATTCAACATTTCTAAACAATTTCAAGAATTTCTAATCCGAAGTGGTCTAAACAATTTCTAAACATTTGTAAACAATTTCAAGAATTTCTAATCCGAAATTCTAAATAATTTCTAAACAATTTTGTAATCAATTCATAATAAACCAAGGGAGGGAGAGGGGACTTACTACATTCACAATTATTTAAGCATACACACATTCACAATTATTTAAGCATACACACATTCACAATTATTTAAGCATATATATACCCGAATCTATAAGCATATACAAGTTTCACAAGAATTAAATTGGCAAACCCTAAACCCTAAACCATCATATACATACAAATTATGCAAGTACTATCACAAGAATATACCCGAATTAATCTAACATACATACATTCACAATCATTTCGGTTTGGTAATTATTCACAATCTAACATACATACATTCACAAGCATATACCCGAATCTAATATACCCTAAACCATCATATACATTCATCATATATATTCACAATCATATACCCGAATCTAATATACCCTAAACCATCATATACATTCATCATATACATTTCAGTTTGGTAATTAACTAGTTAACTAAAACAATTACTTATTCAATTAATGTAACAATTCAATTAATTACCCGATTTGAGAGGGAGAGGGAGGCGGAGCAAACGAGCCGACGGAGGTCACAAGCCAACAGAGTCGACGGAGGAGAAGAGCCAACGGAGGAGAAGGAGAGAGAGGGGTCACGGCCAAGGAAGGAGCTAGAGAAGGAGGTCACGGCTAAGGAAGGAGGAGGCGGAGGAGGCCGAGTGAGGCTAAGGAAGGTTACGGCGGAGGAGAAGGAGCACGGCTAGGCCACGGCGGAGGAGAAGGAGCACGGCTAGGTCACGGCGGAGGAGGAGCAAGGCTAGGTCAGCACGGTTTAATTTTGAGGTTTTGAGGTTTTGAAAAATGAGTAAGTTTTAAAGAATATAGAGGCGCCGGTTGGAGAGGGAAGCCTATCAGCATCGGTTTTTAGCTTAAGAACCGATGCTGATAGTTATCAGCATCGGTTTCTAGTTTAAGAACCGATGCTGATAACTATCAGCATTGGTTCTGAAGCTAGGAACCGATGCTGATAGTGCTATTCATTTAAAATAATGCGTACTACTATCAGCATCGGTTCCTAGCTTAAGAACCGATGCTGATAGTGCTATTCATTTAAAATTGTGTTATTTTATATTTTTGTATAAAAAAAACATGTTATTGTGTTATTTTATATTTTTGTATTTTAAAATTAAAAAAAAGGATTTTTATGTGTTATTTTATATTTTTTAATGTGTATGTTATTTTAAAATATAAAAAAAACATGTTTATGTGTTATTTTATATTTTTGAATGTGTATGTTATTTTAAAATATAAAAAAAGCACGTTTATGTGTTATTTTATATTTTTGAATGTGTATGTTATTTTAAAATATAAAAAAAGCATGTTTATGTGTTATTTTATATTTTTGTATGTGTATGTTATTTTAAAATATAAAAAAAGCATGTTTATGTGTTATTTAATATTTTTGTATTTTAAAAATTACTTATAAAATAAAATAAAATAAGCTACTAAAATACAAACATTAAAAATTTAAAAATAAGCTAATAAATTACATATAACATGAAAAAAAATAAGCTACAAGAAGTGTTGAAGAATAACTTGCATGCTTCTCATCGTCGGGTGTTTCAGTGCATTCTGAAAAAAAAAACCCGTACCTTTTTGTCAGCAATATTAAAGATTATTAACTCACATTTTAATATTTTTTGACATACCAATATTAAATATATGACATACCAATATTATGACTTGCCAATGGAAACTTCTTCAACCCAATCTCCTTCATCATGATCGATGCGCATGTGACCTGTTTCATTATCCTCAGCGCCCGGTAGAGATGCCATGCCAGTAGAAAACGGTGGTATCTCATCAAAATGATCGTACGCTTCTTCGTCTTCCACATTATCAATCCCGATTATACGTCTTTTACCAGAGAGGACAACATGTCTTGAACGATCGGCGGGATCAGTTACGTAGAACACTTGCGTGGCTTGTCTTGCAAGTATAAATGGATCATCCTTATATCCAGCTTTACTGAAATCCACCAGAATAAAACCATCTTCGTCAACTTTAACCCCCCTACGGTTATCGACCCATTTACACATAAATAACGGGATATTAAATCTTATGTAATCGAGCTCCCAAATTTCTTCAATAAACCCGTAATATGACATCGATGCATGCGATGGTCCGGCACCTTTAGGATCTGACAAATCACTCGAAACAGCTACTAACGTCACTCCACTGTTTTGTACGGTACTCTTTGCATCTTGATTTCTTGTGTAAAATGTGTACCCGTTAATGTCATATCCTTGGAAGGTCCTCACGACATGAACTGGACCAAGAGCCAACAATTTGACAATTTCTTTAATGTTTTCTCCCTCCGGAGCTTGCATGACTTTACGTGTAAACCATCTTTCAAAAGTTTTATTGTGTTCGCCGATTAACCACTTATTAGAGTTCTTAGGATTCTGTTGCCGCAAAAGAGTCATATGCTCGTCCCAAAAAGGATGAACGTCAGTGAGGTGTTGCAAAACATGAAAATGTGCTAGTGACATTGTTGTACTATCAGGCACGAATAATTTCGCACCGATTGTTCCTACCCCGTGAAGCCTACCCTCGTGCCGAGATTTAGGGATGCCGATGGCTTTGACATCATCCATATAATTAGTACAAAACTCAATAACCTCTTCGGCAGTGTAAGCTCTTACGATGCTGCCCTCAGGCCGATATCGGTTCCTGACATATCCCTTTAAGAATCCCATGTATCTCTCGAACGGATACATGTACCGCAAGAAAACAGATCCACACATCTTAATTTCTCTAATTAGGTGAACGATTAAATGAACCATGATGTCAAAAAAAGACGGCGGAAAATACATTTCAAGATGACAAAGAGTGACAACAACCTCCTTCTGCAGAGCATCTAGCGTATCAGGATCATTTACTTTGCAACAGATGGCGTTAAAGAAAAAGCAAAGCTTCGTAATGGTCTGCCTAACACACTTTGGCAATATGCCCCGAATTGCAACAGGAAGAAGCTGTGTCATTAAAACATGACAGTCGTGAGACTTCATTCCTGTCAATTTTAAATCATCCAGTGAAACTAGGTTTTTAAAATTCGAAGAATATCCAGATGGAACTTTGACACCATGAAGGCATTCCAGTAAGCTTTTTTTCTCTGCTTTCGATAGCGTATGCATTGCGGGTTTTAGATATGTACAAGTTTTTCCTTTTTCTCTTTCCTTCTCTGCTGGTTGTAGATCTGGCCTTATGTTCAAGAATTGCATGTCTTTCCGAGCATTGATACCGTCCTTAGTTTTACCCGGAATATTCAATAATGTTCCAACTATGCTATCACACACGTTTTTAACCACATGCATCACATCGAGACAGTGTCGAACCTCTAAGTGCTCCCAGTATGGTAAATCCCAGAATATTGACCTCTTCTTCCAACATATTTTCGGAGCCCCTTTCTTTCTCACCACCTTCTTTTTAAATTTACCCAATTGAACTTTCAAATCTTTTACTCGCGAATAAACTTGCTTACCGGTCAACGGGTAATTTGCTCTGGTATTCTCGGTCTTTCCATTGAATTCTTTTTTTCTCTTTCGGTGTGCGTGGTTGGCAGGAAGAAATCTACGATGACCCATGTACACATTTTTAGAGGAGTTGGGTAGCCACACATCGACTGTATCATCCAGGCAAACAGGGCACACTTTCTCTCCTTTGACACTATAACCCGACAAATTTCCATAAGCCGGAAAATCATTAATGGTGCAGAAAAGCATGGCCCGTAAAGTGAATTTCTCCTTGCTATATGCATCATACATTTGCACTCCGGGTTGCCATAATTCTTTTAAATCCTCAATCAATGGCGCTAGATATACATCTATGTCGTTCCCGGGCTGTTTGGGTCCTGATATGAGCAAGGTCAACATGATGTATTTGCGCTTCATACATAACCAAGGCGGAAGATTATAAATGCACAATAAAACCGGCCAACTGCTATGCTTGCTGCTCATGCTACTGTGCGGATTTATTCCATCTGCACTCAGCCCAAGCTTTAGATTTCTAGGGTCACGTCCGAATTCAGAAAACTCTCTGTCAATATTCCTCCACTGGGGAGAATCAGTGGGGTGCCGTAATTTCTCGTCTTTCTTCCGGTTTTCGGAATGCCAACGCAGTAATTTTGCATCTTTAGCATTTGAGAACAAACGTTTGAATCTCGGTTTTACGGGGAGGTACCACAATGCTTTTGCAGGAGGTCCTTTATTCGGTTTATAATCATCACTTTTATCACTGGCAATCTGCTTTGGTTTGTAACGTGATGCACCACATTTTGGACACTCGTGAAGGTCTTCATACTCATTTCGATATAATATACAATCATTTGGGCACACGTGTATTCTTTGAACTCCCAAATCAACTGGGCACAATATTTTCTTCGCTTCGTAAATATTGGGTGGTATCTCGTTTCCTTCCGAAAGCATTTCTTTTAAAGTTTGTAATAGCTCAGTAAAACTTCTATCACTCCAACCGTTAGATGCTTTAAGGTTATACAATTTTAATACACCTTTCAATTTTGAAAATTTAGAACAACCAGGATACAATTCCTTATTAGAATCTTCGTACAAATTCTCAAACAAACAATACTGCTTATCATTATCAAAATCCTCTTCTATATCACGTAACATTTGATCAAAATTATCACATTTATCTACCACTATATCATCATTTTCTTCGGTATGATACTCCTGTTGCTCAGTACGAGTACCTACGTCGGTTTCCAATCCCCGTAAGTCATTCCCCTCATCCCCAACGGTATGGTATTCCTGATGCTCAGTACCAGTACCTATGTCGGTTGGAAAACTCTCACCATGCCATATCCAACACTTATATCCTTGCTTGAATCCACGACGGATTAAATGGCTCCTCACTTGGTTCGAGTTGGAAAATTTTTGACCATTGTTACAATCACGACAAGGACACGACATCATTGTACTCCCCTTATTCGCCATATCTTCCATAGCAACTCTGATAAATTCCTCGACACCTGTCGTATATTCATCCGATAGACGTGATGCTTCGTACATCCAACTGCGGTCCATCTGCAATTATAGTAGAACACAATTAATTTAGAACAAGCTTGGGGTACTAAATTATATTCACAGTAAGGCTTACATGAGGCCTGGTTACCATCCTATCCCACTCTTTGAATACTTCGTCTCAGTAGTGACCACTTGGTAGTCGTGTTTTAGTATTTAAGAAAATTTCGGCAGCATTTCCCCTTAGTTCCCCGAGTATTCGGGGAACTAATAAGGAGAAATGCTGCCGAAATTTTCTTAAATACTAAAACACGACTAACAAGTGGTCACATCCTAATTGAGACAAAGTATTCAAAGAGCAGCCCCAAAACGGGGACTATTCAAAATTAATCCCTAATGGATTAATTTTGAACGGGTATCATGACTTAAAGGCATTAATCATGTGGTTTTGGCTCTCAAGACAATACTCTAGCTACATACTTACTACAAATCTATTTAGTCTAGCTATCGAAATACACATTTATGCACAAAACTAATTAAACATGAGTTTTATGTTGTACTTACAACTTTTTTAGATGCCGTACCGAGTGAGATGAAGATCGCTGCACCAAATCTCTCAATAATAGCCAAACTACAAAATTAAACCATCGGAACCTAAATAAGAGATGTATATATATATAACATGGACTTGGCTAATATGCTATATATGGGTTGCATAGAGGCCTCCCGTGCTACGGCTCAATATTTGAGTTTTCAAAATACTCACGGTCGATCCGAACCGTTTATCTTGTTCTCCGTATTAATATGTGTTTGGAGACCAAATTTTACATTTTTTGGAAATTTTTAACTATTTTTTTAGATTTATTGAAAATCGTTGTTTTTCAGACAAATCTGGACCATAAAAAAATAGTAAACAATTTCCAAAAAATGTCAAATTTGGTCTCCAAACACATATTAATACGGAGAACAAGATAAACGGTTCGGATCGACCGTGAGTATTTTGAAAACTCAAATATTGAGACGTAGCACGGGAGGCCTCTATGCAACCCATAGCATATTAGCCAAATACTATATAACATATATATGATGCATGCTAGGGTATATATGGGTATATATCAAAAGCTCAAATATAGCATGCATGTGCAAATATAGTTATATCAAAAATTCATATATATCATGAATTTGCTCATCTTCACATATAAAGAAAAGCTTAAAATATAAAAATGTATTAAAACCTAAAAGATAGATTAGGGTTTATAAAATGGGCCGAATTAGAACCTAAATTGTGCTAGATCTAACATCAAACTTGAGAAAAGAGATGATTAATCAATTAATGAACCTGAGAACGAAGAGTGAGATAGCTGATCAATGCCCAGTAAGATAGCTGCTGTGCCAAGCAATGGAGGAAGAAGAAAGAAAAATGATTCTGTGAAGAATCAGACTTCGGGATAAAGCTAAATAAGAACTATCAGCATCGGTTCTAAGCTTAGAACCGATGCTGATACTTTACAATCAGAATCGGTTCTAAACTTAGAACCGATGCTGATAGTATCAGCATCGGTTTTAATATTAGAACCGATGCTGATAGTGCATGTGCTGTGCTTTCATTAGCTTTTAGTATCGGTTTTAGTGATAGAACCGATTCAGGTAGGTATTAGTATCGGTTGGTTAGTACACCCGATCCAGATAAGCCGATCCTGATTCCTGTTTTTCCACTAGTTTGAATCAATATCGAAGTTCATTTTGGGCTTGTGATGTATAGGATCCAATAAAAATTGTTAGATAGTATAGAAACATCGAACTAAGTCGTGTCCATAACTCCATGTTATAATTATGTTTGATACAAACACTCCATGTTATAGGGTTTAGATAGAGTTAATTCTTATTCAGTATACTGTCAATCGTTTGACCAATTTTTGACACAGGTAGACATGAAAATCGATTGATAGTTATTGATCCCATCCGTATTCGATCAATATTCAGCTTTCTTATTTTTACGAATACGCTGATATTGGAATAATTTAAGTGGATAAAATATATTTTTGAATTTAGAATGCGAATATGGATATATATCTTTTTTTGTATTACAAAATTTACTTCATATAACAAATGTGATATACACTGTACGATATTTGAACTATTTTTGTTTCAATTTGTGAACAATATTAATATCCTTATACATTTTTTTTTAACATTTAATTGATTTCAAAATCCGTTCAATATATATCTTATTTCGAAAAATAAAAACAGATCGAATACAGTCTGACCACAATGTTGTAACACTGTGAACTTTTAAAATTCAGATTTAATTAAAATAATAAGTGGTTAAATCGAATAATATATATATACGTATATTCGAAATTAGTGACGTGGATGGTGAACAATAATTATACGATTAATTGTGTTAAGAAAGAGGAGCAATAGGTGTTATATAAATGATTTAATCAATATCGAACAAGTGGAGGTTTATTTTGCAAAAGGACCACTTACAAGTGGGGGCCCTTGTCATTCCCTCCTCTCCCCTCCTTCCTTTCTTTTCCTGCGCCCCCTCCCTTTTCCTTTGCTTCTGCCAAGAGAGACAGAGAACGAGAGAGCGAGAGAGCGAGAGAGAGATCTAAACCCCCCGGTGACCGTATTGCCCGAAAACGGAGATTTAGGAAGAGGAGCTCAAACCTCGCACATCCATCCGTTCCATTGGTAATTCCCCTTTCTATTTCTCGCTCATTTCTTGATTCCGTGTTTTTAGGATTTCGGTGAAAACCCGTAGAATCGTACCAAACTGATTATTCCATGCCTTTGTTGTTTCTATAATGTAAATTGACTGATTCCGTGTTCCAAAGTACGACCAAATTTCCAATTTATGGATTTTCCAAAAAAAAATTGATTAGGGTTTAAATTGTAAAAGTGCCGGAATTTAATAAATTGACCTATGTATAGATCCTAACGAGCACGGCTAGCGGGATTGACGAGCTTACCGAGTCGCGAGATCGCGGACCCTCTACGTGCCCTACATAACCAGGTGCGGGGGTTCACGGGATCTGTTTTGGGGTTTATTCGTAGAACTAAATAACGGTGCATATTATTATATTTATGTTGATTGCTTGATTTAAATAAACTGTGCATAGCATGTTGAATCTCTGATTGAAAGCATTTGTTGCCGCATTGCATTAATTGTGATATTAGTGTAATTGAATTGTATAACTGTTATGATTCTCATGTTGGTACGGTTTATCGATTGTTGATCTGTCGTTTTGAATAAGTGAGTGGAACCACAGTATGACTTGGATTGATTGTGTGAAGTGAACAGTGTATCATAGTGGAAAGTCTAGCTAGCTACTAGACTTTCATCCAGGACCCTTATGCGCATCTGGAGAATGGCCCTAGTGAACCCAGTACCGGTTGGGTAAGGGAAGTGCAGTGTAATTTTAGGTAGAACTGTGGTTCAGTGATTCAGTGAAAGTGTCAGTGATTTCTTTTTGAGAAAATTGATATTCTGTGCATATTCGCGGAATATGCCCGTGTATATTTTAAGTGATGAATTGATGAAATTGTATGACTTGAAACCAGAAATTAGAACTGTTAAGCCGGAGGTGATCGATAGTTGATATCTGTACCTCATAACCAGACGTATATATATTATATCTGTGAAACCAAATCTTTCTGAAAATTCGTTGATTGATGTTGATGAGATGTGAATTGAAATCCGTTTGAATCTATTCCCGGTACATGTGCATTTATTATTATTGGTGAATAAATAAATAGATGCTCTATTGCTAGTGTATTTAGTTCTGGTGATGAATTTCTCACAAATCCAGTAGCCCTTTAAATTCCGCACTGAGAAAACGGATGACAGGTTTTCTCACCCCCTCCCCTCGGGGAATTTTTCCCCTTTGAATTGATATGTACAGGTAAACGCGAGTGAAGTGGGACTCGGGCTCGACACGTGAGTATAGGCCGGGCTAATAGGTTATGCCAAACCCTTTTTATGCCATTTTGAATGTGTAGTTGAACCCGTAGTCGGTTATTTTGATGTATAGGTTATTATCGAACCGTATTATGTTATAAAACCCTAACGGTATGTTTTAAATTGTTGCTATAACTTAAATATTGAAATTGCATGTTAAATGTCATTAAAATTTGCTAGTGAATGGGGAATAATTGTTTAATTATACGGGGATTTGATCGGGTTTGAAAACGAGGTGAAATCTCACGAAAATGGGCAAAGAAATGAAAATTAGTACTCTTATTGCGGGCCGCAATAACACTATTGCAGGCCGCAATGAGAGTAGACAGAGGGAAAGTCGCAGATTAAAAATCCAACCAGGTCATTGCGGGCCGCAATAGATTCATTGCGGGCCGCAATGAATGGAGACAGAGGCAAATTTCAGAGGCTGGGAATTTTGGAATTCATTGCGGGCCGCAATAAATTCATTGCGGGCCGCAATAAATTCATTGCGGGCCGCAATGAATGGAGACAGAGGCAAATTTCAGAGGCTGGAAATTTTGGGAAGTGTTGCGGGCCGCAACAGCCCTATTGCGGGCCGCAATGGGTTCTGAAAAATGCTGTTTTAGGGTATAACTTAGTCAAATTAAATCGGTTTTGAACCAAACTTGTTTTAAATCAAATCATATGATAATTTGACTAATCTGGGCCGTCGGTTAAAGGATTTTTATGCAATTTGACTCCTCCAAAATAAAATTTTCCGGGCTCTATTGAGCGGTGCTTCGTAACCTCAGACAATGCTCGCAGGGGGCTGCCGCCCCCCTGCCACCCCCCGCATACTAATAGAATCAGGCCCACCCACATAAAAATATAACGATATATATATATATAGATCTGCATGAACGAAACCGCATTTTAAAACAAAACTGCGTGACCCCCTGTTCCGGGGTGTGACAAATATATATATATCGGATAGTGTTTCGACAACACCACACAGAATATCAAAATATGTGAACCACTATTGAAACAAAATAAATCTAAAATTCAACCAAAAGCCACTATCAAAGTATGTCACGTCACGTCACAGTATAAAACATAGAGTATCTAGTTTTTTATTGTTAATTTTCAGCTTTTTTTTTGGTACGCAAAGAGTATCTAGATTTATCTTTTTGTATAAATTCAGTAATACCGATACTCATCATGTAGCACTAATTTTTATTTTCTATAGTTTAGTCTAATGAATGTTTGTAATTTGAATTTTTTAAATAATATCATATGATATCCAACGGTTTTTTCTTTTTTGTTTTAAGGTTGGCGGCGAAGTTTGCCACCAATAATATATTGATAAAAAATGAATTTACAAGTTTAGCACAACTCACTCTCTACCTGCACATGTTACTCTCACCTAGACTCAATTGCCACTAGTAAGTTACAAAATACCTAGACTTAATAGCGCAGGAAATGGATCTAAATATTTTTAGACCAAAGAAAAATATCCAAAGTTGTATCATTGATTAATATAGACACTGGTATTCTCTTATTTGAGAACAATCTCCCATTTTGTTCCCTGCACAGCGTCCAGACTCCCGCCGCCCACTAATTGACCCTTTGTGACCTTTCGCTTTGTGAGAGATGACCATTTTTCTGCACACCAACGGTTTTTTCTTAAAAAAAAAAATTGCAACATGATTTATGTATTTTAGAATTTTTCAAATTTTTTGATTTTTTTTTTCTAAATTTTCAACCCTTTAAATTAAAATATAAAAAAATTGATGTAACTAATTTAAGTCATGTCATATTACGTCATGTGTAATCATGACGTGACCACACGTGACGTGACTGTCCGCTACTATTTTAGTCACGTCATGTGAAAAAAGATAGTCAAGTCACGTGATCAAATCACAACGTGTTTGTCACGTCAAGTCACGGCATGTCACATATTTCCTTTTTTACTCTACCCATAATAATGATACTTAATAACTAATAGTAATTATTTCGGATAAATTAACATCCCCATTAGGTCATAAACCATTAGTCATATATGAGGTTTCACTTAATCACTACAATGGTTGACCAATGATTCAAATATACTCGATTTACTGTTAACTTCTATATCAATAAATTTGCTCAAATTTTAAGGGAGTATTATCTTTAAGTGAAAGAAAAATATGCTAGACTATATATATTGTTATAATATTCCTTTTCGATATATATTCATCAGCCTCTTCTGTATTGGGAAAAATACATGGGACATTTCTTATCTTATAAATGCATGACTAAATTATAATTATTTCTATTTCTTCTGAAGTAACTTTTTTTCAAAATTTTACAATTCACTAATAAGAAGAAAATATTTCTTTAAAGTGAAGAACTCAAAACCGTGATAAGAATTCTAAAACTCTTGTTTTAGGACTCTATCTAGGACCTTGAGTAGAACTAGGCTGCTCTTAAGCTCACCAAAGTTTTGGTGAGCTTAACTCTAAAACTCATCAAATCGATTTCAAATGACGAATCCGAACCGTTGAAATCCGCCTACCTTACGTGTGATGCATCTACATATGAAATTTTTAAACATTCAAATTAATTTAGTATAAAGTCAAGCGGTCAAAATTAGAAGGTTAATAAATTAATTTTAGTGCATTCATTTTTGAACGTTTTTTGACCGCTTGACTTTATACTAAATTAATTCGAATGTTTAAAAATTTCACATGTAGATGCATCACACGTAAGGTAGCCGGGTTTCAACGGTTCGGATTCGTCATTTGAAATCGATTTGATAAGTTTTAGAGTTAAGCTCACCAAAACTTTAGTGAGCTTAAGAGCACCCTAGTTCTACTCCTAGGACCTTATAATAAAATTAAATTTATTATGGTAAAATATACAAATTATAGACACAAACACATAAACGTGACTTATGTGTACAATTTTAAAATTTGGATTTTGAGCTTACGCCATTTTATACAGTAATTAGAAAAAATAATAAAGTTTTGCTAAAAGTTGGAATACACGTTACAAATTATTTAATATTTGCACAGATTTTCATTCAGATTTCAAAGCCTACGACCTGCATGCCCTAGCTATCTAAATGTCAAAACTTGTAACCTGTCAGGCAAAAAATAGTCTTTACCACTAAAACAAAAACGGATTTTATAATAAAATTAATATTCAGTTTATTTTGAGAAAATTAATATTCAGTTTATTTTACTAGTTGTTCTACTTTATTTTGAGAAAATTTTATGGAATCTTAGCAATAATATTCAGTTTTACAGTCGAATTCAAAATAAAATGATTCACCATAAGAATGACCATATGGCAACAATAATCTTTGTTTTTAATCATATTATATTCATGTAAATTGTTTCTCACACAACATTAGTGTGAGTGAACTCTTAAAATGAGTTCAGGTACCTAATTTTTAGGACTAGTAAAAACAAAAATAGTGTGCATAACTTAACAAATTTACAATACATGTTAATATATACATAAAAATCTAACGAGTTCTGGAAACAAAACAAAAAATAATAATTTTCCGACAATAATATAGCCAAATAAAAAATAGAAGATAACAAGTATTTCTTAAATTAATATTATAAACTGATATCAATTATAAGATATTGGATGAAATCAATATCTAAATTTTATGTTAATTAAGTACAACATAATTTTTGTTGCTACAACATATTAAAATAAAAAAAAAACAGAATACTTTACATGTTAATACAAAAATACTAGTTTAACAAGCTATAATTCTGTGGATGAAATTTGTTCATAAATTTGGTCTACATACAGAGCAACTCCCAGCATACTGGTTCGATAAATTTTTATCGTACAGAACTGACCCTAGTCCTGTGCTCATCTGTAATCAATTTTGAATTTCTTTGTTTTTCTTTTTTTATGTGTTCATTTCAGAATCTCGACTTCAATCTAGTATTGAAAAAAAAGAAACTTTCTTTCTTTTTCATTATAGTTTGAAATCTACAGAGACTTTGATTCTAGTATTGAGTGAGTATTTTTTTTTTGTTTTAATAAGTTGTAGCAAGTAAATCTTTCAGTAAATGAAATGTGCATTTCTATCTTTTTTTCAAAAAAAAAAAATATATCTAGTAATATCAGACTTTTATTCTGGCATGTAATATTGTTAATTTTGAAATATATGACAGTTTTCAGTTTTTATATTTTTTCTGATGGTTTGAATCTAGTCTAGACAATTTGATTCTGCCATGTAATATTTTTTTTTTGTCCAAATACGGGGGCAACGACTAGTAATTTTATTAGAATTGAGTTGTGTCTGGAATGAGTTGCCAGCAAGTCTCTCAAAAGAGACAATACCTGGGCAAACTGCTGTATTTGGTCATAAGATGGTGACCACGTGTCGTATGACAGTGTCTTGATAAACAATATATAGATGAGTCGTGTGAGTTAAGTGCAAATCAGAATGCAGCCGAAAGCCTGATACTAACAAGGTCTTTAGTTAGTTTTAGTGCCAGAATAACTGTGTCATGTTAACAAAAACAAACGAAATGATGGAACTAATTATATTTTTCTTTAAGAAAAGGTGCGTAGTCAATTCCAAATTCTACACCTTTTTTTTCTGTTCTCATTTTACTATAGATTTCCCTATTTTACCCCTCAAAACCAGTGTTTTAAAATGCGGCCACATATGCCTATGTAGTCGGCAGTCGTGCTCAGAATAGCTATGCGGTCATTCCATGTGGTTTTGAGCATGCGGCTGCATATGCGGTCCGAATATGCGGCCATGCAGTCCAAATATGCGGCATATGTTTGATTAATTTGATTGTATTTTAATTAGAATTTATGTGAAAAAACTATTGTTGGTTATGTCATTATGTGGAAATAAATTCAAATATATTAATATAAATATATATACATATATATATATATATATATATATATATATATATATATATATACGTGAATTTTTATTTTAAAATCCGCATACGCATCCGCATACCGCATCTGCGGTATGCAGTGGCCTTCCGCATGCATGAACAAAACTGCATTTTAAAACACTACTCAAAACAATCATGTCTCTACAATCAATAATGCCCTACAACTACAATGCCCGCCAGTTAATAATTAAAGCACTGGTAACACCAAATCAGAAAAAAGTCTATAATGAGATGTTGATCAAATAATAGATGTTCATAGCAGAGAGCAACTGAAAACCACCAAAGTATAGGAAACTATTAGTTAGTTAACTGCTCATACGCATAATTTGTAAAGCACAAGTTTTTTTCTCATTCAATTGATGAAACATCTGATGAAACCTTGACATAAGCGAGTTGAACAGGATCTTTTGTTTTGAGCAAATAAAGAAGTGCCACATCATTGTCAGCAATCTGTCCCAAGAAAGTAGTGCGATGGTGTTCATTTGCTGGTTTGTTGAAATAGTACTCCCGTGTCTGACGTAAGCCCCAGCTCACACATACTTCTCTGTCTGACACTAGGCAACTTGCAAGAACCTTTCTAAGATCCTCGAGCTGCAATATTTTAACATAATTCAAGAAAAATAAATAGATTAATAAATACTTGCAAGGATATCTTATCATGAAAATTTTGTATAATACAAAATATCTCAAATTGATGGTGTTTATAATAATTAGAATTACAAATGAAAAAATTAGCTAAAAATACTCATATAATCCTTGCATGCAATCAATATTAAAAATTAGATAATTAAGTCTTGTAATCTTTCTCTCTACTGTTGCCCTTCTCGACTCCCTCCTAATTGTATCAAATTACATTAAAATTCTAAAAGTTACACAAATTGTCAAACTTCTTCAAATTGTCTTTAAATTATCATGCCTCCAAATTATCCCATTATAGACATGACATGCAGATTAGATATATTTTTCCTTTTCTTTTGCATTCCTCGGTCACTATGCCATGCATGTCAATGTTGTGACAAATACAACCTAAGTCACTTCACGAAAACAGGAAAACAAAGCCCTTAAATTGAGACGCTGCAATTGGAAGGAGCGGACGCTTCACAAACTCAAAAGATTGGCAGCACCGATCGATGAACTTCTGTCGATTGGGTCGGTTTGGTCGTTTTCATTCCGTTCATTTCAGATGTAGTAGAAAAGATCCCAAGATCAATTTATATTTAGTAGAAAGGATTTATGCCAAGATCTGATCATTTTGACTTTTTCCAAATGTTTTTTTTTATTGAGGGTTATGAATAACTAGTAATATTTTTTGTGAAAAAAAAACTCTGGATATAAGAACTTAATAATATCAATTTATACAGAGACAATATATCCGCTGATATGAACGTGCCAACAATTATTTTCTAATGCCTCATCTTCATTATACCTCATCATACCTCATATTTTATATTTTTATTTTCAAAATTCAAATTATCGATCCGAACCGTTCAACATGATATATACACTAAAATCTGGTTAGGGATAAAATTTTATAATTTTTTACTATTTTTTTACTATATTTTAAGATGGGTAGAAAATCACTGTTTTTTGAACGGTTCAAAAACAATGATTTTGTAGCTATCTTAAAAAATATTAAAAAAATTCCAAAAAATATATAATTTCATCTCCATATATATTTTAGTATAAATATTATATTGAACGGTTTGAATCGATAATTTAGACTTCAAAAATGAAGATATAAAATATGAGGTATGATGAAGATGAGGCATTGAACCCTCCTCTTATTTTAAATAGACATTGAAAAAATTAGTATAATCATCTACGGATGACACTTAAAAAAATTTGAGTTATTCTCACGTACACCATTTTTATGAGAAAAATTCAATAATTAATTTTCACCATCCAGTCATGCATGCATATACAAGGGTAATTGCGTAGGTAATATTTGCTTTTCCTATTAAATGAATATAAATTATTTAACAAAACCTTATTGTACTGAAGTAAATTAATAAAAAATATATTTCCCAAGAAATATTTTGCAATTGTCTTATATCTATATTTTCCACGAGTATAAAATTTTGTTGAACTCATGTCCAAAAATATACCGCAACTCTTATCATAACAACAATGTGCAATCAGCTTAGGTAGTTAGGTTGCGATAGAAATAAAATATGTGTCATCATATAGTTGTTGCCATATATGATTTATGTGATCAGAAATTAAATTATAGCATTGTAAAGTATTTTGTACAGAGAACATTCTGAATAATATTTATAGAATATAGAATTAGACAGGCCCAAATCAAAGCCCAAGTTCATTTTGGGCTTGTGATGTAAGTGTAGAATTCAATAAAATTTCTTAGACAGTGTCCATGTCATAAAAATGTTTGATACAGACACTCGCACGAGACATCTATATATAGGAGTTTAGATAGAGTTGAAAATCGATTTATAGTTATCCCATCCGTATTTAAAATGCACAGCGAGTTACAATTTAATTCCTAGTCATAAATCTCATACTAATTCAATAACCTCGCACCTGATATCGTAGAGTCACTAGCAGTCTTTCCTTCCTGGAGATCTTTTGTATTGTCAATCTTATGTGTTAATTATTCATACGTCATAATAATATTATTCTTATAATTAATATTTATAATCATCCTCATCATTTGTTTAATTAATAACAGTACCCACTTTAATTAATGATATCATTTTCTTAATCCCTTAATTTATAATTTATAATCCATCCCAAATGCTCATAATTCAACTCACATTTCCAAACTGCAATTTCCAGCCGAGTTTTAATCAGTTTTCCATTTTTTTCCCTTTAACCCCTCTGACAAAACGATATTACCCAAACATTGAAATTTTACATATTCTACCCTCACTTATACTTTTCTTATAATTAAGCCCCTAAACCCATCATAATATAACATACTCGTAATCACAATAATATTGGTGCCAAACGGTACAAAGAATCAAGGGATCAAAGCTACTCAATATTGATCAGTTATAATACCATAAATGTATCCAATAGCAAAAATAGCCAACCATGGCTAACGGGTTCAAATCTGATAAGGAAAACAAAGAAAAAGGAATAAGATTATTCAATTAATCAACTTGTTGAACTCAATTCGCAATTTATACATTAAGACTTGCTTACTAATTATCACAATTTACCGACCTTTAATTGAATCAAAGATCAAACAAAGAAGAGCAAAAAGATGGATACCTCATAGCTGCACAACACGTGTCGATTCAATCGCATCAGTCAGCGAGAACGAAAGAGATAGAAGAAAACCCCTTTGTTATTTTTCTTTTCTTTTTCTCGATTTCATTTTTTTCTTCTTCTTTACTTTCTCTTTTCTTTTATGATTTTACGTACTTAGTTTCTGTATTTCATTTTTTTTTTCTTTCCTTTCGGAACAGAGAGAAGCCTTTTAATTGAGAGATAATTTAAGTAGGTTGATGTTTCCCCAGTACATGCCGCGTGGCTTTGATTATTTGGTCATTCATCTTTTCATTTTTCTTTATTTCAACTTGTATTTATATAAATTTAACCTTCAACTCTCCCATTATTGTAAATCAGTCCAAAAGTAATTAAAAGAAGACCAATAACATTACAAAGTTTTAATTCTATATTTTTGGATCTCAAAAATTTCTACTTCTAGCGTTCAATAATATTTACTTCTAAATATATTACAATTTCAAACTAATAACATATCTTTATTAGTCAAACAGGATTCTAAATGATTGAATTGATAATCATTCATTTCAATGTAGCTTAATTTAATATGTATCAAATATATATGCTTGTTGTTCTTTGAATGTAATATTTTATTAAAGAAAAATACATTCAGACATTTCGTATTTTATTTTCACTTATTAATTTCATGTTTGTATTTTGCATAATATTACAAAACTGGTGATCCGAAGCTTTACCGGATCAATGTCCAATTCAGCTCTGATAACATTGCTTTGAACAAACGAGAGACGTGGTATTGGTGGCCATGTGGGCCTCATGAAACAATGTGCTCCTCCTAACCAACTTCCATTTGGTAAAATTCTTAAATAGAGTTAATATCACCTTTTTACTAACATTCCAATGAAATCATAAGAAATATAATAAGAAACAGGTAGTGAAAGACAAGTGAGAAAAATAATAGAAATATTTTTATAAAAAAATATATATGACTTTCCAACTACGTCACGTTGATTCTGAAAAGTCATTGCAGTTCGATTTGAATTCTGAATTGATCGCTATCAGGTAGTCAAATTTCTCTATAATTTGTGTTTTCGATTTGTTTGGTGAATTGGATTTTGAATTATGATGCATATTTAACGAGATAGCGGGTCTGAGGTTCGAATTTAATTTGTGAAATGATATGATACATATTTGTTTTAACATTTAATTGATTTCAAAATCCGTTCAATATATATCTTATTTCGAAAAATAAAATTAAACAGATCGAATACAATCTGACCACAATGTATATATATCACGCAGAATATCAAAGTATGTGAGCCACTATTGAAACAAAATAAATCCAAAATTTAACCGAAAACCCAATCCAAAATATATGTCACTCATGATAATGATACTTAATAACTAATAGTAATTATTTCGCATAAATTGACATCGATCCCCATTATATAGGTCAAAAACCATTAGTCATATATGAGGTTTCACTTGATCACTACAATGGTTGACTCGATTTACTGTTAACTTTTATATATGTCAATAGAATTTGTTCAAATTTTATGGGAGTATTATCCTAAGTGAAAGAAAAATATGCTAGACTATATGTATTGTTATAATATTCTTTTTCGATATATATTCATCAACCTTTTCTCTATTAAGAAAAATACATGGGACATTTCTTATCTTATACATGCATGATTGATTGATTTCTATTTCTTCTAAAGTAACATTTTTTTAAAATTTTAAAATTCATTAATCAGTGAAAATATTTCTTTATAGTGAACAACTCAAAACCGTCATAAGAATTCTAAAACTCTTGTTTTATGACTCTATTTAGGACCTTATAATAAAATTAAATTTATTACGGTAAAATATACAAATTATAGACACAAACACATAAACGTGACTTATGTGTACAATTTTAAAATCTGGATTTTGAGCATACGCCATTTTATACAGTAATTAGAAAAAAGAATAAAGTTTTACTAAAAGTTGGAATACACATTATTAAATTATTTAATATTTGCACAGATTTTCATTCATATTTCAAAGCCTACGACCTTCCCTATCTAAATGTCAAAGCATGTAAGCTCCTAGGCAGAAAATATTATTTTTACTACTAAAACAAAATCTGATTTTATAATAAAATTAATATTAAGTTTATTTTGAGAAAATTAATATTTAGTTTTACTAGTTTTCTACTTATTTTGAGAAAATTTTATCGAATCTTAGCAATAATATTCAGTTTTACAATCCAATTCAAAATAAAATGATTCACAACAAGAATGACCATATAGCAAGAATAATCTTTGTTTTTAATCATATTATATTCCGAAATTTTTATAAATATCCAAAAGAATTTTGAAATTACGAAATCTACCCAGTTTATGAATGAATTTCAAAAAAATACCAATTCCGGTTATCAAATAACCGGATATTAATTTTCTTTCCGGTTACTCAATTCCCAGATCTTGGAAAACTGTCCGGTTACTGGGTAACCGGAAATTTGAGCAGTGTTTGGTTACTGGGTAACCGGACAGAGGGAGATCATGTGGTTATCGCAATTCCTACATGTTGTTATGGTATTCGGTGCACTAGCCGACAATAATAACATGGGTCTTGTCTCAACTCCCACCGCGTGTTGTTATAATCCAATTTGCTCTAATAAAAATGTAACTATTATACTAGTTTGGAAGGTTTGCATCAGCTCGCTAAGTTTATCATTTTATTATTAAAATATAAAATATTATAAAAGTAATATTTACATCAGAGATATGAATTACATTTTTTGAAATATTTTACGGAAAAATTGACAAATCTTAAATTAATGTTTTTTACAATAATTAATGTAATAACATTTTAACGATCCGAAGAATAAAATATGTGAATCTTCGTATAAATTCTAACTTGTACATGAAAGATCCGATTATATCCTCAAGAAAATAAGAAATTTCAAATTTGCCCATGGTTTGAATCCGTATCCGTAACGTTACGGATATAGGTCGGACATCGGACGAATACAGATATTTTTCATAATTAGTGTTGTTGGTTACAAATTTACAATGCATCTATTATATTATTAAAATATTAGTCACTAATTATGTCATTGTGTTATATTATTCATCAAAATATATATCTATATGCAATTTAATAAATCATTGATATAATATGCACTTTAATAAATAAATTTAACAACATATAGTAAATTTGTTGTGGTTTAAGAATGTAAACGGTCGGATATGGATAGTTAAAAGTCTTATCGTATCCTTATTCGTTATAATATTTCAAATACGGATATGGATACGGATCGAATAATTTAGTTAATTTTTTGGATTCGGATCGTTAAAATGTTATTACATTAATTGTTGTAAAAAACATTAATTTAAGATTTGTCAATTTTTCCGTAAAATATTTCAAAAAATGTAATTCATATCTCTGATGTAAATATTACTTTTATAATATTTTATGTTTCTCGTTCCCACGAACCAAAGATAAATTCAAATAAAAAAGTAACGCCTGATCGGTGGATCCCAGATCTGTGTCAGCTACACGTGGTAATTAGTCTTGACGTCTATGATTGTGCGGTTCACCTCCCATACTTATTTTATTATTTTTTGTTAACACGTAAATAATAAAATCACATCTTTGCCGATCTCCTTCTGTCCGGTTACTCAGTAACCGAACACTGTCCAAATCTCCGGTTATTCAGTAACCGGACAGTTTTCAAAGATCCGGGAATTGAGTAACCGGAAAGAAAATTAATATCCGGTTATTTGATAACCGGAATGGGTATTTTTTGAAATTCATTCATAAACTGGGTAGATTTCGTAATTTCAAAATTCTTTTGGATATTTATAAAAATTTCGGTATTATATTCATGTAAATTGTTTCTCACACAACATTAGTGTGAGTGAACTCTTAAAATGAGTTCAGGTACCTAATTTTTAGGACTAGTAAAAACAAAAATAGTGTGCATAATTTAACAAATTTACGATGCATGTTAATATATATACATAAAAATCTAATGAGTTCTTGAAACAAAACAAAAATAATAATTTTTCGACAACAATATAGCCAGATAAAAAAATGAAGATAACAAGTATTTCTTAAATTAATATTATAAACTAATATCAATTATAAGAAATTGGATGAAATCAATATCTAAATTTTATGTTAAGTACAACATAATTTTTGTTGCTAAAACATACTAAAATAAAAAACAAAATACTTTACATGTTTATCCTAAAATACTAGTTTAACAAGATTGAAATCCAATACTTAATACTGTATCTGCCATTTCATTACACAGAACATTTTGTATAGAAAAAAAGTTCGTAACATTGATTAATTACTAGTGTTAAAACTTTGAGCTCTCCTAAAGTCCAAATTGTTGATTTCAGTTGCCCTTTTTTTACTTTTTTTTATAGTAAGTTTTGCCTATTTTTCTTTATTAGGAGGTTAAAAGTAAGCTATGTGGCAGATTTATATTGCGCTTTTAATATGTGTACTCTTTAATGCAATAAGAACACCACATGAACTCGCAAATTGGGATAGAAGATCAGAAATTAATAGAGGATAGTGGTACATCGATACAGTGTCTCACTACACACACTTGTGGAAAAACTGAAATCAGGATCGGCCTATTTGGATCGGCTGTATGAACCAACCGATACTAATACCTATCTGGATCGGTTTTATCAATAAAACCGATACTAAAAGCTAATGAAAACACAGCACATGAACTAATTGGATCGGTTCCTATATAAGAACCGATCCTGATACTAATTTTATAAAAAACCGATCCTGATAGTTACTATCAGGATCGGTTATTTAACCGATCCAGATTATTGTAGTATCAGTGTTGCCTTCATCAGGATCGGTTGTATTCCGATACTGATATGCGTATATAACCGATCCTGATTCCATATTTTCCACTAGTGACATCTACAAGTAGAGCATAGTCTGAATGCAATTTTTTTTTTATTAGAATAGCTGTCTTTATTTATACTCATTTTATTGGTAAGATAAAAGGAAAATAGAAGAGGAAAAACGAAGGCTGATAGGAGCATTGAAAGGAAAAATCAGAAATAGGTCCCCAAACTTTTTTCTTTTCTCCAAAAGGAAAGGGCGGGTATTTAGGAGTTTTAGCTGTTATGTTTATTAGAGCTAGATTTTTAGAGGTTTTTACTTTTAGCTTTTAATTAGAATAAAAAAAATATATATATATATATTTCAGTTAAATTATTTTAAAATAGGATTTCCAGTAAATTATTTTCACACCTCCAATCCGGAGGTGCGACAATTATTACCGCCGCGTCTATATACCATTTAATATACTTAACACTAGGCATGGATCTTTTTATGCATTGCCATTAGCATCCATTATTTTTGCCACATCCCAATTTATTTACAATAATTATCTGACATTTTATAGTGGATGATGATAGAGATATATTCTCTGCACCCTGTCAGATATAATAAACCCAAATAATATACCTTTAGGTGGCCCTGCTGTCAATTACCCGGAAGCGCTCTTTATCTTCGTGTAATAAACATGTAACCGACAAGGGGAAACGAGTGAGAAATAATAAATTATTTCTCAGTGCTGATTGCCACTCAGATTATTGGATTCGAAGAAAATCCATATTCAGAATGAAATCACCGCACGAGAAATAAACAGTTCATTTCATAATGACGAATGCAAATGCTCAATAATAGAATCCAATTGAATAAAAAAATTACAGAAATAAATCAGAACTCTAAGAATCTTATCAGAATAAATGGTTTGGATCAAAATCTTTTAATCCTTTAAATCTGGTAACGTTTAGGACCTAATCTTTACGACCACTGAGTCTGGTAACGTTTGGTTTCTTAACTTTACAATTTCTAATCTGGTAACACTCATAGATACAATAACATGTATCTATCATGTCAGGGCTTATACCATTCTAACTATTTGTTAACAGAAACAATACAAAATCAATATAACAATACTGTCATTATCAGAAAGAAAATCAATGATAAGACAGTAACCACAGTTCATTAGTCTCACAGTCACAATTCACAATTTATTCAATATCCCCTATCCAACCGGTACTGGATTCAGTTGACGCCATTCACCATATGCGCATAAGGGTCCTGGAGTAAAGTCTAGTAGCTAGCTAGACTTGATGATATATTAATCATTTTTCTCCACTATATGGAGGTTCAAGGATTACAGTATTTTATATTCAATTAATTCAATCACTGTGGTCTTAATCAATCATTTACAATAAGAATCAACCAATCGATCGATAAACCATATCAACCTGACAGTCAACAGACTTACCTGTAATTCAGTTTTAGTTGTATTAGGCTACGCATATGATACAACAGTTCAATCAATGCAATCAATCAAATATTCAAAATGCACAGCGAGTTACAATTTAATTCCTAGTCATGAATTTCAGACTAATCCAATAACCTCGCACCTGATATCGTAGGGCAATAGGTAAGATCACTAGCAGTCTGTACGTTCCAAACATTCTCTCGTCAGTCCCTTTATGCCTATGTCAAATAATATATATATATATATATATATCTTTAAGTACTTTTACAATCATTTCCAATCACTGTTTAATTTAATTCAATTTCAATTCAAAAGTCCCAATCTACTCTCCAATTCATTTATCCTTCTTAATTTATTATTCAAACCTGAAGGCCTATAATCTAAATCAATTTTCGTTATTTAATTTCAAACCAATATATATATGGGTTTGCTCTAAGACCCCCTGACAAGTTCAATTTACCAATTCACAGTGTTTTTGCAAATTACATCCTCTCTATCTTATTTATTATGAAATCAAACCCCAGAAAACTCATATAGACATACCAATAACCAATTTAAACCGATACGGATAGGTACCAGTTTTCAAATTATACCATATACTCTGCAAACCACTTAGCAATGCATTAGCTAGAAGCCAATTAAATAATTTGTACAAGTAGAGTTCGGTACCAAAAAAAAAATGTATTATTACTGTTGAGCTATAAACCAAAAATCTGACAATTGAACCACCCAAGCAATCTTATTATAAAGGTAAACACCATAAATTTCTCATGTTCGATTTCAATTAAAGAACACGGTTAAAAGAGAGGCCTTAAGCAAATCCTTTAAAATACCTTATTAAACAAATTGTCAATTGAATTCCTATGCATAAAATTGTAGCTTATTTTATTCAATATTTTAAAATAATATTCCTTGAAATATAGTAATCCAATAATCATTTTAATTTTCTTATAACAAGCTTTAACTTGCTGATTTTCAGATTTTTACTATAAGTCTAAATTAAATTAAGGAAGAACAGTATAAAGAAAGAAATGAAATACCTATATAGTGTCAACCTTGAATTTCCAAAGAGAAACCGAATTAACACCAATCTAATTACATAGTTTCTTTTCAAGAGATATTCATCTCTGTTGCCTAACGGAAAGATTAAGGAAATAAAAATATAAATGAAAATGGCAAGTTTAAAAGAGAGAGAGATGGATAGACCTTAAAGTGGGGGTGTCAACCAGCATGGGCCGCGTGGCCTTAATGCCACGTTGTTCCTTTTTTTTTATTCATTTTCCCATAATTAACCTTTAAGTTTTCTTATTTCACATTTAAGTCCAAAATAATTTCAAGAAAATAAAATCTTAAATTTGCTGGGTGTTATAATTATAATTTCAAATCGGGAATAGGATTTCTGTGCTATTGTTGATTGATGCCTAGTTCTTCAATTTTAAATTAATTAATGTCGTGTCTGAATTTCACCGACCTCGCAAACTTTTGTGTATTTGTTAAAATGCGAATGCTTGAATCAATTATAATACGTGTGTATGCTTGTTTCTATTCTACTGGTACAATCATACCAATAGAATCGTTGTTCCGATCTGATTTCTCATAGACGATATTTATGACAGGGACCAAAATGAAAGTGTTTATAAGATGAGGGGCTGATATGTTAATCATAAAGGCCATGATCATTTCCCCTTATCAGGGGGACCGAAATGTAAAATTTGGAAATTTTATTGAGGGTTGTTCGGCCGTAAAATGAATTAAAATCCTTGTTTTGGGCCTTGGGTTTGGTTATTGAATGAATCAAATAAAATGGAAAGCCCACAGTAGAAAACAGAAAATGAAAGGAATAATTTGACCTCATGATCTCATACGGTTTTATAGTGAGAACTGTGTACAATGTACCGATACTTTCTTACACAATGTGATCGAACACGGTTGCAGAACCGTGCGTCATTATTTTTTTTTTTTAGAAGTATATAGTCGACTTTACATTGTAGTGAACATTTCACAAGTGTTGCACAGAAATTTGAAAGAAATTTTTTATGGTTGAAATAAAAAAAGAAGAATAAGATCTGATTTTCTGCATTCTCTTACATCTTATTTTTATGTTTTTTAATCTCTCCGAACAATATATAAGAACAAAAGTTGCACAATTTTTAGTCTTTAATCTTTATGGTCAGATATATTTTTATGTTAAATTTTCTGCAATAATTGCTTAATTAACCCGCATATGGGTTTAATTGATTGGCAGGTAAAGTCCTATACATCTGTGAAATACATAGTGCAACATGTAGTCATATGTATTTAATTCGATAATTTAATTTGCATGTGAGTGAAAATAACCTCTATATCCTATTGCATAATTAATTTACGCTAGATATTTTGTATAAGTTAAGATTAAATTATAGTTTATGTCTTTATTTCAATTATAATTTACTAGAAATTCATGATATGAATTCTATATGATCCGATTCAATTCATTATGTAAGCGATTTTAATTAATGAACTTTGTGATTCATGATATGAGTCCGAGTCTATATATCTACTAAATATTGTCAAATTTTTATGCCATACAATTTCGTTTAGAATTTTTATCTTTCAAAGTTCGTTCTTCATGTTTTTTGTGCCTTTTTTTTATTTTGATGGAAAGGAAGAAAAGAAGGGAAGAATCACAAGAGGTGTGCATAGTGAGCATTACATATACATGTGACAAATAATTTCTGATACAAACAATGAATAGTTTCAGATCCAATAACATGTGCCTTATTATATTAGATTGGACAAATATAATTTAATTTAGTATAACAGTGATATTATAATAAATTTGTTATAATACACTGTAACTAGCTAGTTGTTCTAATTTATTTTGAGAAAATTTGAACGAATCTTATTGATTATATTAAATTTTATAATATGATTCAAATTAAAAGAAAATAATTCACGATACGAATGGCCATATGGTAACAAGATCTTTGTTTTTTAATCAAATAAAATTCATATAAATTGTTTCTCACACAACTACTCAAGATAGCCACAATAATGTGACAACCATCTTAATTTGGAACAAAAATGTGTGATAAAACATATGTTTCACATTCATTGTGTGAAATTAATTTATTATAAGATGAACGCTAATGAAAGTATTTTGGTTATCAACCGCAAAAAAATCTATATCTTATTATAGTTATTTCTTATTAAAAATAAATATACCTTCTAATAATAAAACTAACAAAAATTTAGATAATGGAGAAAATTAAAATGTACCATTTTTGTCACAGATTTCATAATGTAGACAACCAGAAAACAAACATAAATAGTAATATATTATTTCACAAACATAAATATCACCCAATTCGCTACCCTTTTTAGACAAAATTTAAATTGGACCCATTAAATGATTTAATTCAACCCGATTTGTGATTCAAATAAATTAGTTGTTAATTTCGAAATCTTGTATATTGATTTGTTTTTTAAAATCAAATACAATTAACTTTCTTCTTCCCAATTTTCTCTGACAAAACAAATCTGTCTCAAACCTTTCTAGTTTCTTCTCATTTGTTTTTCTTATTCATGAAGCCTAATCATATCACCAATTGTGTGCTGAACTCTTTGATACGGTATTGAATGATAACGTTGACTGTGCTCGACACGCGGCCACCATTGTGGAAGAAATTTGTCCATAAATTTGGTCTACATACAGAGCAACTCCCAGCATACTGGTTCGATAAATTTTTATCATACTGAACTGAGCCTGGTCCTGTGCCCAACTGTAAGCAATTTTTGAATTTCTTTGTTTTTCTTTTTTCATGTGTTCATGTCAGAATCTCTACTTCGATTATAAGTTGTAGCAAGTAACTTTCTTTTGAATTCAATTCAGTGTTGAAAAAAAGAAACTTTCTTTCTTTTTCATGATAGTTTGAAATCTACAGAGACTTTGATTCTAGTATTGAGTGAGTATTTTTTGTTTTTTGTTTTAATAAGTTGTAACAAGTACATGTTTCAGTAAATGAAATGTGCATTTCTATTTTTTTTTCAAAAAAAATATATATCTAGTAATATCAGACATTCATTCTGGCATGTAATATTGTTAATTTTGAAATATCTGACAGTTTTCAGTTTGTATATTTTTCATGATGGTTTGAATCTAGTCTAGACAATTTGATTTTGCCATGTAATATTGTTAATTATTTTTTTGACCAAATACGGGGGCAACGACTAGTAATTTTATTAGAATTGAGTTGTGTGTCTGAAATGAGTTGCCAGCAAGTCTCTCAAAAGAGACAATACCTGGGCAAACTGCTGTATTTGGTCATAAGATGGTGGCCACGTGTCGTATGACAGTGTCTTGATAAACAATATATAGATGAGTCGTGTGAGTCTCTGCATCAAACAATTGTATGACATGGACACGACTTAATTTGACGTCCATGCTAGATAAGCCCAAAATAATTTGGGTCCGATTGTGCAATCAACCGTTGATGTACAAATTATGTGCAAATCAAAATACAGCTGAAAGCCTGATACTAACAAGGTCTTTAGTTAGTTTTAGTGCCATAATAACTGTGTCATGTTAACAAAAACAAACGAAATGGAACTAATTATATTTTTCTTTAAGAAAAGGTGCGTAGTCAATTCCAAATTCAACTCCTTTTTTTCTGTTCTCATTTTACAATAGATTTCCCTATTTTTCCCCTCAAAATCAGTGTTTTAAAATGCGGCCGCATATTTAGAATCATGTCTCTACAATTAATAATGCCCTAGAACTACAATGTCCAGTTAATTAAAGCACTGGTAACACCAAATCAGAAAAAAGTCTATAATGAGATGTTGACCAAATAATAGATGTTCATAGCAGAGAGCAATTGAAAACCACCAAAGTACAAGAAACTATTAGTTAGTTAACTGTTCATACGCATGATTTGTAAAGCACAAGTTTTTTCTCACTCGATTGATGAAACATCTGATGAAACCTTGACATAAGCGAGTTGAACGGGGTCTTTTGTTTTGAGCAAATAAAGAAGTGCCACATCATTGTCAGCAATCTGCCCCAAGAAAGTAGTGCGATGGTGATCCTCTGCTGGTTTGGTGAAATAGTACTCCCGTTTCTGGCGTAACCCCCAGCTCACACATACCTCTTTGTCTGACACCTGGCAACTTGTGAGAACCTTTCTAAGATCCTCAAGCTGCAATATCATATCATGAAAATTTTGTTTCCAGTAGCAAAATGCTCACAGTGTCCAAAATAATAAGCCACTAATAAGAAACATAAAAAAAATATGCGCATGGTCCATTAACAACAATCACCAAATCACAAGTTGCATTTTGATTTTCAGCCATATATTGATAAAAGATTACTTGTATAGACGCCAAAACATAGACTAACACTCCTTGCACATTTACACTAACATGGTTTTCACTTTTCAGTCAATATTTTGTAACCAGATATGACCTTGCGGACCAAAATATAGTTAAATTGCAAAATTTATGGTCCAAAATGAAAATTTGAAAATTTTACGAATCAAATAGGGGGTTAGGTGATACTTTGGAAACCAAACTTGTAATTTATTCCTATTGAAAACAAAGTTCTGCAAACAATACGTACCCCATCGAAACCAAGGAAGAAAACATTGGATAAACGACTTACAGGTATATCCAAGTGGAAAAAAGAATAGTGCAACCCAAGCAGGTTAAACAGCACACTGATGTCCTTTTGGAAGAGATATAAACAAATATCTTGAAATCCGAGGTTCAGCCCTTCCATTACAGCGATTGCTTTCAAATATATGCATGACTAATTTCTTTCTATTTCTTATTTCTTATTTCTTATCTCCCTACCTTATTAAGGAGCTTAATGTCTAGATCCTGCAAGGGTTGTGATTAAAAGTTGAATTTTCGGATTGAATATGAGCCCTTCAATTACATAACTTATCTTTTTTTATTAAATTTTTTTTCTTATGTGTAGAAGTCTATATTTAGTTAAATATTTACCCGCTACACGTAATGCCATACTTACTGCGCACCATTTCGATTCTAAGATCTGTAAAAAACTTTCGCTGGGTGCGCCTCCCTCCCCGATCCCACCCCTCCCTTCCCGATCCCTTCTTCCAAAAAAGAAAAAAAAACCTAGAAATAGAGAGAGAAAGGAAAGAAGGACTGCGACTCCGACTCCGCCTTCCTTCATCGTCTGCACTACGACTCTAGATATAGAGAGAGAGATGGAGAGAGAAGGGGAAGAAGGATCGTTGTCGAAAGGATGGAGTTGTGAGACGAACTGGACAGTGGCGAAGGGATCGTCGTCTCTTTCCTGCCGACACGCGTCGGCACTTGTGGTTGCTGTTGGGTGCTCCCCTCAATTTCGCCCCTTTTTGGATATTAGGGTTAGGGTTGCGAGTGGCATAGGCTTTGGTTTTAGCGGTGTCAGGGTCATTATGGGTGTTCGATGTTGGCACGCTGCGTCTCTTCCCTTTCTATGATTGCCATTCAATCCTAGAAAACAATTACTGCTGCCATTCAATCCTAATCTTTCATGTTTTTTAACAGAGTGACTATCCTTCCACTGATACTGACGACGAAAAAATATATGAGACTGTCAGATCTGAAGTACAATGAGCTGCTTCTCAGATCAGAGATGACCTTGAGAATGCAAGTTAATAATGAGCTTCTCTAATAAAACGCATCATTTTTTTTAATTGGCTTCATCAATGTCTATTAGCCTGTTTCAGCGTTTCTAACAGAAAGTGACATAATTCTCTGTCCATTTTTATCAGGTGATTAAGGGGAGCAGCACTTCAGATATGTTTCTGATCTGGATGGAGCTGAGATTTCATCTGATATTATAAATGATTACGCCTCCAAGCTTGGAAAGGTCGAATTTAATTATGCTAAATAAGTTTGGATTTTCAAATCTAATTTGTTGGTAAATCATAGTTCTAAAAATTATGTATAAATGTAATGTTTGCATCCCCTTTCTGAAAGAAAATCATCCACTATTTAACTCAAAGCAAAGAGAACTTTTGCGCATAATGTTGTGCTTGCCTCTAACCAGCCCCCGGAACTTAATCCAGCACTGTACCAGCAATGGGATGTATTGAAAATGCTCATGGCACTTCGCTGGTACATAAAATGCTCAAAATGAGCTGTCTCAGATATCTGAACATAATTAACTACTACAATAACCAAATGGCAAAACCAAATCCACAGATAAAAAAAGACTAAAAAAACACACACTTTAGAACCAAATTTTACATTTATAGGATTTTTTAATCATTTATTATGGATTTCCAAAGTTCACATTTCAAAATATAAAATACTGTTATTTGCTACATCATTTTACTATACTGCCCCTGCATTACATTATTTGTTTGGAAACAAATAGTAAAATCTACCTCAATCAAATGCAAGTACAGTTCTGAAATCTAACACCTCTTATTCTTTTTTCAATCTCTTCAGACACAAACCAGTTGGGCCGGAGCAATGAGCGAAACACCTGAGCAGCCTTGAACCTCTGCCTGACATGAAGATAGCTAGATGGTTCATTGAACATGTATATCACAATCAAATACAAGTACAGTTCTGATGTTTGCAGGTTATGTGAAAGCATCATAAGAAAAAATAGAATACCAATGCTACTGGTACAAATAAGTATAGTATGATATTGTATTCCAATGCTCGGATTAATCATGTTTTTATTGATTCTAAGTAATCAACTGTTATGGACTCTTATAACCTGGTGCATCATTTCTTGCATTCCAAAAATATGTTGGTACAAGTTAGTACAAGTGGTTAGCTATCAAAAATCCTTGTAT
Organism: Carex rostrata; assembly: GCA_964058875.1. Taxonomy (NCBI): domain Eukaryota; kingdom Viridiplantae; phylum Streptophyta; class Magnoliopsida; order Poales; family Cyperaceae; genus Carex; species Carex rostrata. The sequence goes on along the minus strand of CAXKVT010000193.1, from coordinate 649,649 downwards.
TCTTTTTGTTTAGTAGGGATTGATGAGTTACAAGTGACACTAATCTAAGATGTTGCATTTTTTTTGTCTTCCTTGAGTACGGTTTGAGACTTGATATTTCTAAATAAAAAATTGTTATGTTTGAGTTTTCCTTGAGTATTATATATGTTCAAAAGCGCAACAGAGGCCTTGTTTGCAGTTTACTGGTAATAGACTAGGAGTTGTCAGAAGGTGAGGGAGACAGTTTTACAATTCGGTCCTTCTCTTTTTGGAAAATAGAAAGAGGTCGGTAGCTAGGATTTTTAGGCAATTTAAACTGATAGTTTGAACTATTCACTGTTGGTAGTTATATCTTTGTGCAGTATGCCAAATTCGTCGAACTATGTATGAAATCTTATATTATAATGCTTTCTTGTATTGTGTTCAATTTTAGAGTCAACATTTGAGTTTGGTGCTTTAGAAGTAGCACTAGAAGCAATTTGTAGCTTCCTAGATGCACACATTACTGACGACTTTAGATGAACTTATTTCCAAGGTCTCTCTTTCTCTATTTATATATCTCTGTGTGTGTTTATGATTTTCCTTTATGATGGGCTTCTTTGCAAATCAATAAAACAAAATGTCAACTTGCTAGGAATCTCAAACAAAAAATAAGTAACAAATTTTGGGCTGCTTTGCAAAAATATGGCTGCCATTAAGTCCTTTAAATTATGGTGCGCCTCTTGTCATAAACTTTATACTACCCTTTGAATTATAGTGTCTGATATTGTCAAACTTTATACTATCTTTTGTAGTATTCTTTGCACAAGTTTTGAAATTCAACAATTGTTAATTATACTTTGTTGATTAAATATTTAATATCCTTTTATTAATTTAGAACATTCATAAATCTGGAATGAGGGCTGCAAAATCAAAAAGAAAGAACTCAAACGAAAACATGAATGCCACAATTCTGGTAATTAATTGCTTGTACTTTCAAGATTTTATTTTCTCAAGTCTGCTTAAGCACCAATCTCCGACTTTTTTTTATTTTATTTCCAGAACTTCCGACATACTTTTGTACTATTGCCAGAAGGTAATACACTAAAAAAGGTAATTCTATTACTTACTATAGATCTGTTTGGGACGAAAGGCTTGATTGTTGTTGTTGTATTACTTACTATAAATCTGTTATTCTTTGTTAAAATGGAAGATTCGACATTTTCTCGGACTGTAGGATCACGGTGACATCAACAACTCAGAACCTGTAGGAACTGCCATACTGGAGAGCGGCAGCATCGGTGGCACACTGTGCAGCCACGTACCAGGCACACAAGGAGTACACATTTAACTAACCTATATGCCAAGGAAATCGTTGGAACAGCCGCATCGAATTGCCAATTGGGTGAGCAGAAATAACACAAGTTTTCAAGGGCCGGGTACCAAGTACACAGTTCAAATGTGATATGGGTTTGCAAATGGAACTGGACTCATCAATCTTCCAGGAAGAGGAATCAGAACAGTAACAAGACAAGAGGATTAATGAGTTAATTGTAGGTAAAAGATGCAGGGTCTAACATGCTTGGTTTTAGTTATAACCTTTCCAAAAATAACGAACAAAAAGAATGATCTGTCAGTAAATGTAAGAACACAAAGCATGATTTCTTTTTTCTTGTTTTGATTTTCTTACTCTCTTTTTTATGATAGTATGTTGCATATATTTTAAGATGAAATACTTTGTCATTGTACATTTTGCATCCAAGTTGTCTAGCAACATACAAGTTATTTTTGTTGTTCATTTTTGTTTTTGTTGGCTAGCAACATATAACTTCAAATTTAATATATATTTTTCATTTAACTTCAAATTTAATATATATTTTTCATTTAACTTCAAATTTAATATATATTTTTCATTTGTGTTGTAAATAATTCTAAAAAAAAAACAATTGTGTATGCATTGACATGCAAAGATAACTTGTAATACGTCTCCGTTGCAACGCACGGGCACGATACTAGTTTCTTATAATGTACTTTCTTTTTTTTCATGGCAATTCATTAATAAGAATAACTTATTTCTTTCATAAAAAACTCAAAACTCAAAACCCTCATATGTAATAATTCTAAAACTCTTGTTTTAATTATATCAAACACCTTATAAAAAAATTAAATTTATTTTGGTATAATATACAAATTACCTAAATATATATTTCATATATTAGGAAACCATCATTGGAATATTATAGACACAAAATACAAATTGGATTTTGAGCTTACGTCATTTTTAGTAATTAGAAAAATGATAAAGTTTACTTGGATTTTTTGGTTTACTAAAAGTTGGAATGCAAATTATCTAATTATTAGTATAACATGACAAATTATTTATTAATATTATTATTAAATAAAAAATTACAAAAATATCCATTATTTTCAATTATTTTAATACATAATTTTGTATAAAATATAATCAACGATATTGAAATGTTTAATTTTGGAAACATGCTGTCGTGTGGACCGAGTCTAACCAGTACACAACAATTTGGGGGGCCAATTGGTTCAATAGACCACGATCATACCGTGTCTAATCATTTCATCCGAAATTTGATATGGCAGACTCATAGACCGCACAAGGACCGCCAGCACAAAATCCACATGTGCACCGTGCATCAGCCGCGCATGAAAAGAACGTGCACCGAGCATGTTGACCAGTTTAAAATGGTTTATCGTGAGCCGGGCAGACACTGGCCAATAAGATATCCTGGTTTTGGTAATTTATCATGTTTGTGATTTTAATTATACGATTACATACTCTCAAATTATATTTACAAAAAAAATTATATTAGATTAATTTTCCAAAACATATTCTAATTTGTTGGATACTATAAATTTCGAAAACAAAATTAAACTATTTAGCTAGCCAAAAAAAAAACTGTGAATAAAAAGTAGGATATTGTAGAGTACCGATCACTTGTGTAACATTTAAATACAAGAAATGCATGTTACGAGGATTAAAATTGTACTAGCAATCCTAGTACCGGTACAGACATACAGTATAATTTTGGTATGTGAATATCTGATTGCGTAAAAAGTATAATATATTTTTTTATCCCAACAAACGGTTTAATAGTAAAATCATTTTTTTTATCCCAGTAAATGGTGGCATGTCACTTTGTATTGAAATAAATAAGATATCTTTACCAAATCGATACAATTTTGTATTTTTGATACATGTATGGTTGCGTAAAAATATAATTGGTGATATCAAAATGTTTAAAATCATAATTTTTTGGTTTAGATCGTACGCATGGACCTCAATGGCTATTTTTGAATTTTTTTTTTCTATTTATTAAGATGAGTATAAAAATTTAATGGTCTGAAAACAACGATATGGTAAATACTTAATAAATAGTAAATAAATTAAAAAAATGTAAAACTTGATCTGCAAGCACATTTTAATATATCTATCATATTAAACGGTTTGGATCGACTGTTTAGACTTTGAAAACTTTGAAAATGTAGAATATAATTTGATGTCACCAAAAAAGAATGTAAGTGGATCCTCGTCATATATTAATCAAACATATTTATACTTTTGCTTATTTACCATTCTCTAAGTAAAGTTTGGAGGAATTAAGCGGTATTCATTTTAAAAAAATATCGATTTTCCTTACAAAAGAAAAGAATATTGCTACATGCATAAAATGCAGATAACCAATGCTGCTAATTATTTGAACCCAAGGAAATATTCGACTACGTACGCATCTTTTCTTTAAAAAACAAAAGAAAAAATAAATAATTACACTGGCACTAAAAATATTAAAGAACATTGTTATTATCAGGCTTTCAACTACATCCTGATTTGCACTTAATTTGTACATCATCCGTGAATCACTATCGGGCCCAAATCAAAGCCCAATTTTATTTTGAGCTTGTAATGTAAGTGTAAAATCCAACAAATTTTTTTATATGATATTGCTTTCTCTAAAGTTCAAATTAACTCTCGACTAACCCAATTTGTTTAAATTAATTTTATTATTTCTCTTGCATTGTGAAAATTGAAGAAACGGTGCCATGTGCACTGTGTTACCATGCCTTATTCTTACTAGATGACCACAATAATGTGGCAACCACTTTACTTTGGAACAAAAAAGTGTGATAAAACACATGTTTTACATTCATTGTGTGAAATTGATTTATTAAGAGGAAAGCTAATGAAAGTATTTTAGTTATCAACAGCAAAAAAAAATATATCTTATTATAGTTATTTCTTATTAAAAATAAAAATATATACTTTCTAATAATAAAACTAACAAAAAATATTTAGATAATGGAGAAAATCAAAATTCACCATTTTTGAAATATAGACAACCAGAATATAAAATAAATAGTAAGGTTATTTCTATTTCTATTTTACATTACTAATATATTATTTTACAAATATAAATATCACCCGATTCTCTACCCTTTTTAACCAAAATTTAAATTGGACCCATTAAATGCTTTAATTTAACCCGAATTGCTATTTAAATAAATTAGCCGTTAATTTCTAAATCTTGTATCTTAATTTTCTCTTTAAATCAAACACAATTAATTTTTTCTTCCCAATTTTCTCTGACAAAACAAATCTGTCTCAAACCTTCCTAGTTTCTTCTCATTTGTTTTTCTTATTCATGAAGCCTGATCATTCACCAATTGTGTGCTGAACTATGAGCCACCATTTGAACTCCACTGGTCGATGGTCAGCACCGTCGACGAGCTCCGTACTTTGCTAATTGATAGGACATTGGGTGATTACGTTGACTGTGTTCAACACGTGGCCACAATTCTGTGGAAGAAATTTGTTCATAAATTTGGTATACATACAGAGCAACTCTCAGCAGACTAGTTAGATAAATTTTTATCGTACCGAACTGAATCTGGTCCGGTGCCCAGCTGTAAGCAATTTTTGAATTTCTTTGTTTTTCTTTTTTCATGCGTTAATGTCAGAATCTCTAATTCACTTCAGTATTGAAAAAAAAAAACTTTCTTTCTTTCTCATGGATAATATTTCATGATAGTTTGAATTCACACAGACTTTTCTGAGAGTCAGCTTTTTGAAATTGTTGTTTTGTTCCTGATGGAATATTTGAAATATTTGGTTTTACTTTATTATTTGAAATTGTTACTATTTTCAGGATTCTGCTAGCGTCATTTTTATTTATTTTTTGCTACAATCAGTTGTGGGTATGTAATTTCATTTTAATTTTCTATTTTTATTAGTTCCTGAAATATGTTTATTGTTTTATTTTTAATATATATATATATATATGATATTTCATTGTTTTATTTTTAATATATATATTTTCAGATTCTCCGTGTTTGTAAAGCATATGGAAATAGGCTCCTTTTAAAGAAGGATGTGATTGTGGTATTGACTGAAGAAGTCCCTTTAAATGGTGATTTGGACCTTATAGAGTTTTAGCCTAGTAAATCTACACAGAATTGTTATATCAGGATGGAAAAGGGTGGTCTCCTACCAGAACCCTGAGGCAGAATATATTTTTTTCAGTTAGGAGAGTAATATTGGGTTATAATTAAGGGTATTTTTTCTATGTCTGGTATATGCAGAGAGAGGAATTCTTTTTTATGAAGTTTTAAGGGTTGTGTTTGTGTAACATATTGTAAAATACTGATTTGAAATTTATAATTGAAGGTAATAGAAAAAATACTTGATTATGTTATTAAATAAAATATATATTTACTAAATACGAATTCTCTGAATATGCAATTGATTTATAAAAAAAGTGAATGTCACGTGTTGAAATTTTTGAAAGACCAAGGAACAAATATTTGAAGGTTAGAAGTGATATGAGACATATAAATACATGTACAGGAGTAATGTACAATTTTGTTTAAGTTGTTGGACTAATTTGTAATGTTTGAAAATAAAATAAAATAATAATAAGCATGATGTGGCACTAAGGCCACGCGGCCTATACTCAGTGAAACACCCTCACCTTAATATATCCCTTAATTAATGGTCTCTCTCTCTTTCTTTTAAACTTTGTATTTTCATTTATATTTTATTTACTCTTTCCATGAGACAACAGAGGCGAATATATATCTTCAAATAAACTTTGAAATTGGATTGCTGTACCAATCTTTGTTTCTTCTTGGAAGTGAAACGTTGGCACTAGCTAGGTATGTTTTAATAGTATGTTTTAATTGAATGCTTGAGGTCCATTATTATCCATGAGTTCTTCAATTAGATCTAAATTTAATAATTATTATGGTAATTGAATTGTTGAATTTTCGTTTAGATCTCAAATTTTAATCTGTACCTTTCGGTACCAATCTCAAACTAGGGTATCATTATTCTTTTAACTTGTATCTTTATCCCTTTTTAATGAATTGTTAAGTGGATTAGTGATGTGGATATATTATGAAAATCAGTGTCTATTGGTAGTAGTTTATTATGGTTACGGATATAAAAGCCGGTTGAAAATGTGAGAATGAAAATTGATTTGAACTATAGGTCTTTGACATTGATTAGTAAATAAGAAAAACAATTAAATTGAGCTTGACGGTTGGATTTGAATTATTTGGACTAAACTTAAGTTTGGGATTTTATACTTAAATGATTGATTGACATTGGATTGTTGGACATGAAATTAGTTGATTGGACTTGACCTTAATCCGTACTTAAAATAAAAAAGATTAATAAAATGATTATAAATATTAATCAAAAAATATATTTATATTCTGATGTAGGCATAATTATGACAAAGATTGATGAGACAGAATGATAAGGAAGAACATATTGCTATAGATTTCACCTATTGCCCTACGATATCAGGTGCGAGGTTATTGGATTAGTCTGAGATTCATAACTAGGAATTAAATCGTAACTCGCTGTGCATTTTGAATATTTGATTGACTGCATTGATTGAACTGTTGCATCATATGCATAGCCCAATACAACTGAAACTGAATTACATGCACTACTAGAATCTGCACTTTTTCTGAAGGTAAGTTTAGCTTTTTCTAAAGGTAAGAGAGGCACTCAAAAATAAAATGGTGTTTTCTGATGCATTTCTGACACACTTAAAATTTCCATCGGTAGGCCGACGGAAATTGTTGCCGATGGAAAAGCTCTGTTATCCACCCTTGGAAATGTCTCATGTCTGCCCTCAGAAATACTTTTGGATGAGTCATGACCCGCCAAACGAATCAAATACTATTTTTTATTGATTGCCCTTGGAAATAGTTGACCCCATGCCTTTGGAAATGTTTTGAAAGTTGTAACACATTATTTCCATGAGCTACCTTGTAAATGTTTTGGTTATTATATTTATATCATTTTATAAGGAAGGCTCACGAAAATACTTAACTACTATGCCCTTAGAAATGTTTTATTGATACAGTTAATATTATTTTATAGTTATACTAACTATTATTTATTGAGATCTCACTTAGAATGTTAAACAAAACTAAGTCACAGCAGCAAGCAGTATTTAATTTATATATTTAAAATGAAACATTTATTTGAAATCTTAAGTATATTTTATTGTGTTTATTCATTTCTTTAATGATTTTTGCTAATTGTTTTTAATTATAACTGTTAGTGTATTATTAAGAATTTTGTCAACAACATTTTTACAATTGGCTAGCCCTCCACATTTTTGCTAGCCACGAACATTCAATAACTTAGAATATAATCCCAAAATGATATACCTCATTAATCAACAAAATAATTTATATAACACATCCTAATTAATAAAAAAAGTACTTGAATTAGATAGTAGTTTAGTAATATCATCACTATAGCTTTGGAAAGGTACTGGGTCTTCAAGCAAACAGTGCTTACAAGAAGGAAATTAACAAAAAAGGATACGTATCTCATTGAGATATTTAAAATGAATCATTTAATTGAAAACAAAAATTTTGCTCTTTGGACTTATAGCCAATCTATTTAATTTACATGAAGGTATTACAAAGCAACAATAATTCACATGCTGCTCCTATGCATACAAAATTTCCCCAATTATAAAAGAGCTGAGCACTTAATGATTTTTTTAGTATTTGACCAGAAGAGAAATTCTAAACAATTAAAGAGATGATATATTTGCCAAACATGCTTTTGTTCTAAATCAAATAAAACACATGACATTATAGTTACTATCATTTATAATGAATTCTCAAAAGTTTTTTCTCATGAAATGCAAAAACTGGTACAATAGTGCCGCAGGTGCAGTACTTCCCTGTACAAAACCCCAAATTCAACTCATTTAGAAAATCCATAAAAATGTGAAATAAATTATGGTGAAAGATCTTAATATCCTGAGAATTTTGGTACCAAGAACACTCAATTTGGAGTTGTAGTTTGTCCTGTAAAAATTATACAAAACTGGTTGTCAGAAAATAAAAAAACTGGTACAGAACCAAAACTGATATTGAGAAAAACTTAAGTTTGGCATAGCTCTAGGCAATACAATGAGTTGAAATTAATTGTGGGTGCAGATCATGACTTCCTGAAATTTTAGACACAAAAAACATCCAATTTGGATCTATGGTTTGTTCTACACAAAATTTACAAAACAACATGTCAGAATGATCCAAATTGCACCTCACAAACTGAAAAGTGATGAAATAAATTGTTAAAATTATTGAAAAAATTAAGGAAAACATGCACACAGGTTGTATGAAGGTCTTTGGGTAAGTTGTGCATATATTTTTGTGATAAAATCATCAAATTGAGCATCAAGGACACTACAAACTGATCCATAGTACATATTGCTTTTGCACTGTGTGTACATGCTGCTTGTACATGTTGCTTTTGCACTGTGTATTCATACTCAATCCAGTAGCATAGAACCATCCACCAACTTGTACCAGTTCAACAAATACCAGTCAAAGTAAATTCAAAAGTTTATATTGCATATAATTGGATATCTTTAACCATACACAGTTATTTACATTGTCAATTAGAAAACAACAAATTTTGCAAAATTTCTTCATTTCTTTCTAGGTCTAAAAATATATTTTGCAATTTAGTTGACATTTGATTGGGTGCGTGGTAAGCAGTACCTTGTTCACCTCTCTGACTAGCAATTTAGTCCAGATTCTTCCTTTGAATAGGTAGAGGTACCTACATTGACAACATTTTGCTATTAGTTTTTTTCTAAAAAAAAATAGTAAAAAGATTCAAAAAAATGTAAAATTTCATCTACATATACACTTCTTTTGAACAAGTGATGAGTCGCTCAATGTTGAAAGGTTCAGATTAATTTTTTGGACTTCAAAAATGAAGATATTGATTCATAGTACGGACCATTGTGCGCTATGCATAGTAGTATAGTACCATGCATAGCCTCACTTTAAAAGAAATATAACATGCCAAGTAGTTCATAAAAGAAATATGCATTAATTAAAAGATGAAGTACCTCTTACTCAAATCTGCCAATATCATGATATAGCTTGTAAAATTAAAGCATCAAATTTTGGATCGTCTCTTAGAATGTGCCGGTTCCCCAATTTTGGTTATACACATGTCGTACAATATGCATTTGAATTGAATTGATTGACGTCAACTTATCCCCAATTAAACGAGTTAATTAATGAGCCAATCTCAAAAAGAGCAGATCGGTGCTCATTAAGAGCTGAATGGCATAAAGCAACCCTAAATTTCATCGAACTTGTGCACTTATGTTTACTAAAAGTTTCCACATGTTATAACTCCTAACTTTAAAATTAGAAGATCTAAACACTGTGTTGGGAACCTTCTATCAGTGATTAATTAAGATCTAATTAAGTTCTACCAAACAAAGAAGCTCTATTGTTTAACAAAGAACCTTCTATCAGTCATCAATCTCAAAGATTAGCCATATCAATGTAACTAAAAAGAAAAGGTCAAACCACAATTGTGTACAGAAGGCAGTAACATATAAAAATAGAATATGTATACAGATTTTACAAAAAAATGCAAGAATAAAGAAGGAATCATAAATCTGATATTCTGGTTGGAACCCATTTAAATAGTGAACTCATTTTAAGTATGTATCTGTTGAAGAATTATGCATAGATAACTCAATTTGTTGATATGTATATCAGTACATAATTATGTAACTTACATTGATTTAGTATGGTTAAGCATATCGAAATAAGGTAACACGTCAAAAATAGTGTATACTGGTACAGTTTTTAAAAAAAAGGTATGAATACATGCTTGTGACATTACACAACAAAGAACTGTAAATTCATAAGTTCAGTAGCACACCCATATCAATGTATAGAATGGTACCAGTTCTGGTATTAAACTGGTACTGACAAGCATGAACAATTCACAGAGGCAAAATCAAGAATCACAGAAATGAATTACAGTCCATACTACTTAAAAATTGGGAGAAATTCAAAAACATTTGCAAATAATTGAGAGAAATTGAAAAATTAATTGGGAAATAGACGTACCTAATTGCTTTCAGAGTACGGTTGGGCTTTCCTTTCCTCCGTCGTAACTGGAGAAGAAACGAAAGAGACGGAGAAGAAGAGAGAGCTAGGGTTCAATGAAAACAGTATTAATTGCTTTTGTATTGTGATTCTATTATTTTTCTATTTAACTCTCTCTGGAGCCACCTAATGGAGAATCCAAAAATATTGTAACACAATTCTGAAATTAATAAAAGACAGAGAGAGGCCCGGGCTTAAGGATGTAGGTACTAAACTTACTCACAATTTCGCGGTGCTTCACCGTCCAAATACAATCAATTTGGTCACGCGATTTCGCTCCATTGAAATCCCATCGATTGACTTCGGGACTTGACAGGGTAGGGTGGGATCGAGACAGTGAGCGCTGGAGAAGAAGGGACAGGGGTTGGCGTTGGAGAAGGACTCCGATCTGTTTGCATACAGAGTTGAGAGAGAGAGTAGAGCTCAGACCTCAGAGGTTTCAATTTGATTTTGCCAAAAAAAGGCCAAGTCCTCAGGTAGAAGAACTCTCTCTGTATGGCATATTCGTGTTTATGCTCTTACTCGTGAATTCATATCACCTGAGGTAACATGATTTTTTCATTTTAGATTGGAGCCTTCTGATCAGATTTCGCACAAATATTGAAGGATCCATTACATTTCACCTAAATGGATCTAAACAGAAATATTATGTTACAATAGAGAATATTGAATCCCTTGGATAGCTGAAAAAATGGAGATATCCTTTGAAATCAGGACTCTTCATCACCCATCGGACGGATCTGATTTGCAAATATATAAATTAGGTAATAATTGTACAACAAATAATATGAAAAAAAATCGAAAAATATTATGTATACTTTTTATGTCTTCTATAACTAAATCATACTTATAAATGTCAAATGTATATAATTTCATCATTATTTATCTCATAAAATTGAGTCAATATTTATGGACCGTTCATTTTCACATAACTAATCGACGGTCGATTTGTAACGAATTAATTTTAAATTTATTTTGAAATGATCAAGACAAAATATTGAACGTAACTAACATAAAAGTTATGAAGTTTGATCACGTCTGAGCTTCAATCCGATGTGAAGTGTTTATAGCCGTTTGATATTGCAATATTCCGTCAACTTGATGGATATGTAAATGAAAATAAAATTTCATCAAATTTTGCTACAATAAAATAAATTCAGTTCTTTTTCATTTTAACGGTTCCGATCGATCAATAGACGATACAATCCCGCGTGTCTTCATTAACTCACATAGCAAGAGTTTATGTTTCATAGAATATAAACTCTTGCTTCATGAGTTCATGAAGATGAACGGGAACATATCGTCTGTTGGTCAATCAGAACCATTGATTATGTTTATTATTTTCCCTTGATCATTTCATAATAAATTTGGATTCATTTCATTTCAAATCAACCGTTGATCGCTCACATGAAAATAAATGGTCCACAAATATTAGCACATGATGAAGGAGAAAATAATGATGATATTCTATAAAATTGAAATTATAAATATGATTTGACCATAAAAATCGTAACAAAATTGAAAATATATATTTTATATTTTTATTTGAAGAGGCAAATAATGAACGGTCCGCAAATATATTATATAAAATAATGAACGGTCCGCAAATATTTGCTATATTTGAAGAGACAAATAATGATGAAAGCCTATAAAATTGACAATTATAATTATAATTTGACCATAAAAGATGTAAATAATTAAAAAAAATTATAACTTTTTCATATTATTTATTGTACATGCATTATCTAATTATTAAATATTAACCTCTAAGCCGTCCGATTGGCAATTAATGGTTCCGATGTCTTCACTTGAGGCATTTTTGTTAGCAGAGCAGTTTTGGTTTTATGCAGCGTACGAGCTATCTAATATAAAGAGCGTTCAATATATTTAATACACTGCTTGTAGCTGAAACTGATCTGTTAAAATATGTACTTCCTAGATTTTTTGTTCATGTTGCATCCAGGGAGGATGTAGGCTTTACTCATTTTTGCCCTAAGATACTTTTTTTTCTCCTCTCTCAGCCGCACCAAACCTAAGCCACTGATTTTTCATGTCCCTCCAACTTTTTTCACATCCCTCCAATATTTTCATGTTCCCTCCAATTTTTTTCCAGCAAATTCGCTTCCTTCTGATTTTTCCCAAGTCCCCGCCTACATCTATCAATTTCTAAGTCCCGCCTTTTGCTACAGCCGTTCTTCTTTCAATTTTCACTCTCCCGATCGATACCCTCTCTCTTTCTTCTCTCACATGACCGATCCTTTTTCATATTTCAACAGTTCCGATCAGAATACAGCGTTGGATAGGCTTCGGAGCTAGGGTTCCGGCGTCGAGGTGTAGCTCCGTCGATTGGAAGTCGCCGCCGAGCTAGGGTTCCAGCGCCGAGCTAGTGTCAAGGTACTAATCTCTCAACAAAATTTAAGAGATCCAGCATCGCTTCTCCTTTTGTGTCCCAGGCTCTCTCTAATTTAAGAGATGAAGCTAGTTGATGCTAGTAAATTGCATCTGATAAGTTAGTATTTGACTTCTATTTATTTGATAGTTGGTTGCTCATAAGGTGTTTGATAAATTGCTCAAGCAAAAAAAAAATAGTTTTGTTTGACAACTCGATGAATGTTCAAAATCAAATTATAATTTCTATTGTGGAATGATAGATTTTAGATGCAAATTAGTACTATTATTTTTTATTTTTTTTAGAAACATGAAGATTAGTATTGGTTCTTACTGTCGCTCAACACTCAACAATAATGGGTTTCGTTTTATATAACTTGTTGGATCAGTCAAATTTGGATCTTTCTATTATAACACTACTACAACCATGTACTGATTTATCTTGTCACAAACCAGTCTACTTTGCCTCTCAGAGTAATCCAGTATAAGTTCATATGTTCTCTTGAGAAGGCGTTGTCTAACACCGAGTTATATGTGTGTTATATGTGTGTTTGTGTTGGGGGAGGGGGTGGACTAGTATTTTTATTAAGGATAACCAAAAGATGATATTTCTTAGCAGGTTCATGAGATATTGCAAATTTTGCAGTGGTGCTTGGATATGGCGCCCTCCTTGTAAGATAACTTCTTGTAACATTTCAAGTTTATGAGATATCCATGGTTCTACATTTTCAATTACTTTGGCAACTTAGTGAAGGGTTTTTTCGTTGGCAAAAGAAGAGTAATTATTTAATAATTTGCCTCTATTATTTGTTTGTTTCTTTGTTCTTGTAAATGTTAATATTTGTTACTTCTAACACTTGTTTGTGACCTTTGACTTGTCTTAGGTTCGTTTTTCTCAAAGTTCAGATGACACGAGATATAACTTTGGTGCAGTTGGAGCAAACAACAGCAGACAAAGGTGGGGTTTACCGGTTTATATGTATCAATTGATTTCTTGTTATGTTTAATTGGAACATTCATTCAAGTTGCCTACTGAAATGTCGATATTTGGGCGTGTGGGGCTGGTCGTCAGGCAAGGCGGCTCATTCACGCTTAGTTTGAATTGCTTGATTTGTTTGAGGGGTTGCAAGGAGTGAAACCGCAATGAAATTTTCATAAATATATTAGGCAGGAACAGCTCCATATGGAGAAAATAATATAGCTAAGGGCTATACAACTTTTCAATAAAAAAAAATATTTAATGAAAGTACCATTTCTTTTCTGAAAAGATATAGGTGGATTAACAAGATTTGTGAGTATCGAGCTCAAACTGGACAAGAGGTTGCAAGGAGTGAAGCCGCAATGATCCAATGGTGTGGGCAAAATTGTACTAGTACGTATTGATTATAAATTCTGAAAAAGCAAGAATTTTTTTATATACAATAGTACCAGTTTGTAAATTAACCTGTTTGTACCAGTTTATAGAATTGTGCGGGCAAAATTATTGCCAAGAAAGCCGCAAAATTGTTGATATTTCAATTTTATGAAATTTACTTTGCCACAAATTAAAAAAGAATGTCCAATTTAGAGCAGTATTTTTTTTCCTTGTATTATGGTTTGATTACTTCTAAGGTTTGAGACAGGAATCCAAGATTGTATTGCCATTGTATTTTTTTTCCATTTATTTTTTGTTGTACATTACTTTTTTTCCATTATTGCTTATATACATGTACTTTTTCTTTTTCTTGTACAGTATGGAAACAATGCTTGAAAAATTCAAATATCCAATAATCAATGATACTCTGCTATTTAAAACAAACTTACTTTTTCATTTTTACAGCAGTGACAGCATCGCAAGATAAAAGGAAGAGTGACTGCATTGTTCTCGTAAAAACATTTTTGCAAATTTAGTTGATTCTAAATATAGTTTTGTTAGTCGCCTTGAATTAGGATATATTTTGGGTATATATAGAACTTTTTTTTAGCACTTCTATTGTAATGTTTTTTGATATTTTGGTACAATGTACTATGATTATACAATGCCGATTGATGTTAATTATATGTTTTTTCTCTATATTTTAATGTGTTTGTTAATTTTGTTGAATGGAATTTGAGAATTTGGCTGAATGAGGAATTGGGGAATTGGTTGAATTGGAATTGGAGAATTGGTTGAATGGTAATTGGAAATACTACGGTGGGTCCCATATATGATGCCCTTGGAAATAACCTGTTGGGACCCACACACTTTGCCCTCAGAAATACTATGTTGGGTCCCACATGAGATAACCTTGGAAATAACCTGTTGGGACCCACACGTCCTGCCCTCAGAAATAATACAGTGGGACCCACGCACTTTGCCCTCAGAAATAATAAAGTCATGGGCTTGATGCCAAAATATTTCTGACGGTAGTATTTCTGACGGTGGGCTCACGGAAAAAGTCAGAAAGTAGTATTTCCAAAGGTAACCGATGGAAAAAGTCAGGAAAATGGTATTTCCATCAAGGGTATTTTTGACGGTAGTATTTCTGAGGGTAGCGCACGGAAATGACGCTTTTTGGGCTTTTTCCATGAGTACGCCGATGGAAAAAGTCATATTTTGACCCTCAGAAAAAGTGCAGATTCTAGTAGTGATGTAAGTCCGTTGACTGTCATGTTGATATTGTTTATCGATTGCTTGATTCTTATTGTAAATGATTGATTGAGACCACAGTGACTGAATTGAATGAATATGAAATACTGTAATCCTTGAACCTCCATATAGTGGAGAAAAATGATTAATATATCGTAAAGTCTAGCTAGCTACTAGACTTTACTCCAGGATCCTTATGCGCATATGGTGAATGGCCCCAACTGAATCCAGTACCGGTTTGATAGGGGATATTGAATAAATGTGAATTGTGAGTGGTCGTAAAGATTAGGTCCCAAACGTTACCAGACTTAAAGGATTAAAAGATTTTGACCCAAACTATTTATTCTGATGAGATTCTTAGAGTTCTGATTTACTTATGAAATATTTGTTATTCAATTGGATTCTATTATTGAGCATTTGCATTCGTCATTATGAAATGAACTGTTTATTTCTCGTGTGGTGATTTCATTCTGAATATGGATTTCCTTCGAATCCAATAATCTGAGTGGCAATTAGCACTGAGAAATAATTTATTATTTCTCACTCGTTTCCCCTTGTGGGTTACAGATTCATTATGCGAAGTCAGAGAAACGCTTATGGGTTATAATTGACAGCATGGCCACCTAAAGGTATGGGATTTGAGTTTATTATATCTAACAGGGTGCAGAGAGTATATCTCTAGCATCATCCACTATAAAAACGTCAGATAATTATTGTAAATAAATTGGGATGTGACAAAAATAATGGATGCTATTGGCAATGCATAAAAAGATCCATGCCTTATGTTACGTTAATTGATTGGTAAATAGACGCGGTAGGTTCGTCACACCTCCGGATCGGGGGTGTGACAGTTTGTAATTTTTTGTTTGTTTGTAAATTTGAAATAAAACTTGCATATGATTTGTTATAGTGGGAAACTTTTTAATTGAGAAAATTAGTAAAATGTTAAAGTTGTAGCTCTTAATTGGTAACTCTTTTAGTTGAGATTTGTTGTTAAAATTGTTATGTTTTATTCTTATGTAAGAAGAATAAGAAATTATACAAGCACTTTAGTACAGGCTGATGCTTCATGTTGTATGATAGAGTACCCTTCCTTTGTTGTATCTCACATAAAATTAATTTGCATTGTTTTTATCTTTACTAAATAATTGTTCATATTCTGAAAGTACAATTTTATTCTATATATAATTTACAAGTGGTTTACCATGTTACAATTAACCCTAAAACTGTATTGGAGTATTGGTGTCTTTTCCTATTTTTTTGTTGTTTGGAAAATTCAAGTAAAAGAAGTAGAAAGAGAACCAGAGTTGTATCAACAAATTTTCCTTGGGCGCCTCTTTTTGGAGGCCCACCAGGGCCACAGCTGTATATGTGTATGTGTATGTGTATGTCCTAATTCTACTTAATATGGAACAATGGTTCTTTAGCTAAAACTACTTACATGTTTGAGTAGTTTCATTAGAACATAGAAATGTGGATGCCATGTAAATTAATTATTGTGTACACAAATTACAAGAAGCACCCTCTTGGAGAGCTCTTGAAGATCTGGCTCAATGCAAATCAATTCTCCAATCAATAGCAAGATCACACTTATCTTTTTTAAATTTATATAGAATTAATCTAAAAGCATAATTATTTGTAAATTTTTTATGAGTTTGACCTCTCAATGACCACTGATCAGTCTCTTAAAATACTATATCAATCCACCAAATACAATTTATTTCTTACACCTCTAATTAGATGATTCTTTTTTGTCTGTAATTTGCACACATAAAATAATATCAAAGAGATTCTTGTTCATACTTTGTTAGCATTAGTCATCTATTGTATCTTTTTATGAAATTAAATAGTGAAAGATTTTATTATCTTGTGTTATATAAATATATTTTTATTAAACAAAAATATTTGTTTAGCCCCTCTCTACTCAGATCTTAGTTCCGCCTCTAAACACTTACTTGATATTATATTAAAAGTGTAACTTTTTTTGTGAAAAAAAGTGATACCATCGTCACTCTTTATTGAAATATTTTAATACATAATTTTGTAGAAAATATAATCAACGTTGTTGAGATGTTTAATTTTGGCAACATGCTGCAAAACAGTGAATTAAAATCACCATTTAACAGCATGTGGACCGAGTCTAACCAGTACAAACCAATTTGGGGACCAATCGGTTCGATTGACCGCGATCACACCTAGGGGTGGCAAAAAAGCTTGTAGCTCGTGGCTCAATCGTGATTCGCACTTGAATCGTTACTGGATCAAGCTGTTAATGAGCCAGCTCATCACTAACTCGGTCCAGAATTAACGAGTTATTGATCCCATCCGTATTCGATCAATATTCAGCTTTCTTATTTTTACGAATACGCTGATATTGGAATAATTTAAGTGGATAAAATATATTTTTGAATTTAGAATGCGAATATGGATATATATCTTTTTTTGTATTACAAAATTTACTTCATATAACAAATGTGATGTACACTGTACGATATTTGAACTATTTTTGTTTCAATTTGTGAACCATATTAATATCCTTATACATATTTGTTTTAACATTTAATTGATTTCAAAATCCGTTCAATATATATCTTATTTCGAAAAATAAAAACAAATCGAATACAGTCTGACCACAATGTATATATATCGGATAGTGTTTCGACAACACCACACAGAATATCAAAATATGTGAACCACTATTGAAACAAAATAAATCTAAAATTCAACCAAAAGCCGCTATCAAAGTATGTCACGTCACGTCACAGTATAAAACATAGAGTATCTAGTTTTTTATAGTTAATTTTCAGCTTTTTTTTTGGTACACAAAGAGTATCTAGATTTATCTTTTTTAATAAATTCAGTAATACCGATACTCATCATGTAGCACTGATTTTTAATTTCTATAGTTTAGTCTAATGAATGCTTGTAATTTGAATTTTTTAAATAATATGAGATGATATCCAACGGTTTTTTCTTTTTTGTTTTAAGGTTGGCGGCAAAGTTTGCCACCAATAATATATTGATAAAAAACGAATTTACAAGTTTAGCACAACTCACTCTCTATCTGCACATGTTACTCTCACCTAGACTCAATTGCCACTAGTCAGTTACAAAATACCTAGACTTAATAGCGCAGGAAATGGATCTAAATATTTTTAGACCAAAGAAAAATATCCAAAGTTGTATCATTGATTAATATAGACACCGGTATTCTCTTATTTGAGAACAATCTCCCATTTCGTTCCCTGCACAGCGTCCAGACTCCCGCCGCCCCCAGATTGACCCTTTGTGACCTTTTGCTTTGCGAGAGATGAACATTTTCCTGCACACCAACGGTTTTTTCTTAAAAGAAAAAAAATTGCAACATGATTTATGTATTTTAGAATTTTTCATATTTTTGATATTTTTTTTCTAAATTTTCAACCCTTTAAATTAAAATATAAAAAAAATTGATGTAACTAATTTAAGTCATGTCATATTACGTCATGTGTAATCATGACGTGACCACACGTGACGTGACTGTCCGCCACTATTTTAGTCACGTCATGTGAAAGAAGATAGTCAAGTCACGTGATCAAATCACAACGTGTTTGTCACGTCAAGTCACGGCATGTCACATATTTCTTTTTTTACTCTGCCCATAATAATGATACTTAATAACTAATAGTAATTATTTCGGATAAATTAACATCCCCATTAGGTCATAAACCATTAGTCATATATGAGGTTTCACTTAATCACTACAATGGTTGACCGATGATTCAAATATACTCGATTTACTGTTAACTTCTATATCAATAAATTTGCTCAAATTTTAAGGGAGTATTATCTTTAAGTGAAAAAAAAATATGCTAGACTATATATATTGTTATAATATTCCTTTTCGATATATATTCATCAGCCTCTTCTGTATTAGGAAAAATACATGGGACATTTCTTATCTTATAAATGCATGACTAAATTATTTCTATTTCTTCTAAAGTAACTTTTTTTTCAAAATTTTACAATTCACTAATAAGAAGAAAATATTTCTTTAAAGTGAACAACTCAAAACCGTGATAAGAATTCTAAAACTCTTGTTTTATGACTCTATCTAGGACCTTGAGTAGAACTAGGGTGCTCTTAAGCTCACCAAAGTCAAGCGGTCAAAATTTTTAAATATTCGAATTAATTTAGTATAAAGTCAAGCGGTCAAAATTAGAAGGTTAATAAATTAATTTTAGTGCATTCATTTTTGAACGTTTTTTGACCGCTTGACTTTATACTAAATTAATTCGAATATTTAAAAATTTCACATGTAGATGCATCACACGTAAGTTAGCCGGGTTTCAACGGTTCGGATTCGTCATTTGAAATCGATTTGATAAGTTTTAGAGTTAAGCTCACCAAAGCTTTGGTGAGCTTAAGAGCACCCTAGTTCTACTCCTAGGACCTTATAATAAAATTAAATTTATTATGGTAAAATATACAAATTATAGACACAAACACATAAACGTGACTTATGTGTACAATTTTAAAATTTGGATTTTGAGCTTACGCCATTTTATACAGTAATTAGAAAAAATAATAAAGTTTTGCTAAAAGTTGGAATACACGTTACAAATTATTTCATATTTGCACAGATTTTCATTCAGATTTCAAAGCCTACAACCTGCCCTAGCTATCTAAATGTCAAAACTTGTAACCTGTCAGACAAAAAATAGTCTTTACCACTAAAACAAAAACGGATTTTATAATAAAATTAATATTCAGTTTATTTTGAGAAAATTAATATTCAGTTTATTTTACTAGTTGTTCTACTTTATTTTGAGAAAATTTTATCGAATCTTTAGCAATAATATTCAGTTTTACAGTCGAATTCAAAATAAAATGATTCACCATAAGAATGATCATATGGCAACAATAATCTTTGTTTTTAATCATATTATATTCATGTAAATTGTTTCTCACACAACATTAGTGTGAGTGAACTCTTAAAATGAGTTCAGGTACCTAATTTTTAGGACTAGTAAAAACAAAAATAGTGTGCATAACTTAACAAATTTACAATACATGTTAATATATACATAAAAATCTAACGAGTTCTGGAAACAAAACAAAAAATAATAATTTTCCGACAATAATATAGCCAAATAAAAAATAGAAGATAACAAGTATTTCTTAAATTAATATTATAAACTGATATCAATTATAAGATATTGGATGAAATCAATATCTAAATTTTATGTTAATTAAGTACAAAATAATTTTTGTTGCTACAACATATTAAAATAAAAAAAAACAGAATACTTTACATGTTAATACAAAAATACTAGTTTAACAAGCTATAATTCTGTGGAAGAAATTTGTTCATAAATTTGGTCTAAATACAGAGCAACTCCCAGCATACTGGTTCGATAAATTTTTATCGTACTGAACTGAGCCTAGTCCTGTGCCCAGCTGTAAGCAATTTTTGAATTTCTTTGTTTTTCTTTATTCATGTGTTCATTTCAGAATCTCTACTTCAATTCAGTATTGAAAAAAAAGAAACTTTCTTTCTTTTTCATTATAGTTTGAAATCTACAGAGACTTTGATTCTAGTATTGAGTGAGTATTTTTTTTTGTTTTAATAAGTTGTAGCAAGTAAATGTTTCAGTAAATGAAATGTGCATTTCTATCTTTTTTTAAAAAAAATATATATATATATCTAGTAATATCGAACTTTCATTCTGGCATGTAATATTGTTAATTTTGAAATATCTGACAGTTTTCAATTTCTATATTTTTTCTGATGGTTTGAATCTAGTCTAGACAATTTGATTCTGCCATGTAATATATATATATATTTTTTTTTACCAAATACGGGGGTAACGACTGGTAATTTTATTAGAATTGAGTTGTGTGTCTAAAATGAGTTGCCAGCAAGTCTCTCAAAAGAGACAATACCTGGGCAAACTGTTGTATTTGGTCATAAGATGGTGGCCACGTGTCGTATGACAGTGTCTTGATAAACAATATATAGATGAGTCGTGTGAGTTAAGTGCAAATCAAAATGCAGCCGAAAGCCTGATACTAACAAGGTCTTTAGTTAGTTTTAGTGCCAGAATAACTGTGTCATGTTAACAAAAACAAACGAAATGGAACTAATTATATTTTTCTTTAAGAAAAGGTGCGTAGTCAATTCCAAATTCAACACCTTTTTTTTTCTGTTCTCATTTTACTATAGATTTCCCTATTTTACCCCTCAAAACCAGTGTTTTAAAATGCGGCCGCATGGGCCGCGTATGCGGTCACATATGCCTATGTAGTCGGCAGCCGTGCTCAGAATAGCTATGCGGTCCTTCCATGTAGTTTTGAGCATGTGGCTGCATATGCGGTCCGAATATGCGGCATATGCTTGATTAATTTGATTGTATTTTAATTAGAATTTATGTGAAAAAACTATTATTGGTTATGTCATTATGTGGAAATAAATTCAAATATATTAATATAAATATATATATACGTGAATTTTTATTTTAAAATCCGCATACCGCATATGCGGTATGCAGTGGCCTTCCGCATGCATGAACAAAACTGCATTTTAAAACACTGCTCAAAACAATCATGTCTCTACATACAATCAATAATGCCCTACATGTACAATGTCCAGTTAATTAAAGCACTGGTAACACCAAATCAGAAAAAAGTCTATAATGAGATGTCGACCAAATAATAGATGTTCATAGCAGAGAGCAACTGAAAACCACCAAAGTACAGGAAACTATTAGTTAGTTAACTGCTCATACGCATGATTTGTAAAGATCAAGTTTTTTCTCACTCGATTGATGAAACATCTGATGAAACCTTGACATAAGCGAGTTGAACAGGATCTTTTGTTTTGAGCAAATAAAGAAGTGCCACATCATTGTCAGCAATCTGTCCCAAGAAAGTAGTGCGATGGTGTTTCTTTGCTGGTTTGTTGAAATAGTACTCCTGGGTCTGGCGTAAGCCCCAGCTCACACATACCTCTTTGTCTGACACCTGGCAAGTTGCGAGAACCTTTCTAAGATCCTCAAGCTGCAATATTTTAACATAATTCAAGAAAGATAATCAGATTAATAAATACTTTCAAGATATCATATCATGAAAATTTTGTTTCTAGTAACAAAATGCTCACAATGTCCAAAATAAGACACTAATAAGAAAAATAAAAATAATATACACATGGTTCATTAACAACAATCACCAAATCACAAGTTCAGCCATATACAGATAAAAGATTACTTGTATAGATGCCAAAAACATAGACTAACACTGCTTGCACATTTACACTAACATGGTTTTTACTTTTCAGTCAATATTTTGTAACCAGATATGACCTTGCAGACCAAAATATAGAAAACTTGCAAAATTTATGGTCCAAAATGAATATTTGAAAATTTTACGAATCAAATAGGGGGTTAGGTGATACTTCGGAAACCAAACTTGTAATTTATTCCTATTGAAAACAAAGTTCTGCAAACAATACGTACCCTATCGAAACCAAGGAAGAAAACATTGGATAAATGACTTACAGGTATATTCAAGTGGAAAAAAGAATAGTGCAACCCAAGCAGGTTAAACAGCACACTGATGTCCTTTCGAAAGAGATATAAACAAATCTCTTCAAATCCGAGGTTCAGCCCTTCCATTACAGCGATTGCTTTCAAATAATGACTTTGATGCAGTATTTCAGATTCTACATACTTCTCAAAAGGAGCAAACAAGGAAGTAGATATGGTTGCCTTGGTTACCACCAAATATTTGTGCGTTTCAACATATGCAATCTTCCATCCCTGCATCAGAAATTAAAAGTTTACTTAATTAATGGAGCTATCTACCATCAGCACATATTTACCTCTCCGTAATCAAGTTCATTCACTACCTTGTTAGTACAGTTGTAGAATTGTAGCACAACTTGGTTTCAATAAAATGGGAAAACAATACGACTGAGGGAACAATGTTGATACTTAAAAGGGTATATAGTCAATATTAAGAAGAAGAAAATTTCATGTTAAACATATTGATCGAACTGCAAAGTCTAATTTGAAAATAAATGAAAAATATTGAGTTACGGTCATAAATATGAGAGTTACAGGTTCAATGTCCAAGGAAATTTAAAATATGAGAAGGAACCATCCAATAAAAAAATGATAAACCATAATTTACAGAGAAACCTCCATTTTGAAGCACTCTTTCTATTCTGGCCTTTGAAAACAAGATACTCTTAACAAAATGAATTATTTCATATTTTGCGCAAATAAGTTCTCAGACCAACAACTAGCACCTGACCTTGAAATTGGCAGAGTGTTTATATAGATCCCGCCACCTCCTATTATAGAGTTCCTTCCAGACCTCATCAGAGTTGAAGAATCCATTTAAGTATTTGGAACAACTACCCAAAGATAGCACATCCCGCACCTTCACATATTGCATACAGATTAGCTAGTCTTCGGTTTGCATATAAGTAAGGAGATATTTGCATGTAATCGTCCAAAAAGCACCCACAATTTATCAACATTTGCAAGGCACAAACATGACTGTTCAACTTATAGAAAGAAGTATCACTAAAACAAGCTTCTAAACATCATGAAAATAAAATGAATATATAGAGGCCCTCATATTTTCATTTATTTATCTCTTTTAACTGGGAGCAAAACAATTGGTATTCTCTCCAATAAAAGTTTCGCCTAGTTCTGCTTTCTTTTTTCTTTTTTTCATCTTCCTGCAAAACTCAAACCTAATCAATTATTTGATGAAAAAAAATGAAAAAGATAATGATCGGGGAAAATTTGTCCAACAAAGAAACAATTAAAGTAAAGAATCCACCAGATTATTCTCCCATAAACAACATGATTTTTGTAAATGCCAAAAGATTACTGTTTTCTGCAAATCACTTAGCCTGTGCTTTTTGCACAAAAATTAGTATTTTCACTTCTACACTACCGATACATGATCTTACTGGTAAATGGCCACACATACAAAGGTACTCTAACTTGTACGGATCTCTCCAGGTTTGGTGTCATATAACGAACTTGTATTACTAAAGAAACCAGTGGAAGAGAGAGATAGAGAGAGAGCTATGCCTGGAGGAAAGACAAAATGCTCAGTGCAATCCATGGTATTTCAATGGGGGAAGAACTGTACGTATCCTTTCTTACTGAAACAAATAGAAGTAAAAAAAAAGTTAAAACAAAATTTATTTTTAGTGGTTTTCTTAAACTACATGTAATTGGTGTACAATCGAAAAACAGAAATCTGAAGTTCGGTTGTCCAACATAACTCACCTTGCAGCAGTGTTTTGCTCAATCAGATTATGCCTAGGCAACGATGTTGAACAATTCTCTGACAAAAACCAAAATTGCAACAGAAACTGGTGCAATGCTAATAGCTACTAGGATAATTATACTGGTACTGGACCTGAGCAAATGATATAGTTGGGGAATCGAGTAGAATATTGTACTCGAATTTCTGCCTAATATAACTGAATAAGAGCAATATCAGACTACTAGTTGCTACATGCTTTGCGAGATACATATCCTAGTTTAGTTTGTACCAAGACGGGAGTCAGGGCGGACCCAGGATTTTCATCAGGAAGGGCAAAAAAATATCGAATCGGATTTAAATAGCTAATCAAATTAAACCCGTTAACTAATTACATACTTGATAAAAAAACAATGCTTTCACTTATATTTCCCAATACTCACTTGTAATTTTTTATTCTCTAACCTATAATTCTAATTATCAATTATAATTCAAGAAACTTATTTTAATTTTAACTTTAAATTTAAAGTGAATTACAAATCAAACATCCAAACAGAGACAAAAAAATTTTCAAAGGAGGCAGAGTTGATCGGAATGTTCAGATCTCCGCTAAAATTCAAAATCCAAAAAGAGAATGAAAGAGGCAATAGGCTTGAAGAAGAAGAAAGAAGAAAAGCACTCCAACCTTTTTGCCTCTTTGCGCCATCCATTGAACTTTGATGCGCGTCCCAATTAACACAAAAATCTGCGAACAAATAAAATATAGACGAAATTATCTCCCAGTGATTGTCTCAAAATTTTGGAAGAGCAATAATCTCTCAGATTTGCTTGCTTCTTGCAATAATCTCAGAGATTGCTTCCAAAATTGCAAGAGCAATAATCTGTCTTAAGGCGGTTGGAAGAAGATGAGGAGCAAGGCTGTAGCTATTTATTTGGGCCGTGGAAAGTTAAGTTGGGCTTTTAAAAAGAGTACTGGAGGTTGCTATTTATTTGCTTTTTTTTTTCTTTACTTTGATTAGCTAAAACTTGTCACTTGTTAAAGAGTTTCCTAGGTTACAATCAAAATAACTTATAATTTCTTACTATTTGGTTACCAAATAGCACATAACTTTGTAGTTCGGCAGTGTAATGTTGCAGTGGCCAAATTAAAAGTAAGTAATATATACAAGAAATTTGAATAAATCAAAATTAATACATCCAATAAAAAAATAAATAAACCAAATTTGTGTAACTCCTTCCTAATTTAAAATAAAATTACAAATAGACTCAATAATTTGTGCTTCCCCTTCAGCTTGGTTAATTAAGAACATAATAATCCAATGAAAGTTTGTTGTGCATATCTTTGATCCCCAGTAACACGGCTCTCCTTCTTGTTTTCTGCTCTCAAATCGAGCAAACTATATGCACAAATGCCACCCATTATAAGTAATATATAACAAGCATGTCTATTACTACCAATCTAAGTTAAAAACAACATTACATATGTTGTAATTAATAACACTATTCACTTTTGACGTACACGACAAAAGGTATCTCTTAAAATATAAATCTCGCAAGTTTAAGATGAACATATATTTAATAAACCCACAAGTGAAGAAATGGCATGCAGTATTCTTCCATATCTTGTTCACCAATTGCCTCTTCTTATTCATGAGTTTCACTAACCTACTTTTCATTGTGCCAAAGATCTTCTACAATTACTCACATGATTTCTTCTGGTTAACATTAATTTCTTTCAATATTTTATTCAATAAATTTATTTAGTTAAAATTATTGGAAGACAATCTTTACTTTTAATATAGTAAACAAAACAAAAAAAATATTTGTTGTCTTGTAATTTTTTGTGCGCACTAATACATGATGAATTTATAGTTGATAATCAATTATATATAAAGATGAAAATAATACAAATTTGATAATTCATTCATAGTTTACTCATGAAAGATTTGCCAGCTAAGAAAATATGAAATGTATTCACAATAAACTTATGACAAATATGGTAGTTGGTTCATGTAGTTTCATTGGATGTTCTCTAAAAAAATCCACTAGTCCATCAGTATGCCGACTTGAATTGTTGTATTAAAAAAAAAAAAAAAAAAAAGGAGGTGGTGACCTCTTCACGCTAAATCAAATCAATGTCACCAGCATTCATTGAAGTGCGTAAAATTAAAAAATAATTAACTAGGCTGTGGAGAGCTAAGTTGGGTTTTTAGAAAGAATAATAGAGGCCGTTGTGAGTTATATGCCTTTTCACTTTGATTAGCTAAAATTTGTCACTTGTCTGATTAGGTTGCAGTCCTACTATTTGGTTAATATCACATAAATCTATAACAATTTATAGATTAGTTTACAAAAAATGATGTGCAGTGCAACAATGAACAATGCATGGGTGGGATATTTTATGTTATTAATTTGTAGGTAGGGAGTATCGTATTAAAAAAAAAATCAAATTTAATACATCAAAGAAAAATAATTAAATAAATCAAATTTGTTTAGCATCTCTAGCTCCTTGCTAATTTAAAATAAAATTACAAATAAACCAATACATTATGCTCCTCTCTTCAAATAATATCATTTTTCATAACTTGAAACTTCTAGTGCACATCTTCTCTGATAACACGGCTATCCTCTCTGTTTTCTATTTCCAAACAGAGCAAACTAACTGCACCAATGCTACGGATGATAAGTAATAAGTAATAACAAACATAACTATCACTAACAACCAAAGAAGAAAACAAACACTACGTACTGCACACTGAATTTGATTTCCGTGCTCAACTAAATTAGAACCACAACCTGAAATAGTAATTCTCCGTCGTGCAACCTCTCAAAGAAGAGAAAATAGCTCTTCTAAATATATATCCATCTCATCTGGAAAAGCCAATGAAATTAATGAAATCTATATACTTGATTGCAGAGTAGAGACACAGAAAGTTAATGATGAACAGCACCAACAAATATTGTGCATCTGCAAAAAGCAATTTTTAAATGTGTGGTAGATACTTTATGACAACTAAATATTACGCCTTCAAAAAAAACAGAGTATTCATCCCTTCCTACAAAGAAGGCTCCCTTTCCCCAACCCTTTAATCTCTTAATTTTCGTATCGATAATCTCCTCACTCTATAAATACTATCACTAAATAGTAAAACTAAAAAGAATATCCTTCTCTCTGCACCATATATCAAGACTTGAAGCCAGTTAACAATTACTATTTTACTTTTATTTTCACTGAGTTTGTTACCTAGGAGTGTGTTGTAACTTTCACCAATATGAGCTTATGTTTACATTAATTTTAAAAGACATGCAATGAAAATGAGCAGCACAACCTTTCCATCACAGTAGTTATTATTTTCAAAATTTTGATGGATTTATCCTTCCAATGGATCACACTAAATAAAATAACAGTTCCTCAAAAAAGGATGAGAATGCAATCAAGGAAAAATGGTAAATGATTTGTTTATAGAATTTAACTACCTTCTAGTTTATATCCTTGCATGTATCTAAGACATTGAGTATGTGGAGATAATACAACCTCTGTCTTCTTCAGGAGGGCCAAATGCTAGCTCTGCGATTCTTAGATCTTGCTCTGCAAGAAAAAACTTGTGCCAGTAAAACACAATACTTTTTTCTATGCTTGTGAAACCCACTGAATGAAGTTTCTTTTTGTTTTATTTACTATCCATTTACTAATAGTTACATTGATTTCTTCCAATATATTATTCAATAAATTTATTTAGTTAATATTATTGAAACAATCCTTATGTTTAATATAGTAAACAAAAATATATATATTTGATGACTTTAATTTTTTTTTTGTGGGCAGTTGATAAGTAATACATTATGGGAATTTCCATTTGATGATCAATTATATATAAAGATGAAAAGAATACAAATTCGATAATTCATTCGTTGTTTACTCATTAAAGATTTTCATGCAAAGATAATATGAATGTATTCACAGTAAAGTGATGACAAATATGGTAGATGGTTCATGTAGTTTCATCACTATGCTGACATGAATTGTTCTAAAAAAAAAGGGGTGACCTCTTGACGCAAAAATCAAATCAATACCACCAGCATCCATTGAAGCTTGTAAAATTAATTAACTAAGTCTGAAAAATTAATTAAAAATAAATGGGCCATGAAGTACCAACTTGCTTTAAGAAAGTGTAATAGTCCGTTGCTAGTTATATATTTTGCTTTTTCAATTTGATTAGCTGAAATTTTCACTTGTTAAAAGAGCTTTTAGCGGCGGTTCCGTGTTACAGCTAGCACAGGAAATCAGTCTGATTTAGTTACAATTCTACTATTTGATTAATTTAACATAAACCTACATTCTACAACAATTTATACTTTATTTTACAAAGAATAATGTGCAATGCGACAACGAACAATGATGGAATTTTTTATGTTATTACTTTGTAGGTTGGGAGGGCAATGTATAAAAAAATGAATTCGAATTCGATAGAATTCTATTCGATTCGATTGAAATATTTGAAAAATATTTTTTTCAGTGGCCGAAGTAAAAAAAAAATGATATAGAAGAAATTTGAATAAATCAAATTGAAATATTGAATACATCAAAAAAAAAACGATCCTTTTTTTTTTTTCTCAACCTTGTACAGTTGTACTTCTTACAAGTCACAACCAGCAATTCTGGTGTCACCACCAGCATAAATAAAAATCCATTCTGATTCTAATGTCAGACTAACACAGATAAATAATTAGATGGATTTTTCATTTCTTTTTCTTTTGTGAGTTGAATGTGATCACTAATACAACCAAAATCTCTTGACTAAAACGGCAAAACAAAGCCCTTATATTGAGATGATAGAACTAAAACTGAGCGGATGACTTATGAACCGGACAGATCACAGCTTTCTGTTTATCAGCTGTGACACAAGTGAAGAAATGGGCAGCCCTGCCACATCTTTTTTCAGCAGATGCCTCTTCTTTTTTTGGTTTCATGACCGACTCTTAAATGCGCCTGAGATGTTCCACAATTAATCTTAGGATTTCTTCCAATAGTTAACATTAGTTTCTTCCAATATTTTATTCAATAAATTTATCTAGTTAAAATTGTTGGAAGACAATCTTTACTTTTAATATAGTAAACAAAAAATATTATATATTTGATGTCTTGTAATTTTTGTGCGCACTAATACATTATGAATTTACAGTTAATTGATGATCAAAATTATATATAAAGATGAAAAGAATACAAATTTGATAATTCATTTTTAGTTTACTCATGAAAGATTTGCCAACTAAGATAATATGAAATGTATTCACAATAAATTCATGACAAATATGGTAGTTGGTTCATGTAGTTTCTTCTAAGAATTATCGACTAGTCCATCACTATGTTGACATGAATTGTTTAAAAAAAAAAAAAAAAGGTGCTGACCTCTTCACACTAAATCAAATCAATGCCACCGCCAACCATTGAAGCACGTAAAATTAATTAACTAGACAGTAATATTATTTAGAAAGTAATTGGGCCGTGGAGAACTAAGTTGGGCTTTTAGAAAGAATAATAGAGGTCGTTGTTAGTTGTATGCCTTTTCACTTTGATTAGCTAAAATTTGTCCCTTGTCTGATTGGATTACAGTCCTACTATTTGATTGATATCACATAAATCTATATAATTTATAGTTTAGTTCACAAAGAAAGATGTGCAGTGCGACAACGAACAATGCACGGGTGGGATTTTTAATTTATGTTATTAATTTGTAGGTAGGGAGTCTGGGAGTGTCATGTTAAAAAAAAAAAATTAATACATCAAAGAAAAATAATTAAATAAACCAAATTTATTTAGCATCTCAAGCTCCTTACTAATTTAAAATAAAATTACAAATAAACCAATACTTTATGCTCCTGCCTTCAGATTGCTTACAAACATCTCAAGCACTTTAGAAATTAATGGTAAGAATATAAGAATCTTATGAAATATTTTGTATCATTTTTCATGACTTGAAACTTCTGGAGAAGATGAATTCAAGGTAAAAATATAAGAATCTTATGAAATATTTTATATCATTTTTCATTACTTGAAACTTCTTGCGCACATCTTGTCTGATAACACAGCTATCCTCTCTGTTTTCTGCTTTCAAACAGATCAAACTCACTCCACCAATGCCACCCATTATTAGTAATAACAAATATGACTATCACTACCAACCAAAGAAGAAAACGTCATCACGTACACTGGTTCTAATAAACACTTCAATGATTTATCAATGTTTCATAAATAACACATCTAAACATAAAGACATTAACAAGTTCACCTGAATTCAATGATTTTTAAAAGATAAACATACTCGTACCATAATTTGATAGAGTTACCACATGTAAAGCCCCAATGCAACTTCCTTCCTATTGGTAGTGTTCATCACATCATCCATGTAATTAATCACACTTTTATCTTGGGGATTTTGACCTTGGATTAAAAAATGTATCATTTAAGCAATCTCTATACATCGATCTACATTCGTGTCGGGAACCTTGTACCAGTAATTAGGTTCACCTAGGCAATACCACAAACAGTTTATGTGCAGCAGAAAACCAGATTCGTACCAGTACTGGTATAGGCATAAAATCAGCACCAATTTCAGCAAGATTGGGCTAAAACGAGGAGGGACCCAAAAATTCGTAATATAACCTGGCAAGTCGATCATAGGGATTTCACACTCCTCAGCCAATTTCTTGCCTAAAGAAGTATGATCAACTTTGGCATCTTTCAGTAGGTATTCCAAACAGTCAGTATTGATATATAGTTTTTCCAACAACACCCTCGCAGGAGTTTGGAAGTGTCTCTCAAGATTGTTGTAACCTATCATGCACCGTGAGAAAATCCATCTCATCTGGAAAAGCCAATGAAACTAATTAAAATCTATATACTTGATTGCAGAGACGAGACATGGAAACATCAAGTTAATGATGGCCAGAGCTGACAAAATATTGTGCATCTGGCAAAAGCAACTTTTGGAATGTCTCGCGCAAAAAGAAATTTTTAAAGAAAAAGAGAGAAATATTCATCCCTTCCTTCAAAGAAGGCTCCTTTTCCCCATCCATTTAATCTCTTAATTTTTCTTTCAATAATCTCCTCACTCTATAAAATACTATCACTAAATAGTAAAAACTAAAAAGAATATCCTTCTCTCTGCCCCATATTAAAAGGAAGGAAACCCGATTTCCCTCGCATTTAGGATTCAAAGATTTACATTATATAAACTACAATTGATGGTTCACAATAAACTATACGCTATCCTCAGTTTACAATTACTATTTTACATTTTATTTTCACTGAGTTAGTTACCTTATTAGGAGTGTTTTGTAACTTTCAATAATACAAGCTTATGTTTATATTAATATTAAAATACTTGCAATGAAAAGGAGCAGCACACCCTTCTCATCATAGTAGTTATTATTTTCAAAATTTTAATGGATTTATCTTTCCAATGGATCACACTACATTAATAAAATAACAGTTCCTCAAAAAAGGATGAGAATGCAATCAAGCAAAAATGGTAAATGATTTGTTTACATAATTAGACTACCTCCTAGTTGATATCCTTGCTTATCTAAGACATCGAGGAAGCGGAGATTATACAACCTCCATCTTCTTCAGGAGGGCCGAATGCTAGCTCTAAGGTTCTTATATCTTGTTCTGCAAGAAAAATCTTGTGCCAATAAAACACACTACTTCTTTCTATACTTGTGAAACCCACTGAAAAATCTTGTGCCAATAAAACACACTACTTCTTTCTATACTTGTGCCAAGAAAATTTTGTTGAATGGAATTTGAGAATTTGGCTGAATGAGGAATTGGGGAATTGGTTGAATTGGAATTGGAGAATTGGTTGAATGGTAATTGGAAATACTACGGTGGGTCCCATATATGATGCCCTTGGAAATAACCTGTTGGGACCCACACACTTTGCCCTCAGAAATACTATGTTGGGTCCCACATGAGATAACCTTGGAAATAACCTGTTGGGACCCACACGTCCTGCCCTCAGAAATAATACAGTGGGACCCACGCACTTTGCCCTCAGAAATAATAAAGTCATGGGCTTGATGCCAAAATATTTCTGACGGTAGTATTTCTGACGGTGGGCTCACGGAAAAAGTCAGAAAGTAGTATTTCCAAAGGTAACCGATGGAAAAAGTCAGGAAAATGGTATTTCCATCAAGGGTATTTTTGACGGTAGTATTTCTGAGGGTAGCGCACGGAAATGACGCTTTTTGGGCTTTTTCCATGAGTACGCCGATGGAAAAAGTCATATTTTGACCCTCAGAAAAAGTGCAGATTCTAGTAGTGATGTAAGTCCGTTGACTGTCATGTTGATATTGTTTATCGATTGCTTGATTCTTATTGTAAATGATTGATTGAGACCACAGTGACTGAATTGAATGAATATGAAATACTGTAATCCTTGAACCTCCATATAGTGGAGAAAAATGATTAATATATCGTAAAGTCTAGCTAGCTACTAGACTTTACTCCAGGATCCTTATGCGCATATGGTGAATGGCCCCAACTGAATCCAGTACCGGTTTGATAGGGGATATTGAATAAATGTGAATTGTGAGTGGTCGTAAAGATTAGGTCCCAAACGTTACCAGACTTAAAGGATTAAAAGATTTTGACCCAAACTATTTATTCTGATGAGATTCTTAGAGTTCTGATTTACTTATGAAATATTTGTTATTCAATTGGATTCTATTATTGAGCATTTGCATTCGTCATTATGAAATGAACTGTTTATTTCTCGTGTGGTGATTTCATTCTGAATATGGATTTCCTTCGAATCCAATAATCTGAGTGGCAATTAGCACTGAGAAATAATTTATTATTTCTCACTCGTTTCCCCTTGTGGGTTACAGATTCATTATGCGAAGTCAGAGAAACGCTTATGGGTTATAATTGACAGCATGGCCACCTAAAGGTATGGGATTTGAGTTTATTATATCTAACAGGGTGCAGAGAGTATATCTCTAGCATCATCCACTATAAAAACGTCAGATAATTATTGTAAATAAATTGGGATGTGACAAAAATAATGGATGCTATTGGCAATGCATAAAAAGATCCATGCCTTATGTTACGTTAATTGATTGGTAAATAGACGCGGTAGGTTCGTCACACCTCCGGATCGGGGGTGTGACAGTTTGTAATTTTTTGTTTGTTTGTAAATTTGAAATAAAACTTGCATATGATTTGTTATAGTGGGAAACTTTTTAATTGAGAAAATTAGTAAAATGTTAAAGTTGTAGCTCTTAATTGGTAACTCTTTTAGTTGAGATTTGTTGTTAAAATTGTTATGTTTTATTCTTATGTAAGAAGAATAAGAAATTATACAAGCACTTTAGTACAGGCTGATGCTTCATGTTGTATGATAGAGTACCCTTCCTTTGTTGTATCTCACATAAAATTAATTTGCATTGTTTTTATCTTTACTAAATAATTGTTCATATTCTGAAAGTACAATTTTATTCTATATATAATTTACAAGTGGTTTACCATGTTACAATTAACCCTAAAACTGTATTGGAGTATTGGTGTCTTTTCCTATTTTTTTGTTGTTTGGAAAATTCAAGTAAAAGAAGTAGAAAGAGAACCAGAGTTGTATCAACAAATTTTCCTTGGGCGCCTCTTTTTGGAGGCCCACCAGGGCCACAGCTGTATATGTGTATGTGTATGTGTATGTCCTAATTCTACTTAATATGGAACAATGGTTCTTTAGCTAAAACTACTTACATGTTTGAGTAGTTTCATTAGAACATAGAAATGTGGATGCCATGTAAATTAATTATTGTGTACACAAATTACAAGAAGCACCCTCTTGGAGAGCTCTTGAAGATCTGGCTCAATGCAAATCAATTCTCCAATCAATAGCAAGATCACACTTATCTTTTTTAAATTTATATAGAATTAATCTAAAAGCATAATTATTTGTAAATTTTTTATGAGTTTGACCTCTCAATGACCACTGATCAGTCTCTTAAAATACTATATCAATCCACCAAATACAATTTATTTCTTACACCTCTAATTAGATGATTCTTTTTTGTCTGTAATTTGCACACATAAAATAATATCAAAGAGATTCTTGTTCATACTTTGTTAGCATTAGTCATCTATTGTATCTTTTTATGAAATTAAATAGTGAAAGATTTTATTATCTTGTGTTATATAAATATATTTTTATTAAACAAAAATATTTGTTTAGCCCCTCTCTACTCAGATCTTAGTTCCGCCTCTAAACACTTACTTGATATTATATTAAAAGTGTAACTTTTTTTGTGAAAAAAAGTGATACCATCGTCACTCTTTATTGAAATATTTTAATACATAATTTTGTAGAAAATATAATCAACGTTGTTGAGATGTTTAATTTTGGCAACATGCTGCAAAACAGTGAATTAAAATCACCATTTAACAGCATGTGGACCGAGTCTAACCAGTACAAACCAATTTGGGGACCAATCGGTTCGATTGACCGCGATCACACCTAGGGGTGGCAAAAAAGCTTGTAGCTCGTGGCTCAATCGTGATTCGCACTTGAATCGTTACTGGATCAAGCTGTTAATGAGCCAGCTCATCACTAACTCGGTCCAGAATTAACGAGTTATTGATCCCATCCGTATTCGATCAATATTCAGCTTTCTTATTTTTACGAATACGCTGATATTGGAATAATTTAAGTGGATAAAATATATTTTTGAATTTAGAATGCGAATATGGATATATATCTTTTTTTGTATTACAAAATTTACTTCATATAACAAATGTGATGTACACTGTACGATATTTGAACTATTTTTGTTTCAATTTGTGAACCATATTAATATCCTTATACATATTTGTTTTAACATTTAATTGATTTCAAAATCCGTTCAATATATATCTTATTTCGAAAAATAAAAACAAATCGAATACAGTCTGACCACAATGTATATATATCGGATAGTGTTTCGACAACACCACACAGAATATCAAAATATGTGAACCACTATTGAAACAAAATAAATCTAAAATTCAACCAAAAGCCGCTATCAAAGTATGTCACGTCACGTCACAGTATAAAACATAGAGTATCTAGTTTTTTATAGTTAATTTTCAGCTTTTTTTTTGGTACACAAAGAGTATCTAGATTTATCTTTTTTAATAAATTCAGTAATACCGATACTCATCATGTAGCACTGATTTTTAATTTCTATAGTTTAGTCTAATGAATGCTTGTAATTTGAATTTTTTAAATAATATGAGATGATATCCAACGGTTTTTTCTTTTTTGTTTTAAGGTTGGCGGCAAAGTTTGCCACCAATAATATATTGATAAAAAACGAATTTACAAGTTTAGCACAACTCACTCTCTATCTGCACATGTTACTCTCACCTAGACTCAATTGCCACTAGTCAGTTACAAAATACCTAGACTTAATAGCGCAGGAAATGGATCTAAATATTTTTAGACCAAAGAAAAATATCCAAAGTTGTATCATTGATTAATATAGACACCGGTATTCTCTTATTTGAGAACAATCTCCCATTTCGTTCCCTGCACAGCGTCCAGACTCCCGCCGCCCCCAGATTGACCCTTTGTGACCTTTTGCTTTGCGAGAGATGAACATTTTCCTGCACACCAACGGTTTTTTCTTAAAAGAAAAAAAATTGCAACATGATTTATGTATTTTAGAATTTTTCATATTTTTGATATTTTTTTTCTAAATTTTCAACCCTTTAAATTAAAATATAAAAAAAATTGATGTAACTAATTTAAGTCATGTCATATTACGTCATGTGTAATCATGACGTGACCACACGTGACGTGACTGTCCGCCACTATTTTAGTCACGTCATGTGAAAGAAGATAGTCAAGTCACGTGATCAAATCACAACGTGTTTGTCACGTCAAGTCACGGCATGTCACATATTTCTTTTTTTACTCTGCCCATAATAATGATACTTAATAACTAATAGTAATTATTTCGGATAAATTAACATCCCCATTAGGTCATAAACCATTAGTCATATATGAGGTTTCACTTAATCACTACAATGGTTGACCGATGATTCAAATATACTCGATTTACTGTTAACTTCTATATCAATAAATTTGCTCAAATTTTAAGGGAGTATTATCTTTAAGTGAAAAAAAAATATGCTAGACTATATATATTGTTATAATATTCCTTTTCGATATATATTCATCAGCCTCTTCTGTATTAGGAAAAATACATGGGACATTTCTTATCTTATAAATGCATGACTAAATTATTTCTATTTCTTCTAAAGTAACTTTTTTTTCAAAATTTTACAATTCACTAATAAGAAGAAAATATTTCTTTAAAGTGAACAACTCAAAACCGTGATAAGAATTCTAAAACTCTTGTTTTATGACTCTATCTAGGACCTTGAGTAGAACTAGGGTGCTCTTAAGCTCACCAAAGTCAAGCGGTCAAAATTTTTAAATATTCGAATTAATTTAGTATAAAGTCAAGCGGTCAAAATTAGAAGGTTAATAAATTAATTTTAGTGCATTCATTTTTGAACGTTTTTTGACCGCTTGACTTTATACTAAATTAATTCGAATATTTAAAAATTTCACATGTAGATGCATCACACGTAAGTTAGCCGGGTTTCAACGGTTCGGATTCGTCATTTGAAATCGATTTGATAAGTTTTAGAGTTAAGCTCACCAAAGCTTTGGTGAGCTTAAGAGCACCCTAGTTCTACTCCTAGGACCTTATAATAAAATTAAATTTATTATGGTAAAATATACAAATTATAGACACAAACACATAAACGTGACTTATGTGTACAATTTTAAAATTTGGATTTTGAGCTTACGCCATTTTATACAGTAATTAGAAAAAATAATAAAGTTTTGCTAAAAGTTGGAATACACGTTACAAATTATTTCATATTTGCACAGATTTTCATTCAGATTTCAAAGCCTACAACCTGCCCTAGCTATCTAAATGTCAAAACTTGTAACCTGTCAGACAAAAAATAGTCTTTACCACTAAAACAAAAACGGATTTTATAATAAAATTAATATTCAGTTTATTTTGAGAAAATTAATATTCAGTTTATTTTACTAGTTGTTCTACTTTATTTTGAGAAAATTTTATCGAATCTTTAGCAATAATATTCAGTTTTACAGTCGAATTCAAAATAAAATGATTCACCATAAGAATGATCATATGGCAACAATAATCTTTGTTTTTAATCATATTATATTCATGTAAATTGTTTCTCACACAACATTAGTGTGAGTGAACTCTTAAAATGAGTTCAGGTACCTAATTTTTAGGACTAGTAAAAACAAAAATAGTGTGCATAACTTAACAAATTTACAATACATGTTAATATATACATAAAAATCTAACGAGTTCTGGAAACAAAACAAAAAATAATAATTTTCCGACAATAATATAGCCAAATAAAAAATAGAAGATAACAAGTATTTCTTAAATTAATATTATAAACTGATATCAATTATAAGATATTGGATGAAATCAATATCTAAATTTTATGTTAATTAAGTACAAAATAATTTTTGTTGCTACAACATATTAAAATAAAAAAAAACAGAATACTTTACATGTTAATACAAAAATACTAGTTTAACAAGCTATAATTCTGTGGAAGAAATTTGTTCATAAATTTGGTCTAAATACAGAGCAACTCCCAGCATACTGGTTCGATAAATTTTTATCGTACTGAACTGAGCCTAGTCCTGTGCCCAGCTGTAAGCAATTTTTGAATTTCTTTGTTTTTCTTTATTCATGTGTTCATTTCAGAATCTCTACTTCAATTCAGTATTGAAAAAAAAGAAACTTTCTTTCTTTTTCATTATAGTTTGAAATCTACAGAGACTTTGATTCTAGTATTGAGTGAGTATTTTTTTTTGTTTTAATAAGTTGTAGCAAGTAAATGTTTCAGTAAATGAAATGTGCATTTCTATCTTTTTTTAAAAAAAATATATATATATATCTAGTAATATCGAACTTTCATTCTGGCATGTAATATTGTTAATTTTGAAATATCTGACAGTTTTCAATTTCTATATTTTTTCTGATGGTTTGAATCTAGTCTAGACAATTTGATTCTGCCATGTAATATATATATATATTTTTTTTTACCAAATACGGGGGTAACGACTGGTAATTTTATTAGAATTGAGTTGTGTGTCTAAAATGAGTTGCCAGCAAGTCTCTCAAAAGAGACAATACCTGGGCAAACTGTTGTATTTGGTCATAAGATGGTGGCCACGTGTCGTATGACAGTGTCTTGATAAACAATATATAGATGAGTCGTGTGAGTTAAGTGCAAATCAAAATGCAGCCGAAAGCCTGATACTAACAAGGTCTTTAGTTAGTTTTAGTGCCAGAATAACTGTGTCATGTTAACAAAAACAAACGAAATGGAACTAATTATATTTTTCTTTAAGAAAAGGTGCGTAGTCAATTCCAAATTCAACACCTTTTTTTTTCTGTTCTCATTTTACTATAGATTTCCCTATTTTACCCCTCAAAACCAGTGTTTTAAAATGCGGCCGCATGGGCCGCGTATGCGGTCACATATGCCTATGTAGTCGGCAGCCGTGCTCAGAATAGCTATGCGGTCCTTCCATGTAGTTTTGAGCATGTGGCTGCATATGCGGTCCGAATATGCGGCATATGCTTGATTAATTTGATTGTATTTTAATTAGAATTTATGTGAAAAAACTATTATTGGTTATGTCATTATGTGGAAATAAATTCAAATATATTAATATAAATATATATATACGTGAATTTTTATTTTAAAATCCGCATACCGCATATGCGGTATGCAGTGGCCTTCCGCATGCATGAACAAAACTGCATTTTAAAACACTGCTCAAAACAATCATGTCTCTACATACAATCAATAATGCCCTACATGTACAATGTCCAGTTAATTAAAGCACTGGTAACACCAAATCAGAAAAAAGTCTATAATGAGATGTCGACCAAATAATAGATGTTCATAGCAGAGAGCAACTGAAAACCACCAAAGTACAGGAAACTATTAGTTAGTTAACTGCTCATACGCATGATTTGTAAAGATCAAGTTTTTTCTCACTCGATTGATGAAACATCTGATGAAACCTTGACATAAGCGAGTTGAACAGGATCTTTTGTTTTGAGCAAATAAAGAAGTGCCACATCATTGTCAGCAATCTGTCCCAAGAAAGTAGTGCGATGGTGTTTCTTTGCTGGTTTGTTGAAATAGTACTCCTGGGTCTGGCGTAAGCCCCAGCTCACACATACCTCTTTGTCTGACACCTGGCAAGTTGCGAGAACCTTTCTAAGATCCTCAAGCTGCAATATTTTAACATAATTCAAGAAAGATAATCAGATTAATAAATACTTTCAAGATATCATATCATGAAAATTTTGTTTCTAGTAACAAAATGCTCACAATGTCCAAAATAAGACACTAATAAGAAAAATAAAAATAATATACACATGGTTCATTAACAACAATCACCAAATCACAAGTTCAGCCATATACAGATAAAAGATTACTTGTATAGATGCCAAAAACATAGACTAACACTGCTTGCACATTTACACTAACATGGTTTTTACTTTTCAGTCAATATTTTGTAACCAGATATGACCTTGCAGACCAAAATATAGAAAACTTGCAAAATTTATGGTCCAAAATGAATATTTGAAAATTTTACGAATCAAATAGGGGGTTAGGTGATACTTCGGAAACCAAACTTGTAATTTATTCCTATTGAAAACAAAGTTCTGCAAACAATACGTACCCTATCGAAACCAAGGAAGAAAACATTGGATAAATGACTTACAGGTATATTCAAGTGGAAAAAAGAATAGTGCAACCCAAGCAGGTTAAACAGCACACTGATGTCCTTTCGAAAGAGATATAAACAAATCTCTTCAAATCCGAGGTTCAGCCCTTCCATTACAGCGATTGCTTTCAAATAATGACTTTGATGCAGTATTTCAGATTCTACATACTTCTCAAAAGGAGCAAACAAGGAAGTAGATATGGTTGCCTTGGTTACCACCAAATATTTGTGCGTTTCAACATATGCAATCTTCCATCCCTGCATCAGAAATTAAAAGTTTACTTAATTAATGGAGCTATCTACCATCAGCACATATTTACCTCTCCGTAATCAAGTTCATTCACTACCTTGTTAGTACAGTTGTAGAATTGTAGCACAACTTGGTTTCAATAAAATGGGAAAACAATACGACTGAGGGAACAATGTTGATACTTAAAAGGGTATATAGTCAATATTAAGAAGAAGAAAATTTCATGTTAAACATATTGATCGAACTGCAAAGTCTAATTTGAAAATAAATGAAAAATA
This sequence comes from Carex rostrata, assembly GCA_964058875.1. NCBI lineage: Eukaryota > Viridiplantae > Streptophyta > Magnoliopsida > Poales > Cyperaceae > Carex > Carex rostrata. The sequence goes on along the minus strand of CAXKVT010000193.1, from coordinate 608,558 downwards.
TTGAGTTACGGTCATAAATATGAGAGTTACAGGTTCAATGTCCAAGGAAATTTAAAATATGAGAAGGAACCATCCAATAAAAAAATGATAAACCATAATTTACAGAGAAACCTCCATTTTGAAGCACTCTTTCTATTCTGGCCTTTGAAAACAAGATACTCTTAACAAAATGAATTATTTCATATTTTGCGCAAATAAGTTCTCAGACCAACAACTAGCACCTGACCTTGAAATTGGCAGAGTGTTTATATAGATCCCGCCACCTCCTATTATAGAGTTCCTTCCAGACCTCATCAGAGTTGAAGAATCCATTTAAGTATTTGGAACAACTACCCAAAGATAGCACATCCCGCACCTTCACATATTGCATACAGATTAGCTAGTCTTCGGTTTGCATATAAGTAAGGAGATATTTGCATGTAATCGTCCAAAAAGCACCCACAATTTATCAACATTTGCAAGGCACAAACATGACTGTTCAACTTATAGAAAGAAGTATCACTAAAACAAGCTTCTAAACATCATGAAAATAAAATGAATATATAGAGGCCCTCATATTTTCATTTATTTATCTCTTTTAACTGGGAGCAAAACAATTGGTATTCTCTCCAATAAAAGTTTCGCCTAGTTCTGCTTTCTTTTTTCTTTTTTTCATCTTCCTGCAAAACTCAAACCTAATCAATTATTTGATGAAAAAAAATGAAAAAGATAATGATCGGGGAAAATTTGTCCAACAAAGAAACAATTAAAGTAAAGAATCCACCAGATTATTCTCCCATAAACAACATGATTTTTGTAAATGCCAAAAGATTACTGTTTTCTGCAAATCACTTAGCCTGTGCTTTTTGCACAAAAATTAGTATTTTCACTTCTACACTACCGATACATGATCTTACTGGTAAATGGCCACACATACAAAGGTACTCTAACTTGTATACGGATCTCTCCAGGTTTGGTGTCATATAACGAACTTGTATTACTAAAGAAACCAGTGGAAGAGAGAGATAGAGAGAGAGCTATGCCTGGAGGAAAGACAAAATGCTCAGTGCAATCCATGGTATTTCAATGGGGGAAGAACTGTACGTATCCTTTCTTACTGAAACAAATAGAAGTAAAAAAAAAGTTAAAACAAAATTTATTTTTAGTGGTTTTCTTAAACTACATGTAATTGGTGTACAATCGAAAAACAGAAATCTGAAGTTCGGTTGTCCAACATAACTCACCTTGCAGCAGTGTTTTGCTCAATCAGATTATGCCTAGGCAACGATGTTGAACAATTCTCTGACAAAAACCAAAATTGCAACAGAAACTGGTGCAATGCTAATAGCTACTAGGATAATTATACTGGTACTGGACCTGAGCAAATGATATAGTTGGGGAATCGAGTAGAATATTGTACTCGAATTTCTGCCTAATATAACTGAATAAGAGCAATATCAGACTACTAGTTGCTACATGCTTTGCGAGATACATATCCTAGTTTAGTTTGTACCAAGACGGGAGTCAGGGCGGACCCAGGATTTTCATCAGGAAGGGCAAAAAAATATCGAATCGGATTTAAATAGCTAATCAAATTAAACCCGTTAACTAATTACATACTTGATAAAAAAACAATGCTTTCACTTATATTTCCCAATACTCACTTGTAATTTTTTATTCTCTAACCTATAATTCTAATTATCAATTATAATTCAAGAAACTTATTTTAATTTTAACTTTAAATTTAAAGTGAATTACAAATCAAACATCCAAACAGAGACAAAAAAATTTTCAAAGGAGGCAGAGTTGATCGGAATGTTCAGATCTCCGCTAAAATTCAAAATCCAAAAAGAGAATGAAAGAGGCAATAGGCTTGAAGAAGAAGAAAGAAGAAAAGCACTCCAACCTTTTTGCCTCTTTGCGCCATCCATTGAACTTTGATGCGCGTCCCAATTAACACAAAAATCTGCGAACAAATAAAATATAGACGAAATTATCTCCCAGTGATTGTCTCAAAATTTTGGAAGAGCAATAATCTCTCAGATTTGCTTGCTTCTTGCAATAATCTCAGAGATTGCTTCCAAAATTGCAAGAGCAATAATCTGTCTTAAGGCGGTTGGAAGAAGATGAGGAGCAAGGCTGTAGCTATTTATTTGGGCCATGGAAAGTTAAGTTGGGCTTTTAAAAAGAGTACTGGAGGTTGCTATTTATTTGCTTTTTTTTTTCTTTACTTTGATTAGCTAAAACTTGTCACTTGTTAAAGAGTTTCCTAGGTTACAATCAAAATAACTTATAATTTCTTACTATTTGGTTACCAAATAGCACATAACTTTGTAGTTCGGCAGTGTAATGTTGCAGTGGCCAAATTAAAAGTAAGTAATATATACAAGAAATTTGAATAAATCAAAATTAATACATCCAATAAAAAAATAAATAAACCAAATTTGTGTAACTCCTTCCTAATTTAAAATAAAATTACAAATAGACTCAATAATTTGTGCTTCCCCTTCAGCTTGGTTAATTAAGAACATAATAATCCAATGAAAGTTTGTTGTGCATATCTTTGATCCCCAGTAACACGGCTCTCCTTCTTGTTTTCTGCTCTCAAATCGAGCAAACTATATGCACAAATGCCACCCATTATAAGTAATATATAACAAGCATGTCTATTACTACCAATCTAAGTTAAAAACAACATTACATATGTTGTAATTAATAACACTATTCACTTTTGACGTACACGACAAAAGGTATCTCTTAAAATATAAATCTCGCAAGTTTAAGATGAACATATATTTAATAAACCCACAAGTGAAGAAATGGCATGCAGTATTCTTCCATATCTTGTTCACCAATTGCCTCTTCTTATTCATGAGTTTCACTAACCTACTTTTCATTGTGCCAAAGATCTTCTACAATTACTCACATGATTTCTTCTGGTTAACATTAATTTCTTTCAATATTTTATTCAATAAATTTATTTAGTTAAAATTATTGGAAGACAATCTTTACTTTTAATATAGTAAACAAAACAAAAAAAATATTTGTTGTCTTGTAATTTTTTGTGCGCACTAATACATGATGAATTTATAGTTGATAATCAATTATATATAAAGATGAAAATAATACAAATTTGATAATTCATTCATAGTTTACTCATGAAAGATTTGCCAGCTAAGAAAATATGAAATGTATTCACAATAAACTTATGACAAATATGGTAGTTGGTTCATGTAGTTTCATTGGATGTTCTCTAAAAAAATCCACTAGTCCATCAGTATGCCGACTTGAATTGTTGTATTAAAAAAAAAAAAAAAAAAAAGGAGGTGGTGACCTCTTCACGCTAAATCAAATCAATGTCACCAGCATTCATTGAAGTGCGTAAAATTAAAAAATAATTAACTAGGCTGTGGAGAGCTAAGTTGGGTTTTTAGAAAGAATAATAGAGGCCGTTGTGAGTTATATGCCTTTTCACTTTGATTAGCTAAAATTTGTCACTTGTCTGATTAGGTTGCAGTCCTACTATTTGGTTAATATCACATAAATCTATAACAATTTATAGATTAGTTTACAAAAAATGATGTGCAGTGCAACAATGAACAATGCATGGGTGGGATATTTTATGTTATTAATTTGTAGGTAGGGAGTATCGTATTAAAAAAAAAATCAAATTTAATACATCAAAGAAAAATAATTAAATAAATCAAATTTGTTTAGCATCTCTAGCTCCTTGCTAATTTAAAATAAAATTACAAATAAACCAATACATTATGCTCCTCTCTTCAAATAATATCATTTTTCATAACTTGAAACTTCTAGTGCACATCTTCTCTGATAACACGGCTATCCTCTCTGTTTTCTATTTCCAAACAGAGCAAACTAACTGCACCAATGCTACGGATGATAAGTAATAAGTAATAACAAACATAACTATCACTAACAACCAAAGAAGAAAACAAACACTACGTACTGCACACTGAATTTGATTTCCGTGCTCAACTAAATTAGAACCACAACCTGAAATAGTAATTCTCCGTCGTGCAACCTCTCAAAGAAGAGAAAATAGCTCTTCTAAATATATATCCATCTCATCTGGAAAAGCCAATGAAATTAATGAAATCTATATACTTGATTGCAGAGTAGAGACACAGAAAGTTAATGATGAACAGCACCAACAAATATTGTGCATCTGCAAAAAGCAATTTTTAAATGTGTGGTAGATACTTTATGACAACTAAATATTACGCCTTCAAAAAAAACAGAGTATTCATCCCTTCCTACAAAGAAGGCTCCCTTTCCCCAACCCTTTAATCTCTTAATTTTCGTATCGATAATCTCCTCACCCTATAAATACTATCACTAAATAGTAAAACTAAAAAGAATATCCTTCTCTCTGCACCATATATCAAGACTTGAAGCCAGTTAACAATTACTATTTTACTTTTATTTTCACTGAGTTTGTTACCTAGGAGTGTGTTGTAACTTTCACCAATATGAGCTTATGTTTACATTAATTTTAAAAGACATGCAATGAAAATGAGCAGCACAACCTTTCCATCACAGTAGTTATTATTTTCAAAATTTTGATGGATTTATCCTTCCAATGGATCACACTAAATAAAATAACAGTTCCTCAAAAAAGGATGAGAATGCAATCAAGGAAAAATGGTAAATGATTTGTTTATAGAATTTAACTACCTTCTAGTTTATATCCTTGCATGTATCTAAGACATTGAGTATGTGGAGATAATACAACCTCTGTCTTCTTCAGGAGGGCCAAATGCTAGCTCTGCGATTCTTAGATCTTGCTCTGCAAGAAAAAACTTGTGCCAGTAAAACACAATACTTTTTTCTATGCTTGTGAAACCCACTGAATGAAGTTTCTTTTTGTTTTATTTACTATCCATTTACTAATAGTTACATTGATTTCTTCCAATATATTATTCAATAAATTTATTTAGTTAATATTATTGAAACAATCCTTATGTTTAATATAGTAAACAAAAATATATATATTTGATGACTTTAATTTTTTTTTTGTGGGCAGTTGATAAGTAATACATTATGGGAATTTCCATTTGATGATCAATTATATATAAAGATGAAAAGAATACAAATTCGATAATTCATTCGTTGTTTACTCATTAAAGATTTTCATGCAAAGATAATATGAATGTATTCACAGTAAAGTGATGACAAATATGGTAGATGGTTCATGTAGTTTCATCACTATGCTGACATGAATTGTTCTAAAAAAAAAGGGGTGACCTCTTGACGCAAAAATCAAATCAATACCACCAGCATCCATTGAAGCTTGTAAAATTAATTAACTAAGTCTGAAAAATTAATTAAAAATAAATGGGCCATGAAGTACCAACTTGCTTTAAGAAAGTGTAATAGTCCGTTGCTAGTTATATATTTTGCTTTTTCAATTTGATTAGCTGAAATTTTCACTTGTTAAAAGAGCTTTTAGCGGCGGTTCCGTGTTACAGCTAGCACAGGAAATCAGTCTGATTTAGTTACAATTCTACTATTTGATTAATTTAACATAAACCTACATTCTACAACAATTTATACTTTATTTTACAAAGAATAATGTGCAATGCGACAACGAACAATGATGGAATTTTTTATGTTATTACTTTGTAGGTTGGGAGGGCAATGTATAAAAAAATGAATTCGAATTCGATAGAATTCTATTCGATTCGATTGAAATATTTGAAAAATATTTTTTTCAGTGGCCGAAGTAAAAAAAAAATGATATAGAAGAAATTTGAATAAATCAAATTGAAATATTGAATACATCAAAAAAAAAACGATCCTTTTTTTTTTTTCTCAACCTTGTACAGTTGTACTTCTTACAAGTCACAACCAGCAATTCTGGTGTCACCACCAGCATAAATAAAAATCCATTCTGATTCTAATGTCAGACTAACACAGATAAATAATTAGATGGATTTTTCATTTCTTTTTCTTTTGTGAGTTGAATGTGATCACTAATACAACCAAAATCTCTTGACTAAAACGGCAAAACAAAGCCCTTATATTGAGATGATAGAACTAAAACTGAGCGGATGACTTATGAACCGGACAGATCACAGCTTTCTGTTTATCAGCTGTGACACAAGTGAAGAAATGGGCAGCCCTGCCACATCTTTTTTCAGCAGATGCCTCTTCTTTTTTTGGTTTCATGACCGACTCTTAAATGCGCCTGAGATGTTCCACAATTAATCTTAGGATTTCTTCCAATAGTTAACATTAGTTTCTTCCAATATTTTATTCAATAAATTTATCTAGTTAAAATTGTTGGAAGACAATCTTTACTTTTAATATAGTAAACAAAAAATATTATATATTTGATGTCTTGTAATTTTTGTGCGCACTAATACATTATGAATTTACAGTTAATTGATGATCAAAATTATATATAAAGATGAAAAGAATACAAATTTGATAATTCATTTTTAGTTTACTCATGAAAGATTTGCCAACTAAGATAATATGAAATGTATTCACAATAAATTCATGACAAATATGGTAGTTGGTTCATGTAGTTTCTTCTAAGAATTATCGACTAGTCCATCACTATGTTGACATGAATTGTTTAAAAAAAAAAAAAAAAGGTGCTGACCTCTTCACACTAAATCAAATCAATGCCACCGCCAACCATTGAAGCACGTAAAATTAATTAACTAGACAGTAATATTATTTAGAAAGTAATTGGGCCGTGGAGAACTAAGTTGGGCTTTTAGAAAGAATAATAGAGGTCGTTGTTAGTTGTATGCCTTTTCACTTTGATTAGCTAAAATTTGTCCCTTGTCTGATTGGATTACAGTCCTACTATTTGATTGATATCACATAAATCTATATAATTTATAGTTTAGTTCACAAAGAAAGATGTGCAGTGCGACAACGAACAATGCACGGGTGGGATTTTTAATTTATGTTATTAATTTGTAGGTAGGGAGTCTGGGAGTGTCATGTTAAAAAAAAAAAATTAATACATCAAAGAAAAATAATTAAATAAACCAAATTTATTTAGCATCTCAAGCTCCTTACTAATTTAAAATAAAATTACAAATAAACCAATACTTTATGCTCCTGCCTTCAGATTGCTTACAAACATCTCAAGCACTTTAGAAATTAATGGTAAGAATATAAGAATCTTATGAAATATTTTGTATCATTTTTCATGACTTGAAACTTCTGGAGAAGATGAATTCAAGGTAAAAATATAAGAATCTTATGAAATATTTTATATCATTTTTCATTACTTGAAACTTCTTGCGCACATCTTGTCTGATAACACAGCTATCCTCTCTGTTTTCTGCTTTCAAACAGATCAAACTCACTCCACCAATGCCACCCATTATTAGTAATAACAAATATGACTATCACTACCAACCAAAGAAGAAAACGTCATCACGTACACTGGTTCTAATAAACACTTCAATGATTTATCAATGTTTCATAAATAACACATCTAAACATAAAGACATTAACAAGTTCACCTGAATTCAATGATTTTTAAAAGATAAACATACTCGTACCATAATTTGATAGAGTTACCACATGTAAAGCCCCAATGCAACTTCCTTCCTATTGGTAGTGTTCATCACATCATCCATGTAATTAATCACACTTTTATCTTGGGGATTTTGACCTTGGATTAAAAAATGTATCATTTAAGCAATCTCTATACATCGATCTACATTCGTGTCGGGAACCTTGTACCAGTAATTAGGTTCACCTAGGCAATACCACAAACAGTTTATGTGCAGCAGAAAACCAGATTCGTACCAGTACTGGTATAGGCATAAAATCAGCACCAATTTCAGCAAGATTGGGCTAAAACGAGGAGGGACCCAAAAATTCGTAATATAACCTGGCAAGTCGATCATAGGGATTTCACACTCCTCAGCCAATTTCTTGCCTAAAGAAGTATGATCAACTTTGGCATCTTTCAGTAGGTATTCCAAACAGTCAGTATTGATATATAGTTTTTCCAACAACACCCTCGCAGGAGTTTGGAAGTGTCTCTCAAGATTGTTGTAACCTATCATGCACCGTGAGAAAATCCATCTCATCTGGAAAAGCCAATGAAACTAATTAAAATCTATATACTTGATTGCAGAGACGAGACATGGAAACATCAAGTTAATGATGGCCAGAGCTGACAAAATATTGTGCATCTGGCAAAAGCAACTTTTGGAATGTCTCGCGCAAAAAGAAATTTTTAAAGAAAAAGAGAGAAATATTCATCCCTTCCTTCAAAGAAGGCTCCTTTTCCCCATCCATTTAATCTCTTAATTTTTCTTTCAATAATCTCCTCACTCTATAAAATACTATCACTAAATAGTAAAAACTAAAAAGAATATCCTTCTCTCTGCCCCATATTAAAAGGAAGGAAACCCGATTTCCCTCGCATTTAGGATTCAAAGATTTACATTATATAAACTACAATTGATGGTTCACAATAAACTATACGCTATCCTCAGTTTACAATTACTATTTTACATTTTATTTTCACTGAGTTAGTTACCTTATTAGGAGTGTTTTGTAACTTTCAATAATACAAGCTTATGTTTATATTAATATTAAAATACTTGCAATGAAAAGGAGCAGCACACCCTTCTCATCATAGTAGTTATTATTTTCAAAATTTTAATGGATTTATCTTTCCAATGGATCACACTACATTAATAAAATAACAGTTCCTCAAAAAAGGATGAGAATGCAATCAAGCAAAAATGGTAAATGATTTGTTTACATAATTAGACTACCTCCTAGTTGATATCCTTGCTTATCTAAGACATCGAGGAAGCGGAGATTATACAACCTCCATCTTCTTCAGGAGGGCCGAATGCTAGCTCTAAGGTTCTTATATCTTGTTCTGCAAGAAAAATCTTGTGCCAATAAAACACACTACTTCTTTCTATACTTGTGAAACCCACTGAATGCGGCGTTCCATTGTTGACTTTAGTACCCATATATTAATAGTTAAATTGATTTCTTCTAATATTTTAAACAAAAATATATATATTTGATAGCTTTAATTTTTTTTTTGTGAGCAGTTGATGAGTTACATTATGAAAATTTATAGTTGATCATTAATTATATGTAAAGATGAAAAGAATACAAATTTGATAATTCATTCGTAGTTTACTCATGAAAGATTTGCTTGCTAAGATAATACGAATGTATTCACAATAAACTTATGACAAATATGGTAGATGGTTCATGTAGTTTAATTTGATATTTCTCCAGTCATGAATATTAAAAAAAAAAATACACTAGTCCTTCACTATGCTGACATGAATTGTTATAAAAAAAAAAAATTGGTGACCTCTTCACGCAAAAATCAAATCAATGCCACCGCCATCCATTGAAGCGCGTAAAATTAATTTACTAGGCTGTAAAATTAAATAAAAATAATTGGACCATGAAGAGCTAAGTTGGGCTTTTTACTTTTAGTAGCATTTTCACTTTTATTAGTTATTTGCATTTTTCACTTTTATTAGCTGAAATTTGTCACTTGTTATAAGAGCTTTTAGCGGTGGTTCCGAGTTACTGCACAGGAAATCAGTCTGATTAGGTTATAATCGTACTATTTGGTAAATATCACATAAATTTATAACAATTTATACTTTATTTTACAAAGAATGATGTGTAGTGCGACAACGAACAATGCATGGGTGAAACTTTTTATGTTATTAATTTATAGGTAGGGAGTGTAATGTTTAAAAAAAAAAAAAGAGTTGGGCCATGGAAAGTTTGGCTTTTAAAAAGATAATAAACAGAAAAATCAAATATACTTCAATTCTGCAATAATGGAACTTGGATATTTTCTCATCTCAATAAACACCATGACCAATCAGAAGTACACCTTCTACAAAATTAAGATGGAATTATAAGGTTGATTTTTTTTTCTTTTTCTTTTTTAAGAATTCAAGCATCAACTGATTGCTTGAAAGAACATGAGAACATATACTTTTAAGGGATGAAAGTGTAGAAAGTCATTTTGCTCTGCTCATTTTCTGTTTAGTATCACTTGAACAGAAAATCAGTATGAGTAGGTTACAATCAAAGTAACTTGTAATTTCCAAATAATATGTTAATGGCACACATAATGCATGTGTTGGATTTTTTTATCATCACTTTGTAGTTCGGGAGTGTAATTTTTGCAGTGGCCAAATTAAAAATAAGTACGATATACAAGAAATTTGAATAAATCAAAATGAATACACCTTAAAAAAGAGTGCATAATCAAGCTTCAATTTAGTTGATTTCTAATAAAAATGCTTGATATTTGTGTTATTCGTTAATTTCCTCATACCGTTAAGTTATCCGATAATCTTATAGGTAAGGATAGTGTAGGATAAGACCAATTCTTAATGGGTATGAATATAAAAATACCAAACCTTGATTTGCGAAATTAGTGTTTATTTTTATTTATTTTTAGCACTGCAGAACCAGTGTTTATTTTTTAAATTTTTGTAGCTCGGAACATATCTGATTTGTGTTAAAATGAATTTTGAATTGATGAACAAAATATCATACTAAGTACAAATTATTAGATTTCAAGTTAAAATTCTTAATTTGAGTTGAAGAAACACACGATTTTTAAATAAACAAAACATCTAGTTGCATAAAACAAAACATCTAGTTACATAGAACATAGATCCAAAGGAATATCGTTCTTAACAATACAACACAAATTAACTTCTAATAGATAAACATAACAAAATAGAAGTTCAACAAAAAATAAATAATTTCATCCATCCCATTTTAAATGTTGCACAAACGTCGGCCTTTTAGATACAGTCCATTTGTTATGGGCTTTCTGAAATTAAAAAAAAGACCGGCCCCCAAAAGTCCAATAAAATATTTAAATCCAGCAAAACAATGGATCCTAGAGAAATGTCATGTACATATTTCACACCATTAATGTGAAACGTATATTTTTAATTAAGTACATAATGTATAATATATGTTAGATACTGTTTTTGAGTAAAATTAGGGTGTTCTTAAGCTCATCAAGATGTTTGGTGAGCTTAACTCAAAAATATATTATATCGGTTTCAAATGATAAATCTAAGCCGTTGAAATCAATGTACTTCACAAGTGATGAATTTACATGCAAAGATTTTAAGTTTTCAAGTTATTTTAGTATAAAGTCAAGCGATCAAAATTAGAAGATTTATAAATTAATTTTAGTGTATTCATGTTTTTAACACCTTTTGACCACTTGACTTTATATAAAATTAATTTAAAATTTTAAAAAACTTTATATGCAAATTCATCACTCGTGAAGTAGTAAATCGATTTCAACGGCTTGGATTTATTGTTTGAACCTAATTTAATAGATTTTGGAGTTAAGCTCACCAAACAGCTTGATGAGCTTAAGAACACCCTAGTTCTACTCCTGTTTTTTTATGAAATTTTATTTGTTAATTTTTAATCATGCATATTATATGCAAACTTAAAAATGATACTAAAATATTTGCTCATCTAACCGCAATGATTAGATAACTACAACAATATTAATGGAACAAAAATGTGTGACAAAATTTGCATTGCGACTCATGAAATGCAGAAATATATATTTCGGATAAAAGAGACCGAAACACATTTCATGTTTTACTTAAAAATATATGTTTCACAATCATTGTGTGGAATATAATTATTAATATCAACGGGCATGAAAGTTTCGTGAGTGAATACTATTAATGAGCCCTTCAATTGTATTATCATTTCATCCTTAATATAAATAATAACTAAAAAATATATTTCGGTTATCAATTAATCGCCAAAAGAAATATATATCTAAATATTTTTCTTTCATATTAAAAATAAATATTATCTTCCAATTATACAACTAACACATATTTAGATATTGGAGAAAATTAAAATTCATTATTTTGTCACATATTAAAAATTTGGTATTCTTGCCAAAATAGTTTAATAAACTTAAACATATTTCTATTCAAATGGAAGATGGAAACATATATGAATAGGTTGGTTTGTAATTATATTATAAATTAGTAATATATTATGCTACTAAGTATCTTGATATGCTAAATAAAATTCATTTTCGTTCTTAATTATTGTTTCTTTTGTCTAAATTATTGCATCAAAATAAGCTAAGAAATTGCAATTTTGTGTTAAAAATGAAATATTATATTCAAATTTCTCTACTCTACACACTTTGATTCTTGCATCTAATATTGTTAAATTTTTTTTGACTAAATACAGGGGCAATGATCGGTAATTTTGTTAGAATTGAGTTGTGTGTTTGGAATGAGTTGCCAGCCAAACTGCTGTAGTACCATTAACAAATCCAAAATGGAGCAGATTTACCAAATTGAGGAGATTCCTATTGGATTTTATGATTTATGCAGAGAGTAAATTTTTTTGATGAAGTTTGAAGGGTTGTGTTTGTAAATTTGGAATAAAACTTACATATGTTTTGTTATAGTGGGAAACTCTTTAATTGAGAAAATTAGTAGAATGTTAAAGTTGTAGCTCTTAATGGTAACTCTTTTAGTTGAGATTTGTTGTTAAAACTGTTATATTTCTTCTGTAAGAATAAGAAATTATACAATCACCTCAGTACAGGCTGATGCTTCATGTTGTATGGTAGAGCACCCTTCCTTTGTTGTATCTCCCATAAAATTAATTTGCATTGTTTTATTTTTTATGAATAATTGTTCATATTCTTAAAGTACAATCTTATTCTATATATAATTTATAAGTGGTTTACTAGCTGTTACAATTAACCCTAAAACTGTAATGGAGTATTGGCCTATTGGTGCCTTTTCATATTTTTTGTTATTTGGAAAATGCAAGTAAAAGAAGTAGACAATTTTGAAAATTGCAGGAAAAGGAGTTCAAAGAGAACCAGGGTTGTATCAGCAAATTATCCTATATGTGTATGTCCAAATTTTGTTGTGGATGCCATTAAGGAGAGGAAGCAACCCAAAATATATAGCCTTTCCTTTTTTGCTCATTTATATCCCTTAAAAAAAATAAAAGTTATTAAAATTCTGTAATCCCTCTTTAAACTTCTAGAATTAATAAAATAAACCATATTTATTGTCTTTTATATTCAATAACTTTGTATATTTATAATATATATCCATTTTACCTTCTATAAAAAAATAAATAAAAAATTGTAGCTTGTTTAAAAAAAATGTGTCGGTCTTATAAATATTTTGGCCTTTATAAAATACCCATTTAAATTTATTTTGGTCTGATATTATTTTACCTTTATAAACTTCCAATATTTCTTTCATTGTGCCCTTTACCCTTTATGAAATATCCATTTTGGCCTCGAAAACCGGATACTCATTATACCTTTTACCCTTCATAAAATATCTATTTTGCCCACAAAAAACGATCAAATATCAGACCGATTGACATTATTTTTAAACAAGCTACAATTTGTTTTATGCTTTTAATGAAGGGCGGTATGTGTATTTTAGGGCTGTACAAAATTATTCGAACTCGCAACTCGCTCATAACTCGCTTGTTAATGGCTCGCTTTAACTCGCTCATTTACAACTCGAGTTAGTTTCAACTTGAGTTGGCTGACTCGTTTAATAAATGAGCTGAGTTTGAGTTGAGCCCAACTCGCTCATTTATAACTCAACTTATGTACTAAGTTGTATGTTTGATTTGAGTTTTTTTTTTTGAGAAAAAATAGGAGTCATGCGTTTGCTTTGAGTTGACCTATTATCTCTGTGTTAGATTGTTTGTATTTAGATAAACTATTACTAGGCCATTTCAATTGTTTGTGTATAGATAATCATATATTAGTGTATAACAATATCTAAGAAATTGACTGGTTAAACGAGTTATAAATGAGTTGTGAATCAACTCGAGTTGATAACGAGCTGAGTTCTAGTTGGCTCTACAACTCGTTATTACCATCACAACTCGAGTTGACTCGCTCGTTTATTAATTGAGTTGAGTTCGAGTTGGGGGTAACTCACTCAAACTCGGCTCATTTAGTGCCCTAGTGTATTTTATAAATTCAAAATGAATTTTAATATAATAGAAAATTAAAATGGGTTAACATGTGAGTTTTAGAAGTTGAGAGGGAGGAATATGCAATTTTGAAGCTTAGAGGGGAAAATGCATAGTTTTGAAGTTTTTATGGGTTATACATGAAATTCCTTCTTAAAAATGGACTGAGATGCACATAAGGCAATAACCTTCAAGTAACCCGTCATATCGAACTACATGTTGTTTCTGTTCAAAAGGTGTTACACAAGTGAACGAAAGAGCAGCCCTGCCACATCTTGTTCAGCTGTTGCCTCTTCTGTATGAGATTCAAAAGAGTTCGAAAAAATGAGTTATATACAAGATTCACCAATACTGCTTTCTTATTTCACATTTTAGCACATCGCTCGAGTTTTATATCTATCTTCTTTATTTGTTTTTGTTGATTTAGTTGGTTGACTTTCCATAAGCTGATTCTCATGATGTACATGTTGTCCCTGGCTAGATGAAGCACACAGCCTTTGGCTATTCCTGATCCTGGTACATGGATTTTAACACTGGTACACGGCATCAAGGACTGGTATGGACGTGTAGTGAACCATGCATGTAATTAATTAACCTTATGCATCAACAAAATCGTGACTCTTTTACATTTTAAATAGAAAGTGCAGAGAGTTTCAAGTCTATATTTGATGTATGAACTGATTTTAAATACAAAGCATTCTCATCTCATGAACTGATTTTTATTTTGCATGACCGACATGTCGGGTGCCTATACGGGGGTGACGTAGGGAGCCAGTATTATTTGTGCCTTGAGATTCGCGCAAAACGTATTGCAACGGTTGAGATTTTCCAAAAAGTCACGCAAAAAATGAGAGATCTCGGACGATGCGAATTCGAAGTAAGCAGCAACTCAGCAAGTCAGCGCTAACAGAAATAAATCTGCTGTTATTCCTTTGGGATAACAGGAACCTGTTATTCTACATCCAGCTAGCCATTGAAAAATTTTCATGTGCCGATCTCAAATAAAGATACTTTATCATACACCAATCTTGACGAAATTCAATGGCCGGATGAGGAATAACGGGTCCTGTTATCCCAAAGGAATAACAGCAGATTTATTTCCAGCGATAATAGTCAACGAGGCTACTAAAATATTTATGCGGCTTTCGTCCATACAAACTTTATGTAACAATTAACTTACAGTTAACACAGATGTTTTAAACCCGCTACAGAATCACCCGTTCATGAATAGTCACAGAAACCATGAGCAAACGGACAGACATCATATATTACTATTGTTCGATATTTATTGAATTCGGTTTTCCAAAAGTAACATAAATTTTGTGTTCGGATCCAGACCGTCTGATTTGCTCGAATAGAGGGTTTCCGTGCATCCCATTTGAATTGGACGGTCCAGATCCAAACACAAAATCTGTGTTACTTTAGGGAAATTTACACCCATTCTTCTTGGCGATTTACAATTAACTTTCCTTAAAAAATAATTGCAATGACGCCACTAATAATTTCTATTAATAAAAAACAAATTTAATTACAAGTACTACATGGAATTTTTCCTAAAATCACCACAGGGAAAAAAAAATTCGCTTGCAAATAGATCGAGAAATTTTTTTTTTTTTTTTTTTAAGTGGGGAAACCCATGATTTCATCGAAATCATGGAGCACACATAAAATTAAAATAGGTAACATTAATTAGGCCAAGATGTTAGCTACAGGAATGTATAATAACTTCTCTAAAAAGTTTCTTAATTAACGCAACCAAATGAACAGTTAAAAGTAGATTTGAACAACCACTCTAAAAGATAATTAAACAAGAGGATATAAATTAGTTACTCAACGTTTATAGAGCACCAAAGATTGTTGGAATTTATAATAATAATTTATAAAAGTGGATATATCCACCGATTTCATTTGAATTGATTTTACAAAATACCAATTGCTGGAACTAGAAATCAGGATATTAAAAACCTAGAAACTACTTAAAATACTAATTAATTAATTCCAGCTAAAGCAGTATTAGAAATTCTAAAATACTAATTGAAACTAAAGCAGTATTAGAAATCAAACTTCTTCTTTTTGTCAAACATACTTAAGAAAATCTTATCCCCAATCTATAAAAAAGATGATAACATAATATTAATTGAAAAAAAAAACAAATGTTGACTTTCCTGCAAGATATGCATGCCAGGTTGCACATAAGGCAATAACCTTCGAGTAACCCGCCATATTGGACCGCATGTCGTTTTTGTTAAAAAGTTGTCGCACAGGTGAAGAAATGGGCATTTCTCCTTCAACAGTTTCCTCTTCTTTATGAGGTTTCATTATCGACTCTTCAATGCAGCTGAGATGTTCTAAAATTAACCTTAGGATTTGTTCCAATAGTTAACATTGATTTCTTCCAATATTTTACAATAAATATATTAAGTTAAATTATTGGAAAACAATTTATTCTTTTAATATAGTAACCAACAAAAATTTGAGATGACTTGTAAGATTTTGTGTGCACTAATACATTATGAATTTACAGTTCATGATCTATTCGTAGTTTACTCACGAAAGATTTGCCTGCTAAGATAATTTGAAATGTATTCACAATGAACTTATGACAAATATGGTAGTTGGTTCATGTATTTCAGTTTGATGTTCTCTAAAAGCTCCACTAGTCCATTACTGTGCTGACATGAATTGTTATAAATAAAGTAAAATAAAAATAAAAAAAGTGGTGATCACCTCTTCACA
Source organism: Carex rostrata (assembly GCA_964058875.1). Lineage (NCBI taxonomy): Eukaryota > Viridiplantae > Streptophyta > Magnoliopsida > Poales > Cyperaceae > Carex > Carex rostrata. The sequence continues at coordinate 591,815 of CAXKVT010000193.1, read as the reverse complement.
TTGAAGCCGTGAAGAACTAAGTTGGGCTTTTAGAAAAGAGTAATAGAGGCTGTTGTTGGTTATTTGCCTTTCCACTTTGATTTGCTAAAATTTGTAAATTGTTAAAAAAAAAAAAATTTAGCGGTGGTTCCGAGTTAGGAGCGCAGGAAATTAGTTTGATTAGGTTACAATCCTACTATTTCGTTAATATCACATAAATCTATAACAATTTATACTTTATTTTATAAAGAATGATGTGCAGTGCGACAACAAATAATGCTGGGATTTTTTATGTTATTACTTTGTAGTTTGGGAGTGTAATGTTTTTAGTGGCCAAAGAAAAAAAAATATGATATACAAAAAAAATTGAATACATCAAAGAGAAAAAACCTGCTCGAGTTCTTTTTTCTCAACCTTGAACTATTCTGTGCAATTGTTGATTGATGCCAAGTTCTCGACTGTTGAAATTAATTAATGCCATTTGTCTAAATTTAATCGGCGTCGCAAACTTTTCTGTGTATTTGTTAAGGCCTGAATGCTTGCATCAATTACAATACGTACATATGCTTGAATGGTGTCTAGTACAGTCGTACCAGTAGAATCCATGTTCTGATCTGATTTCTGGTAGAGGATATTTATGACAGGGACTAAACTGAAATTGTGTATAAACTAAAGGGCTGATATGTTAATTATAAGGGCCTTGATGATTACCACTTGTCAGCGGGACCGAATGAAAAATTTGGAAATTTTAAATGAGGGGTTTCCGCCGATTTGAATTAAAATCCATGTTTTGGGCCTTGGGTCAGGTTATTTAACGAATCAAATAAACTGGGCTAAGCCCAAACCGAAAGTAAAATGGAAAATGGGCCAAGGTCTTCTTCGAACTGGGCTGGTGCAAGCCCTAAAATAGAAAACAGAAAATGAAAGGAATAACTTGGGTTGGGCCCGGAAACAAACAAAAATAAAAATATATAAGTACACTGATTTGGATTAGACTGTACAAAGCACAGATTATAAAATAAAAAGGAACTTTTATTATAGACTTGGCCAATCTCTTATAGGTCTATTTAAATTAGATTGGAATTATATACATAAAGAAGTTGAGCTCGGTGGTCCGAAACCTTAAATTAAACAAATTAAAAGTGATCAAACCTTCGAATGGACAACGAAATAAGTTCAAAATTATGATTAAAAGTACAACAAAGTGATAATAAGTAGCTACAAGTCCAACTAAAATATATGTGATCATAAAGATTAAAGACTATACATATATTTTAGTTGGACTTGGCAGGTAAAATCCTATACATCTGTCATCTGTGTGAGTGAAAAGAACCTCTATATCTTATTGTATAATTTACGCTAGATATTTTGCATAAGTTAAGATTAGATGATAATCTGTCTTTATTTCAATTATAATTTGTTACAAATTAATGATATGAATTTTATCCGAGTCTATATATTCACTAAATATTGTCAAATTTTTATGTCATAAAGTTTCATTAAATTTTTTTATCTTTCAAACGTTCCTTGTTCATGTTTTTTGTGTCTTTTTTTTTATTTTGATGGAGGGGAAAAAGTAAGAAGGCAAGTATCACAAGTGGTGGTGCATGGTGAGTATTACATGTGCCTTATTTTATTAGATTGGACAAACATAATTTAATTTAGTTTAATAATGATTTTATAATAAAACTTTGTTATAATACACTGTAACTAGTTGTTCTGATTTATTTTGAGAAAATTTAAATGAATCTTATCGCTTATATTAAATCTTATGATCTGATTCAAAATAAAATGATTCACGATACGAATGATCATATGGTAACAAGCTCTTTGATTTTTAATCATATAAGATTCATATAAATTGTTTCTCACACAACTCTAGTGTGAGTGAAAACAAAAATAGTGTGCGTCACTTCAAAATTTGACATACATATTAAATATTTACATAAATTAAAATCTAAGGAATAAGTTTGTGAAAAAATTAAATAAAGAAAATTTCTCCACGAGCGACAACACAATCAGATAATTAAAAAAATGACAAAGTATTTCTCTTCCATATTAAAAGTATATATTATTTTCCAATAACACAGCTAACATATTTAAATATTTAAATATTGGAAGAAATTAAAATTAAATTTGTTTTCACCACTAGTTAATAAAACTGTGGATGATAGGGTCGACTGTGTCCGTCATGTGGCAATGATTCTCTAGAAGAAATATGTGCACAAATTTGGTATTTTTTTTCTTTTGAAAAACATTCTAATAATTGGTTCGAAAAGTTTTTCTACCATAGAATAAACCTGATCGAATGCCACGATTTAAGACTTTCTTAAAATTTTTATTTGTAATTTGTGTTCGACTTTGAGAGATTTATTTTTTTGGGAATTATCTAGCTAGCAAATATATTTTTTATTTATTATTCAAGAAAAGTTAAAGAGTTATATATTGACTTGTAGTCCACACGTGGTACTCAGAAAGTACTATTCCACCTTTCTTTTTTATTGTTTCCTATAAATTTGGAAATCCAGCTTCAATTAAAAGTTGATATATGGGTTCATTTTTAAACTAAAAGAATAGAGCATTCACAAAATATTGAAAATAAAACGTTAATTCTGACTCGAGTCTATGACAAGCGGGCTCATTTTAACTCAGTTTACTAATGAACGAGTTATTACCTGTTGAGTCACGAGTTTATACCAAGCGGACCACGAGCTACGGACTTTTTTGCCAGCCTTATGCATGCCTTGCTTTGAAGTAGGGGTATAAACAGTCGGATACGAATTGGATAGTGGTCTTACCGTATCCTTATCCGCAGAGGCGGAGGGAGTAACAATAAATGGGGGTCAATTGACCCCATTTATTTTCAAAATTTTTGTAATTATACACTATTCTTTATATAATTTAGAGTAAAATGCTACGATTCGCAGCATGAAAATTTTATATGATTAACCCCCATTCACGATTGACCCCCATAGTGAGAAAGTCTGACTCTGCCCGTGCTTATCCGTTATAATTTTTCGGATACGGATATGGATCAGATGTTAATCGGATACGAATACGGATCGGATATCGGACTAATTTCTTTCTATTTCTTATAATTTACTTTTTTATTCATGGCAATTCATAAAAAATGAAAAACTCAAAACCCTCATATATAAGAATTCTAAAACTCTTGTTTTAATTATATCAAACACCTTATAATAAAATCAAATTTATTTTGGTATAATATACAAATTACCTAAATATATATTTCATATATTAGGAAACCATCATTGGAATATTATAGACACAAAATACAAATGTGTTTTATGTGTACGACTCTAAAATTTGGATTTTGAGTTTACATCATTTTAGTAATTAGAAAAATGATAAAGTTTACTTGTATTTTCTTTTTACTAAAAGTCGGAATGCAAATTATCTAATTATTTAATATTGTAGAGATTTTCATTTAGCTTTCAAAGCCTAAAAGCTCATCTATGTGGATGTGAAAACTTGTGATATTCCATATAAAAAATATTATCTTTATTACTAGACTAAAAAAATTAGTATAACATGCCAAATTATTTATTAATATTATTATTAAATAAAAAATTACAAAATATCCATTAGTTTCAATTATTTTAATACATAATTTTGTAGAAAATATAATCAACGATATTGAAAATTTGAAATGTTTAATTTTGGAAACATGCTGTCGTGTGGACCGAGTCTAACCAGTACACAACTATTTGGGGGACCAATCGGTTCGATAGACCACGATCATACCGTGTCTAATCATTTCATCCGAAATTTGGTCTGGCAGACTCGTAGACCGCGCAAAGACCGTCCGCACAAAACCCACATGTGCACCGTGCATCAGTCGCGCATGAAAAGAACATGCACCGAGCATGTTTACCAATTTAAAATGGTTTACCGTGAGTCGCGCAGAAACCGGCCAATAAGATATCCTGGTTTTGGTAATTTATTATGTTTGTGATTTTAATTATACGATTACATACTCTCAAATTATATTTACAAAAAAAATTATACTAGATTAATTTTCCAAAACATATTCTAATTTGTTGGATACTATAAATTTCGAAAACAAAATTAAACTATTTAGCTATCCAAAAAAAAACTGTGAATAAAAAGTAGAATATGATAAAGTACCGATCACTTGTGTAACATTTAATTAAATACAAGAAATGCATGTTACGAGGATTAAAATTGTACTAGCAAGTCTAGTACCGGTACATAGTATAATTTTGGAATGTGAATATGTGATTGCGTAAAAAGTATAATATATTTTTTATCCCAACATACGGTTTAATAGTAAAATCATTTTTTGTTTATCCCAGCAAATGGTGGCATGTCACTTTGTATTGAAATAAATAAGATATCTTTACCCAATCGATACAATTTTGAATTTTTGATACATGCATGATTACGTAAAAATATAATTGGTGATATCAAAATGTTTAAAATCATAATTTTTTGGTTTAGATTGTACGCATGGACCACAATGGCTATTTTTGAAAAAAAAAATCTATTTATTAAGATGAGTACAAAAATTTAATGGTCTGAAAACAACAATATGATAAATACTTAATAAATAGTAAATAAATTAAAAAATGTAAAATTTGATCTGCAAGCACATTTTAATATATATATATCATGTTAAACGGTTTGGATCGACTGTTTAGACTTTGAAAACTTTGAAAATGTAGGATATAATTCGGTGTCACCAAAAAAATGTGTAAGTGGATCCTCCTCATATATTAATTAGACATATTTATACTTTTACTTATTTACCATTTTCTAAGTAAAGTTTGGAGGAATTAAACGGTACTCCTATAAAAAAATATCGATTTTCCTTGAAAAAGAAAAGATTGCTAAATGCATAAATTGTAGATAACCGATGCTGCTAATTATTTGAACCCAAAGAAATATTCGACTACGTACGCACCTTTTCTTTTAAAAAAAATAAACAAGTAATTACACTGGCACTAAAAATAACAAAGGACATTTTTATTATCACGCTTTCGAATGCATCCTGATTTGCACTAAATTTGTACATCATCGGTTGAATCACTATTGGTCCCAAATCAAAGCCCAAGTTCATTTCGGGCTTGTCATGTAAGTTTAAAATCCAACAAAAATTCTTAAATAATATTGCTCTCTCTAAAAGCTCAAATTAACTCTAAACGAACCCAATTTGTTTAAATTAATTTTATGGCTCAGGTAACTGCAAACCGTGCCAATTATCTCTCTTGAAATATGAAAATTGAGGAACCGGTGCCATGTGCATTGTGGTATCATGCCTTATTCTTATCAGATGGCCATAATAATGTGACAACCATCTTAATTTGGAACAAAAATGTGTGATAAAACATATGTTTCACATTCATGGTGTGAAATTGATTTATTAAGATGAACGCTATATAATGAAAGTATTTTGGTTATCAACCGCAAAAGAACCTATATCTTATTATAGTTCTTTCTTATTAAAAATAAATATAACTTCTAATAATAAAACTAACAAAAATTTAGATAATGGAGAAAATCAAAATTCATCATTTTTGTCACACATTTCATAATATAGACAACCAGAAAACAAACATAAATAGTAAGATTATTTCTATTTTTATTTTAAATTAGTAATATATTATTTCACAAACATAAATATCACCCGATTCGCTACCCTTTTTAGACAAAATTTAAATTGGACCCATTAAATGATATAATTCAACCCGATTTGCGATTTGAATAAATTAGTTGTTAATTTCAAAATCTTGTATCTTGATTTGTTTTTTTATAATCAAACACAATTAACCTTCTTCTTTCCAATTTTCTCTGACAAAACAAATCTGTGTCAAACCTTCTTAGTTTCTTCTTATTTGTTTTTCTTATTCATGAAGTCTAATCATATCACCAATTGTGTGCTGAACTCTTTGATAGGTATTGGATGATGACGTTGACTGTGCTCGACATGTGGCCACCATTTTGTGGAAGAAATTTGTTCATAAATTTAAATTTCTTTCTTTTTCTTTTTTCATGTGTTCATGTCAGAATCTATATTTCAATTCAGTATTGAAAAAAAAAAAATTCTTTCTTTTTTATGGATAATTTTTCATTATAATTTGAAATCTACACAGACTTTGATTCTAGTATTGAGTGAGTATTTTTTTTTTGTTTTAATAAGTTGGAGGAATTAAATGTTTCAGTAAATGAAATGGACATTTCTATCTTTTTTTCAAAAAAAAAAATATATATATATATATAGTATACTCAGACTTTCATTATGGCATGTAATATTGTTAATTTTGAAATATCTGACAGTTTTCAGTTTCTATATTTTTCCTGATGGTTTGAATCTAGTCTGGGATGAGTTGCCAAAAAGTCTCCCAAAAGAGACAATACTTGGCAAACTGCTGTATTTGGTCATAAGATGGTTGCCACGTGTCGTATGACAGTGTCTTGATAAACAATATATAGATGAGTCGTGTGAGTATCTGCATCAAACAATTGTATGACCTGGACATGACTTAATTTGACGTCTATGCTAGATAAGCCCAAAATAATTTGGGTCCGATTGTGCAATCAACCGTTGATGGACAAATTAAGTGCAAATCAAAATGCAACCGAAAGCCTGATACTAACAAGGTCTTTAGTTAGTTTTACTGCCAGAATAACTGTGTCATGTTAACAAAAACAAACAAAATGGAACTAATTATATTTTTCTTTAAGAAAAGGTGCGTAGTCAATTCCAAATTCAACTGCTTTTTTTCTGTTCTCATTTTACTATAGATTTCCCTATTTTAGCCCTCAAAACAATCATGTCTCTACAATCAATAATGCCTTAGAACTACAATGTCCAGTTAATTAAAGCACTGGTAACACCAAATCAGAAAAAAGTCTATAATGAGATGTTGATCAAATAATAGATGTTCATAGCAGAGAGCAACTGAAAACCACCAAAGTACAAGAAACTATTAGTTAGATAACTGCTCATACGCATGATTTGTAAAGCACAAGTTTTTTCTCACTCGATTGATGAAACATCTGATGAAACCTTGACATAAGCGAGTTGAACATGATCTTTTGTTTTGAGCAAATAAAGAAGTGCCACCTCATTGTCAGCAATCTGTCCCAAGAAAGTAGTGCGATGGTGTTCCTTTGCTGGTTTGTTGAAATAGTACTCTCGTATCTGGCGTAAGCCCCAGCTCACACATACCTCTTTGTCTGACACCTGGCAACTTGCGAGAACCTTTCTAAGATTCTCAAGCTGCAATATTTTAACATAATTCAAGAAAGATAATCAGATTAATAAATACTTTCAAGGATATCATATCATGAAAATTTTGTTTCTAGTAACAAAATGCTCACAATGTTCAAAATAAGCCACTAATAAGAAAAATAAAAACAATATACACATGATTCATTAACAACAATCACCAAATCACAAGTTCAGCCATATATAGATAAAAGATTACTTGTATAGATGCCAAAACATAGACTAACACTGCTTGCACATTTACACTAACATGGTTTTTACTTTTCAGTCAATATTTTGTAACCAGATATGACCTTGCGGACCAAAATATAGAAAAATTGCAAAATTTATGGTCCAAAATGAAAATTTGAAAATTTTACGAATCAAATAGGGGGTTAGGTGATACTTCGGAAACCAAACTTGTAATTTATTCCTATTGAAAACAAAGTTCTGCAAACAATACGTACCCCATCAAAACCAAGGAAGAAAACATTGGATAAACGACTTACAGGTATATCCAAGTGGAAAAAAGAATAGTGCAACCCGAGCAGGTTAAACAGCACAATGACGTCCTTTTGGAAGAGATATAAACAAATATCTTGAAATCCGAGGTTCAGCCCTTCCATTACAGCGATTGCTTTCAAATAATGACTTTGATGCAGTATTTCAGATTCTACATACTTCTCAAAAGGAGCAAACAAGGAAGTAGATATGGTTGCCTTGGTTACCACCAAATATTTGTGTGTTTCAATATATGCAATCTTTCATCCCTGCATCAGAAATTAAAAGTTTACTTAATTAATGGAGCTATCTACCATCAGCACATATTTACCTCTCGGTAAGCAAATTCATTCACTACCTTGTTAGTACAGTTGTAGAATTGTAGCACAACTTGGTTTCAATAAAATGGGAAAACAATGCAACTGAGGGAACAATGTTGATACTTAAAAGGGTATATAGTCAATATTAAGAAGAAGAAAATTACATGTTAAACATATTGATCGAACTGCAAAGTCTAATTTGAAAATAAATGAAAAATATTGAGTTACGGTCATAAATATGAGAGTTACAGGTTCAATGTCCAAGGAAATTTAAAATATGAGTAGGAACCATCCAATAAAAAAATAATAAACCATAATTTACTGAGAAACCTCCATTTTGAAGCACTCTTTCTATTCTGGCCTTTGAAAACAAGATACTCTTAACAAAATGAATTATTTCATATTTTGCGCAAATAAGTTCTCAGACCAACAACTAGCACCTGACCTTGAAATTGGCAGAGTGTTTATATAGATCCCGCCACCTCCTATTATAGAGTTCCTTACAGACCTCATCAGAGTTGAAGAATCCAACAAAGAAACAATTAAAGTAAAGAATCCACCAGATTATTCTCCCATAAACAACATGATTTTTGTAAATGCCAAAAGATTACTGTTTTCTGCAAATCACTTAGCCTGTGCTTTTTGCACAAAAATTAGTATTTTCACTTCTACACTACCGATACATGATCTTACTGGTAAATGGCCACACATACAAAGGTACTCTAACTTGTACGGATCTCTCCAGGTTTGGTCTCATATAACGAACTTGTATTACTAAAGAAACCAGTGGAAGAGAGAGATAGAGAGAGAGCTATGCCTGGAGGAAAGACAAAATGCTCAGTGCAATCCATGGTATTTCAATGGGGGAAGAACTGTACGTATCCTTTCTTACTGAAACAAATAGAAGTAAAAAAAAGTTAAAAAAAAATTTATTTTTAGTGGTTTTCTTAAACTACATGTAATTGGTGTACAATCGAAAAACAGAAATCTGAATTTCGGTTCTCCAACATAACTCACCTTGCAGCAGTGTTTTTCTCAATCAGATTATGCCTAGGCAACGATGTTGCACAATTCTCTGACAAAAACCAAAATTGCAACAGAAACTGGTGCAATGCTAATAGCTACTAGGATAATTATACTGGTACTGGACCTGAGCAAATGATATAGTTGGGGAATCGAGTAGAATATTGTACTCAAATTTCTGCCTAATATAACTGAATAAGAGCAATATCAGACTACTAGTTGCTACATGCTTTGCGAGATACATATCCTAGTTTAGTTTGTACCAAGACGGGAGTCAGGGCGGACCCAGGATTTTCATCAGGAAGGACAAAAAAATATCGAATCGGATTTAAATAGCTAATCAGATTAAACCCGTTAACTAATTACATACTTGATAAAAAACAATGCTTTCACTTATATTTCCCAATACTCACTTGTAATTTTTTATTCTCTAACCTATAATTCTAATTATCAATTATAATTCAAGAAACTTATTTTAATTTTAACTTTAAATTTAACGTGAATTACAAATCAAACATCCAAACAGAGGCAAAAAAATTTTCAAAGGAGGTAGAGTTGATCGGAATGTTCAGATCTCCGCTAAAATTCAAAATCCAAAAAGAGAATGAAAGAGGCAATAGGCTTGAAGAAGAAGAAAGAAGAAAAGCACTCCAACCTTTTTGCCTCTTCGCGCCATCCATTGAACTTTGATGCGCGTCCCAATTAACACAAAAATTTGCGAACAAATAAAATATAGACGGAATTATCTCTCAGTGATTGTCTCAAAATTTTGGAAGAGCAATAATCTCTCAGATTTGCTTGCTTCTTGCAATAATCTCAGAGATTGCTTCCAAAATTGCAAGAGCAATAATCTCTCTTAAGGCGGTTGGAAGAAGATGAGGAGCAAGGCTGTAGGTATTTATTTGGGCCGTGGAAAGTTAAGTTGGGCTTTTAAAAAGAGTACTTCTTTACTTTGATTAGCTAAAACTTGTCACTTGTTAAAGAGTTTCCTAGGTTACAATCAAAATAACTTATAATTTCTTACTATTTGGTTACCAAATAGCACATAACTTTGTAGTTCGGCAGTGTAATGTTTGCAGTGGCCAAATTAAAAGTAAGTAATATATACAAGAAATTTGAATAAATCAAAATTAATACATCCAATAAAAAAATAAATAAACCAAATTTGTGTAACTCCTTCCTAATTTAAAATAAAATTACAAATAGACTCAATAATTTGTGATTCACCCTTCAGCTTGCTTAATTAAGAACATAATAATCCTATGAAAGTTTGTTGTGCATATCTTTGATCCCCAGTAACACGGCTCTCCTTCTTGTTTTCCGCTCTCAAATCGAGCAAACTATATGCACACAAATGCCACCCATTATAAGTAATATGTAACAAGCATATCTATTACTACCAATCTAAGTTAAAAACAACATTACATATGTTGTAATTAATAACACTATTCACTTTTGATGTACACGACAAAAGGTGTCTCTCAAAATATAAATCTCGCAAGTTTAAGATGAACATATATTTAATAAACCCACAAGTGAAGAAACGGGCACCCCATGCAGTCTTCTGCCATATCTTGTTCATTGTGCCAAAGATCTTCTACAATTACTTACATTATTTCTTCTGGTTAACATTAATTTCTTCCAATATTTTATTCAATAAATTTATTTAGTTAAAATTATTGGAAGACAATCTTTACTTTTAATACAGTAAACAAAACAAAAAAATATTTGTTGTCTTGTAATTTTTTGTGCGCACTAATACATTATGAATTTACAGTTGATAATCAATTATATATAAAGATGAAAATAATACAAATTTGATAATTCATTAATAGTTTACTCATGAAAGATTTGCCAGCTAAGAAAATATGAAATGTATTCACAATAAACTTATGACAAATATGGTAGTTGGTTCATGTAGTTTCATTTGATGTTATCTAAAAAAATCCACTAGTCCATCACTATGCCGACTTGAATTGTTGTATTAAAAAAAAAAAAAAAAGGAGGTGGTGACCTCTTCACGCTAAATCAAATCAATGTCACCAGCATTCATTGAAGTGCGTAAAATTAAAAATTAATTAACTAGGCCGTGGAAATCTAAGTTGGGTTTTTAGAAAGAATAATAGAGGCCGTTGTGATTTATATGCCTTTTCACTTTGATTAGCTAAAATTTGTCACTTGTCTGATTAGGTTGCAATCCTACTATTTGGTTAATATCACATAAATCTATAACAATTTATAGATTAGTTTACAAAAAATGATGTGCAGTGCAACAATGAACAATGCATGGGTGGGATATTTTATGTTATTAATTTGTAGGTAGGGAGTATCGTATTAAAAAAAAATCAAATTTAATACATCAAAGAAAAATAATTAAATAAATCAAATTTGTTTAGCATCTCTAGCTCCTTGCTAATTTAAAATAAAATTACAAATAAACCAATACATTATGCTCCTCTCTTCAAATAATATCATTTTTCATAACTTGAAACTTCTAGTGCACATCTTCTCTGATAACACGGCTATCCTCTCTGTTTTCTATTTCCAAACAGAGCAAACTAACTGCACCAATGCTACGGATGATAAGTAATAAGTAATAACAAACATAACTATCACTAACAACCAAAGAAGAAAACAAACACTACGTACTGCACACTGAATTTGATTTCCGTGCTCAACTAAATTAGAACCACAACCTGAAATAGTAATTCTCCGTCGTGCAACCTCTCAAAGAAGAGAAAATAGCTCTTCTAAATATATATCCATCTCATCTGGAAAAGCCAATGAAATTAATGAAATCTATATACTTGATTGCAGAGTAGAGACACAGAAAGTTAATGATGAACAGCACCAACAAATATTGTGCATCTGCAAAAAGCAATTTTTAAATGTGTGGTAGATACTTTATGACAACTAAATATTACGCCTTCAAAAAAAACAGAGTATTCATCCCTTCCTACAAAGAAGGCTCCCTTTCCCCAACCCTTTAATCTCTTAATTTTCGTATCGATAATCTCCTCACCCTATAAATACTATCACTAAATAGTAAAACTAAAAAGAATATCCTTCTCTCTGCACCATATATCAAGACTTGAAGCCAGTTAACAATTACTATTTTACTTTTATTTTCACTGAGTTTGTTACCTAGGAGTGTGTTGTAACTTTCACCAATATGAGCTTATGTTTACATTAATTTTAAAAGACATGCAATGAAAATGAGCAGCACAACCTTTCCATCACAGTAGTTATTATTTTCAAAATTTTGATGGATTTATCCTTCCAATGGATCACACTAAATAAAATAACAGTTCCTCAAAAAAGGATGAGAATGCAATCAAGGAAAAATGGTAAATGATTTGTTTATAGAATTTAACTACCTTCTAGTTTATATCCTTGCATGTATCTAAGACATTGAGTATGTGGAGATAATACAACCTCTGTCTTCTTCAGGAGGGCCAAATGCTAGCTCTGCGATTCTTAGATCTTGCTCTGCAAGAAAAAACTTGTGCCAGTAAAACACAATACTTTTTTCTATGCTTGTGAAACCCACTGAATGAAGTTTCTTTTTGTTTTATTTACTATCCATTTACTAATAGTTACATTGATTTCTTCCAATATATTATTCAATAAATTTATTTAGTTAATATTATTGAAACAATCCTTATGTTTAATATAGTAAACAAAAATATATATATTTGATGACTTTAATTTTTTTTTTGTGGGCAGTTGATAAGTAATACATTATGGGAATTTCCATTTGATGATCAATTATATATAAAGATGAAAAGAATACAAATTCGATAATTCATTCGTTGTTTACTCATTAAAGATTTTCATGCAAAGATAATATGAATGTATTCACAGTAAAGTGATGACAAATATGGTAGATGGTTCATGTAGTTTCATCACTATGCTGACATGAATTGTTCTAAAAAAAAAGGGGTGACCTCTTGACGCAAAAATCAAATCAATACCACCAGCATCCATTGAAGCTTGTAAAATTAATTAACTAAGTCTGAAAAATTAATTAAAAATAAATGGGCCATGAAGTACCAACTTGCTTTAAGAAAGTGTAATAGTCCGTTGCTAGTTATATATTTTGCTTTTTCAATTTGATTAGCTGAAATTTTCACTTGTTAAAAGAGCTTTTAGCGGCGGTTCCGTGTTACAGCTAGCACAGGAAATCAGTCTGATTTAGTTACAATTCTACTATTTGATTAATTTAACATAAACCTACATTCTACAACAATTTATACTTTATTTTACAAAGAATAATGTGCAATGCGACAACGAACAATGATGGAATTTTTTATGTTATTACTTTGTAGGTTGGGAGGGCAATGTATAAAAAAATGAATTCGAATTCGATAGAATTCTATTCGATTCGATTGAAATATTTGAAAAATATTTTTTTCAGTGGCCGAAGTAAAAAAAAAATGATATAGAAGAAATTTGAATAAATCAAATTGAAATATTGAATACATCAAAAAAAAAACGATCCTTTTTTTTTTTTCTCAACCTTGTACAGTTGTACTTCTTACAAGTCACAACCAGCAATTCTGGTGTCACCACCAGCATAAATAAAAATCCATTCTGATTCTAATGTCAGACTAACACAGATAAATAATTAGATGGATTTTTCATTTCTTTTTCTTTTGTGAGTTGAATGTGATCACTAATACAACCAAAATCTCTTGACTAAAACGGCAAAACAAAGCCCTTATATTGAGATGATAGAACTAAAACTGAGCGGATGACTTATGAACCGGACAGATCACAGCTTTCTGTTTATCAGCTGTGACACAAGTGAAGAAATGGGCAGCCCTGCCACATCTTTTTTCAGCAGATGCCTCTTCTTTTTTTGGTTTCATGACCGACTCTTAAATGCGCCTGAGATGTTCCACAATTAATCTTAGGATTTCTTCCAATAGTTAACATTAGTTTCTTCCAATATTTTATTCAATAAATTTATCTAGTTAAAATTGTTGGAAGACAATCTTTACTTTTAATATAGTAAACAAAAAATATTATATATTTGATGTCTTGTAATTTTTGTGCGCACTAATACATTATGAATTTACAGTTAATTGATGATCAAAATTATATATAAAGATGAAAAGAATACAAATTTGATAATTCATTTTTAGTTTACTCATGAAAGATTTGCCAACTAAGATAATATGAAATGTATTCACAATAAATTCATGACAAATATGGTAGTTGGTTCATGTAGTTTCTTCTAAGAATTATCGACTAGTCCATCACTATGTTGACATGAATTGTTTAAAAAAAAAAAAAAAAGGTGCTGACCTCTTCACACTAAATCAAATCAATGCCACCGCCAACCATTGAAGCACGTAAAATTAATTAACTAGACAGTAATATTATTTAGAAAGTAATTGGGCCGTGGAGAACTAAGTTGGGCTTTTAGAAAGAATAATAGAGGTCGTTGTTAGTTGTATGCCTTTTCACTTTGATTAGCTAAAATTTGTCCCTTGTCTGATTGGATTACAGTCCTACTATTTGATTGATATCACATAAATCTATATAATTTATAGTTTAGTTCACAAAGAAAGATGTGCAGTGCGACAACGAACAATGCACGGGTGGGATTTTTAATTTATGTTATTAATTTGTAGGTAGGGAGTCTGGGAGTGTCATGTTAAAAAAAAAAAATTAATACATCAAAGAAAAATAATTAAATAAACCAAATTTATTTAGCATCTCAAGCTCCTTACTAATTTAAAATAAAATTACAAATAAACCAATACTTTATGCTCCTGCCTTCAGATTGCTTACAAACATCTCAAGCACTTTAGAAATTAATGGTAAGAATATAAGAATCTTATGAAATATTTTGTATCATTTTTCATGACTTGAAACTTCTGGAGAAGATGAATTCAAGGTAAAAATATAAGAATCTTATGAAATATTTTATATCATTTTTCATTACTTGAAACTTCTTGCGCACATCTTGTCTGATAACACAGCTATCCTCTCTGTTTTCTGCTTTCAAACAGATCAAACTCACTCCACCAATGCCACCCATTATTAGTAATAACAAATATGACTATCACTACCAACCAAAGAAGAAAACGTCATCACGTACACTGGTTCTAATAAACACTTCAATGATTTATCAATGTTTCATAAATAACACATCTAAACATAAAGACATTAACAAGTTCACCTGAATTCAATGATTTTTAAAAGATAAACATACTCGTACCATAATTTGATAGAGTTACCACATGTAAAGCCCCAATGCAACTTCCTTCCTATTGGTAGTGTTCATCACATCATCCATGTAATTAATCACACTTTTATCTTGGGGATTTTGACCTTGGATTAAAAAATGTATCATTTAAGCAATCTCTATACATCGATCTACATTCGTGTCGGGAACCTTGTACCAGTAATTAGGTTCACCTAGGCAATACCACAAACAGTTTATGTGCAGCAGAAAACCAGATTCGTACCAGTACTGGTATAGGCATAAAATCAGCACCAATTTCAGCAAGATTGGGCTAAAACGAGGAGGGACCCAAAAATTCGTAATATAACCTGGCAAGTCGATCATAGGGATTTCACACTCCTCAGCCAATTTCTTGCCTAAAGAAGTATGATCAACTTTGGCATCTTTCAGTAGGTATTCCAAACAGTCAGTATTGATATATAGTTTTTCCAACAACACCCTCGCAGGAGTTTGGAAGTGTCTCTCAAGATTGTTGTAACCTATCATGCACCGTGAGAAAATCCATCTCATCTGGAAAAGCCAATGAAACTAATTAAAATCTATATACTTGATTGCAGAGACGAGACATGGAAACATCAAGTTAATGATGGCCAGGGCCGACAAAATATTGTGCATCTGGCAAAAGCAACTTTTGGAATGTCTCGCGCAAAAAGAAATTTTTAAAGAAAAAGAGAGAAATATTAATCCCTTCCTTCAAAGAAGGCTCCTTTTCCCCATCCATTTAATCTCTTAATTTTTTTTTCAATAATCTCCTCACTCTATAAAATACTATCACTAAATAGTAAAAACTAAAAAGAATATCCTTCTCTCTGCCCCATATTAAAAGGAAGGAAACCTGATTTCCCTCGCATTTAGGATTCAAAGATTTACATTATATAAACTACAGTTGATGGTTCACAATAAACTATACGCTATCCTCAGTTTACAATTACTATTTTACATTTTATTTTCACTGAGTTAGTTACCTTATTAGGAGTGTTTTGTAACTTTCAACAATACAAGCTTATGTTTATATTAATATTAAAATACTTGCAGTGAAAAGGAGCAGCACACCCTTCTCATCATAGTAGTTATTATTTTCAAAATTTTAATGGATTTATCTTTCCAATGGATCACACTACATTAATAAAATAACAGTTCCTAAAAAAAGGATGAGAATGCAATCAAGCAAAAATGGTAAATGATTTGTTTACATAATTTAACTACCTCCTAGTTGATATCCTTGCTTATCTAAGACATCGAGAAAGCGGAGATTATACAACCTCCATCTTCTTCAGGAGGGCCGAATGCTAGCTCTGAGGTTCTTAGATCTTGTTCTGCAAGAAAAATCTTGTGCCAATAAAACACACTACTTCTTTCTATACTTGTGAAACCCACTGAATGCGGCGTTCCATTGTTGACTTTAGTACCCATATATTAATAGTTAAATTGATTTCTTCTAATATTTTAAACCAAAATATATATATTTGATAACTTTAATTTTTTTTTGTGAGCAGTTGATGGGTTACATTATGAAAATTTATAGTTTATAATTAATTATATGTAAAGATGAAAAGAATAAAAATTTGATAATTCATTCGTAGTTTACTCATGAAAGATTTGCTTGCTAAGATAATACGAATGTATTCACAATAAACTTATGACAAATATGGTAGATGGTTCATGTAGTTTAATTTGATATTTCTCTCGTCATGAATATTAAAAAAAATAAAATACACTAGTCCTTCACTATGCTGACATGAATTGTTATAAAAAAAAATTGGTGACCTCTTCACGCAAAAATCAAATCAATGCCACCTGCATCCATTGAAGCGCGTAAAATTAATTTACTAGGCTGTAAAATTAAATAAAAATAATTGGACCATGGAGAGCTAAGTTGGGCTTTTTACTTTTAGTAGCATTTTCACTTTTGTTAGATATTTGCATTTTTCACTTTTATTAGCTGAAATTTGTCACTTGTTATAAGAGTTTTTAGCGGTGGTTCCGAGTTACTGCACAGGAAATCAGTCTGATTAGGTTACAATCGTACTATTTGGTAAATATCACATAAATTTATAACAATTTATACTTTATTTTACAAAGAATGATGTGTAGTGCGACAACGAACAATGCATGGGTGAAACTTTTTATGTTATTAATTTATAGGTAGGGAGTGTAATGTTTAAAAAAAAAAAGAGTTGGGCCATGGAAAGTTTGGCTTTTAAAAAGATAATAAACAGAAAAATCAAATATACTTCAATTCTGCAATAATGGAACTTGGATATTTTCTCATCTCAATAAACACCATGACCAATCAGAAGTACACCTTCTACAAAATTAAGATGGAATTTTAAGGTTGATTTTTTTTTTCTTTTTCTTTTTTAAGAATTCAAGCATCAACTGATTGCTTGAAAGAACATGAGAACATATACTTTTAAGGGATGAAAGTGTAGAAAGTCATTTTGCTCTGCTCATTTTCTGTTTAGTATCACTTGAACAGAAAATCAGTCTGAGTAGGTTACAATCAAAGTAACTTGTAATTTCCAAATAATATGTTAATGGCACACAGAATGCATGTGTTGGATTTTTTTTATCATCGCTTTGTAGTTCGGGAGTGTAATTTTTGCAGTGGCCAAATTAAAAATAAGTACGATATACAAGAAATTTGAATAAATCAAAATGAATACATCTTAAAAAAGAGTGCATAATCAAGCTTCAATTTAGTTGATTTCTAATAAAAATGCTTGATATTTGTGTTATTCGTTAATTTCCTCATACCGTTAAGTTATCCGATAATCTTATAGGTAAGGATAGAGTAGGATAAGACCAATTCTTAATGGGTATGAATATAAAAATACCGAACCCTGATTTGCGAAATCAGTGTTTATTTTTATTTATTTTTAGCACTGCAGAACCAGTGTTTATTTTTAAAAATTTTGTAGCTCGGAACATATCTGATTTGTGTTAAAATGAATTTTGAATTGATGAACAAAATATCATACTAAGTACAAATTATTAGATTTCAAGTTAAAATTCTTAATTTGAGTTGAAGAAACACACGATTTTTAAATAAACAAAACATCTAGTTGCATAAAACAAAACATCTAGTTACATAGAACATAGATCCAAAGGAATATCGTTCTTAACAATACAACACAAATTAACTTCTAATAGATAAGCATAACAAAATAGAAGTTCAACAAAAAATAAATAATTTCATCCATCCCATTTTAAATGTTGCACAAACGTCGGCCTATTAGATACAGTCCATTTGTTATGGGCTTTCCGAAATTAAAAAAAGACCGGCCCCCAAAAGTCCAATAAAATATTTAAATCCAGCAAAACAATGGATCCTAGAGAAATGTCATGTACATATTTCACACCATTAATGTGAAGCGTATATTTTTAATTAAGTACATAATGTATAATATATGTTAGATACTGTTTTTTGAGTAAAACTAGGGTGTTCTTAAGCTCACCAAGATGTTTGGTGAGCTTAACTCAAAAATATATTATATCGGTTTCAAATGATAAATCTAAGCCGTTGAAATCAATGTACTTCACAAGTGATGAATTTACATGCAAAGATTTTAAGTTTTCAAGTTATTTTAGTATAAAGGCAAGCGATCAAAATTAGAAGATTTATAAATTAATTTTAGTGTATTCATGTTTTTAACACCTTTTGACCACTTGACTTTATATAAAATTAATTTAAAATTTTAAAAAACTTTATATGCAAATTCATCACTCGTGAAGTAGTAAATCGATTTCAACGGCTTGGATTTATTGTTTGAACCTAATTTAATAGATTTTGGAGTTAAGCTCACCAAACAGCTTGATGAGCTTAAGAACACCCTAGTTCTACTCCTGTTTTTTTATGAAATTTTATTTGTTAATTTTTAATCATGCATATTATATGCAAACTTAAAAATGATACTAAAATATTTGCTCATCTAACCGCAATGATTAGATAACTACAACAATATTAATGGAACAAAAATGTGTGACAAAATTTGCATTGCGACTCATGAAATGCAGAAATATATATTTCGGATAAAAGAGACCGAAACACATTTCATGTTTTACTTAAAAATATATGTTTCACAATCATTGTGTGGAATATAATTATTAATATCAACGGGCATGAAAGTTTCGTGAGTGAATACTATTAATGAGCCCTTCAATTGTATTATCATTTCATCCTTAATATAAATAATAACTAAAAAATATATTTCGGTTATCAATTAATCGCCAAAAGAAATATATATCTAAATATTTTTCTTTCATATTAAAAATAAATATTATCTTCCAATTATACAACTAACACATATTTAGATATTGGAGAAAATTAAAATTCATTATTTTGTCACATATTAAAAATTTGGTATTCTTGCCAAAATAGTTTAATAAACTTAAACATATTTCTATTCAAATGGAAGATGGAAACATATATGAATAGGTTGGTTTGTAATTATATTATAAATTAGTAATATATTACGCTACTAAGTATCTTGATATGCTAAATAAAATTCATTTTCGTTCTTAATTATTGTTTCCTTTGTCTAAATTATTGCATCAAAATAAGCTAAGAAATTGCAATTTTGTGTTAAAAATGAAATATTATATTCAACTTTCTCTAATCTACACACTTTGATTCTGGCATCTAATATTGTTAAATTTTTTTGACCAAATACAGGGGCAACAATCGGTAATTTTGTTAGAATTGAATTGTGTGTCTGGAATGAGTTGCCAGCCAAACTGCTGTAGTACCATTAACAAATCCAAAATGGAGCAGATTTACCAAATGGAGGAGATTCCTGTTGGATATTATGATTTATGCAGAGAGTAAATTCTTTTGATGAAGTTTTAAGGGTTGTGTTTGTAAATTTGGAATAAAACTTGCATATGTTTTATAGTGGGAAACTCTTTAATTGAGAAAATTAGTAGAATGTTAAAGTTGTAGCTCTTAATTGGTAACTCTTTTAGTTGAGATTTGTTGTTAAAACTGTTATATTTCTTCTGTAAGAATAAGAAATTATACAATCACCTCAGTACAAGCTGATGCTTCATGTTGTATGGTAAAGCACCCTTCCTTTGTTGTATCTCCCATAAAATTAATTTGCATTGTTTTATCTTTTATGAATAATTGTTCATATTCTTAAAGTACAATATTATTCTATATATAATTTATAAGTGGTTTACTAGCTGTTACAATTAACCCTAGCTAAAACTGTAATGGAGTATTGGACTATTGGTGCCTTTTCCTATTTTTTGTTATTTGGAAAATGCAAGTAAAAGAAGTAGAAAATTTTCAAAATTGCAGGAAAAGGAGTTCAAAGAGAACCAGGGTTGTATCAGCAAATTATCCTATATGTGTATGTCCAAATTTTGTTGTGGATGCCATTAAGGAGAGGAAGCAACCCAAAATATATAGCCTTTCCTTTTTTGCTCATTTATATCCCTCAAAAACATAAAAATTATTAAAATTCTGTAATCCCTCTTTAAACTTCTAGAATATATTCAATAACATTGTATATTTATAATATATATCCATTTTACCCTCTATAAAAAAATTAAAAAAAAAATTGTAGCTTGTTTAAAAAAATGTGTCGGTCTTATAAATATTTTGGCCTTTATAAAATACCCATTTAAATTTATTTTGGTCTGATATTATTTTACCTTTATAAACTTCCAATATTTCTTTCATTGTGCCCTTTACCCTTTATGAAATATTCATTTTGACCTCGAAAACTGGATACTCATTATACCTTTTACCCTTCATAAAATATCTATTTTGCCAAGA
Organism: Carex rostrata; assembly: GCA_964058875.1. NCBI lineage: Eukaryota > Viridiplantae > Streptophyta > Magnoliopsida > Poales > Cyperaceae > Carex > Carex rostrata. Next base: position 570,702 of record CAXKVT010000193.1, on the reverse strand, counting down.
AAAAACGATCAAATATCAGACCGATTGACATTATTTTTAAACAAGCTCCAATTTGTTTTATGCTTTTAATAAAGGGCAGTATGTGTATTTTAGGGCTGTACAAAATTATTCAAACTCGCAACTCGCTTGTTAATGGCTCGATTTAACTCGCTCATTTACAACTCGAGTTAGTTTCAACTTGAGTTGGCTGACTCGTTTAATAAATGAGCTGAGTTTGAGTTGAGCCCAACTCGCTCATTTATAACTCAACTTATGTACTAAGTTGTATGTTTGCTTTGAGTTGACCTATTATCTCTGTGTTAGATTGTTTGTATTTAGATAAACTATATATTACTAGTCCATTTCAATTATTTGTGTATAGCTAATCATATATTAGTGTATAACAATATCTAAGAACTTGACTGGTTAAACGAGTTATAAATGAGTTGTAAGTCAACTCGAGTTGATAACGAGCTGAGTTCTAGTTAGCTCTACAGCTCGTTATTACCATCACAACTCGAGTTGACTCGCTCATTTATTAATTGAGTTGAGTTCGAGTTGGGGGTAACTCACTCAAACTCGGCTCATTTAGTGCCCTAGTGTATTTTATAAATTCAAAATGAATTTTAATATAATAGAAAATTAAAATGGGTTAACATGTGAGTTTTAGAAGTTGAGAGGGAGGAATATGCAATTTTGAAGCTTAGAGGGGAAAATGCATAGTTTTGAAGTTTTTATGGGTTATACATGAAATTTCTCCTAAAAAATGGACTGAGATGCACATAAGGCAATAACCTTCAAGTAACCCGTCATATCGAACTGCATGTTGTTTCTGTTCAAAAGGTGTTACACATTTTTATTTTGCATGACCGACGTGCTGGGTGTCTATTCGGGAGTGACGTAGGGGGTCAGTATTATTTGTGTCTTGAGATTCGTGCAAAACGTATTGTAACGGTTGAGATTTTTTTTAAAAAAAAAAATGAGAGATCTCAGAGGATTGGAATTCAAAGTAAGCAGCAACTCAGCGAGTCGGCGCTAACGGAAATAAATCTGCTGTTATTCATTTGGGATAACAGGAACCTGTTATTCTACATCCAGCCATTAAAAAATTTTCATGTGCCGATCTCAAATAAAGATACTTTATCGTACACCAATCTTGACAAAATTTAACGGCCAGATGAGGAATAACAGCAGATTTATTTCAAGCTATAACAGGCAAGGCAACGAGGCTACTAAAATATTTCTGCGGCTTTCGTCCATACAAACTTTATGTAACAATTAACTTGCAGTTAACAGTATAGTGACAAGATACCCGAATTATACCCGTTTAATTCTTTTTTCGGGTGATGCCGAACCGAACACCGAATTATTCGGTTGACCGAACTTTGACCGAATTAAACCCGAATAATTCCCGAATTTTACGAACTTTTTCCGAATTTTACGAATTATTCACGAATTTTTCCTGAATTTTTCCAAGAACAATTATTTTTTTGGTTTTTTATTTTTTTGCTCCCTTGCAGGACTGAGATTTCTGATCCGGATAATTCCGAATCATTCCCGAATTATACCCGAATTATACCCGAATCACGAATTTTTGATCTCTCCAAACCGAACCCGAATAATTCATTTGTCACTATTTAACACAGATGTTTTAAACCCGCTACAGAATCATCCGTGCATGAATAGTCACAGAAACCATGAGCGAACCGACAGACATCATATTGACTATTGTTCGATATTTATTGAATTCGATTTCCCAAAAGTAACATAAATTTGTGTTCGGATCCAGACCGTCTGATTTGCTCGAATAGAGGGTTCCCGTGCATCCCATTTGGATTGGACGGTCCAGATCCAAACACAAAATCTGTGTTACTTTAGGGAAATTTACACCCATTCTTCTTGGCGATTTACAATTAACTTTTCTTAAAAAATAATTGCGATGATTAATTAGCTTGACGTCACTAATAATTTCTATTAATAAAAAAAATTAATTACAAGTACTACAGGGAAAAAAAGATTCGCTTGCAAATAGATCCATAATATATATATATATTTTTTTTAAGTGGGAAACCCATGATTTCATTGAAATGATGGAGCACACATAAAATTAAAATAGGTAACATTAATTAGGCCAAGATGTTAGCTACAGGAATGTATAATAACTTCTTTAAAAAGTTTCTTAACGCAACCAAATGAACAGTTAAAAGTAGATTTGAACAACCACTCTAAAAGATAATTAAACAAGAGGATATAAATTAGTTACTCAACATTTATAGAGCACCAAAGATTGTTGGAATTTATAATAATAATTTATAAAAGTGAATATATTCAACAATTTCATTTGAATTGATTTTACAAAATACCAATTGCTGGCACTAGAAATCAGGATATTAAAAACCTAGAAACTACTTAAAATACTAATTAATTAATTCCAGCTAAAGCAGTATTAGAAATTCTAAAATACTAATTGATACTAGCTAAAGCAGTATTAGAAATCAAACTTCTTCTTTTTGTCAAACATACTTAAGAAAATCTTATCCCCAATCTATAAAAAAGATGATAACATAATATTAATTGAAAAAAAAAAACAAATGTTGACTTTCCTGCAAGATATGCATGCCAGGTTGCACATAATTAAGGCAATAACCTTCGAGTAACCCGCCATATTAGACCACATGTCGTTTTTGTTCCAGAGTTGTGACACTGAAGAAATGGGCAGCCCTGCCATTTCTCCTTCGATAGTTTCCTCTTCTTTATGAGGTTTCATGATTGACTCTTCAATGCAGCTGAGATGTTCTAAAATTAACCTTAGGATTTGTTCCAATAGTTAACATTGATTTCTTCCAATATTTTACAATAAATATATTAAGTTAAATTATTGGAAAACAATTTATTCTTTTAATATAGCAAACAACAAAAATTTGAGATGACTTGTAAGATTTTGTGCGCACTAATACATTATGAATTTACAGTTCATGATCTATTCGTAGTTTACTCACGAAAGATTTGCCTGCTAAGATAATTTGAAATGTATTCACAATGAACTTATGACAAATATGGTAGTTGGTTCATGTATTTCAGTTTGATGTTCTCTAAAAGCTCCACTAGTCCATTACTGTGCTGACATGAATTGTAATAAATAAAGTAAAATAAATAAAAGAAGTGGTGATCACCTCTTCACATTGAAGCCCGTAAAATTAATTAAAAATAATTGGGCCGTGAAGAACTAAGTTGGGCTTTTAGAAAAGAGTAACAGAGGCTGTTGTTGGTTATTTGCCTTTCCACTTTGATTTGCTAAAATTTGTAAATTGTTAAAAAAAAAAAATTTAGCGGTGGTTCCGAGTTAGGAGCGCAGGAAATTAGTTTGATTAGGTTACAATCCTACTATTTCGTTAATATCACATAAATCTATAACAATTTATACTTTATTTTATAAAGAATGATGTGCAGTGCGACAACAAATAATGCTGGGATTTTTTATGTTATTACTTTGTAGTTTGGGAGTGTAATGTTTTTAGTGGCCAAAGTAAACAAAAAACAAATATGATATACAAAAAAAATTGAATACATCAAAGAGAAAAAACCTGCTCGAGTTATTTTTTCTCAACCTTGAACTATTCTGTGCAATTGTTGATTGATGCCAATTTCTCGACTGTTGAAATTAATTAATGCCATGTGTCTAAATTTAATCGGCGTCGCAAACTTTTCTGTGTATTTGTTAAGGCCTGAATGCTTGCATCAATTAGAATACGTACATATGCTTGAATGGTGTCTAGTACAGTCGTACCAGTAGAATCCATGTTCTGATCTGATTTCTGGTAGAGGATATTTATGACAGAGACTAAACTGAAATTGTGTATAAACTAAAGGGCTGATATGTTAATTGTAAGGGCCTTGATGATTACCACTTGTCAGGGGGACCGAATGAAAAATTTGGAAATTTTAAATGAGGGGTTTCGGCCGATTTGAATTAAAATCCATATTTTGGGCCTTGAGTCTGGTTATTTAACGAATCAAATAAACTGGGCTAAGCCCAAGCAGAGAGTAAAATGGAAACTGGGCCAAGGTCTTCTTCGAACTGGGCTGGTCCAAGCCCTAAAATAGAAAACAGAAAATGAAAGGAATAACTTGGGTTGGGCCCGGAAACAAACAAAAATAAAAATATACAAGTACACTGATTTGGATTGGGCTGTACAAAGCACAAATTATAAAATAGAAATGAACTTTTATGATAGAGTTAGTTCAATCTCTTATAGGTCTATTTAAATTAGATTGGAATTATATACATAAAGAACTTGAGCTCGGTGGTCCGAAAGCTTAAATTAAACAAATTAAAAGTGATCAAACCTTCGAATGGACAACGAAATAAGTTCAAAATTATGATTGAAAGTACAACAAAGTGATAATAAGTAGCTACAAGTCCAACTAATATATGTGATCATAAAGATTAAAGACTATACATATATTTTAGTTGGACTTGGCAGGTAAAATCCTATACATCTGTCATCTGTGTGAGTGAAAAGAACCTCTATATCTTATTTTATAATTTACGCTAGATATTTTGCTTAAGTTAAGATTAGATGATAATCTATGTCTTTATTTCAATTATAATTTGTTACAAATTAATGATATGAATTTTATCCGAGTCTATATATTCACTAAATATTGTCAAATTTTTATGTCATAAAGTTTCATTAAATTTTTTTATCTTTCAAACGTTCCTTGTTCATGTTTTTTGTGTCTTTTTTTTATTTTGATGGAGGGGAAAAAGTAAGAAGGCAAGTATCACAAGTGGTGGTGCATGGTGAGTATTACATGTGCCTTATTTTATTAGATTGGACAAACATAATTTAATTTAGTTTAATAATGATTTTATAATAAAACTTTGTTATAATACACTGTAACTAGTTGTTCTGATTTATTTTGAGAAAATTTAAATGAATCTTATCGCTTATATTAAATCTTATGATCTGATTCAAAATAAAATGATTCACGATACGAATGATCATATGGTAACAAGCTCTTTGATTTTTAATCATATAAGATTCATATAAATTGTTTCTCACACAACTCTAGTGTGAGTGAAAACAAAAATAGTGTGCGTCACTTCAAAATTTGACATACATATTAAATATTTACATACATAAATTAAAATCTAAGGAATAAGTTTGTGAAAAAATTAAATAAAGAAAATTTCTCCACGCGCGACAACACAATCAGATAATTAAAAAAATGACAAAGTATTTCTCTTCCATATTAAAAATATATATTATTTTCCAATAACACAGCTAACATATTTAAATATTTAAATATTGGAAGAAATTAAAATTAAATTTGTTTTCACCACTAGTTAATAAAACTGTGGATGATAGGGTCGACTGTGTCCGTCATGTGGCAATGATTCTCTAGAAGAAATATGTGCACAAATTTGGTATTTTTTTCTTTTGAAAAACATTCTAATAATTGGTTCGAAAAGTTTTTCTACCATAGAATAAACCTGATCGAATGCCACGATTTAAGACTTTCTTAAAATTTTTATTTGTAATTTGTGTTCGACTTTGAGAGATTTATTTTTTTGGGAATTATCTAGCTAGCAAATATATTTTTTATTTATTATTCAAGAAAAGTTAAAGAGTTATATATTGACTTGTAGTCCACACGTGGTACTCAGAAAGTACTATTCCACCTTTCTTTTTTATTGTTTCCTATAAATTTGGAAATCCAGCTTCAATTAAAAGTTGATATATGGGTTCATTTTTAAACTAAAAGAATAGAGCATTCACAAAATATTGAAAATAAAACGTTAATTCTGACTCGAGTCTATGACAAGCGGGCTCATTTTAACTCAGTTTACTAATGAACGAGTTATTACCTGTTGAGTCACGAGTTTATACCAAGCGGACCACGAGCTACGGACTTTTTTGCCAGCCTTATGCATGCCTTGCTTTGAAGTAGGGGTGTAAACAGTCGGATACGAATTGGATAGTGGTCTTACCGTATCCTTATCCGCAGAGGCGGAGGGAGTAACAATAAATGGGGGTCAATTGACCCCATTTATTTTCAAAATTTTTGTAATTATACACTATTCTTTATATAATTTAGAGTAAAATGCTACGATTCGCAGCATGAAAATTTTATATGATTAACCCCCATTCACGATTGACCCCCATAGTGAGAAAGTCTGACTCTGCCCGTGCTTATCCGTTATAATTTTTCGGATACGGATATGGATCAGATGTTAATCGGATACGAATACGGATCGGATATCGGACTAATTTCTTTCTATTTCTTATAATTTACTTTTTTATTCATGGCAATTCATAAAAAATGAAAAACTCAAAACCCTCATATATAAGAATTCTAAAACTCTTGTTTTAATTATATCAAACACCTTATAATAAAATCAAATTTATTTTGGTATAATATACAAATTACCTAAATATATATTTCATATATTAGGAAACCATCATTGGAATATTATAGACACAAAATACAAATGTGTTTTATGTGTACGACTCTAAAATTTGGATTTTGAGTTTACATCATTTTAGTAATTAGAAAAATGATAAAGTTTACTTGTATTTTTTTTTTACTAAAAGTCGGAATGCAAATTATCTAATTATTTAATATTGTAGAGATTTTCATTTAGCTTTCAAAGCCTAAAAGCTCATCTATGTGGATGTGAAAACTTGTGATATTCCATATAAAAAATATTATCTTTATTACTAGACTAAAAAAATTAGTATAACATGCCAAATTATTTATTAATATTATTATTAAATAAAAAATTACAAAAATATCCATTAGTTTCAATTATTTTAATACATAATTTTGTAGAAAATATAATCAACGATATTGAAAATTTGAAATGTTTAATTTTGGAAACATGCTGTCGTGTGGACCGAGTCTAACCAGTACACAACTATTTGGGGGACCAATCGGTTCGATAGACCACGATCATACCGTGTCTAATCATTTCATCCGAAATTTGGTCTGGCAGACTCGTAGACCGCGCAAAGACCGTCCGCACAAAACCCACATGTGCACCGTGCATCAGTCGCGCATGAAAAGAACGTGCACTGAGCATGTTTACCAATTTAAAATGGTTTATCGTGAGTCGCGCAGAAACCGGCCAATAAGATATCCTGGTTTTGGTAATTTATTATGTTTGTGATTTTAATTATACGATTACATACTCTCAAATTATATTTACAAAAAAAATTATACTAGATTAATTTTCCAAAACATATTCTAATTTGTTGGATACTATAAATTTCGAAAACAAAATTAAACTATTTAGCTATCCAAAAAAAAACTGTGAATAAAAAGTAGAATATGATAAAGTACCGATCACTTGTGTAACATTTAATTAAATACAAGAAATGCATGTTACGAGGATTAAAATTGTACTAGCAAGTCTAGTACCGGTACATAGTATAATTTTGGAATGTGAATATGTGATTGCGTAAAAAGTATAATATATTTTTTATCCCAACATACGGTTTAATAGTAAAATCATTTTTTGTTTATCCCAGCAAATGGTGGCATGTCACTTTGTATTGAAATAAATAAGATATCTTTACCCAATCGATACAATTTTGAATTTTTGATACATGCATGATTACGTAAAAATATAATTGGTGATATCAAAATGTTTAAAATCATAATTTTTTGGTTTAGATTGTACGCATGGACCACAATGGCTATTTTTGAAAAAAAAAATCTATTTATTAAGATGAGTACAAAAATTTAATGGTCTGAAAACAACAATATGATAAATACTTAATAAATAGTAAATAAATTAAAAAATGTAAAATTTGATCTGCAAGCACATTTTAATATATATATATCATGTTAAACGGTTTGGATCGACTGTTTAGACTTTGAAAACTTTGAAAATGTAGGATATAATTCGGTGTCACCAAAAAAATGTGTAAGTGGATCCTCCTCATATATTAATTAGACATATTTATACTTTTACTTATTTACCATTTTCTAAGTAAAGTTTGGAGGAATTAAACGGTACTCCTATAAAAAAATATCGATTTTCCTTGAAAAAGAAAAGATTGCTAAATGCATAAATTGTAGATAACCGATGCTGCTAATTATTTGAACCCAAAGAAATATTCGACTACGTACGCACCTTTTCTTTTAAAAAAAATAAACAAGTAATTACACTGGCACTAAAAATAACAAAGGACATTTTTATTATCACGCTTTCGAATGCATCCTGATTTGCACTAAATTTGTACATCATCGGTTGAATCACTATTGGTCCCAAATCAAAGCCCAAGTTCATTTCGGGCTTGTCATGTAAGTTTAAAATCCAACAAAAATTCTTAAATAATATTGCTCTCTCTAAAAGCTCAAATTAACTCTAAACGAACCCAATTTGTTTAAATTAATTTTATGGCTCAGGTAACTGCAAACCGTGCCAATTATCTCTCTTGAAATATGAAAATTGAGGAACCGGTGCCATGTGCATTGTGGTATCATGCCTTATTCTTATCAGATGGCCATAATAATGTGACAACCATCTTAATTTGGAACAAAAATGTGTGATAAAACATATGTTTCACATTCATGGTGTGAAATTGATTTATTAAGATGAACGCTATATAATGAAAGTATTTTGGTTATCAACCGCAAAAGAACCTATATCTTATTATAGTTCTTTCTTATTAAAAATAAATATAACTTCTAATAATAAAACTAACAAAAATTTAGATAATGGAGAAAATCAAAATTCATCATTTTTGTCACACATTTCATAATATAGACAACCAGAAAACAAACATAAATAGTAAGATTATTTCTATTTTTATTTTAAATTAGTAATATATTATTTCACAAACATAAATATCACCCGATTCGCTACCCTTTTTAGACAAAATTTAAATTGGACCCATTAAATGATATAATTCAACCCGATTTGCGATTTGAATAAATTAGTTGTTAATTTCAAAATCTTGTATCTTGATTTGTTTTTTTATAATCAAACACAATTAACCTTCTTCTTTCCAATTTTCTCTGACAAAACAAATCTGTGTCAAACCTTCTTAGTTTCTTCTTATTTGTTTTTCTTATTCATGAAGTCTAATCATATCACCAATTGTGTGCTGAACTCTTTGATAGGTATTGGATGATGACGTTGACTGTGCTCGACATGTGGCCACCATTTTGTGGAAGAAATTTGTTCATAAATTTAAATTTCTTTCTTTTTCTTTTTTCATGTGTTCATGTCAGAATCTATATTTCAATTCAGTATTGAAAAAAAAAATTCTTTCTTTTTTATGGATAATTTTTCATTATAATTTGAAATCTACACAGACTTTGATTCTAGTATTGAGTGAGTATTTTTTTTTTGTTTTAATAAGTTGGAGGAATTAAATGTTTCAGTAAATGAAATGGACATTTCTATCTTTTTTTCAAAAAAAAAAAAAAAATATATATATATATATATAGTATACTCAGACTTTCATTATGGCATGTAATATTGTTAATTTTGAAATATCTGACAGTTTTCAGTTTCTATATTTTTCCTGATGGTTTGAATCTAGTCTGGGATGAGTTGCCAAAAAGTCTCCCAAAAGAGACAATACTTGGCAAACTGCTGTATTTGGTCATAAGATGGTTGCCACGTGTCGTATGACAGTGTCTTGATAAACAATATATAGATGAGTTGTGTGAGTATCTGCATCAAACAATTGTATGACCTGGACATGACTTAATTTGACGTCTATGCTAGATAAGCCCAAAATAATTTGGGTCCGATTGTGCAATCAACCGTTGATGGACAAATTAAGTGCAAATCAAAATGCAACCGAAAGCCTGATACTAACAAGGTCTTTAGTTAGTTTTACTGCCAGAATAACTGTGTCATGTTAACAAAAACAAACAAAATGGAACTAATTATATTTTTCTTTAAGAAAAGGTGCGTAGTCAATTCCAAATTCAACTGCTTTTTTTCTGTTCTCATTTTACTATAGATTTCCCTATTTTAGCCCTCAAAACAATCATGTCTCTACAATCAATAATGCCTTAGAACTACAATGTCCAGTTAATTAAAGCACTGGTAACACCAAATCAGAAAAAAGTCTATAATGAGATGTTGATCAAATAATAGATGTTCATAGCAGAGAGCAACTGAAAACCACCAAAGTACAAGAAACTATTAGTTAGATAACTGCTCATACGCATGATTTGTAAAGCACAAGTTTTTTCTCACTCGATTGATGAAACATCTGATGAAACCTTGACATAAGCGAGTTGAACAGGATCTTTTGTTTTGAGCAAATAAAGAAGTGCCACCTCATTGTCAGCAATCTGTCCCAAGAAAGTAGTGCGATGGTGTTCCTTTGCTGGTTTGTTGAAATAGTACTCTCGTATCTGGCGTAAGCCCCAGCTCACACATACCTCTTTGTCTGACACCTGGCAACTTGCGAGAACCTTTCTAAGATCCTCAAGCTGCAATATTTTAACATAATTCAAGAAAGATAATCAGATTAATAAATACTTTCAAGGATATCATATCATGAAAATTTTGTTTCTAGTAACAAAATGCTCACAATGTTCAAAATAAGCCACTAATAAGAAAAATAAAAATAATATACACATGATTCATTAACAACAATCACCAAATCACAAGTTCAGCCATATATAGATAAAAGATTACTTGTATAGATGCCAAAACATAGACTAACACTGCTTGCACATTTACACTAACATGGTTTTTACTTTTCAGTCAATATTTTGTAACCAGATATGACCTTGCGGACCAAAATATAGAAAAATTGCAAAATTTATGGTCCAAAATGAAAATTTGAAAATTTTACGAATCAAATAGGGGGTTAGGTGATACTTCGGAAACAAAACTTGTAATTTATTCCTATTGAAAACAAAGTTCTGCAAACAATACGTACCCCATCAAAACCAAGGAAGAAAACATTGGATAAACGACTTACAGGTATATCCAAGTGGAAAAAAGAATAGTGCAACCCGAGCAGGTTAAACAGCACACTGATGTCCTTTTGGAAGAGATATAAACAAATATCTTGAAATCCGAGGTTCAGCCCTTCCATTACAGCGATTGCTTTCAAATAATGACTTTGATGCAGTATTTCAGATTCTACATACTTCTCAAAAGGAGCAAACAAGGAAGTAGATATGGTTGCCTTGGTTACCACCAAATATTTGTGTGTTTCAATATATGCAATCTTTCATCCCTGCATCAGAAATTAAAAGTTTACTTAATTAATGGAGCTATCTACCATCAGCACATATTTACCTCTCGGTAAGCAAATTCATTCACTACCTTGTTAGTACAGTTGTAGAATTGTAGCACAACTTGGTTTCAATAAAATGGGAAAACAATGCAACTGAGGGAACAATGTTGATACTTAAAAGGGTATATAGTCAATATTAAGAAGAAGAAAATTACATGTTAAACATATTGATCGAACTGCAAAGTCTAATTTGAAAATAAATGAAAAATATTGAGTTACGGTCATAAATATGAGAGTTACAGGTTCAATGTCCAAGGAAATTTAAAATATGAGTAGGAACCATCCAATAAAAAAATAATAAACCATAATTTACTGAGAAACCTCCATTTTGAAGCACTCTTTCTATTCTGGCCTTTGAAAACAAGATACTCTTAACAAAATGAATTATTTCATATTTTGCGCAAATAAGTTCTCAGACCAACAACTAGCACCTGACCTTGAAATTGGCAGAGTGTTTATATAGATCCCGCCACCTCCTATTATAGAGTTCCTTCCAGACCTCATCAGAGTTGAAGAATCCATTTAAGTATTTGGAACAACTACCCAAAGATAGCACATCCCGCACCTTCACATATTGCATGCAGATTAGCTAGTCTTCGGTTTGCATATAAGTATTGAGATATTTGCATGTAATCGTCCAAAAAGCACCCACAATTTATCAACATTTGTAAGGCACAAACACGACTGTTCAACTCATAGAAAGAAGTATAACTAAAACAAGCTTCTAAACATCATGAAAATAAAATGAATATATAGAGGCCCTCATATTTTCATTTATTTATCTCTTTTAACTGGGAGCAAAACAATTGGTATTCTCTCCAATAAAAGTTTCGCCTAGTTCTGCTTTCTTTTTTCTTTTTTTCATCTTCCTGCAAAACTCAAACCTAATCAATTATTTGATGAAAAAAAATGAAAAAGATAATGATCGGGGAAAATTTGTTCAACAAAGAAACAATTAAAGTAAAGAATCCACCAGATTATTCTCCCATAAACAACATGATTTTTGTAAATGCCAAAAGATTACTGTTTTCTGCAAATCACTTAGCCTGTGCTTTTTGCACAAAAATTAGTATTTTCACTTCTACACTACCGATACATGATCTTACTGGTAAATGGCCACACATACAAAGGTACTCTAACTTGTACGGATCTCTCCAGGTTTGGTCTCATATAACAAACTTGTATTACTAAAGAAACCAGTGGAAGAGAGAGATAGAGAGAGAGCTATGCCTGGAGGAAAGACAAAATGCTCAGTGCAATCCATGGTATTTCAATGGGGGAAGAACTGTACGTATCCTTTCTTACTGAAACAAATAGAAGTAAAAAAAAGTTAAAACAAAATTTATTTTTAGTGGTTTTCTTAAACTACATGTAATTGGTGTACAATCGAAAAACAGAAATCTGAATTTCGGTTCTCCAACATAACTCACCTTGCAGCAGTGTTTTTCTCAATCAGATTATGCCTAGGCAACGATGTTGCACAATTCTCTGACAAAAACCAAAATTGCAACAGAAACTGGTGCAATGCTAATAGCTACTAGGATAATTATACTGGTACTGGACCTGAGCAAATGATATAGTTGGGGAATCGAGTAGAATATTGTACTCAAATTTCTGCCTAATATAACTGAATAAGAGCAATATCAGACTACTAGTTGCTACATGCTTTGCGAGATACATATCCTAGTTTAGTTTGTACCAAGACGGGAGTCAGGGCGGACCCAGGATTTTCATCAGGAAGGACAAAAAAATATCGAATCGGATTTAAATAGCTAATCAGATTAAACCCGTTAACTAATTACATACTTGATAAAAAACAATGCTTTCACTTATATTTCCCAATACTCACTTGTAATTTTTTATTCTCTAACCTATAATTCTAATTATCAATTATAATTCAAGAAACTTATTTTAATTTTAACTTTAAATTTAACGTGAATTACAAATCAAACATCCAAACAGAGGCAAAAAAATTTTCAAAGGAGGCAGAGTTGATCGAAATGTTCAGATCTCCGCTAAAATTCAAAATCCAAAAAGAGAATGAAAGAGGCAATAGGCTTGAAGAAGAAGAAAGAAGAAAAGCACTCCAACCTTTTTGCCTCTTCGCGCCATCCATTGAACTTTGATGCGCGTCCCAATTAACACAAAAATTTGCGAACAAATAAAATATAGACGGAATTATCTCTCAGTGATTGTCTCAAAATTTTGGAAGAGCAATAATCTCTCAGATTTGCTTGCTTCTTGCAATAATCTCAGAGATTGCTTCCAAAATTGCAAGAGCAATAATCTCTCTTAAGGCGGTTGGAAGAAGATGAGGAGCAAGGCTGTAGGTATTTATTTGGGCCGTGGAAAGTTAAGTTGGGCTTTTAAAAAGAGTACTTCTTTACTTTGATTAGCTAAAACTTGTCACTTGTTAAAGAGTTTCCTAGGTTACAATCAAAATAACTTATAATTTCTTACTATTTGGTTACCAAATAGCACATAACTTTGTAGTTCGGCAGTGTAATGTTTGCAGTGGCCAAATTAAAAGTAAGTAATATATACAAGAAATTTGAATAAATCAAAATTAATACATCCAATAAAAAAATAAATAAACCAAATTTGTGTAACTCCTTCCTAATTTAAAATAAAATTACAAATAGACTCAATAATTTGTGATTCACCCTTCAGCTTGCTTAATTAAGAACATAATAATCCTATGAAAGTTTGTTGTGCATATCTTTGATCCCCAGTAACACGGCTCTCCTTCTTGTTTTCCGCTCTCAAATCGAGCAAACTATATGCACACAAATGCCACCCATTATAAGTAATATGTAACAAGCATATCTATTACTACCAATCTAAGTTAAAAATAACATTACATATGTTGTAATTAATAACACTATTCACTTTTGATGTACACGACAAAAGGTGTCTCTCAAAATATAAATCTCGCAAGTTTAAGATGAACATATATTTAATAAACCCACAAGTGAAGAAACGGGCACCCCATGCAGTCTTCTGCCATATCTTGTTCATTGTGCCAAAGATCTTCTACAATTACTTACATTATTTCTTCTGGTTAACATTAATTTCTTCCAATATTTTATTCAATAAATTTATTTAGTTAAAATTATTGGAAGACAATCTTTACTTTTAATACAGTAAACAAAACAAAAAAATATTTGTTGTCTTGTAATTTTTTGTGCGCACTAATACATTATGAATTTACAGTTGATAATCAATTATATATAAAGATGAAAATAATACAAATTTGATAATTCATTAATAGTTTACTCATGAAAGATTTGCCAGCTAAGAAAATATGAAATGTATTCACAATAAACTTATGACAAATATGGTAGTTGGTTCATGTAGTTTCATTTGATGTTCTCTAAAAAAATCCACTAGTCCATCACTATGCGGACTTGAATTGTTGTATTAAAAAAAAAAAAAAAAGGAGGTGGTGACCTCTTCACGCTAAATCAAATCAATGTCACCAGCATTCATTGAAGTGCGTAAAATTAAAAATTAATTAACTAGGCCGTGGAAATCTAAGTTGGGTTTTTAGAAAGAATAATAGAGGCCGTTGTGATTTATATGCCTTTTCACTTTGATTAGCTAAAATTTGTCACTTGTCTGATTAGGTTGCAGTCCTACTATTTGGTTAATATCACATAAATCTATAACAATTTATAGATTAGTTTACAAAAAATGATGTGCAGTGCAACAATGAACAATGCATGGGTGGGATATTTTATGTTATTAATTTGTAGGTAGGGAGTATCGTATTAAAAAAAAATCAAATTTAATACATCAAAGAAAAATAATTAAATAAATCAAATTTGTTTAGCATCTCTAGCTCCTTGCTAATTTAAAATAAAATTACAAATAAACCAATACATTATGCTCCTCTCTTCAAATAATATCATTTTTCATAACTTGAAACTTCTAGTGCACATCTTCTCTGATAACACGGCTATCCTCTCTGTTTTCTATTTCCAAACAGAGCAAACTAACTGCACCAATGCTACGGATGATAAGTAATAAGTAATAACAAACATAACTATCACTAACAACCAAAGAAGAAAACAAACACTACGTACTGCACACTGAATTTGATTTCCGTGCTCAACTAAATTAGAACCACAACCTGAAATAGTAATTCTCCGTCGTGCAACCTCTCAAAGAAGAGAAAATAGCTCTTCTAAATATATATCCATCTCATCTGGAAAAGCCAATGAAATTAATGAAATCTATATACTTGATTGCAGAGTAGAGACACAGAAAGTTAATGATGAACAGCACCAACAAATATTGTGCATCTGCAAAAAGCAATTTTTAAATGTGTGGTAGATACTTTATGACAACTAAATATTACGCCTTCAAAAAAAACAGAGTATTCATCCCTTCCTACAAAGAAGGCTCCTTTTCCCCAACCCTTTAATCTCTTAATTTTCGTATCGATAATCTCCTCACCCTATAAATACTATCACTAAATAGTAAAACTAAAAAGAATATCCTTCTCTCTGCACCATATATCAAGAGGAAGGAAACTCGATTTCACTCCTATTTAGGATTCAAAGACTTGAAGCCAGTTAACAATTACTATTTTACTTTTATTTTCACTGAGTTTGTTACCTTATTAGGAGTGTGTTGTAACTTTCACCAATATGAGCTTATGTTTACATTAATTTTAAAAGACATGCAATGAAAATGAGCAGCACAACCTTTCCATCACAGTAGTTATTATTTTCAAAATTTTGATGGATTTATCCTTCCAATGGATCACACTAAATAAAATAACAGTTCCTCAAAAAAGGATGAGAATGCAATCAAGGAAAAATGGTAAATGATTTGTTTATAGAATTTAACTACCTTCTAGTTTATATCCTTGCATGTATCTAAGACATTGAGTATGTGGAGATAATACAACCTCTGTCTTCTTCAGGAGGGCCAAATGCTAGCTCTGCGATTCTTAGATCTTGCTCTGCAAGAAAAAACTTGTGCCAATAAAACACAATACTTTTTTCTATGCTTGTGAAACCCACTGAATGAAGTTTCTTTTTGTTTTATTTACTATCCATTTACTAATAGTTACATTGATTTCTTCCAATATATTATTCAATAAATTTATTTAGTTAATATTATTGAAACAATCCTTATGTTTAATATAGTAAACAAAAATATATATATTTGATGACTTTAATTTTTTTTTTGTGGGCAGTTGATAAGTAATACATTATGGGAATTTCCATTTGATGATCAATTATATATAAAGATGAAAAGAATACAAATTCGATAATTCATTCGTTGTTTACTCATTAAAGATTTTCATGCAAAGATAATATTAATGTATTCACAGTAAAGTGATGACAAATATGGTAGATGGTTCATGTAGTTTCATCACTATGCTGACATGAATTGTTCTAAAAAAAAAAGGGGTGACCTCTTGACGCAAAAATCAAATCAATACCACCAGCATCCATTGAAGCTTGTAAAATTAATTAACTAATTCTGAAAAATTAATTAAAAATAAATGGGCCATGAAGTGCCAACTTGCTTTAAGAAAGTGTAATAGTCCGTTGCTAGTTATATATTTTGCTTTTTCAATTTGATTAGCTGAAATTTTCACTTGTTAAAAGAGCTTTTAGCGGCGGTTCCGTGTTACAGCTAGCACAGAAAATCAGTCTGATTTAGTTACAATTCTACTATTTGATTAATTTAACATAAACCTACATTCTACAACAATTTATACTTTATTTTACAAAGAATAATGTGCAATGCGACAACGAACAATGATGGAATTTTTTATGTTATTACTTTGTAGGTTGGGAGGGCAATGTATAAAAAAATGAATTCGAATTCGATAGAATTCTATTCGATTCGATTGAAATATTTGAAAAATATTTTTTTCAGTGGCCGAAGTAAAAAAAAAATGATATAGAAGAAATTTGAATAAATCAAATTGAAATATTGAATACATCAAAAAAAAAACGATCCTTTTTTTTTTTCTCAACCTTGTACAGTTGTACTTCTTACAAGTCACAACCAGCAATTCTGGTGTCACCACCAGCATAAATAAAAATCCATTCTGATTCTAATGTCAGACTAACACAGATAAATAATTAGATGGATTTTTCATTTCTTTTTCTTTTGTGAGTTGAATGTGATCACTAATACAACCAAAATCTCTTGACTAAAACGGCAAAACAAAGCCCTTATATTGAGATGATAGAACTAAAACTGAGCGGATGACTTATGAACCGGACAGATCACAGCTTTCTGTTTATCAGCTGTGACACAAGTGAAGAAATGGGCAGCCCTGCCACATCTTTTTTCAGCAGATGCCTCTTCTTTTTTAGGTTTCATGACCGACTCTTAAACGCGCCTGAGATGTTCCACAATTAATCTTAGGATTTCTTGCAATAGTTAACATTAGTTTCTTCCAATATTTTATTCAATAAATTTATCTAGTTAAAATTGTTGGAAGACAATCTTTACTTTTAATATAGTAAACAAAAAAAATTTATATATTTGATGTCTTGTAATTTTTGTGCGCACTAATACATTATGAATTTACAGTTGATGATCAAAATTATATATAAAGATGAAAAGAATACAAATTTGATAATTCATTTTTAGTTTACTCATGAAAGATTTGCCAACTAAGATAATATGAAATGTATTCACAATAAATTCATGACAAATATGGTAGTTGGTTCATGTAGTTTCTTCTAAGAATTATCGACTAGTCCATCACTATGTTGACATGAATTGTTTAAAAAAAGAAAAAAGTGCTGACCTCTTCACACTAAATCAAATCAATGCCACCGCCATCCATTGAAGCACGTAAAATTAATTAACTAGACAGTAATATTATTTAGAAAGTAATTGGGCTGTGGAGAGCTAAGTTGGGCTTTTAGAAAGAATAATAGAGGTCGTTGTTAGTTATATGCCTTTTCACTTTGATTAGCTAAAATTTGTCCCTTGTCTGATTAGGTTACAGTCCTACTATTTGATTGATATCACATAAATCTATATAATTTATAGTTTAGTTCACAAAGAATGATGTGCAGTGCGACAACGAACAATGCACGGGTTGGATTTTTAATTTATGTTATTAATTTGTAGGTAGGGAGTCTGGGAGTGTCGTGTTAAAAAAAAAAATTAATACATCAAAGAAAAATAATTAAATAAACCAAATTTATTTAGCATCTCAAGCTCCTTACTAATTTAAAATAAAATTACAAATAAACCAATACTTTATGCTCCTGCCTTCAGATTGCTTACAAACATCTCAACCACTTTAGAAATTAATGGTAAGAATATAAGAATCTTATGAAATATTTTGTATCATTTTTCATGACTTGAAACTTTTGGAGAAGATGAATTCGTGGTAAAAATATAAGAATCTTATGAAATATTTTATATCATTTTTCATTGGTAAAAATATAAGAATCTTATGAAATATTTTATATCATTTTTCATTACTTGAAACTTCTTGCGCACATCTTGTCTGATAACACAACTATCCTCTCTGTTTTCTGCTTTCAAACAGATCAAACTCACTCCAATGCCACCCATTATAAGTAATAACAAATATGACTATCACTACCAACCAAAGAAGAAAACGACATTACGTACACTGGTTCTAATAAACACTTCTGATTTATCAATGATTTATCAATGTTTCATAAATAACATATCTAAACATAAAGACATTAACAAGTTCGCCTGAATTCAATGATTTTTAAAAGAGAAACATACTCGTACCATAATTTGATAGAGTTACAGCATGTAAAGACCGAATGCAACTTCCTTCCTATTGGTACTGTTCATCACATCATCCATGTAATTAATCACACTTTTATTTTGGGGATTTTGACCTTGGATTAAAAAATGTATCATTTGAGCAATCTCTATACATCGATCTACATTCGTGTCGGGAACCTCGTACCAGTAATTAGGTTCACCTAGGCAATACCACAAACAGTTTATGTGCAGCAGAAAACCAGATTCGTACCAGTACTGGTATAGGCATAAAATCAGCACCAATTTCAGCAAGATTGGGCTAAAACGAGGAGGGACCCAAAAATTCGTAATATAACCTGGCAAGTCGATCATAGGGATTTCACACCCCTCAGCCAATTTCTTGCCTAAAGAAGTATGATCAACTTTGGCATCTTTCAGTAGGTATTCCAAACAGTCAGTATTGATATATAGTTTTTCCAACAACACCCTCGCAGGAGTTTGGAAGTGTCTCTCAAGATTGTTGTAACCTATCGTGCACCGTGAGAAAATCCATCTCATCTGGAAAAGCCAATGAAACTAATTAAAATCTATATACTTGATTGCAGAGACGAGACATAGAAACATCAAGTTAATGATGGCCAGGACCGACAAAATATTGTGCATCTGGCAAAAGCAACTTTTGGAATGTCTCAAGCAAAAAGAAATTTTTAAAGAAAAAGAGAGAAATATTCATCCCTTCCTTCAAAGAAGGCTCCTTTTCCCCCATCCATTTAATCTCTTAAATTTTCTTTCAATAATCTCCTCACTCTATAAAATACTATCACTAAATAGTAAAAACTAAAAAGAATATCCTTCTCTCTGCCCCATATTAAAAGGAAGGAAACCCGATTTCCCTCGCATTTAGGATTCAAAGATTTACATTATATAAACTACAGTTGATGGTTCATAATAAACTATACGCTATCCTCAGTTTACAATTATTATTTTACATTTTATTTTCACTGAGTTAGTTACCTTATTAGGAGTGTTTTGTAACTTTCAACAATACAAGCTTATGTTTATATTAATATTAAAATACTTGCAGTGAAAAGGAGCAGCACACCCTTCTCATCATAGTAGTTATTATTTACAAAATTTTAATGGATTTGTCTTTCCAATGGATCACACTACATTAATAAAATAACAGTTCCTGAAAAAAGGATGAGAATGCAATCAAGCAAAAATGGTAAATGATTTGTTTACATAATTTAACTACCTCCTAGTTGATATCCTTGCTTATCTAAGACATCGAGAAAGCGGAGATTATACAACCTCCATCTTCTTCCGGAGGGCCGAATGCTAGCTATGAGGTTCTTAGATCTTGTTCCGCAAGAAAAATCTTGTGCCAATAAAACACACTACTTCTTTCTATACTTGTGAAACCCACTGAATGCGGCTTTTCTTTGTTGGTTTTAGTACCCATATAATAATAGTTAAATTGATTTCTTCTAATATTTTAAACAAATATATATATATTTGATGACTTTAATTTTTTTTTTGTGAGCAGTTGATGAGTTACATTATGAAAATTTGTAGTTGATGATTAATTATATGTAAAGATGAAAAGAATACAAATTTGATAATTCATTCGTAGTTTACTCATGAAAGATTTGCTTGCTAAGTTAATATGAATGTATTCACAATAAACTTATGACAAATATGGTAGATGGTTCATGTAGTTTAATTTGATATTTCTCCAGTCATGAATATTAAAAAAAAAAATACACTAGTCCTTCACTATGCTGACATGAATTGTTATAAAAAAAAAAATTGGTGACCTCTTCACGCAAAAATCAAATCAATGCCACCGCCATCCATTGAAGCGCGTAAAATTAATTTACTAGGCTGTAAAATTAAATGAAAATAATTGGACCATGGATAGCTAAGTTGGGCTTTTTACTTTTAGTAGCATTTTCACTTTTATTAGTTATTTGCATTTTTCACTTTTATTAGCTGAAATTTGTCACTTATTATAAGAGCTTTTAGCGGTGGTTCCAAGTTACCGCACAGGAAATCAGTCTGATTAGGATACAATCGTACTATTTGGTAAATATCACATAAATTTATAACAATTTATACTTTATTTTACAAAGAATGATGTGTAGTGCGACAACGAACAATGCATGGGTGGAACTTTTTATGTTATTAATTTATAGGTAGGGAGTGTAATGTTTAAAAAAAAAAGAGTTGGGCCATGGAAAGTTTGGCTTTTAAAAAGATACTAAACAGAAAAATCAAATATACTTCAATTCTGCAACAATGGAACTTGGATATTTTCTCATCTCAATAAACACCATGACCAATCAGAAGTACACCTTCTACAAAATAAAGATGGAATTTTAAGGTTGATTTTTTTTTCTTTTTCTTTTTTAATAATTCAAGCATCAACTGATTGCTTGAAAGAACATGAGAACATATACTTTTAAGGGATGAAAGTGTAGAAAGCCATTTTGCTCTGCTCATTTTCTGTTTAGTATCACTTTAATGAAAAATCAGTCTGAGTAGGTTACAATCAAACTAACTTGTAATTTCCCAATATTATGTAATAGCACATAAAATGCACGTGTTGGATTTTTTTATTATTACTTTGTAGTTCGGAAGTGTAATGTTTCAGTTGCCAAATTAAAAATAAGTACAATATACAAGAAATTTGAATAAAGCAAAATGAATACATCTTAAAAAAGAGTGCATAATCAAGCTTCAATTTAGTTGATTTCTAATAAAAAATGCTTGATATTCGTGTTATTCGTTAATTTTCTCATACCGTTAAGTTATCCGATAATCTTATAGATAAGGATAGAGTAGGATAAGACCAATTCTTAATGGGTATGAATATAAAAATACCGAATCCTGATTTGCGAAATCAGTGTTTATTTTTATTTATTTTTAGCACTGCAGAACCAGTGTTTATTTTTTTAATTTTTGTAGCTCGGAACATATCTGATTTGTGTTAAAATGAATTTTGAATTGATGAACAAAATATCATACTAAGTACGAATTATTAGATTTCAAGTTAAAATTCTTAATTTGAGTTGAAGAAACACACGATTTTTAAATAAACAAAACATCTAGTTGCATAAAACAAAACATCTAGTTACATAGAACATAGATCCAAAGGAATATCGTTCTTAACAATACAACACAAATTAACTTCTAATAGATAAACATAACAAAATAGAAGTTCAACAAAAAAATAAATAATTTCATCCATCCCATTTTAAATGTTGCACAAACGTCGGCCTTTTAGATACAGTTCATTTGTTATGGGCTTTCCAAAATTAAAAAAAGACCGGCCCGCAAAAGTCCAATAAAATATTTAAATCCAGCGAATCATTGGATCATAGAGAAATGTCATGTACATATTTCACACCATTAATGTGAAACGTATATTTTTAATTAAGTACATAATGTATAATATATGTTAGATACTGTTTTTTGAGTAAAACTAGGGTGTTCTTAAGCTCACCAAGATGTTTGGTGAGCTTAACTCAAAAATATATTATATCGGTTTCAAATGATAAATCTAAGCCGTTGAAATTAATTTACTTCACAAGTGGTGAATTTACATGCAAAGATTTTAAGTTTTCAAATTATTTTAGTATAAAGTCAAGCGATCAAAATTAGAACGTTATAAATTAATTTTAGTGCATTCATGTTTTTAACACCTTTTGACCACTTGACTTTATATGTAAATTCATCACTCGTGAAGTAAATTGGTTTCAACGGCTTGGATTTATTGTTTGAACCTAATTTAATAGATTTTGGAGTTAAGCTCATCAAACTCCTTGGTGAGCTTAAGAACACCCTAGTTCTACTCCTGTTTTTTTATGAAATTTTATTTCACTACTACAAAAATGGTCATTGTACACTGCACATTGTACACGGATTTGATAATTTTACCTAAAAACCGTGGAGAAATTGTAATTTTTTGGAAGCCCGAAATATCTGTGGGATCTCTACACGGATGTTTATTAAAGAATCAGTGTAGAAAGCCTTGAGAGAGCTACACGGACATTTATTAGGAACTGTACACGGATTATTATCTAAATAACAGTGTAGAAAGCTTTAAGAGAGCTACACGGATATTTATTAAAGAACCGTGTAGAAAGGTAAGAATTGTACACGGATGTTTGTTTAAATAGCAGTGTAGAAAACTTGAGAGAGCAACACGGACGTTTAATAAAGAGCCGTGTAGAAAGGTGAAAATTGTACACGGTTTTTTGTTTAAATAACAGTATAGAAAGCCTTGAGAGAGCTACACAGATTTTTAAGTAAAAAATCCGTGTAGAAAGGTTATTCTAGGGTTTTGGTTATATAAAAGACCTCCTTCTAGTAGCGCCGTTTTGATCAATTAATACTCTCTCTCTCTCTCCTTCCAGAAGTTTCATTCTGATTTCTGTGAACAAAGAGCTAGGATCTAAGATCTTTGAAGTTAATTTGTATTTCTCCTCTCTATCTTGCTAAGCTTAGTCATGTATATATATATATTTCTCTTTTCTGTTACTAGCTTATTATTGCTTATTTAGGTTAATTATTAATTAATGCATGCATGCTTGATTTGTTAAGATAATGTAAATAATTAGTGTAATGTGGACCATTTTTTGAAAGTGAGAAGTAAAGAAAACGTCTAAGGTCTCCATCATCAGATCTGAGAAAAACCGTTGAAGATCAGTACTAACGCTTCCGCCTAAAGATGTCTGCACTTCAGAACTGTAAGATTTAAATTACTTTGCTATTTTATTTTGAATTTACAGATTATGGATTGCTTGTGTTTTTTTAATTGCAAAACACGTCATGAATTATTAAGACTATCATTTGGTATCAGAGCCATCGTAAATTCATATAAGATGCAATATTTTTTTTTTACGAAATTGATTTTCAATGGTTCGTATAAAAGCTAGACAGATTCAACTAATTTAATATACAAATATTTTCTTATAATTTTGGATGAAAATTTTAAAGGAGAATTTTTATTCCCTATTATGTATGCACATATATGTTGATCAATGGATTCTTATTGGAGATGCAATATGTTGGAGACCTTTAACCAAGATGCATCATGTCATGGATCACATGGGAGCTCCTTTTTTGATATGTTGAATCTAATACGCCTTAGTTTGTATGAAATTTCGGTCCAAACTAGATCATAACCAAGAGTTTTGGCAATTTGAGCCCAACTTAACGAATTTTGGGCCAAAGCTTGATCATGTGATTACTAAGTGGTAAGGATAAAACTTTTATACAAACATTGTATTGGATCCTGAGGAGTATATGTTATGTTTTATCACATGAGATTGCATGTACAAAAGGCTTTGTATATATATATGTTGCATGAATTGTAATCTTCTACCTTTTCTTGTTACTAACTAATACCAAATTATAATTGTAGTATGGACCAAAGCAAAAGTGTTACACCAAGGAGCAAATTGACGATGTCAGATGTATGTGGACAAGGCAGTTTCAATTTAAATTTTGTAATGCTCAATATGGATTTGTATAATTTTGTATAATTTAGTGTACATAAATTATTTATACTGTTGTATAGTTTTGGAATTATGAGTTTAAAAGACCTCTGTTTAATGTTTCTCTGTTTTGGAATTCTAATTTTAAATGGCTAACAAAATTAGAAGCTAACCACAAAAAAAAATGGGAAAAAAAGAACAATTCTACATGGACATTTAACTAAAGTCCATGTAGAAAGGTATTTAAACATTAAAAAAAATTGAAAAAAAAATAATTCTACACGGACATTTAACTAAAGTCCGTGTAGAAAGGTATTTAAACATATAAAAAAAATAAGAGAGCTACACGGACATTTAGCTAAATATCCGTGTAGAAAGAGTAATTGTACACGGACATTTAGCTAAATGTCCGTGTAGAAAGGTATTTAAACATATAAAAAAAAATAAGAGAGCTACACGGACATTTAGCTAAATATCCGTGTAGAAAGAGTAATTGTACACGGACATTTAGCTAAATGTCCGTGTAGAAAGGTATTTAAACATATAAAAAAAATAAGAGAGCTACACGGACATTTAGCTAAATATCCGTGTAGAAAGAGTAATTGTACATGGACATTTAGCTAAATGTCCGTGTAGAAAGAGTAATCATACACGGCTGTTTTTGTAAATATCCGTGTAGCTCGGTTATTTTGAGAGCGACGCTGGCAAGCGTTTGTACACGGTTGTTTATGTAATAATCCGTGTAGCTCTCGATAATCGCACACGGGTAAATATCCGTGTGTAAATATTCAGGGATTTCTAAACCCTCACATTCCACACGGTAAGAAATCTGTGTAGCTCTCCTATTTATGTCCGTGTACAATCACTTATTCTGTAGTAGTGTTTGTTAATTTTTAATCATGCATATTATATGCAAACTTAAAAATGATACTAAAATAGTTGCTCATCTAACCGCAATGATTAGATAACTACAACAATATTGGAACAAAAATGTGTGACAAAATTAGCATTGCGACTAATGAAATGCAGAAATATATTTTTCGAATAAAAGGGACACCGAAACACATTTCATGTTTTACACTATGTACTTAAAAATATATGTTTCACATTCATTGTGTGGAATAGAATTATTAATATCAACGGGCATGAAAGTTTCGTGAGTGAATACTATTAATGAGCCCTTCAATTGTATGATCATTTCATCTTAATATAAATAATAACTATAAAAATATATTTCGGTTATCAATTAATTGCCAAAAGAAATATATATCTAAATATTTTTCTTTCATATTAAAAATAAATATTATCTTCCAATTATACAACTAACACATATTTAGATATTGGAGAAAATTAAAATTCATTATTTTGTCACACATTAAAAATTTTGTATTCTTACCAAAATAGTTTAATAAACTTAACATATTTCTATTCAAATGGAAGATGGAAACATATGAATAGGTTGGTTTGTAATTATATTATTAATTAGTAATCTATTATACTACTAAGTATCTTGATATGCTAAATAAAATTCATTTTCGTTCTTAATTATTGTTTCCCTTGTCTAAATTATTGCATCAAAATAAGCTAAGAAATGTCAACTTTGTGTTAAAAATGAAATATTATATTCAACTTTCTCTAGTCTACACACTTTGATTCTGGCATTTAATATTGTTAAATTTTTTTTGAACAAATACAGGGGCAACGAACGGTAATTTTTTTAGAATTGAGTTGTGTGTCTGGGATGAGTTGCCAACCAAACTGCTATAGTACCATTAACAAATCCAAAATTGAGCATATTTACCAAATGGAGAAGATCCCTGTTGGATTTTATGACATATTTGTTGTGACTTACATGGTATTTTTTTAACAATTTAATTTTTTGACTTCATAGAATTTGAAAAAATTATATGTTTTCTTTCAAATTTCTTAGGATCAATATTTTTTTAAATTATTGTTTTGTTACTGATCGAATATTTGAAACATTTCCTTTTGCTTTATTATTTGAAATTGTTATTGTTTTCAGGATTCCGCTAGCGTCATTTTTATTTTGTTCAAAGATTATAAGATATACTTAAAGAATTTTGGATCTCCTAAAAGCATGTCTAGATTTTTATTTATTTCTTTCTGCAATCAGTTGTTGGTATATAATTTCATTTTGATTTTCTATTTTTATTACTTCCTGAAATTAATTTATTTATTGTTTTAATTTTTAATATATATTTTTTTTTTCAGATTCTTAATTTTTGTAAGGCATATGGAAATAGGCTCCTTTTAAAGAAGGATGTGATTATGGTACATCTACACAGAATTGCTGTACCAGGATGGAAAGAGATTGTCTCCTAACAGAGCTTAGAGGCAGAATATGTTTTTTTTTCAGTTAGAAGAGTAATATTGGGTTATAAGGATATTTTATTCTATGTGTGATTTACACAAAGAGAGTAAATTCTTTTGATAAAGTTTTAAGGGTTGTGTTTGTAAATTTGAAATAAAACTTGCATATGTTTTGTTATAGTGGGAAATTCTTTAATTGAGAAAATTAGTAAAATGTTAAAGTTGTAGCTCTTAATTGGTAACTCTTTTAGTTGAGATTTGTTGTTAAAACTGTTATATTTTATTCTTCTGTAAGAATAAGAAATTATACAAGCACCTCAGTACAGGCTAATGCTTCATGTTGTATGGTAGAGTACCCTTCCTTTGTTGTATCTCCCATAAAATTAATTTGCATTGTTTTATCTTTTATGAATAATTGTTCATATTCTTAAAGTACAATCTTATTCTATATATAATTTATAAGTGGTTTACTAGCTGTTACAATTAACCCTAAAACTGTAATGGAGTATTGGACTATTGGTGCCTTTTCCTATTTTTTGTTATTTGGAAAATGCAAGTAAAAGAAGTAGAAAGAGAACCAGGGTTGTATCAGCAAATTTTCCTTTGGCGCCTCTTTGGAGGCCCACCAGGGCCAGAGCTGTATATGTGTATGTGTATGTTTTAATTCTACTTAATATGCTATGATATTGCACAGGCAATTATGGAACAATTGTTCAATCAAGGGTTTAGCTAAAACTACTTAAATGTTTGAGCAGCTTCATTAGAACAAAGAAATGTGGATGCTATGTAAACTATTGTGTGTACGAATTACAAGAAGCACCCTCTTGGAGAACTATTGTGTTATTAATTTATAGGTACGGAGTATAATGTTTAAAAAAAAAAAGTTGGGCTTTTAGAAACATACTAAACAGAAAAAATCAAATATACTTCAATTTTGCAATAATGGAACTTGAGTATTTTCTTATCTCAATAAACACCTTGTCCAATCAGAAGTACACCTTCTACAAAATTAAGATGTAATTTTAAGGCTGATCATTTTTTTTTCTTTTTTAAGAATTCAAACATCAACTGATTGCTTGAAAGAACATGATAATATATATGCTCTTAAGGGATGAAAGTGTAAAAAGCCATTTTGCTCTGCTCATTTTCTGTTTAGTATCACTTTAACAGAAAAATCAGTCTGAGTAGGTTACAATCAAACTAACTTGTAATTTCCCAATATTATGTAATAGCACATAAAATGCACGTGTTGGATGTTTTTATTATTACTTTGTAGTTCGGAAGTGTAATGTTTCAGTTGCCAAATTAAAAATAAGTACAATATACAAGAAATTTGAATAAATCAAAATGAATACATCTTAAAAAAAAGTGCATAATCAAGCTTCAATTTAGTTGATTTCTAATAAAAATGCTGATATTCGTATTATTCGTTAATTTTCTGATACCCTTAAGTTGTCCAATAATCTTTACAGGTAAGGATATATAGTGTAGAATAAGATCAATTCTTAATGGGTATGAATATAAAAATATTGAACCCTAATTTGCAAAATCAGTGTTTATTTTTATTTATTTTTAGCACTGCAGAACCAGTGTTTATTTTTAAAAATTTTGTAGCTCGGAACATATCTGATTTGTGTTAAAACGAATTTTGAATTGACAAACAAAATATCATCCTAAGTACAAATTATTAGATTTCAAGTTAAAATGCTTGATTTGAGTTGAAGAAAACACACAATTTTTAAATAAACAAAACATCTAGTTGCATAGAACATAAATCCAAAGGAATATCGTTGTTAACAATACAACACAAACTTCTAATAGATAAACATAACAAAATAGAAGTTCAACAAAAAATAAATCATTCCATCCATCCTATTTTAAATGTTGCACAAACATCGGCCTATTAGATACAGTCCAATTGTTATGGGCTTTTCTAAATTAAAAAAAGACCGGCCCAAAACTCCAATAAAATATTTAAATCCAGCGAATCATTGGATGTACATATTTCACACCATTAATGTGAAACGTATATTTTTAATTAAGTACATAATGTATAATATATGGTAGACACTGTTTTTTTTATGAAATTTTATTTGTTTATTTTTATTCATGCATATTATTTTGGACTTGTAATGTAAGTGTAAAATCCAACAAAAATTCTTATATGATATTGCTTTCTCTAAAAGTTCAAATTAACTTTCGACGAACCTAATTTGTTTAAATTAATTTTATTATTTCTTTTGCATTATGAACATTGAAGAACCGGTGCCATGTGCACTATGGTACCATGCCTTATTTTTACTGGATGGCCACAATAATGTGGCAACCACTTTGGAATAAAAATGTGTGATAAAACACATGTTTCACATTCATTGTGTGAAATTGATTTATTAAGAGGAAAGCTAATGAAAGTATTTTGGTTATCAACAGAAAAAAAAAATCCTATATCTTATTATAGTTCTTTCTTATTAAAAATAAATATATATACTTTCTAATAATAAAACTAACAAAAAAGATTTAGATAATGGAGAAAATCAAAATTCATCATTTTTGAAATATAGTCAACCAGAATACAAACATAAATAGTAAGATTATTTCTATTTCTATTTTAAATTAGTAATATTTTATTTCACAAATATAAATATCACCCGATTCGCTACCCTTTTTAGGCAAAATTTAAATTGGATCAATTAAATGCTTTAATTCAACCCGATTTGCTATTTAAATAAATTAGCTGTTAATTTCTAAATCTTGTATCTTAATTTTCTCTTTAAATCAAACACTAACTTTTTCTTCTCAATTTTCTCCGACAAAACAAATATGTCTCAAACCTTCCTAGTTTCTTCTCATTTGTTTTTCTTATTCATGAAACCTATCATATCACCAATTATGTGCTGAACTATGAGGCACCATTTGAACTCCACTGGTCGACGGTCAGCACCGTCGGCGAGCTCCGTACTTTGCTAATTGATAAGACATTGTATGATGACGTTGACTGTGTTCGACACGTGGCCACAATTCTGTGGAAGAAATTTGTTCATAAATTTGGTCTACATACAGAGCAACTCCCAGCAGACTAGTTAGATAAATTTTTATCGTACCAAACTGAACCTGGTCCGGTGCCCAGCTGTAAGCAATTTTTGAATTTCTTTGTTTTTCTTTTTTCATGTGTTAATGTCAGAATCTCTACTTCACTTCAGTATTGAAAAAAAGAAACTTTATTTCTTTTTCATGGATAATGTTTCATAATAGTTTGAATTCACACAAACTTTTCTGAGGGTCAGCTTTTTGAAATTGTTGTTTTGTTACGGATGGAATATTTGAAATATTTCGTTTTGTTTTATTATTTGAAATTGCTACTATTTTCAGGATTCTGCTAGCATTATTTTTATTTATTTCTTGCTACAATCAGTTGTGTGTATGTAATTTCATTTTGATTTTCTATTTTTATTAGTTCCTAAAATATGTTTATTATTTTATTTTATATATATATATATATATATTTTTCAGATTCTCCATGTTTGTAAAGCATATGGAAATAGGCTCCTTTTAAAGAAGGATGTGATTATGGTATTGACTGATCAAGAAGTCCCTTTAAATGGTGATTTGGATCTTATAGAGTTTTGCCTAGTAAATCTACACAAAATTCTCTGTCTGATATATGCAGAGAGAGTAATTATTTTTTATGAAGTTTTAAGGGTTGTGTTTGTAATTTTTTGTTTGTTTGTAAATTTGAAATAAAACTTGCATATGTTTTGTTATACTGGGAAACTTTTTAATTGAGAAAATTAGTAAAATGTTAAAGTTGAGATTTGTTGAGATTTGTTGTTAAAATTGTTATGTTTTATTCTTCTGTAAGAAAAATAAGAAATTATACAAGCACCTTAGTACAGGCTGATGCTTCATGTTGTATAATAGAGTACCCTTCCTTTGTTGTATCTCACATAAAATTAATTTGTATTGTTTTTATCTTAAAGTACAATTTTATTCTATATATAATTTACAAGTGGTTTACCATGTTACAATTAACCCTAAAACTGTATTGGAGTATTGGTGCCTTTTCCTATTTTTTGTTGTTTGGAAAATTAAAGTAAAAGAAGTAGAAAGAGAACCAGAGTTGTATCAACAAATTTTCCTTGGGCGCCTCTTTTTGGAGGCCCACCAGGGCCACAGCTGTATATGTGTATGTGTATGTGTATGTGTATGTGTATGTGTATGTGTATGTGTATGTGTATGTGTATGTGTATGTGTATGTGTATGTGTATGTGTATGTGTATGTGTATGTGTATGTGTATGTGTATGTGTATGTGTATGTGTATGTGTATGTGTATGTGTATGTCCTAATTCTACTTAATATGGAACAATGGTTCTTTAGCTAAAACTACTTACATGTTTGAGTAGTTTCATTAGAACATAGAAATGTGGATGCCATGTAAATTATTGTGTACACGAATTACAAGAAGCACCCTCTTGGAGAGCTCTTGAAGATCTGGCTCAATGCAAATCAATTCTCCATTCAATAGCAAGATCACACTTAAACATGTGCACAGGATCACCCTCTTGGAGTATTGGTGTCTTTTCCTATTTTTTGTTGTTTTGAAAATTGCAGTAAAAGGAGTAGAAAGAGAACCAGGGTTCTATCAGAAAATTTTACTTAAGGAGATAAAGGTGTGTATCAGCAAATTTTCCTTGTATGTCCTAATTCTACTTAAGGGTTGATCAACAAATTTTTAAGATTGCAGTAAAAGGAGTACAAAGAGAACCAGGGTTGTATCAGCAAATTTTCCTATATGTGTATGTCCAAATTTTATTGTGGATGCCATTAAGGAGAGGATGCAACCCAAAATATATAGCTGTTCCTTTTTTGCTCATTTATATCCCTCAAAAACATTAAAATTATTAAAATTATGTAACCCCTCTTTAAACTTCTAGAATTAATAAAATAAACCATATTTATTGTCTTTTATATTCAATAACATTGTATATTTATAATATATCCATTTTACCCTCTATATGAAAACATTAAAAAAAGGTTTGTAGCTTGTTTAAAAAAAATGTGTCGGTCTTATAAATATTTTGGCCTTTATAAAATACCCATTTGAATTTATTTTGGCTTATATTATTTTACCTTTATAAACTTCCAATATTTCTTTCATTGTGCCCTTTACCCTTTATAAAATATTCATTTTGGCCTCGAAAATCGGATACTCATTATACCTTTTACCCTTCATGAAATATCTATTTTGCCCACAAAAACCGATCAAATATCATACCAACATTATTTTTAAACAAGCTACAATTTATTTTATGCTTTTAATAAAGGACAACATGTGTATTTTATAAATTCAAATTGAATTTTAATATAATAGAAAATTAAAATGGGTTAACATGTGAGTTTTAGAAGTTGAGAGGGAGGAATACGCAATTTTGAAGCTTAGAGGGGAAAATGCATAGTTTTGAAGTTTTTATGGGTTATACATGAAATTTCTCCTAAAAAATGGACTGAGATGCACATAAGGCAATAACCTTCAAGTAACCCGTGATATCGAACTGCATGTTGTTTCTGTTCAAAAGGTGTTACACATTTTTATTTTGCATGACCGTGTCGGGTGTCTAGGGGCCAGTATTATTTGTGCCTTGAGATTCGCGCAAAACGTATTGCAACGGTTGAGATTTTCCAAAAAGTCACGCAAAAAATGAGAGATCTCAGAGGATGCGAATTCGAAGTAAGCAGCAACTCAGCAAAGTCAGCGCTAACAGAAATAAATCTGCTGTTATTCCTTTGGGATAACAGGAACCTGTTATTCTACATCCAGCCATTGAAAAATTTTCATGTGCCGATCTCAAATAAAGATACTTTATCATACACCAATCTTGATGAAATTCAACGGCCGGATGATGAGGAATAACGGGTCCTGTTATAACAAAGGAATAACAGCAGATTTATTTCAAGCTATAACAGGCAAGGCAACGAGGCTACTAAAATATTTCTGCGGCTTTCGTCCATACAAACTTTATGTAACAATTAACTTGCAGTTAACACAGATGTTTTAAACCCGCTACTAAAATAGAGTTACAGAAACCATGAGCGACCCGACAGACATCATATTAATTGACTATTGTTCGATATTTATTGAATTCGGTTTCCCAAAAGTAACATAAATTTGTGTTCGGATCCAGACCGTCTGATTTGCTCGAATAGAGGGTTCCCGTGCATCCCATTTGGATTGGACGGTCCAGATCCAAACACAAAATCTGTGTTACTTTAGGGAATTTTACACCCATTCTTCTTGGCGATTTACAATTAACTTTTCTTAAAAAATAATTGCGATGATTAATTAGCTTGACGTCACTAATAATTTCTATTAATAAAAAAAAATTAATTACAAGTACTACAGGGAAAAAAAGATTCGCTTGCAAATAGATCGAGAATATATATTTTTTTTTTAAGTGGGGAAACCCATGATTTCATTGAAATCATGGAGCACACATAAAATTAAAATAGGTAACATTAATTAGGCCAAGATGTTAGCTACAGGAATGTATAATAACTTCTTTAAAAAGTTTCTTAACGCAACCGAATGAACAGCTAAAAGTAGATTTGAACAACCACTCTAAAAGATAATTAAACAAGAGGATATAAATTAGTTACTCAACGTTTACAGAGCACCAAAGATTGTTGGAATTTATAATAATAATTTATAAAAGTGAATATATCCACCAATTTCATTTGAATTGATTTTACAAAATACCAATTGCTGGCACTAGAAATCAGGATATTAAAAACCTAGAAACTACTTAAAATACTAATTAATTAATCCCAGCTAAAGCAGTATTAGAAATTCTAAAATACTAATTGATACTAGCTAAAGCAGTATTAGAAATCAAACTTCTTTTTGTCAAACATACTTAAGAAAATCTTATCCCCAATCTATAAAAAAGATGATAACATAATATTAATTGAAAAAAAAAAAACAAATGTTGACTTTCCTTCAAGATATGCATGCCAGGTTGCACATAAGGCAATAACCTTCGAGTAACCCGCCATATTGGACCACATGTCGTTTTTGTTCCAGAGTTGTCGCACAGGTGAAGAAATGGGCAGTCCTGCCATTTCTCCTTCGATAGTTTCCGCTTCTTTATGAGGTTTCATCATCGACTCTTCAATGCAGCTGAGATGTTCTAAAATTAACCTTAGGATTTGTTCCAATAGTTAACATTGGTTTCTTCCAATATTTTACAATAAATATATTAAGTTAAAATATTGGAAAACAATTTATTCTTTTAATATAGTAAACAACAAAAATTTGAGATGACTTGTAAGATTTTGTGCGCACTAATACATTATCAATTTACAGTTCATGATCAATTATATATAAAGATCAAAATAATACAAATTTGATAATCCATTCGTAGTTTACTCACGAAAGATTTGCCTGCTAAGATAATTTGAAATGTATTCACAATGAATTTATGACATATATGGTAGTTGGTTCATGTATTTCAGTTTGATGTTCTCTAAAGGCTCCACTAGTCCATTACTGTGCTGACATGAATTGTTATAAATAAAGTAAAATAAATAAAAAAGGTGGTGATCACCTCTTCACGTTGAAGCGCATAAAATTAATTAAAAATAATTGGGCCGTGAAGAATTAAGTTGGGCTTTTAGAAAAGAGTAATAGAGGCCGTTGTTGGTTATTTGTCTTTCCACTTTGATTTGCTAAAATTTGTAAATTGTTTAAAGAATTTTTAGCAGTGGTTCCGAGTTACAACACAGGAAATCAGTCTCATTAGGTTACAACCCTACTATTTCGTTAATATCACATAAATCTATAACAATTTATACTTTATTTTACAAAGAATGATGTGCAGTGTGACAACAAATAATGCTGAGATTTGTTATGTTATTACTTTGGGATCGGTGTACTAATATTGTTTTTAATGGCCAAAGTAAAAAAAAATATATATATATATGATATACAAAAAAATTTGAATACATCAAAGAGAAAAAACCTGCTCGAGTTCTTTTTTCTCAACCTTGAACTATTCTGTGCAATTGTTGATTGATGCCAGGTTCTTGACTGTTGAAATTAATTAATGCCATGTGTCTAAATTTAATCGGCGTCGCAAACTTTTCTGTGTATTTGTTCAGGCCTGAATGCTTGCATCAATTAGAATACGTACATATGCTTGAATGGTGTCTAGTACAGTCGTACCAGTAGAATCCATGTTCTGATCTGATTTCTGGTAGAGGATATTTATGACAGAGACTAAACTGAAATTGTGTATAAACTAAAGGGCTGATATGTTAATTGTAAGGGCCTTGATCATTACCACTTGTCAGCGGGACCAAATGAAAAATTTGGAAATTTTAAATGAGGGGTTTCGGCCGATTTGAATTAAAATCCATATTTTGGGCCTTGGGTCTGGTTATTGAACGAATCAAATAAACTGGGCTAAGCCCAAGCCGAAAGTAAAATGGAAACTGGGCTGGTCCAAGCCCTAAAATAGAAAACAGAAAATGAAAGGAATAACTTGGGTTGGGCCCGGAAACAAACAAAAATAAAAATATATAAGTACACTGATTTGGATTGGACTGTACAAAGCACAGATTATAAAATAAAAAGGAACTTTTATTATAGACTTGGCCAATCTATTATAGGTCTATTTAAATTAGATTGGAATTATATACATAAAGAACTTGAGCTCGGTGGTCCGAAACCTTAAATTAAACAAATTAAAAGTGATCAAACCTTCGAATGGACAACGAAATAAGTTCAAAATTATGATTAAAAGTACAACAAAGTGATAATAAGTAGCTACAAGTCCAACTAAAATATATGTGATCATAAAGATTAAAGACTATACATATATGAAAAGAACCTACATAGATTAAAGACTATACATATATTTTAGTTGGACTTGGCAGGTAAAATCCTATACATCTGTGTGAGTGAAAAGAACCTCTATATCTTATTTTATAATTTACGCTAGATATTTTGCATAAGTTAAGATTAGATGATAATCTATGTCTTTATTTCAATTATAATTTGTTACAAATTAATGATATGAATTTTATCCGAGTCTATATATTCACTAAATATTGTCAAATTTTTATGTCATAAAGTTTCATTAAATTTTTTTATCTTTCAAACGTTCCTTGTTCATGTTTTTTGTGTCTTTTTTTTATTTTGATGGAGGGGAAAAAGTAAGAGGGCAAGTATCACAAGTGGTGGTGCATGGTGAATATTACATGTGCCTTATTTTATTAGATTGGACAAATATAATTTAATTTAGTATAATAATGATTTTATAATAAAACTTTGTTATAATACACTGTAACTAGTTGTTCTAATTTATTTTGAGAAAATTTAAATGAATCTTATCGCTTATATTAAATCTTATGATCTGATTCAAAATAAAATGATTCACGATACGAATGATCATATGGTAATTAACAAGCTCTTTGATTTTTAATCATATAAGATTCATATAAATTGTTTCTCACACAACTCTAGTGTGAGTGAAAACAAAAAATAGTGTGCGTGACTTCAAAAATTGACATACATATTAAATATTTACATACATAAATTATAATCTAAGGAATAAGTTTGTGAAAAAATTAAATAAAGAAAATTTCTCCACGCACGACAACACAAACTTATAAAAAAAATGACAAAGTATTTCTCTTCCATATTAAAAGTATATATTATTTTCCAATAACACAGCTAACATATTTAAATATTTAAATATTGGAAGAAATTAAAATTAAATTTGTTTTCTCCACTAGTTAATAGGACTGTGGATGATAGGGTCGACTATGTCCGTCATGTGGCAATGATTCTCTAGAAGAAATATGTGCACAAATTTGGTATTTTTTTTCTTTTGAAAAACATTCTAATGATTGGTTCGAAAAGTTTTTCTCTCATAGAATAAACCTGATCCAATGCCACAATTTAAGACTTTCTTAAATTTTTTAAATTTTTTGCTGTAATTTGTGTTCGACTTTGAGAGAGTTATTTTTTTGGGAATTATCTAGCTAGCAAATATATTTTTTATTTATTATTCAAGAAAAGTTAAAGAGTTATATATTAACTTGTAGTCCACGTGACAGAAAGTACTATTTCACCTTTCTTTTTTATTGTTTCCTATAAATTTTGAAATCCAGTTTCAATTAAAGATGATATATGGGTTCATTTTTAAACTAACAGAATAGAGCATTCACAAAATATTGAAAATAAAACGTTAATTCTGACTCGAGTCTATGACAAGCGGGCTCATTTTAGCTCAGTCTACTAATGAACGAGTTATTACCTGTTGAGTCACGAGTTTATACCAAACAGACCACGAGCTACGGATTTTTTTGTCAGTCCTATGCATGCCTTACTCTGAAGTAGGGGTGTAAACGATCGGATACGGATCGGATAGTGGTCTTACCGTATCTTTATCTGTTATAATTTTTCGGATACGGATACGGATCGTCTCGGATACAAATACGGATCAGATGTTAAACGGATACGGATACGGATACGGATCGGATATCGGACGAATACAAATACAGATATGAATATAATTCGGATAATTAAAAGTAAATAACTTGATTGTGGAATCAGAATCGTTCATGAAATCAAAATCAAATAAGTCAGTCAAAGTTGACCAAATTCAATTGGAAACTCGAATTTTCATTAGCTTTTTGGTACGAGGATAAGTTGATAGAAAAATAATTTGCTAAAATATTATGCTTAGATAATTTCAATTTAATATATTATAATTATTACAAAAAATAAAACAAAATAACGTTAGTCCGCGAGAGCGAGCAGGAGAGTTTAAACAAATTGTAATAAGTAGACTATTCGATTAAATTGGGGGACCCCACATATATTAAAAGGTGGGTCCGCGGCTCAAAGAATGAATTAAAATAGTTTGAAGAACATATATGGTTCATGCAGTTATTCATATGTGTTTAATTAATATAGCTCAACCTTGAACAGTCAGAGCGACAACTGTTGGCAACGCCAAAAAGAGAAATGAATGAGAAACCGGAGCATTGGCCGAAAGGATTAGACCCACGGAGATATTACAACTAAGACACGTGTTGTGATATATTAGCTGAGAGTTCTCAAATGAATTGGCCCATTTGGATAGGAGATAGAAAAGAAAATTGGATATCCGTTCAAAAACTATCCGGATCCGTATCCGGCAATATCCGAATCCAAATGTCCGAAATCATCATTTGAATCCGGATGAAACCGGATAATATCCAATCCGTTTACATCCGTCTGAATTGATTTCATCCCTACTCTGAATTGTATCAAAATCGATATGAATGTGAGGATCTAAAGATTCTAAACTCAAATTTTAGTCTGTTTCCTTTAATTAAAAATCAATTGATAGGAGGCTTAACGAAATGTGTGTTTCCTTTAATTAAGCCCCCATTTTTTTATAATGAAAGGTGTGAGGAAATAGAGGATGGAAAAATTAAGTGCCTCAAAATAAAGGCGTATTATGTAAAAGAAATGCATATTTAAAGATTTTTCAC
This sequence comes from Carex rostrata, assembly GCA_964058875.1. Taxonomy (NCBI): domain Eukaryota; kingdom Viridiplantae; phylum Streptophyta; class Magnoliopsida; order Poales; family Cyperaceae; genus Carex; species Carex rostrata. Next base: position 532,333 of record CAXKVT010000193.1, on the reverse strand, counting down.
ATAGAACCTTTATTAACTCTCATATTTAGTATGTTGTAACTCTCATACTTTATCATAACTCATATTTTATATCTTCATTTCAAAATCTAAATTGTCGTTTTGAACCGCTTAACATGATATCCATATAAAATATGATTGGGAATGAAATTTTAGAATTTATGAAAAAAAAAATTACTTTTTTTCAAAAACAATGATTTTAATTTGTACCTATCTTAAAACTAAAGTAAAAGAGTTCCAAAAAGTATAAAATTTCAACCTCAAGCATATTTTAGTATGGATATCATGTTAAGTGGTTCGGACCGACAGTTTGGACTTTGAAAATAAACATATAAAATATGAGGTGTGATGAAGTATGGAAGGCATGAAATATTGGAAATCCTCCTCGTAGTTTAATATATATTATGAAAAAAAATATATTATTCATCATTATAATTAGATCAATATTATGAATTTTTAATATTTTTAAATAAATATCTAATCCGATTCGTATATTAATCCGTATTCATCTAATATCCAATATGTATCCGTATTTGAAAAAATAAAAATGAATATGGATGATTTTACCGTATCGGATCCGTTTACACCCGTGGTTGTAACTCAATATTTTTGCGGTTACTCCAAAATATATATATATATATATATATATATATATATATATATATAGAGAGAGAGAGAGAGAGAGAGAGAGAGAGAGGCTAAGCTCAAATCGTTTATTCCTGGGCTCAGGAACAAACGATTCGGTTCTCCTATTTTTCAAGTTCAAACGGCCGATTTAAACCGTTAGATGTTTAATCTATATTAAAATGTGCTTGGAGACAAAATTTTATATTTTTTGGAATTTTTTTACTATTTATTAAGATGGTTTGAAAATCGCTGTTTTTATTAAAATTCTGCACCATAAAAAAACAGCAACTTTCAAACCATCTTAATAAATAGTAAAAAAATTCCAAAAAATATAAAATTTTGTCTCCAAGCACATTTTAATATAGATTAAACATCTAACAGTTTGGATCGGCCGTTTGAACTTCGGAAATCAGAGAACTGAGTCGTTTGTTCCTGAGTCCAGGAACAAACGATTTGAGCTTAGCCATTCTCTCTCTCTCTATATATATATATATATATATTGCAGTTTGATCAATATGTTTAACGGGTAATCTTTTGCTAGTGTTGAGTTCTCCGGCCCAATTGCACTGATACGCTCTTCATATATATATGAGTAAGGCTACGGTGCTATGGGTTGCATAGGTCTCTATACAACGGCTTAATATTTGAGTTTTTAAAATCTTAACGGTCGATCCGAACCGTTCAACATGATTTTCATATGAATATGTACTTGCAAACTAAATTTTATATTTTTTAGAATTTTTGTAACTATTTTTTAAATAAGTAAAAAATCAAATATCTAAATGGCGCAGAATTTTAAAATAATCCAGCGCAAGAACTCCAATATGAAATATTTAAAAGCAAGCGAATAATAGGGTTCTGCAGGAAATGTAATGGTCTATATCACTTCACATAATCTTATAAAATCATGGTGCAAACAACATACATTGTACAAAGTTTCCTAAGGGCCTTTCACTAAAAAAAAAAAAAAAAATTCAAAGTACAAATTTCTTTCTAATCATCATCAGCACACAAATTTTAAACGCAAACCTAAAACCATTTAGTACTGCATCAAATTCGTGCGTATAGTTTATTTCTAAAAATCTGCGTGCTTATCCGAACGTAGTTTCTGTGGGAATAGATAATTAGGACATGTAATGTTGTGTGCAGGGGCGGACCCAGGATTTTTATTAGGGAGGGGCAAAAAAATATCGAATCAGATTTAAATAGCTTATCGGATTTAAACTCATTAACTAATTGATTACTCAATAAAAAAATAATATTTTGACTTATTTTTTCAACACCTTGACTTATAATTTCTGATTCTATAACTTATAATTAATATTACCAATCATAATTCAAAAAAATTATTTTGATTTTAACACTGAATTTAACCCGAATTACAACTCAAACACTCAAAGGGGGGCAAAAAAAACTTCAGGAAGGGGCAGAGTCGACCGGTACCAATAAATCACCACTAAAACTCAAAATTCAGGGAGGGGCGGCTGACCCCTGTGCTACAGTAGATCCGCCCCAGGTTGTGTGCCTTTAAAAATTAATTAATATTGATTTTCAATAGTTGGATCTCCTTGAATACTGCGGTCAACCGTGATGTGCGCTCCTAGGAAAACAATGGTTGAAATTTCTTAGTCATAAACTAACAAAAATATAGTGATCTCTCAGTCTTATCTTCTAGCTTTGTTCTAACTTGGGTGTAATATCTCCTGTGGCCTGGCCTTCTACTGCATGTATATATATGGCTACTGGCGGATTCACTTTGAAAGAATGAGGCCAATTTATTGCTATTTATTTTCAAAATTGTTGTACTTTTACGCAATTTTCTATATAATTTACGAGTAAAATATAATTAGTGTTAATTGTAAAATTAATTCTCACATGTAGCAGCATAAAATTTTTATAAAGTTGACTCTCATCTAATTAAATTTGACTCTATATATATATAACTTGAAAAAATAGTTTCGGTCGGACATTGTCCATCGGTCTTTCAATGAAACAAGATGTATATACATTGAAAATAATTCTGATGTTATTCTTGAATAAGAGGAACCAGTTATTATGATTTCAACTATTCATATTTTTCTATGCGAGGATTTTAATAGAAATTTCTTTTCACGGGCGAATATCAACCAATATCAACGATTGGAACCTGAATAATAGTTCCTGTTTATTCCTCAAGAATAACAGCAGATTTATTTCCATATATGTTACCCATAAATTTGCAATATATCTGAAAATATAATTAATAACGTAACACAGACATTCCACTGCACTATTAATAATTTCACTAGAGAAAATTTGTAATTATGATGGCATATATATAGAAGGATTGTTTTTCTTCTATTTAAAGACATTTAATTATTAAAACAGTTAGTGTGTGGTTAATTTTAGAGGCCAATATAACATGGGTATTTAACCATCAACTCAACATTGGGCATTGGCCAGAATTTACACTTGAATTTATATATATAAAAAAAAAAGAAAAAAAAAAAAAAGAATATGACCCATGTAACTTAAATTACCTCATTTTAAGTGATTCAAAAGATCTAGCACTCTAGCACCGTATTAAAGTACCCCACGTTGCCTGTAGCACTATATATAAAACAACCACCTTACGAACTTCTTCATAAGTCATAACTTCCCTCACTGAGTCGCAACAAGCAAAGATGACCCATCCACATCCTCTTCCTCTCTCTCTAATCCTCTTTAGCATCACAATCTTGACATCCCTCCTCCCTCTCACTCTAGGGCAACAACCAGTAGTCAATGCCCTTGTAGCCCCTATCACAAAGGATTCATGCACCTCTCTCTACACCATTGCTCTCAACTCCACCAAACAGTACCTCATCGACCTCACCGGCCGGTTCGTTTGGGGTCCATGCCCCACAAACTACGGTCTTGTCCAGTGCACCGCCCCGATTTGCACTGAAGCCCGCTATAGTGATTGCCCGATAATAAATGGCTATAGACCTCCTGGTTTTTGCAGATGCGAGAAGTCCATGAGACACCCTATCACCGGAGCCTGCTTTTCAGGTAATGAAACGCTAATTCCTATCTACATTGCTTCTACCGATGGTAGAAATCCTACATCCTTGGAGCCGGCCGACTATGTCAACATTTGTGCACCGGATAGTTCCCTAGATGGACTCCCTCACGGTGCAGTTGGTATAGCCGGGTTTGGTACAAACTCTGTATCCCTACCTGCACGGCTTGCATGGGATATATCCCTTCCATGGTTAGTTGGAAAACCTGCCCGGAATCCATCCTTTTATAACCGATTTGCATTGTGTCTTCCAAGTACTACAAATGCACCCGGTGTGGCTTTTTTCGGTGCCAACCCCTACTACTTCCTCCCGTCATATCGTCCGGACATTAGCAATTCTCTAACCTACACCAGTTTGCTTCAGAGTCCTAATTATTCCGATGTTGCTTACTACCTCAATGTAAAAGGGTTAGCCGTCAATGGCTTGTCAGTGTCGTTTCCCACTTACGAACTTCAATTTGATTCTTCCGGTCGGGGAGGTGTCAAGCTAAGCACAACGATTCCCTACACAACCATGAGAACAAGTATCTACAAGCCATTTATTGAGGCTTACAAGACTGCCACTAACGGGATCCCGCACAAGCCGTCGGTGAAACCATTCGAATTGTGCTTTGATACGCGTGATTTAGGATCAACTAGGGTTGGGTATGGTGTACCACCTATAGATATTATGTTGAATGATGGAAAGAATTGGACAATATTTGGTGCAAACTCGCTCAAGGATGTTAAGACCAACACTGCATGCTTGGCATTTGTCGATGGTGGTGAGAACGAGATATCGGCAATTACGCTCGGAGGTTTCCAAATGGAGGATAGCTTCTTGCTCTTTGATGTTGCCAATTCAACTCTAGGGTTTATTCCTACTCTAAGGGGTCTTCAGACTACTTGTTCAAATTTCAACTTCACATCTACGGTTTAGTAATTAATGCAAGCTTGTTAACTAATCAAGTATGCCATATCAGTATATGGATAATGTTAATCAAATATAATATGTTCAATAAGATGCGCTTGCAAGCATTAATTATATGCATGTGGAAGATGTATTCTAGATTTTAGCGTCTAATAAATGATTAATTAGCTCTTTTGTGGTTACTTTGTTATCATTTCATTGCATGATCCAGTTTTTGCGCGTCAATATATTATAGTTTATGATCACTCGATCAAAATTAAACTAACTAATTGAATAAAGGTCAAACTAGCTATAAATTTGTAAATGATGATCAAATCACTTGTGTATATGAAAGATGCTTAGATTAAACAATGCTTCAACTTTAAAGCGTATCTTTGACTAAACAATGATGATCAGATCTATGGGTACAGTTAATTATGCTTGGTCTCTGTTTCAGTTTTCTACTTGCGCTAGGATATAATAAATGAGATATGTAACACACTCACGCACACACACCCAGAGTGAGTTTACAATAATTGAATATTAATTAACACAATATTAAATTTCAAAAGCTCTCTTTCAATTAAGACACAATTAACACGTCTCAACAACTGTATAGTAAAACTTGAATGTTTTACTATATCTGCACACAAAACTTACTATATCGTACATGAATATTTCTCCTCTTTTTTTTGTTTTTTTTGTGGTAGCCGGGACAGTAACCTCACAATAATTGAACAGTAAATACTCATGCTATATCAATCACATGGTACGTCACTAGGAAAACCTTTTAATTAAGCTATAAGCTGTACCGAGGCAAGAAGTTGGTTTATGAATTGTTCAATTATTGTGAGGTTGAAACAAGGGGATTCATATTGGTTTAATTAATTATTGACCATGTATTTTTCCATTGAGGGGTGAGTGTTTATCTTTCTTTATAATTAAATATTGTAAAATTTAATTCATTTTTGTATTGTTTAATTAAAATTGTCGATTGGTACGTATATAATTCACAGCTGACCTTCAAAAAAACACAAAAAACTTAATCTGAGATGTCTAGCAATTATCATCCTGAGAAATCTAGCTAGCTATAGAGGTGGGCTACGGTGAGTTGCGAAGTAAAACGCGTTTCTACTTCACGCCGTATTTTTATTTTGAAAGTCCAAACGACTGATCCGAATCATTAGATGTTTAATCCATATTGAAATGTGCTTGGAGACCAAATTTTACATTTTTTGGAATTTTTTTACTATTTATTTTGCATTTTTTAAAATTGCTGTTTTGCTGTGAATAGTAAAAAAACAGTAAAATTTTCTGGACCATCAGATCAGCGACTTTCAAAATTGCTTAATAAATAGTAAAAAAATTCAAAAAAATGTAAAATTTGGTCTCCAAGCACATTTCAATATGGAGAACAAGATGAACGGTTCGGATCGACATTTTGAACTTATAAATCGCAAAATATGAACATGAAGTAAAATAGTCGCTTTACTTCGCAACTCACCGTAGCCCATCTCCTAGCTATATATATATATATGAGTAAAACTAGGGTGCTCTTAAGCTCACCAAAATTTTGGTGAGCTTAACTCTAAAACTCATCAAATTGATTTCAAATGACGAATCCGAACCGTTGAAACCCGCCTACCTTACGTGTGATGCATCTACATGTGAAATTTTTAAACATTCGAATTAATTTACTATAAAGTCAAACGGTCAAAAACGTTCAAAAAATGAATGCACTAAAATTAATTTATTAACCTTCTAATTTTGACCGCTTGACTTTATACTAAATTAATTCGAATATTTAAAAATTTCACATGTAGATGCATCACACGTAAGGTAGGCGGGTTTCAACGGTTCGGATTCGTCATTTGAAATCGATTTGATAAGTTTTAGAGTTAAGCTCACCAAAACTTTGGTGAACTTAAGAGCACCCTAGTTCTACTCTATATATATATAGAGAGAGAGAGAGAGAGAGAGAGAGAGAGAGAGAGGAGGGGGGTTGGCTAATATCAAATTGATTGTTACTAAGGTCCCGTGCAACTATATATGTCGTTTTCGAATTTTCAAAGTCCAAAAAGTCGATCCAAACCGTTAGATATGATTTTTATATTTAAATGTGCTTGGACATCAAATTTTAGATTTTTCTGAATTTTTTTACTATTTATTAAGCCACTTTGAAAACTGCTGATCCAACGGTGGCTTAACAAGAAGTCACCGTTGGATCAGCAGTTTTCAAAGTGGCTTAATAAATAGTAAAAAAATTTAGAAAAATATAAAATTTGGTCTTCAAGTATATTTTAATATAAATATCACATCTAACGGTTTGGATCGACTTTTAAACTTTGAAAATTGAAAAAACAACTTAGTTGTACGGGACCTCAGGAACAATCAACTTGATATTAATTAGCCAATCTTAATAAATAGTAAAAAAATTTCAAAAAATGTAAAATTTGGTCTCCAAGCATATTTTATTGTGGAGATTACATCTAACGGTTTTGGATCGACGATTTAAACTTTAAAAATGTAAAAAATAGTTGTTGTAACTTGTTGTAACTCAAAAATTGTTGTAACTAGATCCCTCCTTGTATATATATAGATCGATATATATAGTTGTACCATGCATGTTAGAGGATGATCAATTAATTAATTAATAGTGACTCATTGTCAAGATATTTCTGGATGTTTTCGTGAGCAGCAGTCATGTGATGAGTTGCGTACCACTCAAACATGCACCCACTCGATCGTTGCACTTTTTATAAGGTTGGAGATAAGGAGAAGATGGTGGTGGGAAAGAGATGTCTCATAAGTGGATTAAAATATTTAATTCTTTTAACTTCTTACTTCTGAATTTTTTTTATTTTATTCAGAAAAAAAAATTATAGTAAGATTAACTATAGGTAGTATATTATTAACATGACTGTGTGTCTATATGTTAGAGCATAAATTTGGATCTAAATTAATGGGTGTAAATTCTAAATCAAAACTTTTAACATCAAATTTCGTAATTAATTGAGTCTGACTATTGTCAAATTTCAGACAAATTAACAATTTAATTAATTAAAAAATTGTGGAAATGCGCAGGCCGCAGGTTAATAACCAATAACTAGCAAATTAACAATTTAATATGAGCACGCTTTGTTTTATCCTTCAAACATCTAAGTTTGATAAAATCACTGCAATATAATGATTACTGAAGCAAAATATGTAACGGCACGGATCAGTGCAGCTGCCACGTTGCATACATACCCAGGCCAGAAGCAAGCAGCAAGTCAGCGATAACAGGCGACGAGGCTACTAAATTTTTCTGCGGCTTTTATCCATACAAAATTTATGTAACAATTAACCTGCAGTGATGTTTTCAACCCGCTACAGAATGATCCTTGCATTAATAGTCACAGAAACCAGGAAGCCAACATCTTCATTGTTACACCAAAAGCAAAAGGAGAAGGTTCTTGGCTTCTTGGGAAGACAGTGATAAGAAATCCGAATTATACTCGTTTAATTTTTTTTTGGGGTGATGTTGAACTGAACGTTGAATTATTTGGTTGACTGGACTTTGACCGAATTAAACCTGAATAATTCTCGAATTTTACGAACTTTTTCTGAATTTTACGAATTATTCATGAATTTTTTCCGAATTTTTTCAAGAACAATTATTTTTTTTGGTTTTTTTTTTGCTTCCTCGTAGAACTGAGATTTATGATTCGGATAATTCCGAATCATTCCCGAATTATACCCGAATTATTCCCGAATCACGAATTTTTGATCTCGCTGAACCGAATCCGAATAATTCATTTGCCACTATGCTTGAGAAGCGAACGATTCGGGACATCGCATTGTTTGATTTGTTTTGAATTGGCTTCCAAAAGTATCCTAAATTTTGCGTTTGGATCAAGACCGTCTAATTTGTTCTGTCACGAATATTAAGGGGGCCTCGTGTATTCCATTTGGATTGTCCGGTTCAGATCCAAACTCAAAATCTGTGTTACTTTAGGGCTTCCGGATCTGCGATCTCGCTACACCAGCTGTAAGTAATGTCTGCATAAGAATGAAGTATAATACATTTATAACAAAATTAGCCTTGTAAAGACTGCAATTTACTTTTTAATAATGTCAAAACTAATTGTACACGGTACGGATCAATTTGCACACCACCTTTTTTTTATTGATGCATATATGCTAGTTTGAAATGTTTTCTGCAGATTGGTCCTTACAATCAGAGGCTGAATCAGATTTTCAGATTATGAGTGTCAAGTATATAAAAATTTCTAATACGAATGAGAGTTTTTTTTTTTGAAAAATAGTGGTATTTTACCACCGATTTCATTAAAATCAAGAATCATAGCATATTTGACCTAGTATCTAAAATTGGTACCAAAATCAAATATGTCAAGTCTGTACAGCTGTTCAAAACATAAGCAAACGAATGAGAGTTAATTTCACACTATCTATAATATTTTAGTTTAAACTATATTAAAATAAAATAGAGTATAAATACAAAAAAAAATTTGAAAATGAATGGAGTCAATTGACCCATTCATTACATATGGATTTGCCTCCGCTTACAATTAACTTTTCTTAAAGAAAAATTGTGATGATTAGTTAGCTTGAAATGTTTTTGTAATGTTTTGTGCAGATTGGTCCTTACTAATGATTTCTATTCATCATAAAGAACAAATTTAATTAATTACAAGTACTACAGGGAACTTTTCCTAAAATCACTACAGGGAAAAAAAGATTCGCTTGCAAATAGAGAATTCCTTTTATTTCAATTAAAGTGGGGAAACCCATGATTAGCACATATAAAATTAAAATAGGTAAAACATTAATTAGGCCAAGATGTCAGTATGTAGAAATGTAGAATAACATTTTTAAAAAACAAGATATTTAAATTTTAACAACCATTCTAAAAGATTAAACAAGAGGATATTAATTAATTAGTTACTCAACGTGTATAGAGCACCAAAGACTGTTGGAATTTATAATAATAATTTATAAAAGTGAACATACCCACCGATTTCATTTGGATTTATTTTAGGATATTAAAAACCTAGAGACTACTTAAAATACTAATTAATCCTAAAGCAGGATCAGAAATCGAACTTCTTTTATTTTGTCAAAGATGCTTAAGAAATTCTGATCCCCTCTCTCTACAAAAAGATGATATAAAATATCAATTTCAAAGAAAACAATGCTGGCTTTACTTCAAGATATGCATGCCAGGTTGCAGATACGTAAATGGAAAATATCTTTCTCTATAGTATCTTCAGATCATGCAAGGATAGCATCATACTTTAGACCATCTTAGTTTCTCTATATATAAGACCAAGTATTATCACCTCATATATATCAAAATACAGAGGAAACCAAAATGGCACAACTAAAAACCCTTGATCTCATTGCCATCATCCTATCCATCTCTCTCTTGACATCCCTCCCTCTAACTCAAGGTCAACAACCGAAGGTCAATGCACTCGTCGCACCAATCACAAAGGATTCATTCACCTCGCTTTACACCGTCGCTCTCAACTCCACCAAGCAGTACCTCATCGACCTAGCGGGACCTGTTGTCTGGTCACCATGCCCTGAAAACTATGGTTCAGTCGAAAGCGCGGCTTCAATTTGCAACGAAACAAATTCCTTTCGCTATCCCAATTGCAAATCTACAATAAATGGTTTACAATCTAGTGGTTTTTACAAATGTGTTTCATCCACGAAAAACCCCGTCACCGGAGAGTGCTTCTCAGGTAATGTAACCCTAATTGGGACCTACCTTGCTTCCACTGATGGTAAAAACCCTAGAGCTTCGGTAAATGCGGACTATGTCAACATATGTGCACCAGAGAGTGCTCTAAGTGGCCTCCCTCCCGGGGCAGTTGGTGGAGCCGGATTCGGCAGGACAAGCCTTGTATCTCTACCTGCGCGGCTTGCCTGGGACCTATCGTTTCACAATGAATTTGTGTTGTGCCTCCCGGGTACAACGAATGCACCTGGTGTAGCCTTTTTCGGGGCCAAACCCTACTTTCTCCTCCCTCCAAATGGTCAAGATATAAGCAATTTACTTCATTATACTACATTGCTTAAAAGGCCTAATAATTACGATGCCGCTTATTACCTTAATGTGAACGGGTTAGCTATTAATCTCCAAGCAGTGTCTTTTCCTGGCAAAAATGAATTTAATTTCGATTCATACGGTAATGGAGGCGTCAAGCTTAGCACAACAATTCCGTACACCGTCATGAGAAGTGACATCTACAAGCGATTTCTTCACGAATACAAGGAGGCCACAAAGGGGATTCCGAAAATGCCGGCAGTAGCGCCATTCGAACTGTGCTATAATTCAAGTACTCTCAGTTCAACTAGGCTTGGGTATGGTGTGCCTTCTATAGACATTATGTTGAATGATGGTAAGAATTGGACTATATTCGGTGCAAACTCGATCAAGGTTGTAGAGACCAACACGGCATGCTTTGCATTTGTCGATGGAGGTAAGAATGAGGCGACGGCGATTACACTTGGCGGCTTCCAAATGGAGGATAGCTTCTTGCATTTTGATGTTCCCAATTCAGTTCTGGGGTTTCTTCCCACATTATTGGGTATCCGGACCACTTGTTCTAATTTCAACTTTACATCTGGAGGGAACTAAATTATTTAAACAGCAAATCAGTGAACAGATATATATATATATTGGTAATCAAATAAAATAATTAATGTGTATGTTCTATAATTACTGTTGGCCAATGTGTGTTATGATCAATTATTATTCTTGCAATTAATGTGTTAGTAATATAATTAGCCGTCTGTTATTATCAATTATTTTTCTTGCAATGATTTTATTACTGATGAATTGATGCTGTGGACTTCACGCACAATTGTTTCCAATTAATTGAGATATCAAACTTCACATTTTCCAGATTTATTTATAATTCAAATATATATCTGCCCAAAATCAATGATACTGATAAACAATTTGGTAGGTACAGGATGGGGTGAGCTGTACGAAATTCTTTTATCCAATCCGTGTCGTATTCCATAAGATGTATAGGGGTGTCAATGGTACCCCTTTATTTGGTAGATACCAAAGAGAAACCTTGGCCATTATGTTTAGGGGTGTCAATGGTACCCTTTTATTCTTTTATCCGATCCGTGTAGTATTCCATAAGATGTATATGATAATGTTTTTTTTTTTTGTCATTAGCTTATTGGGTACGGATACGGGCAAAGTTTATTTTGTTAACGGGTACGGGTATGAAAATGATTTCATCGGATTCATATCACACCCGTTAGCACCTCTATATAATTATGCTTAATTTGCCCATTATACTTGCCAATTGGACTTAAAATAGAATGGGCTATTGGAAACCTTGGCTAAATAGAATACCACAAAATCAGGGGTCAAACAATAAAGTAGCAGCTCACAGAAATATATGTCAACTGTAGTTAGTTATAGGTGATAAATACATACAGATTTAAAACTTTACTTGGATTTGATTGTATTTTAGGTGTTCACTTACCGATAGTTATATTTTACCTTTTTGGAGGGGTAAATTGTAAGTTGTTTTTTCCCGGACAGCTTTTTGCTCAATGTGGCTATTTGCTCAAATTAATTTTATTTGGCAAAATGAAATATACTTTGAAATAATTTGTAAAATCTACTTTGAAATTCATGAATTGCATTTCTTGCAAACTGGAAAATTTTATATGTTGCATTCAAATGCAATTCATGAATTTCAGAGTAGGGTGCTCTGGACAAGTGAAATTTCCAGAGTAGGGTGCTATGGCATTTTATTGTAATGTGTGACATTTACGAAATTATTTACATTGGGTTCCAAATATTTGCTTGATGTATGTGAATTTTGTAGGACTTGCTTATGTGTATCCATTTCATGTGTTGTTACATGTTACAACTTAATGTGTTTTTGCTGGATATATACTTGTAATATAAATAGAAAGACAACAAATAGGCTTGTTACTTTTCTGGTTTGAATGAGAAAGGGGAGGTAGTACAATTGGCTAGAAAAATATTCTAGAGTTGTTATACCCAAAGGTCGAGAGTTTGATTCTTCCTCACGAACCTTGGTAGCTACTACCAACTTTTCAAAAAAAAAAAATACTTTTCTGGTTTGAATATCTTTTTTCGAACAGTCCATCATGATAAATCTAGATCAAGCCCAAAAGAAACAAATTAATTCGGCCGAAGTTTCTTTATCGTTGATGCATTGGTCTCCTTATTTACTGAGAATCCGTATCACTCCAGATACTTGAGGTGCAAGTGGTAAATTTGGACCGTTCATTTCACTTGGCACGAATCTCAAAGACGACCCCTACAGTCTCAACAAGTAGCTTTCGAGTATATAGATATACCCTCATTCTGAACTTAAAGGTTGCTTAATATAAGGCAATGATGTCAAGAATGATCATTAATTGTGAATGTTAAATTAATGTTTATAGAATTTTAGTGTGTGTTTTATTAGTTTTTGTTGTTGCTTGCAGCTGTTTGTGCTAAACTTTACAAATATGTAGTTTTATAGAAAAGAATTCTTAATTTTATGTTCCTTATGTTCTATTTTCAATTTTAGTGTGATTTTTTTTATTATAATTTGATCTGTCATTGTGCCCTTTTGATCTCAGATGTATTGTGATATATCACTTACAATGTTGGGTAGTAGATGATGAAATTTGGCATATTTGTATACAAATTTTAGTGGTTTAGGGTTGTCTCATAACGATTTTAAGCAATTCTAAAAATGTAGCAAAAAATTTCCAAAAAAATATAAATTTTAGTCTCCAAGCATATTTTAATATTCTTTTAATATGAAGAATATGTTGAACTTTCAAATCAAATATTTGAATTTGAAAATAAAGATATAAGCAAGAAGTAAAATGAGCATTTTACTTCCCAAAGGATAATAGCTCAACTCATATTTTTATTTTATATGTACCAAATTAAAATATAGCTTATGGTACAGCAATAAATCTTTGGAAACAAATCTGTTGTTATTCCAATGGAATAACAGGAACCTGTTATTTCGATCCAAATAGTTAATTTTTATTGAGATTTGCACATAAGAAAGTCTTCATTCAGATTCATGCAAGGAAAATTTTGAACGGTCGGGATTGGGTTCCTGTTATTCCATTTGAATAACGGCACATTTATTTCCTAATCTTTACGTGTTGATACTTGACATAGAAATCGAAATATAAGAACCGATTTTAGTTAAAGCTAAACAAATTAACAAAGAGTGCTTGCACACTTTCTCGTTTACATGTCTAGTTTCGAACGGCCCATTATGATAAATCTAGATCAAGCCCACAAAACCAAATTCAGCCCAAATTTCTTCATAGTTATTGCGTTGTTTTCCTTTAAAGAACCCCAGTGAAAAAGTCCTCTCCATTATTGTAAAAGACTTCTTTTATTTTACGATTTGAGATTAACTTTCAGCTGCTTTGGGATTTGAACTAGCACAGGACAGGAGACAGTATCATATGGCTTTGAGATTCGTGCCAAGTTAAAAAGAACGGTTTAGATCCAATAATTGTAAAAGATTCCCTATAACGGTACCGGAGAGGATCAGAATTCGTGAAACTGAATTCAAAACCTCGGGGGTCACAGAATATTTTTGTTTATATCTGGACTGTCCGATCATAATCCAGGCCTATCCAATCAGAATTCTGATCGGACGATCCGGAGCTAAACATAATATATAAATATTAATTCATTAGGTGATATGAAGTCAATGAAACTTCGACTACATATATAGGTACAGATACGCGCCCGACACATATCCGATACGCATATACGATACAATTGGTGTTGAACTTAATATCCGGAATTGATATTAATTGTGACACAATAATGTAGACTGATAGAATTTGTAATTATAAGATGGTAAAATATTTTCATTAATTTTAAAGAACATTGTTTATTTGTAATTAAAAGTTGAAACCGCCGTTACCTATTTATACACAATGTTTATGAAGTATAAATCTCTAATTATAATATTATAATTATGTTGGTTACTCAAATGTTGAGAGTTTAATTTCTCCTCTTTACTTTCCAAAATAAAGAACTCTCTAATTATATAAACAATGGTTCAAATGCCTCCATTATTTGTGTCTCTATTTTGCCTCCATTTTTCAAAATGTTAATAGCTCAAAATTTAAAACATAAATGTCAAAATAAAATTGTTATATATGATCTATTTTTTTTTTTTTAATATGCTCATAAAAAAGTATTACATTTCAATTTTATTTTTATGCGAATCAACATCTAGAAATTATCTATATTAGTACAGTTTTAAAAGCTCTTGATAACAATCAAAACAAAGTTTAAATTTCATATTTTTTTACACATAAATAAATAAAAAATATAAATCATATCCAACGGTTTTATTTTAACTTTTAACTTTTAATTTTTAAATTATAAAAAAAATTATAAATAAAAGCATGAAGAACATACAAAAATTGAAACATTTGAACCCTCATCGACAATAGCTACAGGATGATTAAATGAATGTATCAAAGCAATTGCGACATTATTATCCCTTTCAAGTTGATGACTTGTCAATTGTGGATAGGACTGCTAATGATTAAGGTTCGGCTCAATGAGAGAAGCAAAATGATTCGGCTTTAACTCGGCTCACTTTTAATAGAAAAAAACTCAGTTCGGCTCGGCTCATGAGCTCATGAGGTCGTGAGCCAGCTCATATTACATGTTGAAAAAATGATCATTTAACTATTTTAAAGAAATGATCGAAGTGGAATAGAGATATTCTTGTAACTTTAAATTACATGTTGAAAAACTTTAATTATTTTTTAAAGAAATGATTATTTCTTTAAAATAATTTCAAAATGCCAGTTTATATTACATGTTGAAATGTTGAAATTTGAAAAAGGAAACTTTTGAAATATGAAAAAATTTGAAATTTCAAAACAATTGAAATTTGGAAAAATTTGAAAAAAGTTAAAATTCCAAATTTCAAATTTTTTCAGATTTTTTCAGATTTCAAATTTTTTTAGATTTCAAATTTTTTCAGATTTCTAATTTTTCAGATTTCAAAATTTTTCGGATTTCAAATTTTTTTCAGAGTTCAAATTTTTTCAGATTTCAAATTTTTCAGATTTCAAATTTTTTTCGGATTTCAAAATTTTCAGATTTCAAAATTTTTCAGACTTCAATTTTTTTGCAGATTTCAAATTTTTCAGATTTCAAAATTTTCCAGATTTCAAATTTTTCAGATTTCAAATTTTTTTCAGATTTCAAATTTTTTTCAGATTTCAAATTTTTCAGATTTCAAAAGTTTTCAGATTTCAAATTTTTCAGATGTCAAAATTTTTCATATTTTAAATTTTTTTCAGATTTCAAATTTTTTCTTTTTCAAATTTCAAAGTTTTCAATATCTAATATGAGCCGGCATTTTGAAATTATTTTAAAAAAATGATATTTTTTTCAAATTTCTTTAAATAATTTCTTTAAAAAATAATGAAAGTTTTTCAACATGTAATTTAAAGTCACAATAATATCTCTATCTCATTTCAATCATTTTTTTAAAATAATTAAATGATTATTTTTTTAACATGTAATATGAGCCGACTCGCGAGCCAAGGGTTTACATGAGTCGAGCCGAGCTTTTTTCTTTCAAAAGTGAGCCGAATCGAGTTAGGACATTTTTTAGTTTCGAGTCCGATTCGTTATGAAATATTGAGGCACTCAACTCATTGATTTGCGAGCCGGCTCGACTCATTAGGAGCCCTACTTGTGGACCCCACCAACAAGTGAACAGATAAAAGCAGATTCGTTCAATAGTGAAATATCAAATATCCTCGTCGGCATCTTGTGCCTTGCCATTTGTGACACAGATGGTAACAAAATTTTCTACTGAATCGTGAGCTGGTCAAAGGTCACGGTCAGAGAATACTTGGTGGGCCTCGCTAGCTGATCCTTGGTGGGAAATAAATCTGCTGTGATTCCAAAGGATTTCAGGTCCTTGCGATTTCAATCTCAACCGTTCATATGTTTTGAGTTTCGTACATAAAAACTAACTACATTTAAGATTCCTACATTTTGAAATAAATAAATGGTTGAAATTGGAATCGCAGGACTCTGCGATCCTTTGGAATCTCAGCACATTTGCTTCCATCCTTGGTGGGCTCTTGAATCTTCATGCTACAGCAGCTACACTTGGCATAATTCCACTGTATTATCTATAGTGAGATGATCTGGACCGTTCTTTTAACTTTGCACGAATCTCAAAGCAAAAATAACGTACAGTAGTACGGAGGATATGCGTCCCACTTGAAAATTAGTAAAACGGAGACAGTTGAAAGAACTTTATCCATAGTTGTTTTTATGATGATGGGTAAAAACGTCCTTATTTTTTTTCTTCTATTTTTTTTTTATTTTAATAATTTAAAATTTAAAACTCAAGTATTAAAATAAAATCATGACATTTATTTATATTAAGAGCTCATAAAAATATATGATATGGATAAATTATAAATGTTGTTTTTTCAACTTATTGATTCATATAAAAATAAAATCGAAAAGTAATAATTGTTTATTGTACATAGAGAAAATAATGTAGATCAAATATAGGTTTTATTTTAATATTTGAGTGTTAAAATTTAAGTTAATAATGTTTAAAAATTAGAGGTACGATGTAGGCGCACAAAATACGAAACTATTTTTTACAGTCATATTGATAAGTTTGATTATTTTGACAGTGATTTCATTATCATAATTGCATTGGATGTCGTCATCTCCACCGTCCAATTAATAAATAGATAGATACTTGTAACTTGTAAGATAATAATTCAGTTGACTTATGAAATTAAGAATGTGAAATCATGTCTCTCTCATTTTTTTCCCTTTTCATTTTCTATAATAGCAGTTAATTAATTGGACCAGGTATACCTTTCTCAGTTTCTCTTCACCTGCTATATCACACATGATACTGATACATCTTAATTAGTTCATATCCTGTTTTGCCTTTTTTTTTAAACAGGATATGCCTTTTGACATATGCTGTAGCTTTAATTGTCTCAGTGGATTTCTTTGTCAATGTGTCTACCAGTAACCAGTCTAGATCTAATATTGACACATAAACAGAGAAGACTAAGAAAGGACTATTTTGGAATAATGGAGCTGTAAAGCCCTTTTTTTTTATCTGTGGCATTTAAAAAGAAAAAGTTAAATTAAAATTGTGGCAACAAATTAGAAAAAATTTCACTTTGTGTCGGCGTTGTTAGAAGATGTCATTATCAATTTATGATAATATGTACATGATGTGTAATATATTTATTTATTTGTTATTTTTAAAATTAAAGTATACAAGTTATTAACTTATTTGATAATTATTCATTATTTTTTTATTTATATGCTATCTGAACGGTTAACATGTAAGAGAGTACGGTATGAATAAGATCAAAATTAATGAATTCATATGTAGGGGTGGTAATGAGCTGGCTCGATCTGAGCTAGATCCTAATTCAGTTTGTTAATTCTGAATCGAGCTACAGCCAAGCGAGCTGGATCTAGAATATTTGAGCTAAAATATCAGTTTGAACTCGTGACAAGCTAGCCCGAGCTAGCTCGCGAGCTGACAAGGTGGCTCACTGTGGCTAATTGGATATTGTTTTAAGAAGAAAATGAATTCTACAAACTTTTTAGATCGAGTTAAACCGAGCTGGACAGAGTTAGACAGTATAAAATGCACACAAATTCATACAAATTTACAAATTAATGCATAACCGAGCTAGCTTGCGAGTTGACGAGCAAGCTAGGTCCCAACTTGAACTCGTTAATTCTAGACCAAGCTAGTGACGAGCTGACTCGTTAACAGCTCGTTAACAGCTCGGTCTAATAACGAGCGAGCTGTTAGCGACTGAGTCGAGTACGAGTACGACACCCCTATTCATATCCACTCCAGTACCGAATAAGGGAATCTTTTAGAATTATTGAATCCGGACCGTCCTTTCAACTTTGCTTGAATCTCAAAGCACCAAATAATACCGGCCCCCTACACTATCTCAGAATAGGCAACAGATTGAGTTAATCTGGACCGTAAAGTGTAGATCTGAAACCCCCACCGTCGAATATCTGAGAGAATACTTGTCCAATAAATATAGAATATAAATAAGATTAATTTTATACGGATATGGGTATAAAAATACTTTCACCACCATATCTATTAACACTCCTAATATAATTTTTTTTTATTTGAATTTGTTTCTAACATTTTCGGCTGTATGTAAGCTAATTGTCAAATTACTTTTTTCCGTAATGATATACTTTCAATTAGTATTTGAGAATTGAACTTACAAAATTAAAAGAATACAAAGTCCGATCTCAATTATCCGATCGCACTTTCAAAGTTTATCTGTAATTTTACGGACTATATGTTCATTTTAAATTTGCATTGATAATCAAATTTGATTTTAATTTTTAAATACTAATTATGATTTTATTTTATTTCAAACAATACAATTTCAGTCCGGCTAGGAACTATGAAATCATTAGAAACTGAAATGTCATTTTAGTTCAAAAAAAAAAAAGTAATCATGTTGATTTTATAAAAAAATACTATTTTTAATTATGATTTATAAAAAAAAATTCTTCCTTCAAGTCCACATCCTCTTTTTTGTCATCTTCACCGTACAATTACTGAATAGATAGAGATATTTAGTTTTGAAAATTATAACAAAGGACAGTGGTTGTGTTAATGTTATTAAAAATATATGAAAGAAAGAATGTGAAGTCATGTCTTTCTCATTTTTGTTCACTTTTCTTTTTCAAAATAGCAATTAATTGTACCTGCTGTTACCTTTCCTCGTCACCTGCTATCGTGACATGGTAAGTGATACATACATCTTAATTGATATCTTGTTTCGCCTTCTTTTTTCTCTTTTCTTACAGGATATGCTTTTGACCTTGTGTTATAGCTTTAATTGCATCGGTAGATTTGCTGTGGATGCGTCTATAGGTCTACATTGTCATATGTTTGGATGTAGCGAGAATAGCGAGAACAGCGAGAATAGTGCTGTTTCAATCTATCCAAATATACTTAGGAATAACGAGAATAACGTTGTTCTCGCTATTCCTACAAAAAGTTGGAATAGCAAACATACTCTCTCAAATGTTCAATTGTTATTCTTGCTATTCTAAATGTTCAATTCAAACAACATTCCGAATAGCGCTATTCTTAAATAGTAGCTATTCTAGCTATTCTTAACCTACTATTCTCAACAGTAGCTATTCTAGCCGGTGTTGAGATTTACAAGATAGTTGAAATTTATACATATATAAGTTTGTTTGCACGGAATTTGATGTATACCAGGCAATTTAAAATCAACCATCAAATCTAATTTCAGTTTGATACCTGTTGAAAACCCTATTCTCCCTTACATATTGGAGAGTGGAGCAGTCTGATGGGCAATTGATCAAATTCGATCTAATGTCCGATTTGAACAGTCCAATTCTTATTAAGATCGTGTGCACTTGATCTGCATGAATTTAAAAAAATATTTGCACAAATTTTAACATAAATCGAACAGTTCTAACCTAACATCAAACCGAATATGATCTGATACCCACCTCTGATTCTCTAATCTTAACACACACATAAATGGAGAAGTCCAACAAAATATATAAAGAATGACGGAATAGTATTCTCTGCGGAGTTGTTCCGTGCGGAGCTTTTAATCTGGTCCGTTCGTTTCGGATCGGACGAAACATATCAGACCTTGCCCGAATTGAAAAAAAAAATCTCAAAATTTGCGATGCTTTTATTCTGATCCATCTGATCCGAAACAAACAGATCAAATTAAAAGCTCCTCACAGAACGACTCCCAAGATGATACACTTCCAAAGAATGACGGGGATGTAAAGCTCTTTCCATGAATAAAAAAAAAAAAAAAAAAATTCAGATTGGGGCCTACATAACATGTTTCCCTTAAATGTTACACTGAAAATGTTTGGGTGCCCCTGTCTTTTTAATTAGCGCATATGATGGTGCCTCCTACAGTCCTACCACAAAAAAGCTTTAAATATGACTGGACACATTCAATGTGCTATAACCTAATATTGCACCATTTTGATTTGCTAACTCATGCTGGTCAAAAATATTAATTAATGAAAAATTAAAGATGTAATTGAAAATACATTTAATGTGGGACCGTTTGTAATAGATCTTATCTAAGAGGTTGGATGAAGCGTTATTATTATTTTTTTTAGAACAATGCAAAAGCTCAAACATATATAAAAAATGGAGATAAATTTGACAACTATAAGAATTAATAAAAAAATGATTAAAATAAAAGAACTAAAATACAGGTAAATTTTTTTTTTCAAATAGATAGTTTATATAGAGTAGAACTAGGGTGTTCTTAAGTTCACCAAAATTATTGGTAAACTCAAGTCTAAAATCCGTCAACCGGTTATAAATGAGAATCCGAACCGTTGAAACCCGTTTACCTTACGAGTGATGCGTCTACATGTGAAAATTTTAAACATTCGAATTAATTTAGTATAAAGTAAATCGATCAAAATTAGAAGGTTAATAAATTAATTTTAATGCATTCATTTTTTTAAAAAAATTGACCGCTTGACTTTATACTAAATTAATTATAATGTTTAAAATTTTCACATGTAGACGCATCACTCGTAAAGTAGACGGACTTCAACGTTCAGATTCGTCATTTAAAACTGATTTAATGAGTTTTAGACTTGAGTTCATCAAGAAACTTGGTGAACTTAAGAACACTCTAGTTCTACTCGTTTATATATCAAATTAGTGATTTAATAATTGATTGATCAATGATCACTCATAAATATTTGAAAAACTTGTTGTTTCTTATCACCAGTTCACCACTTTGATCAACGACTAAATAATTCTCAAATGAGTGAGTCTATGGTACTATGCATATTACGATTTGGCACCGTGCTACGGCTCTATATTCGAGTTTTCAAATCCTAACGGTCGATCCGAACCGTTCATCTTGTTCTCCATATTAATATGTATTTGGAGACCAAATTTTACCTTTTTTGAAATTTTTTTACTATTTTTTTAGATTTATTGAAAATCACTGTTTTTTGATGGTCCAGAATTTTCAGATCAAGTGATTTTCTAAATATCTAAAAAAATAGTAAAAAAATTTCAAAAAATGTAAAATTTGGTCTTCAAACACATATTAATATGGAGAACAAGATGAACGGTTCAGATCAACCGTTAGGATTTGAAAACTCAAATATAGAGCCGTAGCACGGTAACAACCCGTGATATGCATAGTACCATAGACTCACTCTTCTCAAATTGTGCCAAATTTATCCAAAAGTTATTCAAGATATAACAAAATACATCTTCAAATTTTTTTTATTCTTATAATCATTTTGTCATTTAAAAAAATAGGTCCAAGTAAATGTTGTTTTCCGCAGGATTGTTGAATTTTTCTTTTTTTTGGACATTAATGGAAATTTATGCCCAAATAACACGAGAATAGACTTTACTGAATGGTACATAGAAATATTTTCCAAATAATATGAGAACAGAGACATCAAACATGCCAAACAATGCTTGAGATTATATTTTCATTGGAATGAAATTCTCACGTAATTCATAGTAATTGCAGGAGGAGCAAATGGTAGTGAGAGGAAAAGGGATTAAAGCTCCTCCTATAAATTGAAATTTGTAAATTTGTTTATTAATTTTTGTAATTTTTATATGAATCAATATTTTTCAACTCTTTTTAGAAAATCAAACTCACATTGTACGATATTTTTAAGTCTTCCTAATCTCAATTTTCTAGCAGTCCCCGTCAAACACACGGTAATAAAGCTTCAATCTGCCACGTATTATATATCAAATTTAGTGATTTAAAAATTGATTGATCATCATTAAAAGGTTTTGAAAGAATTGTTGTTGTTTTTTTTATTATCATTACTTTGATCAACGACTAAATAATTCTCAAATTGTGTCAATTTATGCAAAATTTATTCAATATATAACAAAACATATATCTTGAATAATATGAGAACATAAACATATCAAACAGTGTTTGGATATTCTTTTTCATTACAGTGAAATTCCCATGTAATTTTATAAAAAAAGAGAGTAAAGTTGAGGGTCAAGTAGGGGTGCAAATGGATCGGGTATCCGTAGATATATACATAACTTTTTTCATAATATATATTAAATTATATAGTATATATATATACTATTCAGATACAAATAATTAAAATTTAAAACTATATATGTATATATATCTGTACGAATATTCAGATACCGAACATATGTATCTAATTTTCAGATACATATACGGATACGGTCAGATAATATACAATCCGTTCGCACCGACCAAGCCACCCTTTTTAATATTGATAATTTCATAGAAGGCACACAAGACAATCACACCGTAAAAAAGTTTCAATCCGCCACAGAGGATCAGTGCTAGAGGGACGGTGGGGACAGGTATGGTGGTTGTATCTTGGAGTGGGTGGGGCCGTGTGGGACCGGGACGGTGCTGGTGATTCAGTTGATGATGCAACTGCATTTGCTGTAAGTGGAAGCAACGCAATCAAATTATCAGAATCTCTTTTCCTCTTTTGAAAATCCTACTTGTACTGAACACTACAATACAATGTGTAGTGTAGCTTGCTTTTATGCAAGTTTATATAGCCCATGTTTATAATTTGATCAATTGATGTTTATTTTTTCCATTACCTACAATCATTGAACTTTTATGTTGGTCTAAATTAGATCTCTAAAATGAGGTGAGGAGTTTTATTTCAATTTCAGAGATGTATTATAGTTTATTATTTAGAAACAATTCAACAAATTTTTTTATTAAGAAACTGTTTTTAATAGCTATACTGGCCAAACAGTTTGTTCAATTTTTTTTTCTAATCGCCATGCGGTCTATTTAGAAATTCTAAAGTTAATTTTAAGACTGTGAAGGTTTAAAATTTTTAGAAGCTTTAATTTGTAAACAATGGTTGACAGTTTTTAAAAATTCATTCCAATTGATGGGATGGAGATGCTCTCGCATAAAAACAAATTAAAGATTACACATTTATTTATATAGTATATTCAGTAAAAATATATAAAATAGACTTAAGATACAAAAATTATAAATCCATGTCTAATTCTAAATTTTTCTCTCCAAAATATACGTTTATTTCTATACTTTTCTCAGAAAAAAAATGTATGTCATATTAAAAATTATTAAAAATTAAAAAAAATAAGATACAATTAACATTTGTTGGTCTAAATTAGATCCTCACCAGCAGCGGAGCCACATAATTTTTATTAAATATGTTTTTTTTATTATATATTTAAAAATATATAAAAAAATAAGCTACGGAAAACTTAAAAATTTATTCCTTATCCTAATTTTTTTTCCCAAATAATATTTTCGTTTTTTATTTTTTAAAATTATAAAAATACACTTAATATTATATTAATTATAAAATTATATTGTATAGTTGAAGCGACTCCGCTGGGGATCGAACCCAGAATCTCTGGTTCCGTAGACCAGCGCCTTATCCATTGGGCCACGGAGTCCATCTTGTACGTCATTTTTTATTTTACATATTTATCCTATACAATTATTTCCGAAATAAATATTGCGGATAATGTCGTTTAGAGAGATCTTCTGACATCAATAATCTTTAATTTTGACATGAATGATCCGAATAGGAAAAAAAAACCTTTTATTTTGATCAAAATAACAAGAGAAAAAAAAAGCATTCATTGTACTGAGTCCGACTAGTATGATATCGATGTCATATGACATTGACATCAAAATTTATTGGATAAATTTCAAATGAATAATCTAAACTGTTCAAACCGATTTATTGTTTACATATATTTTTTTTCAAATTATTTTAGTATTAAGTCGAGCATTAAAAAAATATCAAAATATAATTGCATTAAAATTAATTTAAAATTTTTACATTTGACCACTTGATTTAATACTAAATAAATTTGAAAAATTATAAAATTTGCATGTAAATACACAACTAATGAAGTAAATCAATTTGTACAGTTTGAATTCATCTTTTAATTCAATTCGATAGATTTTGAAGTTAGTATTATAGATTGAAATGACACTTAATGTTATAATGTTATAGTACTCATACTCATGATACTTGTAAATACTTGGTGACGTGTAAGTGGCATGCACTGAATGTTTGTAAACTGTAGAATTTAATTCGCCAATTATTATATTTAATGACATGGATGGATATACCGCAATAATTACAGATAACCTACAAATCTACAATTGGACCAAAGCCAAGTCGGCCAATTGTTTACAGGTTCTTTGACCTTCAACTATGCAATCCTCTCCAGTTTAATCTAACTAGAGCCACCGTGAGTTGTAGCCATCACATTTTCTTTTGTTGTTACACACTAAGTTAAATTATATATAGTTAGTTTATTCCGTATGATGCAGAATAATCAATCTATATTTAAAATATAATGTTAGAAATGAGGGAATTTTGTAATAATTTGGAGAAAAATTTATCATTACTTTGAAGAATTGTTATTTATGTGTGTTTTACTAAAGTATTTGCACTAAAGATATGAGATTTTTTGTAAATAAAATTAAAGTAATGTAGACCCTCTCTTACATAGCGAGTTATATAATACTTGGAGTCTGTATATAGTAGTTTGAGTTTATTATTTCAATGATTAGTTTGTAGTTTTCAAGAATAATTTGTTTAATTTTAATAAAAACATACAATATTAATATTAATGTCGATGATAAAAAATTAACAAAATATCAATATATAGTTTTCAGGTAACAGTTGTTTTTCAGTGGTCTTAAATTGTCTAAAAACAACAGTTTTGTAAAATATTGAATAAATAATAAAAAAATTCAAAAAAATATAAAATTTGATCTCAAAGCATATTTTAATATACATATCATGTTGAATGATTTTGATCGACTTTTTAGACTTTAAAATCACAAAATTGAATTGTTATAAGATGTTGTAACTTTTAAATGTTATAAGTGGATCCCTCTTCATACTTTTAAAAAAAAAAAAAAAAAAAAGACAAAATGCTCATTCCATTAATCGGAATATGGATAATTACACCATCACAGTTGTTCCAATTTTTGAGTCAACAACAAAAATATATAAAAATAAATATAGCTTTCATACATTTTTTTTAGTAACTGATATAGTATGTTTGTTCAATATTAGATATATTATTTTTCAACAACTCTGAGTCTCTGACTCTTAACTGTTAATATTCTCAAGTTTGTATCAATATCACAAAACAAATGTATCCCAAATGACATCAAAATGGACATCTCCAGTTTAAAAAATGGAGAGATATGAAACACGGTAATCACCGTGCTGTGACTGCTGTCACTCCTGCACCTTCTTCCCTTACCTTTTTCAATGTACCCCTTCAGTAATCGTTAAATTCTCTCCCTCCATCTCTTTTGAAATTCTTCTTACACCTTATACCCCCTCATCCCATCTCTTTCTTCCCTTCATTCTCTTCTCTTTTCAGATTAACTCGAGTAGTTGCAACTCCAGTTACTGCTACAAATTCTCTTGTACACTATCAAATCTTGAATATTCTTCAGATCAAAGCTTAAAAGAAGATTCAATTTGAAACTGAGATAGGAATATGGGGCAAGATCTGGTGGAAATAGAGCCGCGTGAACTCAAGTTTCCCTGTAAGTTGCAACAGTTCCACTTACTGCTTTCAGGCATGATGCACCATTCTTACTAGATCTCTGATTTTCGATTTGGTTTTTTTAGTGAAAAAATCGATACCGTTCCATTTGGGAAATTGTAGTTGTTCTTTACTACGATATCGATCGATCGGCGTTTTGCACAATTTCTTATCGTTAGAGTAGTTCACCGTACATAGAAATATGAATTTCGGATTGGGGTTTACCGGATTGACTCTAGTGATAATAGCTATGATAGTACTGTAAGCATATGTTTTATGGTTTCTTAGATTATATTTAGTTAAGTTTTTCTTTCGTACTTTAATTTGAGTATGTAAAAGTTGAGTTGCTCTATAGAGAGAACAACTTTATATGGAGAAACTTGTTTAAGCTGTTTTGCTATTTATGTCAGGACTTGAATCTTTCTTCAGTACACTAACAAATTTGCTTAATCTTTCTTTCTTTTTTGAAATTTGAACAGTTGAGTTGAAGAAGCAAAGCTCATGCTCGATCGATCTTGTTAATAAATCAAATGACTATGTTGCTTTCAAGGTCTCTCTCTCTCTCAACGTCTTTGTGTGTGTGTGGGCATGCACGATCTAAATTTTGAAACACACATTCAACACACGAGAAATAGTGCTAACCCTGGTTAGCTGGCTATTCCGAACTCTAATCCGTGTTTGGATGGGTGAGTAGCTGTTTGGGATAGCCGCTAACCCCTGCTATTCCGCTATCCCAATGAGGTTGGGTTAGTGGCTGTTCCGAAATCTTGAGTCAGCTGCTAAACTCGCTAACCCCACTCCCAATCCAAACACAGGTACCAGTAATGCCACTTTACCAGTACAGCCATCCTAGAATCAGGTAGCACCACATATAACAATAATTTGAAATTTTATCACTGACGAATGTATGCTCAGCATCTCGTCATTTACAAATATTATTGGGTGCATGATCAATCCTTACATGTGTTATACAGTGTATACATCTTGTATTCTTTTTTGATGTCATTAATTATGGTGTGTTGTAACAGGTCAAAACAACATCCCCAAAACGATATTGTGTTAGACCAAACATAGGTGTTATTCTACCAATGTCTTCATCTGCTTTTACAGGTTTGCAGCTTGCTATGCTTGATTTTTACATCATATAACATCTATGAAGATTTCAAACATGTAGGTTCTTAATAACATTTGCCATTTTTGTATTTCTTAAATTAATTTTTTATGTCTGTCTAATTTTTTGTTTTTTTTGATAAAGTTACAATGCAAGGACAGAAGACAGCTCCACCCGATATGCAATTGAAAGATAAATTTCTGGTTCAGGTCACTGTTGTACCATCTGGTACCACTGAAGAAGATATCATACCTGAGTTTGTAAGCATAATATTACCTATGCAATGTTGATACTTTTGTAGGGTCTCTTGATTAGTTCTCTATTGATTTTGGTTATTGAATATAACAACAGATATTTTGTCTTGTTTGCAAATAACTCCCATTTCTCATATTGGCAACGAATAAAACAAACTTCGCAGATTTTGGAAATTACACCCTGATTTTAGACTTATTTGATTCTTCAGGCAGATTGGGTTAAATAATTGCTGTCGTACCTTTAACTGCAGAAGCTCACTATGTTTCCTAAGCACCTATTGAACTAGATAGAAAAGCATTTTCTTGAGTAAATGTGAAAATGTTATGTGCAATTAAGCAAAGGCTTGACTAAACTTTGTTTTCTGGTCCTGCTTATTGACATGTAACTTATGAATGTCGGGGAGTTATTAGCAACTATCATTAAAAGTTTGCACAGCGGTTTCTTGCTCCCATGCCTGACTTTATTTCCTTTGCTTTTCTTAACTGTGCTTGCATCATGACTTGACAGTTCTCCAAAGAAAGTGGGAGATACATAGAAGAGAGGAAACTGCGGGTGGTTCTTATTAGCCCCCTGAACTCTCCCGAACACCCGCTCCATCATGCCTCCAATGGTAACAGGTCTCCCAACCCGGTTAGCCCAAGACCTAAATATGAGGAAGTACCTTCACCAAAGGACAATCCAACTGTGCTCAGACAAGAATCTCCTGGTTATACACAGGAGTCTATTACTTTTGCAAAGGAATCTCCTGGTTTTACAAAGGAGTCTTCTATTTTTGCAAAGGAATCTCCTGTATTTTTCAAGGAATCCCCTCCTGTCTCAAAGGAATCTCGTGCTTTACTGGGCGATACTCCTCATCTAGCTGTGAAGGATTCTCAAGTTGGGTTTGTCAGACCTGAGAATTCACAATTTTCTCATGTAAGCCTTTGAGATAGTTGGTAGATGTTCTTTTTGTTTTACGGTGATTGCTATTGACTTTTGTTTGCCTCAATTTTAGGTTAGTGAGGATGTTGAGAATTTGAAATTGAAGGTCAATATTCTGGAATCGAAATTACATGAGGTCAGTTTAATTCTTGCACAACAAACTAAGGATATCGCACCAGCAGGTTAATGATGGTTCAGAGTTGACCAGTACAGTTAAAAAATAATATAACAAAATTCTAAGCTGTTGTAACATTCTGGTATTTATTGGTATATACTGGTTTTGGTTGTGCATGCACACTATGGTATATGATATGATAATGGTACTACCAAAGTTATCTTATGGGGCCTGAAAATTTAATACTAAACATGCTCATTGCTATTTTACTAGCAGTTTTTCTTTGTTTTTTCTCCCTCAGTCTATTATGCATTGTACTTCTATGATCATATATTCTTAACATTTTGATAAAATTTTCTATTGGTAGGCCGAGAAAATGATTGTTCGGATGAGAGATGAGGGCACAGTAACCGTACAAGAACGTGACACTTTACAAAAGGAAATGGTTAGTATATTTTTAAATTAATGATTGGTACTCTGTTCAGTTTAGTCCCTGCATTGTTTTGCCTGCTCAGTGTGGGTCCCGGTGAGAGGGCTCAAATTCTAATCCATGTTTGCACTTCAAAACATTTTTACCTTTTTAACTTCTGTGTACAAAAAAATTTAGATGGTGTTGTCTTGTTAGTTGTAGCTGTGGGGATGAATTTTATAGAAAATTGTCTTATGCTATAATTTATTTATAATAATAATGTTAATTTTATATTTTCTTAAGGTATCGCTACGAAAGAAGACAGGAGGCAGGACCCAAATTGGGTTTCCCTTTCTGTTTGTTGTTTACATGGCACTCGTTGGTTTGGCACTTGGATACTTCGTGCATCCTTGATTTTTATACTGGCCTTGTTAGCTTATTCATATCAAATAATATCTTTCTTTTTTTCTCTGGAGAGAGGTATTATTGCTTCAAGATTAGCTCTAATACTATTTGGGTAATCAAGTATGCTTGTAAAGTACTCTTTACTTTTTGTATAGAGTAATAACAACTCATTAACAAAAATATCATGCTTTTGAGTATAGTTACTTTTCTTGTGGTACTTGTGTTTCCCAAGTTTGTTTGTGACTGTTCTTTGGTAGTATGAAATTATCATCATTTATGAGTTACTAGAATTGAGGTTGGTGGTTGTGTATGGATTCTCATCATCTTATATTTAGGCGTGTGAATCAATCTTTACCTTTTTCTTTATTTATATGCAAGTTAAAAATGTAGACTGTTTAAGTAATAAAAAAAAGAGGAAAATCTTATAAAATTGAAAAAAATTAGATTGTAAGTAATTTCAGAAGATGTAGAGAAAATAAAAGAATAATAATAGGCTGTTGTTGTTGTAATATCCTCTTTTAGGTGCTGTTTAGTTTCTGCTCAGTTCCAAACCTCTATGTTTTTGGGCCCTACTTTTGGGTAAAGGTTTTAACATGACGGTTTTGGTTTTCATGCAGTGTGCGAATCATATGCAATATTTTTTGAGTGAGTATGATACTATGCATATTACGATTTGGCATCGTACTACGGCTCTATATTTGAGTTTTCAAATCCTAACGGTTGATCCGAACCGTTCATCTTGTTCTCCATATTAATATGTGTTTGGAGACCAAATTTTATATTTTTTGAAATTATTTTACTATTTTTTTAGATTTATTGAAAATCACTGTTTTTGGATGGTCCAGAATTTTCAGATCAAGTGATTTTCTAAATATCTAAAAAAATAATAAAAACATTTCAAAAAAATGTAAAATTTTGTCTCCAAACACATATTAATATGGAGAACAAGATGAACGGTTCGGATCGACCGTTAGAATTTGAAAACTCGAATATAGAGCCGTAGCATGGTAACAACCCGTGATATGTATAGTACCATAAACTCACTCATATTTTTTTTTTTAATTCTATAATCCTGTAGTGCGCCGTACCCAAATCATAAGTAATATGTTTTTTTTATTCTATAGTTTGTGCGGTGTATGTAGATACAACCTCTCTGTTAAAATCTTTATCCCTAAGTTTACCCGTTCAGTTTAAAATTATTATGCTTTTCTTTCTTTTTATTTATTATATATTTATTGCAAAAGCTTATGCCTCGAAAAAAACAATAATGGAAAGATACTACTCAGGGTCAACAGCAGGCATAGTAACACAATTCACGTGTTATTTGCGTTTAATTTTCAATTAATTTGTTTTCTGAATGTTTCCCAACGGACATCGAATAAAATGTAAAAAAAAAAGCGTATAATACGTTTTATTTGCGAATAAAACACAAATTACAAATTATTTACGAATAAAATGTGAAAAGAATGCGAAATTTCTTTTTTAACTTTTTTTTTTGGGATTTCTAAGTTAATTTTTTTTGCTTTCTCGTAGTACCGAATAAATCCCGAATTATATCCGAATTATTTCGAGATTATGAATTTTTTTATCACGCTGAAGAACTATTCATTTGTCACTATATTAGCAAGCTGATCAAATGGAATAATGTCAACAAATTCAAAGGCTAGGTGGCATTTTCTGCCGTTCGATTAAAATTAAACGGTTATTATCTGCTTGAGTCTTGAGACCATCCAAGAGAGAATAAACCTCATCGCTTAGTCGATTTTTCTGAAGAAGTCTCCTAAAGTAACTCAAAATTTCATTTTGAATCTAGACCGTTCGATCAGAATTTCCACGAATATTGTAGATGTCCTGTAAAACTGGATTGGTCCAGATCTAAGCTCAAAATTTGGAGTTACTTCAGGGGATCCAGATCCATCATACCTCCCGAATTTTTTATTAATAGAAATAAACTAAATTAAATATTTAAAAAGAACAATGATTTTAATTTTTCTCGAAAACTAGGTAGATCGGGCCTTTATAACCCGTCCCACCGGACGGGATTATATAACCCGTCCCGGTTAATTAAAGGCTTAACCAATATCACGGAAAAAAAAAAAAAACAATTGTCGGCCGGGTTTAAGCATCCCGTCCCACCCCGAAAAAAAAAAAAAAAAATTTCGCAGGCCGGGTTGAAGAATCCCGTCCCACCCCGTAAAAAAAAAAAAAATTCGCAGGCCGGGTTGAAGAATCCCGTCCCAACCCGTAAAAAAAAAAAAAATTTCCTGGACGGGTCCCGTCCACTAATTAACGCCCCGCTGAGCATCTATTTCTCATTCTCCGCGTAGTTCTTCTTCTCCA
Organism: Carex rostrata; assembly: GCA_964058875.1. Taxonomy (NCBI): domain Eukaryota; kingdom Viridiplantae; phylum Streptophyta; class Magnoliopsida; order Poales; family Cyperaceae; genus Carex; species Carex rostrata. Next base: position 500,535 of record CAXKVT010000193.1, on the reverse strand, counting down.
CGCAGAAAGCAGAAGCGAACGTCAGAAGCGAATGTCAGAGACAGAAAGAAGTTGTTAATTGCAAAATCAAATTTCAAACAGGTAACTCAATTATATTTTATGTTATATTATTCAGTAATTTTTATAAAATAATTTAATTAATATTAGTTTTTATTAACATAATAATAATAGTAATATGTAATTTATTCATTATGGTGTAGGTTATGTAATTTTTATTTAATAGTATCACTAAAATGTTATCAAACTTAATTTGTTTTTACGTAACTATTGAACTTTATGTTTGTTCAATTAAATGATTTTGTTATTTTCTGATATGTCATTTAGTAACTCTTGTAGAATAATTTAATTAATATTAGTTATTATAATAATAATAATAATAATAATATGTGATTTATTTATTATTGTGCAGGTTAATTTATAAAAATAATTAATCATGTTGATGTTGAGAATTTATTTTGGTGGTGAAATACGACAGGGTCGTAAAGGAGTAGAGTATAGTATTAGTCCTCAATTTTCATTGAGTGTGACTGATGAACACGGTTGGTATGATGTGAAAGGTGAAATTTATCGCCAACTTGGATATTCCGAGAATGAGTATAACCTAAAAGCACATGCACGGGTTAATGTGGGTACAACAACCCGACGTTATTATGAGAAAATTGAAATCGTGTGCGATCAGAGTTGGAGAGGTATTTATATCCAAAGTATGCGTTCCCAAACCCAGTATACTTTTCTTGATTTATACATTGAGTTGGTTCCAATCATCGGTGAAATACAACCGCAGTTATTTGTTAATAGTATGGTACCAGAACCAAATTCAGAACCTCGACAGGCCCAACATAGTGATAACTATGCGGGTCCCAATTTCTTTGAACCTTATCAGACACAACAAACACCGAGGCAAGACCCTCAACAGACCCAATATAGTGATAACTATGCGGGTCCCAGTTTCTTCGAACCCTATCCAACACAACAAACACCGAGGCGAGACCTTTATCTACATCCTTATCCCAATATGAACGAGTTGTCACCGTCTGTTCAGACAGAATACAGTAATCAGAATAGCCCATGGATCGATCCACCGGAGGCAGCTGATCCTAATGCTGATTTTGATGATGTGCCGCAAAGTGATGATGAAGAGGACGCTGACTCATGTGAGGATGACGCTGACTGGGATAATGAAGCTGATTCAGAAGGGGATGTCCGAGATGATACGTCAACACAATCACACCAAACACCACGCGTTCAGGCTGAACATTTTCCCATAAGTGACCGCGGTGTAAGTCACCCTGTGGCAAGCTTTAATGACACCTCAGCATTTCAACCCGCAGATGTCAACTTCTTCAGTAGGCCGAATCATGTTCATGATACACTTGCTGTAGGTAATGAGTTCTCTTCAAAAGAGGCCCTACAATTGAAAATAAATAGTTATCACATCAAAAAGAATATTGAAGTAAAAATTACGGGGAGCAATAGAACTAGCATGGTAGTCAATTGCAAGGACACGAGGTGTACGTGGCGTTTGTATGCTAAGTCTGGATTATTTTCATCTAAGTGGGAAATTAGAACAATTTCAGGACCACATACATGCCATGCTGATGCTTCTCGTACCGATCATGCACAATTAACTGCAAAAATTGTCGCCGATGTTATACGAGAAGATATTAGGGAGAATGTTGCCTTAACCATTAAAAGCGTTAAAGGGCTAGTCCGTAAAAAATACAAGGGAATCATTCCCAAATATAACAAGTTGTGGCGTGGTCGAGAGCTGGCAATCGCACATCATTTGTTTCTATCCATCTCTCGTGATAGTTGGGATTTATGTCTTGTGGCAAGTCAGGGATGTGTTCTGGATTATCACCGTCTGAGATGTCATCGATATTGTCTGGAAGATCGGCCTCCCTCAACATACTTTGCAATTTAGCTTCCATACCGTTGTCTCTGAGAAGGCCACAACTTGCTTTCAGAAAATTTTTTCCTATTTTCTTGAGTGCCCTCGATTTCGTCAATCCCACAGCTGCTGATATTATCTTTATCCCTCGTAATGTCTACAAAATAAAAAAAATGATAAGTCCATTGAAAGAATAATAACATCTCATTAATATCTTTAACTTATAAAACTTACATCACGTGTAGATTTCGGGGCACCGGGAATGTACCCTACTTCGCCAATCTCGTCTCTGTATTCTGGAATGGGATCATCAAGACCCTCTATGCACCGCTTTCCTAAGAAGATATTGAACATGCCATTTTCCTGGAACCAACTTCGATATCCCAATATGTCGTAATGACTCCAATACCCGGTTGGAACAACCAAGTGGTCTCCTGGATTAGATGCCTCATTTACGTAATTCTGGTGCACATTAGACCAATTTACTATGCCCACATTGGAACTGTGAACAAATTTATGTAACCGGCGTACCTCATCCTCGGGGAGCGGCAGTGGTGGCGGGAGCGGCTGTGCATACCCAAATTGCCTCATCACACGATCTGGATAATAATGCTCAATTATCCAAAAGTGCACAAGTGGCACACGAGCTAGCCATACACCCCTTTCGGCATTAACTCGTGATGGCAGCTTACACGGTATCTGATTTAACAATGCGTTGTAGGGCTCCCAATTTACCATGTAATCTTCGAGCTTCTGCAGTTCGTTGCGGAAGTAACTAACTCCACTCCGATTGTGACCTTGGCGATAATCATGGAGACAACACCACTTATCTCCGAATGCTGGACACTCTTGCTCATTTGGATTGGACCAATTTGGACTCCAATCATTTAAGGGACGAGGACGGCCGGTCGGTAAACGAGACCAACACCAATGTTGTAGAAGCACAGTTGGCCCTGACATAAGCTTTGTTTTACGCTGAACCGCAACACAAAGGCTTCTGTAGAGATAAGCTAGAACAGCCCCACCCCAGTTGTACTGTTCCGGGGAATCAAGATTTTCTAGAAATTGCAAATACATTGCCGGAACCGAATCTCCCGACGAATCAGCAAAAAACATAGACCCGAACAAATCGAGTACATACGCCCTTGTGTACTGCCGTATCTGCTCCTCTGTCGGCTCACCCGGGTTCGTATTTGGCATTGCAGCAAATCGAATACGCAACTCCTTCAAACTTATAGCATACCCAGAAATTGTTCGAACCTCTTGCGTTTCGTCTGGCCCCGATCTCTTTTTCTTTTTAAGCACCGCACTTGCGGTTCCATTTCCAAGAAGTCGATCCACTAAGATAGACCAAGTACGGTCTGAAGGACCTGTCACCGGTAACCCTACGATCGGCAGCGCCCAGAGACAAGAAACATCCTGTAGCGTAATTGTCATCTCTCCCACGGGAAGATGAAAACTGTGGGTCTCTGGTCTCCATCGCTCCACGAGACCAGCGAGGAGTGATGGGTCAATCTTTATGTGAGCCATTTGAGAAACCTGATACAAACCGAGACTAAGCAAGAATGGTTTGCAAAGGTCGTTGTACTTAATCTTAGTCCAGATACCTCGAGGGTCCACTCCTACATCTCTGTAATCCTGTCAATGTCATACAATTTAATTAAAGTAAAATATTGTAATTCAAATAGTTATATCATTCTATAAAAAAAAAATTTATATGATTCATGGAGTAACTTACAACATCATGGATTCGTGAGACCTTATGTTGGTCATGCGGCATCCATAATAATTTGCTAAAATTATTTGCTGACCATGCCGATTCAAGACCAAAATCATCATGTGCAGCTGCGGCATGTGAAGGGCCACCCGAATCACGACTAATTGACATTCTGCATGCATGATATTTAAAAAAATAATAATAACAATCTAAATTTACTAACCACTAACATTATTAAATAAATTACTAAATTAAGCAATTACCTATGAACTCTAAAACTCACAAGAATAAATAAATTGAGAAATAAATAAAATACGAGTTGAATAAATTATCTAATTTATCACTTCTTGCAAAATACACTTACCAAACTAATAAAATGAAATCTAATTAATTCAATTTATTTTCATAATAGATTAGAAAAATAAGTACCTACATTACCTAAATTACTTGTATTACCAAAAAATCTAAAATTAATGAACTATGAACTTTTAGCCTAGAATATTGTCCAAATAATCCTATGAATTATTCATATCTAATAAATTGCAACTAATAATTGAGAGTAGATAGTTAATCTCAAGAATAATTAAAATAATGCTATCAACACTAGGGGTGTTCATAAACCGGGATATTAACAAATAAACCGGGGTGGTTCCGATCAAATTCATATTATATGAAAGTTCAATCGGTTCATCTATTTCGATTTTAAATTTTTACCATTTGAACAACCCTAATCAACACTCTTAATTCTATGCTATGAACTAATTTAAACTAAATTAATTTATACCATATCAAATGAGTTTAAAAATAAATCAATTTTTCCAAATTCTAAAACCCTAATTTATTAGTTTTTTTAAAATGCAATTAACAAATTAATAAAATTTACTATAATTCATAATTTGATAACAAATCAAAATATAAATTATTATTAATTAACAGATTTTAACACTAATTTATTTTAGTTATATATAAAAAAAAAACAAACCTTTAATGAGGAATTGAGGAATTGAGGAATGGAGAAGCACAGCAGCCACCAAGGTGAAATCCGGACGGATTGTGTTAGTCCGTCCTTGAGCCTCGTCCGGTTTGGTCCGACAGTTCTTGCGGTTTGCGTCGCTGCTGGCTGGGTCCGACAGAAGGAAAAGGCAGAGCAGCGGGTGAGGAGAGCAAAGCGAAAGCGAAAGGGAAGGAGGGGGGTTTTACGCGCTGGGGACAGGACGGGGTCTCTTAACCCGTCCGGGTTAATTTTTTTTTTTTTTTTTGCGTCTGGACGGGACGCCTTAACCCGTCCGCATTTTTCCTTTTTTTTTTTTTTTTTCCGGGACGGGTCTTCTAAATCCGTCCGGGTGTCTTTTTTTTTTTTTTTTTTTTTTTTTTATTACGGCAAAGGGTATTAGGATTAACCGGGACGGGGTATTTGGATCCGTCCGGTGGGACGGGTTTAGGCAACCCGGTCTACTTAGTTTTCGATAAAACTCAACAGTATTGTTGTTTTTAAATATTTAATTTATTTAATTTCTATTAATAAAAAATTCGGATCATACCTCTCCTCACGAATTAGCATCCTCTGAGATATCTCAAATTTTGCGTGACTTTTTGGAAAATCTCAACTGTTCAAATACTTATGCTCGAATCTCAAAGCTCAAATAATGCTGGCCCCCGCGCTATCCCCGAATAGACACCGGACACGTCGGTCACGCAAAATAAGAGATATCTCAGAGGATACGCACTCTCTCCTCACTCGGTCCCTTCAACCGAAGAGAGGGAATTCAATTCACTGCTCGTTTGAACTTGAAACGGGTCTCTCTCCCAATCTCTAGCTAACCTCTCATGGCGAAAAAGCGTGGCGTAAAATCCAAAAATGCAGCCACCGTTACTCCTCTCCGCAACTCACCACGATTCAAAACCCAAAACCCTAACCAGTCCATTTCAAGTTCTCATCGCGAACCCCTAGCCTCACACCAATCCGATCTCAAATCCGGGAAGAAAACCAAGATTGGAGGTAATAAAAACTGCGCGTCAAGTGTTTCTGAAAATGTCGTGGAGAAAGACACGGTCTTAGGTTCTGGCAGTGCCCGAAGGCTGTCTTCTAGATTGGCTAAAACTGGTACCAATAGCACGGCACAAGATGGGGTTTGTGCCTCGAAGAAAAGGTATTGCATGGTAACCAAGCTTGAAGTTGAGAAAACGTGCTCACAAACCTGTGTGCCAAGTGTTTCTGAAAATGTCGCGGAGACAGACAAGGTCTTAGGTTCTGGTAGTGCCCGAAGGAGGTCTTCTAGATTGGCTAAAACTGGTACAAATAGCACGGCACAGGATGGGGTTTGTGCCCTGGAGAAAAGGGATTGCATGGTAACCAAGCTTGAAATTGGGGAAACGTGCTCGCAAAGTCTTTGTGATATTGCCTCTGACAAAGTTGCTGTCTCAGGCTCCGTTAATAACCGAAAGAAGTTACTTAAACCGGCAAAAGTTTGTATGGCCAGCATGAAACAAAAGTCCCCTAGATTAGCTTCATCTGACATGACAAGCAATAATTTCAATTTTGAAATTACAAAGAAGTCTACAAGGTCAAGCAATGGAGATAAACATATTCGACCGGCAAAAGTTTGTACGGCCAGCATGGCACGAAGGTCCCCTAGGTTAGCTTCATCTGACACAACAAGCAATAATCTCAAATTTGAAATTACAGAAAAGTCTACAAGGTCAAGCAAGAGCAATAAACACATTCGACCAGCATGCCCACCAAATGTTCGAAATAATTCCACTAAAAATAATTGCATAAAGGAACCCAGTAATAATTCTTCTAAAGGAAGAAGGTCCCATAGATTGGCCGTGCTATCAGATAAATTGGAGTCAAATCGTTCAGAGGGAGAAATTGACCGTGTTTCCCTGCAATTCCCACCAAGTAATCGTAGAAATGCTTCAAAGAAAGTTGCAACGTTGGCATCTAAACCCCCATTGCCTCCAAACCAGAGAAGGTCCAAACGAATTGAAAATCAATCGGATGAAATTACAAGTAAAGACATAAAGTCTAAGTATGTGGAAGAATCTGATTCAGATTATAAATCTGAGGATACCCCGGTAGGGAAGAAGAGGAAGAGGAAGAGGAAGAGGAAGAGGAAAGAAAGTGCAGAAACTGAGGCTCCAGTTGAGTTTGGAAATGTAGAACTAGGGGATGGTTTGGATGGATGGACAGGAGAACAAGAGATAGCCTTGCGTAATGCTTTCTTTTTGGCTCGGCCTTCACCTCATTTCTGGAAGAAAGTGTCCAAAATGGTAATTTGACATTCTTTCATACATAGATATCAGCCTTATTAGTTTTTGTAGTCATATTAATCTGTAATTAATCTGTAATTTTTAAAATCATGTGCAAACGATTCTTGCATCATTTGTACACACACTCTATACCTAGTTGTAGTCCTGACCTAAAGACGAATTTCACATGACTGTAGTAAACTTTACCTCAGTTGGGTTGCAAATTAAAACCCTATCATCATTCTAATCTGTTATGATGCACATTCATGTTATTTACAAGAGTGGATATAAAAAATTTTAGTTGATATTTGACTTGAACACTTAGATGTCAATTTGAGCAGGTACCTGGGAAAAATGCTCAAGAATGTTTCAATAAAATCCACTCAAACTTTGCAACGCCTCCTTCGATCCCTTGCAAAACTAGACTGAACAAAGGTAGCCAAATGGACTCTCCACTTAAAAAATTCAACTTGTTGGAGCCAAACTCCCCAAAAGCACGCAAGGTTTCCAAGCAGAAGAAAACACGAGATGCTCGAAGAACCGTGCGGCACCTATTAAAGAAGCAACAGCTCGTGGACCAGGTCCAGGATGCTGACTACTTCGCCCAATTTGAGGGCTCACCAGTGAACCTTCCCTCCGATGTGAAACTCCCTAGAGATTTCTCTTACAAAGATGGATTGAATTCAGACCCTGAAATTAAGCTGAAGCCTGGTTCAAGTCAGAACCAACCTGACTCGAGCCCAGCAGTGTTAAAAAAGGTCAAGAACATGGAGCTGCATGAAAAATACATCGATCATCTCCATTGTGTTGATGCGAGGAGAAAGGCCTGTGTCAGGGCCTGTGGTAATAAGGGAAAGGAGATTGATTTGGGGACAAAAGCTGGAGAATTGAAGGATGCCAAAACTGCACTAGTGTCAGAGGCACAGGATTTCATTGGGTGTTTTAAAAAGTTGCAAGCGGACCCATTTGGAGATTGTGCTCTGTCTGAGGAAGATGACGAAGATGACCAGTTGATGACGCAGGAGGCAGATTAACAACAAAAATTGACAGCAAGGATAGATATGACAGTACTGTTTTATGTTTTGTGGTATGCTGATAGGCACTAGTATGCTAGCGTGTTTTATGTTTTTTGTTAAAGCAGTAGGATGCTATCTGCTTATCTTAGGATTAAGGAATACTTTTAGATATGAGAGAACTTTGTTTTATTCTCACATCCTTCCCCCGCTGTGTAAGTTAACTGTGTTTCTTAATGAAACTGGGCTCTGGCCTTTTTATTAAAAAAAAAGATGTCTTGTGATGTAGATGTATTATAGTAAAACACATTTTTTTTTTACCTTAATACTTGTTTTCTGAAATTTGCTTACTATTATTATTTTCATTATTTATTTTTCTTTTTTCTGAAACTTGCAGATTCTCGTTTGTACTGGAATTACATAGTTTGTCAAAGGCTAGAATAGTAAACATATTGGGGCAGATGCACAGATTTGTACCGAAACTGCTGGTAAACAACCATTCCAGTAAGGAGGTGCTTACTAAAAGCAATGTACTTTGTTATTGGAGCTTGATGTTTAGGTTCAAATTTAGCATAAAGACTAAAGGCTCAATTGTACATAAATTCAGAAGAGAAGAATGACTTGTCAGAATTGTAATATTAACTACTGTTGATTAATATTGCATCGTGTAACCTTTAAGAAGATAATCTGGTTAGAATGCAACAAACTTTGTTTCAAGGGTATTTTTGCAAATTCTCTAAAAGCAGTAGGCTCTAATAAAATAGCCTTATCCTCCTTTTGGTGCAAAATAATAAATGATGTTTCTTTTTTTAAGCGCACTTTAATTTTACCATGTGATGTTATTATGTTAAGAACGTACCGGATTAGGTACCGGCTGGTACGGGAGGGGAGGTAGAGTAGGGGATGTTGATGGATGAAGTGCAGGTACTCAGGCTTGAGGCTGTACCGGATTCAACTGAGAGAAAGAGCATACATTGGCTTCATAAGAACATTTTTCTGTTCTATTTTGAAATCATATTGTATCAAGGGTTAATGTTATGTCTGTTTAACCTTTTTGTATTCAGGCAGTAGTTTGTATAGATAAGAACTTTAGTTAATTGGTACCAACCGTTTGGTACTTATCTCAGAACTCTTTGATTTCAAAAAATCAGGGGGCTAGCTGATAGTTTCCACCATTGAAACTAATTTAATTTTAAGTTTGGTAACTTGTCATGCTTGCTGTAAGTTAGTTATTAACTTATTTGGTTGGCAAATATGACAGCTGTTTTCCAAAAATAGTAGTATTACTTTCCTCCGGAACAAGATATAAAAAAAAGAAGCAAATGTGACGCATCAGATGATTTCTTTTCTTTTATTTTCTTTCTTATTTATTTTTTTTTAAGAAAAAAGGAGCTCTGATACAAGAGCTGTGTTAAAAGAAAAGGAAAGAGTTCACCTCTACCAGTATCACCATTCACCACCAAGTATTAGAAAAAAAAAAAACCAATAAAAAATCAAATTTTGCATATATGATCGCACTCTGCAAAAACCACAAAGACCAAGTGCTAAGCATTGCTGATTCACATATGAAAAGACTGCCCAAATGAGAAAGCATACATAGAAAGACAAACAAAAAGGGGAAGTCTAAGAATTACAAGAACCACACCAATACCATGGAAACTTATAAAATAAATCTCCACATGAATATTTATTTTAATACATTAGGATAGAGAACATAAAGATTAAAATGGTGGGCCCGGTGGACCGGGAGGTGGTCCTCCGAAAAGGGGTCCACAACACTCCTGCAGCAAGCAGCAGCAACAAAGGAAGTAGAGGCTGCAATGACATAGTAAACAAACAATTAGTTGATATTGTTAATCATAATTTTCAATTGCTGAATTAAGTTAATGGAGGTGCAAATTTCAATTGTACCAACAAACTTACAATCTTCAAACGACATACACAGATATCACAGAGAAACAATAATATTTATATGTAATCAAAGTATGACATTAATCAGTCAAATGTTTGTACCAGTAATATAAAAAATGCTATAAAAAGCTTAACTAAAGTCTTGTACGCACTCACCATGAACCGAAAAAATTACCGAAAAAGCTAGGGCCCCAGAAGGGACCACCGGGTTGAGGTGGCCCTGGCGGGCCCCAGCCTGGCGGGCCTCCAGGGAGGGGTGCCCATCCTGGTCCAGGACCTCCGGGTGGACCTGGTCCACCGGGTCCACCTGGCCCGCCAGGTCCACCTGGTCCGCCAGGTCCCATGTGTCACTTAACCAACGAACACAGCCTAATTGAAATATGAAGATATGCTTAGCAAGTAGCAAACAATTGTGGCAAATGCTATGGCTTTCAAGGGGAAAGAATATATAGAACAGGAGGGAAAGAGAGAGAAAGTAATATGTGCCAAGTACCAACCTAATAATCAGAAAGCCAAAGTGAGAGAAAAAAAGACTTGAAGTTACATTCAAGTATTAACTACCATTCTATAAGTTTTTCTGGTGTGACTGTTAGTTGCTCCTCCAGAACTGTTTCCAAGGTCTTTTAAAATAATTTCTCAATGCTTTCTGCACAAAGTAATAACAAACTTCCTAAATATATATATATATATATATATATATATATAGAGTACGGCTAACGCGCTTCCTCTAGCATATGGGCCGAAATGCTTCCGGTGGAAATTTGAAATTTCAAAATCCAAAAAGTCGATCTGAACCGTTCATCTCCTTCTCCATATTAATATCTGCTTGGAGACCAAATTTTACATTTTTCTGAAATTTTTTACTATTTATTAAGCCACTTTGAAAATCGCTGATCCAACGGTGGCTTAACAAAACAGTAAAACCATTGGATCAGCGATTTTCAAAGTGGCTTAATAAATAGTAAAAAAATTCAGAAAAATATAAAATTTGGTCTCCAAGCAGATATTAATATGGAGAAGAAGATGAACGGTTCAGATCGACTTTTTGGATTTTGAAATTTCAAATTTCCACTGGAAGCATTTCGGCCCATATGCTAGAAGAAGCGCGTTAGCCGTACTCTATATATATATATATATATATATATTTTTTTTTTTGTACGGAGTAAACTATGAAGTTATTTTGGTGGCATAATTTTATTTTTGAAACAATTTATCTAAGCAAGATATATGCGATAGGAAAACAATTTTTTCCATTTTATTTTAGGGTGGATTTATTTTTTACCAAACCTTCCATTATCATAAGAGAAATAAAGCTCATTTAACATGGATCAAAACAAGGATGGGCTATTGTTGTAAATAGTTGAAGATACATAGCAATCCTTACATTGTGGGAGATGTATCAATGGGTGGTACTAAGCAAAACAGCGCATGGAAAATTCTTACATTGCTTCTCTTTCTCCTTTTACTGCAATTTCAAAACAATAAAAAATAGGAAAAGGCACCAATTCTTCAATTCCACTTTTAGGTTTAATTGTAACAGCTGGTACACCATGTGCAAGTTATATATAGAACTGAGAATGTATTGTAAGAATATGAACATTTATTTAATAAAGATAAAAATTGATTAAATTTAATCAAATTAATAGCTGTTCTATGTGAGATACAACAAATGAGGGGTACTCTACCATAGAGCATGAAGCATCAGCCTGTACCGAGGTGCTTATATAACTTCTTATTCTTCTTTAGTCAACTATTTGGAGAACTCTATGATGTTACCTGTCTGAAATTCATCATAACAAGCATGATGGGATGCTTGATATAAAATATTCATTTATATATAGGATAAAAAATGAGGGGCTGTTAGACCAGATACAAGTCCCAGAAAACAATCTGTCAGCACCACATTATATATATTCTTCCACAGCCCAGTTGGTATAAAATTTAGAAACAGTTGAAATAAAGCCCATATAATACACTAGCTAGTAACCATTAACCACATATGAGAAATTCTATGTCACATATCAAGATAACTTTTTATTTATCAAAAAAGGTAACTGCTTTTGTACTTTGATTGAAATTGGGTTAACTCTTTACATGTATTGAAATATAGAAAGTATTCTATCATTGGAGAGGAAAGTAGGAGAAGTACTCCTTAACATCAGTGATATCAGATAACAGTAGCATTCTGCAAACATAAAATTATCAATCAATTTTAGCTTAATCATCATAGTATTGGAGTCACATGCTTCCCTCGAAAACAATTGAACATCAGTGAAATTGGGGCAATAATACTGAAATATTAATTTTAATCTACCAATATTTTACAGCAGAATAAATTATTTAGTACCTAAAACACATATACAAAACATTCTAATTCCCAGGGAGGGCTACAAGTGGTGTTGATATGAACCTAATCAAGATAATTGCAACATGACCCTGTTATTAAACATAAATTGGAAAACAAGGCTAAATTTTTTATGCAAAAGCCGCTATCCCAATTATTTATACATAAATTTGAAAACAAGCATTTTCCAGTTTGCTGAATCAGCAAGAAATAAAAGCACCTCATGAAAGACCGCAGAAGTCGAAACTGAAAGACATTTTATATAATTTTCACCAAATCCAAGTTCAAAGTTTAAAGAGCAACTCCTTTGATTTGGTAATTTCACCCTTCTTGCTCACACTGTCCATAAAGAATAGTATACGTCACAACATTGGGCTCATACCCATTGGAAATCATTTCACGCAACAACTCCTTTGCCTTCGTAATTTCACCTTGCTTACACAACCCATCGATAAGAGAATTATAAGTCACGACATCAGGCTTGCACCCTTTGGAAATCATTTCATAGAACAACTCCTTTGCTTTTGTAATTTCACCTTTCTTGCCCAGCCCATCTATAAGAGTGTTGTAAGTCACGACATTGGGCTCGCACCCTTTGGAAATCATTTCATGCATCAACTCCTTTGCCTTCATAACTTCACCTTTCTTGCACAGCCGATCTATAAGAGTGGTATAAGTCACGACATTGGGCTCGCACCCTTTGGAAATCATTTCATGCAACAACTCCTTTGCCTTTGTAACTTCACCGTTCTTGCACAACACATCTATAAGAGTGGTATAAGTCACGACATCAGCCTCGCACCCATTGGAAATCATTTCACGCAACAACTCCTTTGCCTTCGTAATTTCACCGTGCTTACACAACCCATCCATAAGAGCATTATAAGTCACGACATCAGGCTTGTACCCTTTGGAAATCATTTCATATATCAACTCCTTTGCTTTTGTAATTTCACCTTTCTTGCCCAGCCCATCTATAAGAGTGGTATAAGTCACGACATTGGGTTTGTACCCTTCGGAAATCATTTCATGTATCAACTCCTTTGCCTTTGTGACTTCACCATTCTTGCATAACCCATCTATAAGAGTGTTATAAGTCACAACATTGGGCTCGTACCCTTTGGAAGTCATTTCATGCATCACCTCCTCTGCCATTGTAACTTCACCTTTCTTGCACAGCCCATCTATAAGAGTAGTATAAGTGACGACATCAGGCTTACACCCTTTGGAAGTCATTTCATGCATCAACTCCTTTGCCTTCATAACTTCACCTTTCTTGCACAACCAATCTATAAGCGTGTTAAAAGTCACGACATTGGGTTCGTACCCTTTGGAAATCATGTCATGCATCACCTCCTCTGCCGTTGTAACTTCACCTTTCTTGCACAGCCCATCTATAAGAGTGGTATAAGTCACGACACCAGGCTTGTACCCTTTGGAAATCATTTCATGCATCAACTCCTTTGCCTTCGTGACTTCACCATTCTTGCACAGCCCATTTATAAGAGTGCTATAAGTCACGACATCGGGCTCGTACCCTTTGGAAATCATTTCATGTATCAACTCCTTTGCCTTCGTGACTTCACCATTCTTGCATAACCCATCTATAAGAGTGTTATAAGTCACGACATTGGGCTTGCACCCTTTGGAAGTCATTTCATGCATCAACTCCTTTGCCTTCGTAACTTCACCTTTCTTGCACAACCCACCTATAAGAGTGTTATAAGTCACGACATCGGGCTTGTACCCTTTGGAAACCATTTCATGCATCAACTCCTTTGCCTTCCTAATTTCACCATTCTTGCACAGCCCATTAATCAATGAGGTGTATGTCTTAGTATCAGGTATAACCCCGGCCGGACGCATCTGTCTATACAAACCAAATGCCTTAGAAATTTGACCCACCTTACAGAGCCCATCTATAACCGTGTTGTACGTGATAACATTGGGTTCATACCCACTGCCATGTTTAACCATTCTAAAAAATAACTGAAGGGAAAAACCAATGGCGCCCTTGGAGCAAAGCCCTTTGATAAGAATGCTATATGATATCACATGGGGTATACATCCCAGCTGAGGCATTTTGTAAAGCACAATGGCTGCAGCCTCACTGGTCCTATTCTCAGAACAAAGCCCCTTGATTATTGGACCAAATATCGCAGCCTTAGCTGCGTGACCCTCTTTGAGAAGTGTTCCGAGAAAACAAAAGGCTAGGTTGAGACGATTCGTTTGGGCACAATACTTCATCATGAGACCATAGGTATAATCATTAGGAATTATTCCCTTAGTTCTGGGTATACATTCGAAGAGTGTAAAAACCTCAGGGTCAGAGTTGCGGATCAAGGCGGAGAGCATAGCATTGAATTGGCGGATTGTGGTCGGAGGGTAAAGGTTAACTGACTCTTTTTGCTGCGGCCTCCTCCTCGGAATCCTCACAGGTGTGTTGTCAAAATTGGTGTCGTTAGGTAAATTAGTTTTAGAAGGTGGTGGTGGTAATTTTGGTTTTTTGTTGATTCGGTGGGGTTGAAATTTGGAATTGGGGATGGCATAACAGAGAAGATGGAGGCCACGACGAGAAGCTGATGGAGATGAGGATGGGGATTGGAATTGGGAAATTGAAGGTGAAAGAGAACAGAAAGGGGCGAGAGACAGCACGGGCATCATCTCTTCTTCTTCTTCTTCTTCTTTTTGTTTGAGCGTTTGTTCTTTATCTAGAGATAGAGATTGAGATAAGGAAACGAGGAAGAAATCCGTTGAGCTAGGGTTAAGCTTTAGACTGGTCCAGATCCCCTATAGTAACTCAATTTTTCAGTTTAGATCCAGACCATCCGATTCGATTCCAGGTCAATCCGGACCGATTCGAATTTGACGGTTCAGATTTAGGAGATCTGAACTCGCCTGAGTCGAAGAAGATAAGAGAAATGAATAAAGAAAATCAAAGCCCAGTACTCTCAGTATGGAAATGGAAGGATTAAAAGATCTCCGTTCTGGGCCGATCATGCTGATCCATAATCTTTCCTCCCTTCACCTAAATAGGTAGGTCTATTGGCAAATTATTTGCCCTCTTTCGGCACAACTCTTTTTTTAATTTTTTAATTTTCATTATTATTATTATTATTTTTTAAAATCTGGCAGCCAAAGGAATATGCATTAATATTAAAAATAGAAGTTTACAGTTACGCACTTGATGTCACACGCAATGCTCTTTTTTTTTTTTTTTTTTTTTTTATAAAACATCATGAGTTGGTATTTGCCCTTCAGTGTAAGAAATGTGAATATCTTTACCGTCGGAGGAATTGTGTATTTCCATGCACTACAACAGAACAACGTAATTTTAAACAACATAAAACAACATGTTATACATGTAATTTAAAAAAAAACAGAACAACGTAATTTAAAAAAACACAAAAGACTGCTATATGAATACATGTTATAATTTCACCATGTTATTTTTTTTATTTTTTTTATTTTTTGGTTGTTACCATGTTATTTTAAACAACATAAAACAAAGAAAAATTAAATTATTTTTCAAGTTTTTTTATTATTCCGTGTTGAAAAACAAGAAACTAACTAAGAATGAAAGTAATCAACAGAAACATAAAAGCCCAACATGCTCAAGCTAAAAATAGCAACATAACCCATACACAACAAATTCATAGCATCTCTAGATCTTAGATCTCACAAACATGTAATGGCCTAGATTTATTTTTATTGAAGCAAAATTTTCTGGAATTTTAGTTTGGTGTCAAAAGTTTCCCACAAGACAGTTTTAAGTTTATAGTTGTATATCCTTCAAATTGGATCATAATAATAACATAATCAGTTTGATCTTATGGTATGCAGAAGTATCGATTTAATTGTACTGTCAATATAAAATGTTTTGCAGAAAGTGCAGTGTACTGTATTCTATTCTTTGTACTAAAAAAAATAGTTTCTTTTTTTCTTTCCTTTCAATTCAACTGATCTTATATTCTTTTTGGTTGCTGCATATTCCTTAAAATTATTTACTTGTTTCTTTTGATGGTGTTCACTATCACAATTGACTATTCATATTTATTAGTTAATGCAGAGTGATGGTTGATATTCATTAACTCAAAAGATTCCCTTTTGAGTTAATGCAGAGGATACGCATTCATAATATAACTGGAATCAATCTGATCCATCGGCTAGATTTCTCAAACACATCTCGGCTTGCCAACTCAGCTTCTACATCAGCTCTTATTGCTGAGATGGCCCAACAGCTCCTTCTCTCTTCATTCCAGTCTCGCCTCCAGTACGATCTCTGTAGTAGCCTCCATGTCTACTGCCAGGCACCTCTCTTCAGCCTTAGAATGATTCAACACAGATCCTTCTCTCTTAATTTCAGGCTCGCCTCCGGTGCAATCTCTGCAGTAGTCTCCATTTCTGCTGCCTGGGTCCCTCTCTTCAGCCTCAGAATGCTTAACGGCTCCAGTTTCCTTTTACTTCCCGGACGCCACTTGTCAGTGTAAAAATTATTAATAAAATGCCTGACCGACACTCTTTCTACACTGACCGTCCGACCGATCCTTCGTCTCCTCCTAAGTGACGCTCACACGGGTCTAAATTGACCCGTTCACACCAGGGACGTGACAAACATGGGTATGCTAAATGCATCCAAGTTTTTAATCTCCCGTTAGAGATACAAATCAAATCATAAAATAGGAGATGTATAATATTTATCTTTGAACTGGTTAGACTAAAGTCAAAGGCAGTTAGATAAATTGTAAGGATTATATATATATATATATATATATATATATATATATATATGGGTCCGGCTAAATTGCTGCCGGCAACATTTCAGCAGAGGTGCTGCTGGAGCTATATTTAGCCGTGTGATGTTCAAACAACAAATCCAAACCGTTAGATGTTTAATCTATATTAAAATCTACTTGAAGACAAAATTTTACATTTTTTGGAATTTTTTTACTATTTATTAAGTTGTTTTCAGTAAATTTCTGCAGTATTGAAAGCAGTGGTTTTCAAACCAGTTTAATAAATAGTAAAAAAATTTCAAAAAATGTAAAATTTGGTCTCCAAGTAGATTTTAATATAGATTAAATATCTAACGGTTTGGATTTGTTGTTTGAATATCACACGGCTAAATTAATTGATTAATTCCTCTATTATTTTATATATATTTTTTTACTTATTTTAAATTAATTTATTAATTCCTCAATTATTTATATACCATATATTTTTCTTACTTATTGAAGTAATTTTTTCAATTAGTATAGAATCTTTATATATTAAATTAAGTTGTTATTACAAACTAAATTTAGTGATTTTATATTGGAACGTTTCATGTCTTTCGAATAAAATATTATTAGTATTTGAAAATGCTTAATTCTCGAACTTATTTTTTCATTAAATAAATGTATTACTTACACATGTAAAGTGTATGTGTATTGTTAAGCGTAGTGTCATGTTATAATAATAGAACTAAGTTAAATTAAGTTTATTTGATAAGTTTGATGAGTAAAATAAATTATGAATATATACACATGATTGTAATAAAAATATAAAATTATCCACATAATTCTGATTAATCGGTCGCATATCGATTAATCGCTTGATGATACTCCGTTCGTTTGACAAGCGCATACCGTTATTTACAATATTGATAGATACATTTTTTTATTAATATGCCAATAGATCATACCTATTTATATAAAAGTTTGGACCATTTATATATTCAAAGTTTGAGCTCTAATATTTTATTTATTTTTAATATATACAGATTAATTTTTTTTTTATATGCAAAATATTTTTTTTTGGGGCCCCTTGAATCTTGGGGCCCGAGGCGGTTGCGCTGGCTGCCCGGCATCAGAGCCAACCCTGAAGGTGGCCCTGGTGGTCCCCAGCCTGGAGGGCCTCCAGGGAGAGGTGCCCATCCTGGCCCAGGACCTCCAGGTGGACCTGGTCCGTCAGGTCCCATGTGTCACTTAACCAATGGACAGAGCCTAATTGAAATATGCAGATATGCTTATAAGTACCAAACAATTGCGGCAAATGCTATGGCTTTGAAGGGGATGAATATATAGAGGTAGGAGCGAAAGAGAGAGAAAGTAATAGGTGCCAACCTAATGATCAGAAAGCCAAGGTGAGAAAAAAAGACTTGAAGTTGCATTCAAGTACCAATTACCATTCTACAAGTTTTTTCTGGTGTGACTGTTTGTTGCCCTTCTAGAACTGTTTCCAAGGTGTTTTAAAATAATTTCTCAATGCTTTCTGCACAAAGTAATAACAAACTTGCTAAATATTGCTTGCACTATGAAGTTATTTTGGTGCATAATTTTTTTTGAAAAAATTAATCTAAGCAAAATATATGTTAAGAGGAAAACATTTTTCCCATGTTATTTTGGGCAGATTTTTTTGCCAAACCTTCCATTATCATCAGAGAAATAAAGCCCATTTAACATCGATCAGAACAAGCATGGTGATTGTTGTAAATAGTTGAAGATACATAGCAATTCTTACATTGTGGGAGATGCATCAATGGGTGGTACTTAGCAATATAGCACATGGAAAATTTGCTGATACAACCCTGCTTCTCTTTCTCCTCATTTTACTACAATTTTCAAAACAACAAAAAATAGGAAAAGGCACCAATACTTCATTCCATTTTTAGGTTTAATTGTAACAGTTACTAAACCAATTGTAAATTATATATAGAACTAATTTAATCAAATTAATAGTTGTTCTATGTGAGATAGAACAAAATAGAGGTACTCTACCATACAGCATGAAGCATCAGCCTGTACCAAGGTACTTGTATAATTTCTTATTCTTCTTTACTCAACTATTTGGAGAGCTCTATGATGTTACCTGTCTGAAATTCATCATCACAAGCAAGATGGGATGCTTGATATAAAATATTCATTTATATATAGGATAAAAAATGAGGGGCCGTTAGACCAGATACAAGTGCCAGAAAACAATCTGTCAGCACCACATTATATATATTCCTCCACAGCCCAGTTGGTATAAAATTTACAAACAGTTGAAATAAAGCTCATATAATACACTAGTTAGTAACCATTAACCACATATGAGAAGTTCTATATCACATATCCAGATAACTTTTTATTTATCAAAAAAGGTAACTGCTTTTGTACTTTGATTGAAATTGGGTTAACTCTTTACATGTATTGAGATATAGAAAGTGTTCTATCATTGGAGAGGAAAGTAGGAGAAGTACTCCTTAACATCAGTGATATCAGATAACAGTAGCATTCTGCAAACATAAAATTATCAATCAATATTAGCTTAATCATCATAGTATTGGTGTCAAAAGCTTCCCTCGAAACAGTTTACAATTGAACATCAGTGATATTGGGGCAATAATACTGAAATATTAATTTTTAATCTACCAATATTTTACAGCAGAATAAATTATTGAGTACCTAAAACACAAATACCAAACACTCCAATTTCCAGGGAGAGCTACAAGTGGTGTTGATATGAACCTAATCAAGATAATTGCAACATGACCCTGTTATTAAACATAAATTGGAAAACAAGGCTAAATTTTTTATGCAAAAGCCCGTCCGAATTATTTATACATAAATTTGAAAACAAGCATTTTCCTGTTTGCTGAATCAGCAAGAAATAAAAGCACCTCATGAAAGACCGCAGAAGTCGAAACTGAAAGACATTTTATAGATTTCACCAAATCCAAGTTCAAAGTTTAAAGAGCAACTCCTTTGATTTGGTAATTTCACCCTTCTTGCTCAGACTGTCCATAAAGAATAGTATACGTCACAACATTGGGCTCATACCCATTGGAAATCATTTCACGCAACAACTCCTTTGCCTTCGTAATTTCACCTTGCTTACACAACCCATCGATAAGAGAATTATAAGTCACGACATCAGGCTTGCACCCTTTGGAAATCATTTCATAGAACAACTCCTTTGCTTTCATAACTTCACCGTTCTTGCACAGCCCATCTATAAGAGTGTTAAAAGTCACGACATCGGGCTCGTACCGTTTGGAAATCATTTCATTCAGCAACTCCTTTGCCTTCGTGACTTCACCATTCTTGCACAGCCCATCTATAAGAGTGGTATAAGTCACGACATTGGGCTCGTACCCTTTGGAAATCATTTCATGCATCAACTCCTTTGCCTTCGTGACTTTACCTTTCTTGCACAGCCCATCGATAAGAGTGTTATAAGTCACGACATCGGGCTTGGATCCTTTGGAAACCATTTCATGCATCAACTCCTTTGCCTTCGTGACTTCACCATTCTTGCACAACCCACCTATAAGAGTGTTATAAGTTACGACATCGGGCTCGTACTGTTTGGAAATCATTTCATTCAGCAACTCCTTTGCCTTCGTGACTTCACCATTCTTGCACAGCCCATTTATAAGAGTGGTATAAGTCACGACATCAGGCTCGTACCCTTTGGAAATCATTTCATGCATCAACTCCTTTGCCTTCATGACTTCACTTTTCTTGCACAGCCCATCGATAAGAGTGTTATAAGTCACGACATTGGGCTTGGATCCTTCAGAAATCATTTCATGTATTAACTCCTTTGCCTTTGTGACTTCACCATTCTTGCACAGCCCACCTATAAGAGTGTTATAAGTCATGACATTGGGCTCGTACTGTTTGGAAATCATTTCATGCATCAACTCCTTTGCCTTCGTGACTTCACCTTTCTTGCACAGCCCATCGATAAGAGTGTTATAAGTCACGACATTGGGCTCGGATCCTTCGGAAATCATTTCATGTATTAACTCCTTTGCCTTTGTGACTTCACCATTCTTGCACAGCCCACCTATAAGAGTGTTATAAGTCACGACATTGGGCTCGCAACCTTTGGAAGTCATTTCATGCATCAACTCCTTCGCCTTCATAACTTCACCTTTCTTGCACAACCAATCTATAATAGTGTTAAAAGTCACGACATTGGGTTCGTACCCTTTGGAAATCATGTCATGCATCACCTCCTCTGCCTTCGTGACTTCACCTTTCTTGCACAGCCCATCTATAAGAGTGGTATAAGTCACGACATCGGGCTCGTACCCTTTGGAAATCATGTCATGCATCAACTCCTTTGCCTTCGTAACTTCACCGTTCTTGCACAGCCCATCTATAAGAGTGTTAAAAGTCACGACACTGGGCTCGTACCGTTTGGAAATCATTTCATTTAGCAACTCCTTTGCCTTCGTGACTTCACCATTCTTGCACAGCCCATCTATAAGAGTGGTATAAGTCACGACATCGGGCTTGTACCCTTCGGAAATCATTTCAATCAACAACTCCTTTGCCTTGGTGACTTCACCATTCTTGCAGAAACCATTTATAAGAGTGGTATAAGTCACGACATTGGGCTTGTACCCTTTGGAAACCATTTCATGCATCAGCTCCATTGCCTTCATAACTTCACCTTTCTTGCACAACCCATTAATCAACGAGCTGTATGTCTCAGTATTAGGTATAACCCCGGCCGGACGCATCTGTCTATACAAACCAAATGCCTTAGAAATTTGACCCGCCTTACAGAGCCCATCTATAACCGTGCTGTACGTGATAACATTGGGTTCGTACTTACCACCATGTTTAACCATTCTAAAAAATAACTGAAGGGAAAAACCAATGTTGTCCTTGGAGCAAAGCCCTTTGATAAGAATGCTATATGATATCACATCGGGCACACATCCCAGCTGAGGCATTTTGTAAAGCACAATGGCTGCAGCCTCACTGGTCCTATTCTCAGAACAAAGCCTCTTGATTATTGGACTGAATATCGCAGCCTTAGCTGTTTGACCCTCTTTTAGAAGTGTTCCAAGAAAACAAAAGGCTAGGTCGAGACGATTCGTTTGGGCACAATACTTTATCATGAGACCATAGGTATAATCATTAGGAATTATTCCAACAGTTCTGGGTATACATTCGAAGAGTGTAAAAACCTCAGGGTCAGAGTTGCGGATCAAGGTGGCCAGGATATAATTATAGTGGCGGATTGTGGTCGGAGGGTTTTGGAAAGTTAACATAAGTGACTCTTTTTGCTGCTGCCTCCTCCTCGGGATCCTGACAGGAGTGTTGTCAAAATTGGTGTCGTTAGGTAAATTAGTTTTAGAAGGTGGTGGTGGTAATTTTGGTTTTTTGTTGATTCGGTGGAGTTGAAATTTGGAATTGGGGATGGCATAACAGAGAAGATGGAGGCCATGACGAGAAGCTGATGGAGATGTGGATTGGGAGAGGGAGAGGGAAATTGAAGGGGAAAGAGAACAGAAAGGGGCGAGAGACAGCACGGGCATCATCTTCTTCGTTTTTGGTTTGAGTGTTTGTGACAGCGCCCTCGGAGAGATAGAGATGAGGAATGAGGAAGAGATAGAATAAGGTGAGCAGCGGCAGTTGGTAGAAGAAAGAGAAATGAAAGAAAGAAAATCAATGCCCCGGATAAGGTTTTTTTACTGATGGAAGCATTAGTACATGAAATCTTATCTGATAAAGATTGATACTTTCTTTCTGAAAGGTAACACGGTAATTTTATAGATCAACCCTGTTATTCCTATCTCATCTGTACAAAATTTTGAATGTGCAAATCTCAATGCATAAAAAGTTTTTATCCGAATCTTAATAAAAGTCAACGGCTGAAATTAGAACAACAGAGTCGTGTAATCCCTTTGTAATAACAGCTGATTTATTTCCAATAGGTAAAGGCCGGTTAGGAATTCCACTTCCTCACCGAAAGCGTAAGAGGGAATCGTTAAGAACTAGTGGATCCGGACTGTTCTTTTAAGTTTGCACGAATTTTAGAACTCAAATAATACTGTCCCTGTCTTAGTCCGAATCTCAAAGCAGCTGAGAATAAATCTTAAACCGTAAAATAAAGGAAATCTTTCACACATATTAGAGAGGATACTCTTCTTGCCAATGTAGGAGGAATTACTGGAGAGCGAGAGACGACAAACAGAGGAGATACGACAGCTCGACATGGAAGCAGTGTTATAATAACGGTATGTGGTTATCGGACAAGTATGATACCGTCAAACGATGAAACGATTAGTCGGAAATGATTTTGCTTTTATCTCGATACTCGATAGTAAGCTGCCGAGTGAGTACGGATGCTAACGCGAGAGAGAGGACAAAATGAGGAGATGGTTCTATTTCATGTAATGTACGGCGAATTTGTCCATCGAATCCAAAATTGACAAAAACAATGTTGAGACTTAAGATCGACTTGCAAGTAGCATGAAATGTATGCTTTTATTACTTAGCGAGCCCGATACAAAAAATGTTCAATCAAATAGTTTGGTTCGTCTCATTATAACACACTCTAGCGACCAAATATAATGGTCCTTTTCCTTAATTTTTTTTTTTTTGTATATAGTACTTCGAATATATTTTAATTTGTAAACAAATGATTAATTACCAACCTCGTTGAGTTTAATGTCAACATTGAGCATATATGTAATCTAATTATGGATTGTTTACTGTCATATATGGTTGTCAATTAAAGTGATCAAATAAGGTAATAGACAATTAATATATTCATTAGGCTGTGATCCATAAATGTGTAGAACAATTTAGACAAAAATCAAATCATTGATGGACTAATTTAGAAATTTGTAATTCAAAAATCTGTCTTTATGGAGGGTTGTGCTGTCTGCACGAATATCGATGCAGTCGCACAACTTTTGATACGCCAGCACGATTTTTGATGCACAACACATTATACCTTTTTAATTTTGGCAGATAACCATAAATGTTATTATATATAAGGATTGGTCCCTAAGGCACAAGGTAACCAAGAAAAACACATAAACTAAACATATGTTTTTTCTCTTAAGAAAAATACAGTTCTGTGTGTCTTCTCTTCTTCTTTCATCATCAAAAAATAGATAAGAGAAATCCATTAGAAAATATGGAGATGATTTCTCAAGAGCCACACCTTGCTGTCTTGGAAGACTTATTCCTCGACCCGACGACAAAAGGCAAGAATAACTTCTTGCCATTGAAGACTTGTCTCGTGCTCACATAGACGACTTGCTCTATTATGACTTTGGTTATTTCATGACAAACAACATGGAATCATGTGTTATGTTCTGCACTTATGATTTATGTTTTGAGTCTCTTTGGCATAGAACAGTCCTTAGGTTAAGGTGGGGAACTGTTTCTCCTTCTCTAGAGTGTAAATGTTTGACCCCTATCTAAGATGTAATTGTTTGATCTCTAGATAAGACGTAATTGTTTGATCTTTATGATTCCCCAACAAGAGTACGATTGGAATAATTTTTTTATTTATTAGTAGGCACCGTAATATTGTTATTAGTAGGCATATTTATAGTTTTTTTTTTAGTTTTCATTCATTATCATAATTCAGTCCTGAAAGTAAAAAAACAAAAAAAGAAGAAGTAACATTTGCTTCATTTATTTTATTTTATTTTATTGGAAAAATGGCAAAAGGTAAAGAAATGGTACATTAAATTAGTTAAGAAATTTTTTTTTTTCAGTATAATCGTATGCATGAATTTCCTTAATTCCCAGTTTAATTTTCTTGGATGTCTTTTCCTATGACCGCCAGTTTGAACGTTTCAGCTCTCCCTTTCGTAACTGAGCATGCGGGTCCCTCTGTCAGCGATGGATCCTTTCTAACATCATCGGTCAGCTTTTATTTAATTGGGGCCCGTTCACAGTGTCCACCTCTTTTAAATTCGCCAGTTTATCTAAAATAACGTTTGTTTAGTTCAAATTAGTTATTGACGGTAACTAAACCGTTACGGATTTTTTTATTAATATATTTACGGATTTCACTCAAAATAAAAATAAGGGAACTAATATTAATTGAAGCTGGATGGCACTTATATACTTCATTTTTTTTTTTTTTAATCATTTATCAGGAGTGTAGATTTAATATGCGTCTGTCTTAGATGGAGTGCAGAAGATCAAATTTACACTATATTAAAGACAATACAGGAACTAGCAGTTTTAGACTATTTTTTTTTTAAAAGGCAGCGCAAACACAGACAGAGTGGGCCGCAGATTAAACTTGTGTCCCTCGTAAAAATATTTTTTTTACAAAATCCTGTCAAGTTTATTTATTGATTCTAAGAAGATGGTAAGAAAAAAAATGCCTATATACAATCTTTTTATCTCTGTCAAGTAAATAACAAAAAAACACGTCACATGTGAAAACAATATGCACGGCTCAGAACACTGCAGTATACATCACAAATGTATACTGCTGTTATTTAATTGGGGCCCATTCACAGTGTCCACCTCTTTTAAATTCGCCAATGACTAATCGTCAGTTTACCATTTACGTAAGAAGAGCTTAGTGTTTAAGACCAATTGAGAAAAAAGCATAATTATGCATAAAATCGCACTATATGAACAACTGTAGATGCAAATAATAATGTACACCAAAACTTGCTTCGCACTTCTGTATGAAAGACCAAATGCATAAATCCTTGATTTCAATTTCTAATTTCAGTTTGTTACAGATCAGCATTTTCTGGTAAGTCTCACTGAAACTTCTGATAAACTGCTGTATGATATTGAAACATGCCCTTGTGATTGGCTACCACAAATTCGGAAGGACAGCAATTGCGTACTAAGTTTTTCTCAAGGGAGCAAAAATAACAGTAAAATAAATTACTAAAAATATGCATCATGAACCTGTCAATTGCATGAACATCCTCTAGGAATTCAATAATCTTGACATTACCATGTCTTTCCTCATTGCCCTTGCATACTGTAACATGTCAATATGAAAACAACCTTCATAAATACTTTTATTGAATCTCACTATAACGCAGTTTTTAAATTGAGATATTTTGGAGACCCTTATTTCCTCACTTCAACAAAAAAAATTCAAAATGTAACTTTTAACTATAAGGATTTCAACTTGTCAAAAATTTGAATTTGTAGCATAATGTAACTTTAGTTATGACCAATTCTGTGAAATAAGCAAATTAATTTAAACAGGTGTGCTGTTATATGGTATAAAATATAAATAGATGATTGCAATGAATACTATAGCTAGACCTGCAGGTAGACTGAAAAGCACAAATCAGCTAGATGAGTGTATGGACATCAATGACAGGTTTATGTAACTCATAAAATAGCTTACAACATTTATAACTCCTTATGTATCATAAATCACCAACTAATGGTGAACCAAAATAATGCAAAGTACCAATGAATATCCGAGCATATCATAAAATCTTAACATTGAATATCATACAATAACATAGAAATGCTGGTGTACAAGTCTGTTACCTTTCTTTCCTTTACTGGTAAGCATCGCAAGTAAAAAAAAGAGAGGAAATAAGGCACAGGAAAAAGTCACAATAATTTTTGCAAAAGTGTCAAACATTGAGACGGCCCTCAGCTCAAATCCGAACAAAAACAAAGAACTTCTCTAATTTGATTGAATTCGGTAAATGGATACAAAAGAACGAGCAAGTAAAAACTAAGAAATTGTAAATATTAATTATCAGATTTCATAATCAGAACATCTAAACAAACTATATATAGGCGAAATCTATAATACAACTGGAATCAATCCGATCCATCGGTTAGATTTCTCAATCGCATCTTGGCTCGCCAACTCAGCTTCTACACCAGCTCTTATTGCTGAGATGGCCCAACAGATCTGCAGTAGCCTCCATGTCTGCTGCCTGGGTCCCTCTCATCAGCCTCAAAATGCTTCAACGGCTCCTGTTTCCTTTTACTTTCCGAACCCCACTTGTCAGTGTAAGAATTCTTAATAAAATGCCTGACCGGCACTCTTTCTACACTGACCGGCCAGACCGATCCTTCGTCTCCTTCTGAGTGACGCCCACACGGGTCTAAATTGACCCGTTCACACCAGGGGCATGACAAACATGGGTATGCCAAATGCATCCAAGTTTTTAATCTCCCGTTAGAGATACAAATCAAATCATAAAATAGGAGATGTATAATATTTATCTTTGAACTGGTTAGACTAAAGTATATATAGTCAATATTGTATATGCACAAAACATACAATAAAATAACATGGTAGCAGAGCCTACATAGTTGGGCTTCAAAAACCATATCAAAAACAAGAAAAAAAAATCATACCAGTAAAATCAGCAGGAACAATATATACCAGAATCCATACACCTCAGATAGATAACAGTTCTCTGGTGCAAAAACAGTCCTATTCTGATGCAACAACCACAGAAGACAACAGTACCTCAAGATCGGTGTAACAAAATGAACCAGCAAACCAGAAAACACAAAATTCAACAAAACTCCTCATTT
The DNA here is from genome assembly GCA_964058875.1 of Carex rostrata. NCBI lineage: Eukaryota > Viridiplantae > Streptophyta > Magnoliopsida > Poales > Cyperaceae > Carex > Carex rostrata. The sequence goes on along the minus strand of CAXKVT010000193.1, from coordinate 473,129 downwards.
GCTCTCAGTTGATTTTAAGCAGCTTCCTCTTGCTTACTCAACCATTTGATTTGAAACTATCTGAATAGTGCAACACCTCAAATTCGCTGAGCAAGAGTAAGATCTGTTACAGATACTCATCATTGAGCTGTGCAACCCCAACAATAGTCAATTGACTCAAATATCAGCACTGCCCTTACGAGCAATGATTTTTTTAGAGCAACATTTACCACAGAATAACCACATATGAGAAGTAACCATATAATACACTAGCTAGTAACCATTAACCACATATGAGAAGTTCTATGTCACATATCCAGATAACTTTTTATTTATCAAAAAAGGTAACTGCTTTTGTACTTTGATTGAAATTGGGTTAACTCTTTACATGTATTGAAATATAGAAAGTGTTCTATCATTGGAGAGGAAAGTAGGAGAAGTACTCCTTAACATCAGTGATATCAGATAACAGTAGCATTCTGCAAACATAAAATTATCAATCAATTTTAGCTTAATCATCATAGTATTGGCGTCAAATGCCTCCCTCGAAAACAATTGAACATCAGTGAAATTGGGCAATAATACTGAAATATTAATTTTTATCTACCAATATTTTACAGCAGAATAAATTATTTAGTACCTAAAACACAAATACAAAACATTCTAATTCCCAGGAAGAGCTACAGGTGGTGTTGATATGAACCTAATCAAGATAATTGCAACATGACCCTGTTTTTAAACATAAATTGGAAAACAAGGCTAAATTTTTTATGTAAAAGCCCCTGTCCCAATTATTTATACATAAATTTGAAAACAAGCATTTTCCAGTTTGCTGAATCAGCAAGAAATAAAAGCACCTCAAGAAAGACCGCAGAAGTCGAAACTGAAAGACATTTTATAGAATTTTCACCAAATCCAAGTTCAAAGTTTAAAGAGCAACTCCTTTGATTTGGTTATTTCACCCTTCTTGCTTAGACTGTCCATAAAGAATAGTATACGTCACAACATTGGGCTCATACCCATTGGAAATCATTTCACGCAGCAACTCCTTTGCCTTTGTAATTTCACTGTGCTTACACAACCAATCAATAAGAACATTATAAGTTATGACATCAGGCTTGTACCCTTTGGAAATCATTTCATAGAACAACTCCTTTGCTTTTGTAATTTCACCTTTCTTGCCCAGCCCATCTATAATTGTGTTGTAAGTCACGACATCAGGCTCGCACCCTTTGGAAATCATTTCATGCATCAACTCCTTTGCCTTCATAACTTCACCTTTCTTGCACAGCCGATCTATAAGAGTGGTATAAGTCACGACATTGGGCTCGCACCCTTTGGAAATCATTTCATGCAACAACTCCTTTGCCTTTGTAACTTCACCGTTCTTGCACAACACATCTATAAGAGTGGTATAAGTCACAACATTGGGTTCGTACCCTTTGGAAATCATGTCATGCATCAACTCCTCTGCCTTTGTGACTTCACCATTCTTGCACAACCCATCTATAAGAATGGTATAAGTCACGACATTGGGCTCGCACCCTTTGGAAATCATTTCATGCATCAACTCCTTTCCCTTCGTAACTTCACCGTTCTTGCACAACACATCTATAAGAGTGGTATAAGCCACGGCATTAGGCTCGCACCCTTTGGAATTCATTTCATGCATCAACTCCTTTGCTTTTGTAATTTCACCTTTCTTGCACAACCCGTTTATAAGAGTGGTATAAGTCACGACATTGGGTTCGTACCCTTTGGAAATCATTTCATAGAACAACTTCTTGGCTTTTGTAATTTCACCTTTCTTGCACAGCCCATCTATAAGAGTGGTATAAGTCACGACATTGGGTTCGTACCCTTTGGAAATCATTTCATGTATCAACTCCTTTGCCTTCGTGACTTCACCATTCTTGCATAACCCATCTATAAGAGTGCTATAAGTCACGACGTTGGGCTCGTACCCTTTGGAAGTCATTTCATGCATCAACTCCTTTGCCTTCATATCTTCACCATTCTTGCACAACCCATCTATAAGAGTGTTAAAAGTCACGACATTGGGTTCGTACCCTTTGGAAATCATGTCATGCATCAACTGCTCTGCCTTCGTGACTTCACCATTCTTGCACAACCCATCTATAAGAGTGGTATAAGTCACGACATTGGGCTCGCACCCTTTGGAAATCATTTCATGCATCAATTCCTTTGCCTTCATAACTTCACCTTTCTTGCACAACACATCTATAAGAGTGGTATAAGTCACAACATCGGGTTTGTACCCTTTGGAAACTATTTCATGCATCAACTCCTTTGCCTTCACAACTTCACCTTTCTTGCATAAATCATCTATAAGAGTGTTATAAGTCACAACATCGGGCTTGTACCCTTTGGAAATCATTTCATGCATCAACTCCATTGCCTTCGTGACTTCACCATTCTTGCAGAACCCATCTATAAAAGTGTTAAAAGTCATGACATTGGGCTCGTACTGTTTGGAAATCATTTCATTCAGCAACTCCTTCGCCTTCGTGACTTCACCATTCTTGCATAACCCATCTATAAAAGTGTTATAAGTCACGACATTGGGCTCGTACCCTTCGGAAATCATTTCATTCAGCAACTCTTTTGCCTTTGTGACTTCACCGTTCTTGCATAAATCATCTATAAGAGTGTTATAAGTCACAACATCGGGCTTGTATCCTTTGGAAACCATTTCATGCATGAACTCCATTGCCTTCATAACTTCACCTTTCTTGCACAACCCATTAATCAACGAGTTGTATGTCTCAGTATTAGGTCTAACCCCGGCTGGACGCATCTGTCTATACAAACCAAATGCCTTAGAAATTTGACCCGCCTTACAGAGCCCATCTATAACCGTGTTGTACGTGATAACATTGGGTTTGTACTTACCGCAATGTTTAACCATTCTAAAAAGTAATTGAAGGGAAAAACCAATGTTGCCTTTGGAGCAAAGTCCTTTGATTAGAATGCTATACGAGATCACATTGGGTATACATCCCAGCCGAGGCATTTTGTAAAGCACAATGGCTGCAGCCTCACTGGTCCTATTCTCAGAACAAAGCCTCTTGATTATTGGACTGAATATCACAGCCTTAGCTAGGTGACCCTCTTTGAAAAGTGTTCCGAGAAAACAAAAGGCTAGGTCGAGACGATTTGTTTGGGCACAATACTTTATCATGAGAGCATAGGTATAATCATCAGGAATTATTCCATCAGTTCTGGGTATACATTCGAAGAGTGTAAAAACCTCAGGGTCAGAGTTGCTGATCAAGGTGGCCAGGATAAAATTGAAGTGGCGGATTGTGGTCGGAGGGTTTTGGAAAGGCAACATAAGTGACTCTTTTTGCTGCTGCCTCCTCCTCGGAATCCTCACAGGAGTGTTGTCAAAATTGGTGTCGTTAGGTAAATTAGTTTTAGATGGTGGTGGTGGTAATTTTGGTTTTTTGTTGATTCGGTGGGGTTGAAATTTGGAATTGGGGATGGCATAGGAGAGAAGATAGAGGCCATGACGAGAAGCTGATGGAGATGAGGATGGGGATTGGGATTGAGAAATTGAAGGTGAAAGAGAACAGAAAGGGGCGAGAGACAGCATGGACATCATCATCTTCTTTCTTTTTTATTTGAGTGTTTCTTTCTTTCGAGTGACAACGCGATCGTAGAGACCAGAGACTACAGACTAGAGATAGAACTTGAGATTAAAAGACAACGAGAAAGAGATCGTATGAGCATGCGCTTTACAAAAAAGATCTCTCCCTTCTGGGCCGACTTTTCTGGCCCAAAATGTTCCTCTCTTCACTTGCGCTTTCTTTACCGAAATTAGCCCATTCTCAAATTATTTGCCCTTTCCTTCGCATTGGTTCTTAGTCTGGATGTGAAGGCGCATGAGCCTGCCAAAATGCTATATCGTCTTCGGATTCGATTCTGCTCTCATTTTTAGTCTAATCTAGTCGATCGCTGATTGATATGAGATTATGAGCTATTTGATTTACTCCTACGCAAATTTTGTGTGAATGCAATTGAGCGGAGAGGGGTGGCCACAGCCCAGGATTTCGAATAAGATAAATTTTAAGGACGTATATTAATTAGTAGGAACTCAATATATACGAGAGAGTTTGTAATAATATCTTCGGTTTCTTTAATTAGAAGAAAAAAATGACAAAATTGTACTTGTCCATGAAGATATCAGATATGGTTAGAGTGGAAAAACAGTGCCGTGCTGTGACTAACACGTCGTGACTTTAATCTCATACTGTGATCAAGTTAATTTTTTACTTGTTGTGTCATGCCGTGATCAAAATATTAAGAGATGATCACGGCACTCGAATGGTCATGCCACGTTAGTCGTGTTGTCCCCAAATATGCCTCGCGTGACTTGCGTGATCATAATTTAAGTTAGTTTATTTAATATTCACCATTTGATTAATATATAATAGTCCTAATTACACCTAATCACGTGTCGTGCCGTGCCGTGCCATGACTAGATTTTTCACATGACGTCCCGTGTCGTGCCAAAGTTTCAAAAGATGATCATGACACGGGACACGCGAGTCACGACATGTAACTGACATGCATGCCATGCCGTTCTGTAATGAAGCCAGCTCTACCGTGCCATTTTTCCACCTAAATATGGTACAGTGAAATAGTTGAGAAGAAGACTCTTCGTAGTTGAGCAATTAATCCCAATTCTTCATAGTTGAGCAATTAAATTCCATTGAAATTCCAGTTTTTCCCATTATTAATCTGCCTCCCAAAAGGCAAAAATTCCATTTTGTTTTTAGCAATTAATGATTATTAATCCGAATGCCAGCTTGGGTTTTGTCCAGTGAATGAATGTGAATCGTGAGGGTCGGATCATTCAAATTAAATTTGGGGAATGCGGAAAGATTTAACTTTTAATTTATTTAAACTATTAACAATTCAATTTTTAAAAATCACACAATATTTTTTTTAAAAAGAAAAATAATAACAAAGGCCTGCTAATATTATGCATATACCTGTTATAATTAATTTCACAACATTATTTTAAACAACGGGAACCAAAAAAAAAAAAAAAAAAATTACATCATATTTCAAAATAGCCTTCTTATTTTTTTAAGTTTTTCCTCGAAAAAACAAGAAACAACCTAAGAATGGTAATATTCAACAGAAACAGAAAGACCAACACGCTCAAGCTAAATATAGCAACACAACCTATATCATAACAAATTCATTGGATCTTGATCTCACAAACATGCAATATCTCACACCCTTGTTGAGGTTTCTAGTTCTCTCTCAACATCCTAATAACAAATTTGAATCCCTCATGTACATGACACAATCAGGTTATGCCTCACACGAATCTTAAAGTGGCTCCGTGAATCTAAACAAGTCTGAATTCTTATCGGGCTCGATCGGGAGCTAATCTAACCCGTAAGGTATTGCAGAGGATGAATGCTACTAATAACAGGCTAACAGCCTAATAAAATTCTTAATTATTATAAATCCCTCTCAAACCAAGTTGTCATATACCTATTTAAAGTCATCTCAACCTAAACCCTAATTTCTATCCTTGCATTTTCCCCCTCCTTCCTTCCGCCTCATCCAATCAATCCTTCATACCACCTATCTACCTTCTCTCTCTAGATTTCTGTTTTCTCTGCCTAAACAATGGGTTGCGGTGGCTCGAAAGAGGATGTGGCCACTGCCAACACCGTGAAGAAGCAACGCTCATTTTTCAGAAGGAAATCAAGCAATTCCACTAGCAAATCATCTGAGGCGATCGCCGTAGAGAATCAAAAGAACACAAAAATTGTAAACAAAGGAAAGACCGAGGAGAAAACTGAGTCTCCGAAAAAAAGTGAGGAGGTAAAAACTGAAGCCTCACAAAATTCCGGAGATAAAATCGTGATCTCCGAGAAGTCGATCGAGGAGAAAACCGAAACTGTTGAAAAGGTTGAAGAGAAAAATGAGGCCAAGGAAAAGCCTGAATTAGAAACGGTGGTACAACTCAAGAGCGAGGATGAGGCAGCAATTGTGAAAACAAACGATGAGACGCTACCAGAATCTACAAAAGTTGAATCGTTATATGAAGGAGGGGAAAACAAGGTGGTCAAGCTCGATGAAGCATCGGTTATTGATACTTCAACTACCAGTATTGTTGATCAAGAACAACTAGTACATGATGACAATGCAAAGGAAGAGATCAAGGATTCTACGGTGATTGCCGAAGCATCCGAGAAGAAAGAAGAGATCACATCTAAGGAGGTTGATGGTAAGATCTAATTTTGGATATGAAATTTTCCATTTTACAGAAGTACATAACTTAAATTTCATGCACTATTGTAAATATATTTTCAAAATTAGCTTATTCCTTTATAAATGCATCTTTCAGATTCTTTTTTGTTATTTACTAGTTGTAGTGGAATCAAGCGGAGAAAATTCTTCGGAGTTGAAAGAGATGGCATCAAATGAAAAAGCGAATGTAGAGTTGAAAGAGACGGTATCAACCGAAGAAGCAAGCACAGAGTTGAAAGAGACGGCATCAACCGAGGAACCAAAAACAGAGTTGAAAGAGACGGCATCAACCGAGGAAGCAAACACAGAATTGAAAGAGACGGCATCAACTGAGGAAGCGAACGCAGAGTTGAAAGAGACGACATCAACTGAGGAAGCAAAAATTGTGGTAGCTATTATAGAAGAAAAAACCTTACAAGAGAATCCAGCTACCAAAGAATCTGACAAGTAAAGATTGTTAAAAATTAGACCTTGAAATTCAAAGATTGAGCATCTAGATTTTAAAGTTACAATATTGCTTTATGTCTCCTTTTCTTTAAGATCGATCTATCCTTTTTGTGTAACATATGATGTTGTATCCGTTTCTTCATCGATGATTAAACCTTGTCATTTATTGGTGTATTTTTATTTGTTTTCTTCTCCAAATAAATAAGAAAAGTGCCTGAAATTTATTTTAACAAAGAGAAAAAAATTAGAAGAGAATATATGGTCCCAAGGCCATAAAATATTGAAAATACGAGGAAAATAAAACTAGCTAGCTCAAGGTCCCAAGTCCCAAATGGGGTCAAAAACAAACGAATGGTTGTAACTCTTTCCTATTATTTTTAGAATGTTATAAGACAGAATTTGAGTAGAAATTAATATCCTAAATATATATAGTATATACATCCATATACATACATGAGCCAAGTCAAGAATTTTAGTATAGAATGGAACAAATTAATAGAATGAGACATAATTTCATAATTATTTTGAATATTAAGTCTATTTTTATAAAAAAAAAAATCAAGAAAAGCATAGGATTATAAGCATATTTTGATTAAAAAATTTAGGGTGAGACATAAAATTATAATTTTTTGTGAAAAAAATATAAAAACAAAAACATGTTTTTAAAACTTTTTTGAGTCGGAGGAAAGTGCCTATCTCTTTGAATTTATGTAGCTCACGCATTACATATATAATTGTATTTTCAAATGAAAAATAGCACCATTATAATTAACTACTGCAAAATTAAGAATTGTCTAAACTTGAGAATTTCGTTTGATGAATATATTCTTTATAAATAAATATGAAATTACAATTATTATTGATCTCCAACATCATGGTAGAAATTGAAAAAAAAAAGAAAATTCAAACGATAAGCTAATAACATCATTTTCTTAAAAACAGTAAGGCACGGTAACTCCAAAAAAAAAAATAGTAACATAGCTAATATTTACAAAAACAACAAGACTAAATACATCTTTTTTTTCTTCTTCTTAGGAATAGCATACAAGTAAAACACTTGTAGTTAGCAATTATTTTGATCTGAATAGATCCTTCGATTGAAATAAAAATTAAAAAGCACATCATTTTTTCTATTCACCCCTATAAATATAAAAATGAAAGTAAAGTTTTCTTATATATGACATGCAAGGGAAAATATTTTTTTTTTACATTCTTAGGAAGCAAAATAATCATAAAGAGATGATACTAAAAATTTCCTTTAGTAATCACTAATGGATTTATATTATTTTTTTGCCTACAAATTTCTTGGCCGTCTGATCAAAATCACATGGTTGATGCGTGTTAATCAATGTTCGGTACGTTGACAACACATAAGGCAATACGGCCCAAACCACATAGTAGGTCCTGCCCTATCTGATCTCCCTTGATTTTCTATGGAAATCGGAATATAACAAATAGTCGGAGGTTGTTATGTCGAATTGTCTACTGTCTAGCAAGATTGTGCTGTAAAAGAGGACTGCTTCACGATATACCACACAGACGCAGCAGCATAAATCTCTTATTGGAAAAAAGAAGCAGCGGACGCAGGCGGGACGGTTCGAACGGCAGATAAATGGTCATTTCGTCCGGATGTTCAGATCTAACGGTTGCGAGTACCTCTGGCAACAATTTTGTCATGATCTGCTGTGTTGCCTCGTAACTTCGTAAAGAAGAACATATGTTTGCTGACATCATGGCCGTAGCCAAAGATGAATTCCGCATCCTCTGAGATATCTCATATTTTGCGTGACTTTTTGGAAAATTTCAACCGTTGCAATACATTCTGCGCGAATCTCAAAGCTTAAATAATACTGCCCCCCTACACTGAAAAAAAATATAAATTTAATACGAAGACTTAGTTTTGTAGCCCGGCTGAGGAAACTCAGAAATCAGAGTTCTTGGTGAGTATATAAAATAGTTCCAGTGAGGCGATCGCAATTGAAATATTGTAATCCGAGTAAAACTAGGATGTTCTTGAGCTCACCAAGGCATTTGATGAGCTTAAATCCAAAACTTGTTATATCAGTTTTAAACGACAAATTTAAACCGTTAAAATCCATCTAGTTCACAAAATGATGAAATTACATTCCAAGATTTTAAGTTTTCGAATTATTTTATTTTAAAGTCAAGCAGTCCAAATTAAAAGGTTTATAATTTAATTTTAGTGCATTTATTTTTTTAACACTTTTTGACCACTTGACTCTATACAATATTAATTTGAAATTCTAAAAACTTTACATGTAAATTCATCATTCGTGAAGTAAATCGGTTTCAAATATTTATATTTATTGTTTGAAGCTAATTTAATAGATTTTGGAGTTAAGCTCACCAAACACCTTTGTGAGTTTAAGAACACCCTAGTTCTACTCTTGTAATCCATTGCACTTCTAATGCAAATCTCAGAAATGAAGTTCAAGACATCAGTAATTTAAATTTGATAGTTCTTTGTAAATTAGTTATATATTGATCAAAATTTCATCATACTTAATAAAATCCTCACCATGTGCTCACTTATCAATTAACTAGCGCTGCATTACTTTTTGAAGAGTAATGGATTTGTAGGAGCTGGGGATTGAAGGTGGAGGGAGTTATTAATTAAACATCTGGCAAGGAAACTAATGTTCTCTGTTGTAAGTTAAGATATGTTCAAAATATACACTCACAAATAATACTTAAAAGGTATTTCTCCGTAAATTTTAAGAACTGAAAAATTAATTTTACTGCCAGACATTTCAAGAAATTTTCCTTAAAATTAAAGAAGTAAATAATTGATAACGCTTGATCTTGTGCTTTTCAATGCTTTATTAAAAGTGCGTGCATAATTGATCTCAAATATTATATGCAGACATAAATATTATATGCAGACATAAATATTATAATTTTACTGCCAGACATTAAAAGTGCTTTTCAATGCTTTAATAATCAGATTCAATTTTTTTGGCTAACAGGTGTTGTAATTCATTTAAAATTCAGAACCAACACCTACGGAAATCTAATCAATATTATATGCAGACATAAATATCGAAAATATATGAAATAATAATAATAATATGCAGAAGTGAAATAGCTAAAAAATTCTAATCATGGTTTGGGATACATTCACAATGAAACTAATTCGAGAATATTTATAACTGAGTAATAAATTTTAAATTGAAAACTTGATGTTTGAGTAGAGGGAGATACTTAAAGTTGAAAAATGTTTGCATTTGTGTTAAAATGAGTATACCCACAAGGCCACAACTGATCTTACAAACAATGAATTCAATTTATTTTGCAGATGACAATTGTGCTTTTTTAACAAAATACAGAGGCAATGCTTTTAAAAAAAGCATCTTATTACAAAAGTCTCTCAGGTGTACAACCTCCAAACTAAGAATAATACAGAAGCAAAACCACAATGCGCCGCAAAATTCAGTCCCCAAATACAAAAGCTTCGTACTTGCATAAATAACATCATGAATGAATACAAATCTCAAGCCTAACTATATATAACGGAGAAACAAAAAGAGGTCGAATTTATTATATTTTATTTAAAATAGACGCTTCTCACAAAACTCTGGAATAGCAATGACACCATGATACAAATGTTTGTGGATTAATTAATGAGCAGCATCTCGGCTATAGTACAGGTCTAGGGTTTTGGCAGGGATACGATGGAGTAGCTCACGCGGGAAGATACGCAGTAGTGTCCACGCCAAATCGAGCGACTGGAAAATGTTACGGGTGTCATATGCACCTTGCGACACAAATTTCCTCTCAAACTTGTCGAGGAACTCTAGATAGAGCTGTATGTATCAAAAGTACAAGAGGTTAATGAGGAAAGAATGTTAGAATGACAAAATGATTACTAATGCACATATTTGCCAATTCTCTGTACTCTAATGGAGGGTGGTATTGTTTGAAAAATAAAACAAGGTAAAGGTGATGGCTTTCGTGTCTTAAGATCTACGCGAGATATTATCATTTCAACTGTATACATGATATCTTTATATTTCACAGAGGCATAAGTCGACTTCCTTGCCTTATTGGGTAACACTAATGCACATTTAATGTGTGTGTGTGTGGGTGTGTGTTAGAGAGAGAGGGAGAGACCAGATCTTCAGATGAGAGAGCCTCCTCTCCTACCACAGCTTTCATGGCCTGAACATCCTTTCCAATAGCATAATTGGCATACAGCTGCGTAGTTCAATCAGACAAATGAATAAAATCAGTTTTATAAAAGCATCATGAATTTAATAATAAAAAAAGAGTAAATAATTAATCAGTCAATTAGTAAGACCTGATTGGACACATCAGAATGGTCACGGCGAGTCATGCCCTCACCAATAGCACTCTACAAACAAGAAACAAAATGTGTTGTTCAATTAAATGCAATTCATTCTTGAGTCCATATAAAACATACAAAAAAATTGAAAATATCTATCTTTCCAAAATTAATCTCACCTTCATCAACCTGGAGAGAGATGGAAGGACATTGATAGGCGGGTAAATCTGAATTTATTACCATAATTATACATTAGTCACTACAAAGAGATATAAGAAAAAGAACCTTACAAAATTCTGATGAAAGTATGACAAATTAAGAGTACAAAACAATGAGGTGAGAACCTGTCTGTTATGAAGCTGCCTATCAATGTAAATTTGTCCTTCAGTAATGTAACCAGTCAAATCAGGAGTTGGATGTGTAATATCTGTTCAAGTAAAATTGCTGTTAGTATACACCTAGTTTTTTCGTGAGATTATAAAACAGCTCATTTGATACAAATCTAGTAATTTAAAATCAAACAGCGAAACCTCCTGTATTCTGTCTGTTTGAGGATGGGATATTTGTGTCCAATAACAATAGACATGTTTAAATTGAAGGTAAATTTCAATAATTTCCCACAATGACTAATAAATACTAATTGAGGAAGCCTTTCATGAGTAAAAAAAACTGTTTCCTGTAAATACGATGTGTTTTCCAAAAATATGGATAAACAAAAGGGTTTCCTGCAAACTTTTGTCACTTTGTCGTTCATCCTACTTTGAACTAAGGAAATCTAATATACATACGATACATAACAACTCATGCTTAATACTTCACTTGCCACTAGGCATGGCAAACTTGGTTTTCAATATATCATTAAGATAACTCATTTTTTAGGACATCTTATATAGGAAACAAAACCGAGAAAAGATGTACATCTTATCCAAGCAATGCAGCACACTGCTAATGGATAGTGTTTCTCATGATATAGAAAAACAGAGTCTAATCAAATAACACTACAGAAAATGGAGTGGCAACCAATCTGAACCTTCCTTTCCCAACTTTCATATCTAAGAAATAGGAAGGATATACTAAAATGTTTTTGTTATTAAAAAGGTTGCATCATCCTGCCTCATCAGAAGAAACAGAAAGATTTGTACCGTCATTAGGCATTGTAAGGATGGGGATCTGAGTAATGGAGCCACTTCTTCCCTCAATACGACCAGCTCTCTCATATATGGTAGCAAGATCGGTGTACATGTACCCAGGATATCCACGTCTACCTGGCACTTCTTCTCTTGCAGCAGAGACCTATATATAAAATTTCAGATAAACATGCATCAGGTATAAAGGAAATCTGGTCTGGTTAAGCAGCTAAAAGAGTGAAAATATACCAATAGGAAATCATTGTGATAACAGAAGCTTTCTTTTACTTGTGATGTTCCTTCTACTTATATTGATATTATTATCATTCTCATTAATATTGATTTAATGCTGCACAAAGTAGTCAACAATACATATTGGCTGCCCCTTAGTTTAATAAATTGATCAGGTCTTAATTAAGGTAACAGGAGTTTAGTTAGAGACTAAGAAATGAACTCTCAATAAAAACAATGTTGATAGAATCAGTACCATGCTGGATACAAATAGTACAAGTTTGGCCTAGTATCAGTATCTGTAAGCTGGTATAGAAATGTGGTAGTATGGATCCTTTGGAACTCAAAATATTTCTATATTTATAAGGCAAGAACTTGTGCATGTGTGCATGCAGATCATTCACCCATGTATGCATGCACATCCATGGGGGTTTGTGACAAGAATTATATGGCTAGTTGCACACAAGTAGATATACAAGGAGTAATTGAATAGATAATTAAAAGAAAAACATCTTAACAAGTATAGTACCTCACGAAGAGCATCAGCATAGGAGCTCATGTCAGTCAAGATCACAAGAACGTGCTTCCCGCATTCATATGCGAGATACTCAGCCGTAGTCAGAGCAATACGAGGTGTGATGATACGCTCAATGGTAGGATCATTAGCCTAGAAATAATGCATTAAGACTTATCTTTCAAACCTTCTGCAATTTTGATCTTCTTTTCAGGGTGATAATTAATATAAGCAGTTAGCTTTGGTGGGAACATTGAGCTATAGTTAGTAACTCCATTCAGAATACTACTGGGCCCACTAACAGTCATCATACCTATTTTTGGTACATACAACATCTGACCTGACTGGTAAACATCGGTTTCATAGAGACCTAAAGCTCCAATTTTACTTCTTGAGAAAACACATGTTTCTATACTTCTTCTCGCCTCTTTTTTGCAACCTCAAAATGTAAACTCAATTTCCACCAAATTCAAAGCAAACCAACAGAAGCATCTAAAAAGACTCAAAAAAGGATAACAAATGGCACCATACTGGTGTAACACCTGACTGGTACAAAGTCAGTATCAGGCATGCAAATTGTTGGTTGTTTGTAAAAAATGGATTACCAGATTCAAGAATAGTGTGACTCTCTCCATGGATCCATTCTCCTCAAAGTCTCGCTTGAAGAATTGAGCAGTTTCCATGTTAACTCCCATAGCTGCAAACACGATAGCAAAGTTGTCGTCCTCTCCCGTCTGTTTATCCAAAACAAAAGCACAAAAAAATTAACAAATGAAGAAGAGTGAGGCTAAGGTACTATACATAGCGCAGATTGGTCCATACTATGGACCAATATCTTTGTTTTTAAAGTCCAAACAATCAATCTGAACCGTTCAACATAATCTCCACTATGAAAATGTATTTGCGGGTTAAATTTTATAGAATTTTTTTACTATTTTTTAGATAGGTAAGAAAATCAGTACTTTTGAATGATCTAGAATTTTTAGATCAAGTGATTTTCTACCTATCTTAAAGAGTAGTAAAAAAAATTGTAAAATTTGATCTACAAGTACATTTTCAAATCGAAATTATGTTGAATCTTTCAAATCGATTGTTTGAACTTTGAAAAGAGAGATATTGATCCATAGTATGGACCAATATGCGCTATGAATAGTCCCATAGCCTCACTCAAAGAAGAAAGCACAAAGAAGTTTCTTGTAAAGAGCCCTTGGGTGTTGTCTGCAAAGTGCCAAGTTCTGAAGATACCGAAATTAATTAAAATAATGAGAATTTGGGTGGTACTTAGTAATTTACCTCAGAGCTCTTGACAAGGCCAGCTTGACGGCAAATCTGAGCTGCAATATCATTGTGGGGAAGCCCGGATGCAGAGAAGAGAGGAATCTTCTGGCCTCTAGCAATGGAGTTCATCACATCTATAGTTGAAATTCCTGTCTGGATCATTTCTTCTGGGTAAGTTCTCTCACTTGGGTTGATTGAACTCCCTGTAATAAAAAAATATAACTAGGTGATCAGATTGTCTCTTATACAAAAGATAAAAACAATGCTTGCAACTTGTCATAACTTCTTTTAATACAACAATTATTCAAAAGCAAAGGATTAATTGATTTGATTTCCCTTTAAATAACCAGCACATATATGTTCCATATGCAGTTTGCATATTCAGAATTTTTACAGTAAAAAGTAGAGTCTGGTCCACTTCTAATAACCGTGCTGGATCTGTAAGGATACCATTGATCTCAGCATCAGTTGCCCAAAAAAATTACCAGAAATATCCAAGTAAGCCTCGGGTAGAATTGGGGGACCATTATCAATAGGTTTTCCAGATCCATTGAAAATGCGGCCAAGCATGTCAAGGGAGACAGGTGTTTTCAACACCTAAATGATAAAAAAGGTAAATTACAAATGTCAATTCCAAATAAAGCATAGCTTTTATAAACTAATTACTCATATTCATGACAAAAGGAAAGACAGATAACCTCGCCGGTGAATTGAACAGTAGTAAACTTGTTGTCAATTCCAGAAGTACCCTCGAACACCTGTAAGCATGACAACAGGTCAATAAGTATAATACTACATGCATATATGAAATTAAACCTCAGGAAATAAACACATTTTTCTTAAATAGCAGAAAGAGAGAAACCTGAACAACCGCTTTTTCTCCATCTACTTCCAGGACTTGACCACGTCTGGTGGTGCCATCACCGAGCCTGATATTTACAATTTCCTGATATTTTGGGCCCTGAAACAAGAATTCGACGTTAAAAATATTATAAGAGACGGCAGTTTATGCATTTTTTTTCTGCACTAAAGTGGTAACTATCCTGCAATCAATATATTTTCTTAAATAAGCATGGTCAGATTGTTATGTACCTTGACTTTCTCCAAAATAACTAGAGGTCCGGCAACACCAGAAACAGTCCTGTACTCTAAACCAAAAAAAGAAAAACAATAAGACAAATTTAGAATAAGGTATCTCCTAAAGCCAAAAGGGAACGTTAATTACAAGATCAAAAGTAGTCAAACAAAATTCAGAACTTACCCATGCCAATTTCCAAGGTTTTTTCCTCCATGTCAACACCGGGTTTGGGCAGACCCATCTTTCAACAATAACCTAGTATATAATTTAACCACTTTGCATTATAACTTAGCTAAAAGAATATCAAATTCAGCTGATTAAACAAGTTTGTCAATAAGAATTAATTAACATAGACTTGGGAGCAACAAGTTCTCCAAACTTTATATCATTTGGGAGCAACATAGACTTAAGAACGATATTTTTTGCATAAATCAGAATGACTTCAATATTCAATTAAGCATTAATTTAAGTGAATTCTACCTTAATTCGTCTGCTATCATCCAATTATATCTCAACTAAGAGTTGGTTTAACAATCCAAACTGATACAGCTAAAAACCAAATATATCGACAAAAAGAAATAGGGTCGAACCCATAATATTGGCAACATAACAGGAACATGACAGTACCAGATAGAATATAAATGTGAAAATGGCTCGCCTTTTGAGTCATTGAAAGCAGGTCAAGTCACAAATATTCATGGAAGCATTGTGGCCTATCAGATTTCAAGACCCAATAAAAATACATTTTCTCAAAAGATAGTATTCCATAATTATGTCGGTCTCTCCAAATATACAACAAATTGAAAAACAGTAATTGGACCAACAAAAGACAAAAGGATTGAGTGTTACCCAAACAAAATATCGACACCTTATAAACTTTCATGCCATGATATCTTAATTAGAAAACTGAACTCATTGCATGATTAAAAGAGAGTTCAACTAGGTCCCTGCCTTGTTGGCGCAAACATTTGCAATTCAACTATGATGCTATGATACCAGCCCCCCAACCTCCAACCACAGTCAACAGAATGGTTGCAACAAAATGGGAGGCACAGAACAACCCGAAATCACTGAGGAATTTGCTCTTGGCTCAAATCAAACAAATTTGAAAATATAACCATAAATTACTTTGAGATCAATTATTGATCTGTGATTCTTCAAAACATCTAAAACCATCCTAAAATAGCTGATACATTGGTAGATCGCCTATCCTCAGCCGGCCATTAAATCCATTTCTCACTTAAAACCATCGAAACCTATCCCCAGATCTAGACCCAAACTTTATCTGATCCATCTATGAAAACCACAGATCCAATGTCAAACCCAGCCAAGTCAAATCGAAACAAGAAATCCGCCTAAAGTTCCTAAAATCTAAAGCATTTCGAGAAATCCATGCCCGATCAAAGGTAGAGAGCTGTACCTCAGATTCAAGACTGACAGCAACCAGGAGACGCGAGAGAGGAGATCGTGGACGACGATAATTAATATTTACAACTCCAGAGATAAAACTTCAGAAAAATGAGAAATAGAAAATCGAAAAAGAATGCATGCGCACGGCTCCATTTTATGCAAGTCGTACACCGATGGCACCGGGAATTAAAATCCCTAAAGTAACACAAATTTTGAGTTTAGATGGACCGTCCGATCTCGGATCGGATTGGTCCGGATTCTGATCTTGCGGTCTGAGATTAAAACTCAAGAATTGGGTTAATTTAGGGAATCCTGGCCCCAGCACCGGAGGAACGAGACAAAAAAAAAATAATGCCCACGTATATTACAATACGTATATCGCTACAATCAGGGCCCACATCAACAGAAATAAATGTGATGTGACGGAGTACGAATACCACGTCTTGACAAACAGTTAGCCAATCCCTGGCTTGGAGCTGGGACCGTTGGATCTAACGAACGGTGGTGATTGAGGAGATTTCTGGACTGATATCGTGCGGCACGTGGACAGCTGTTATAGGGGACTATTATTGAAATAAATTAAATGTAAATATGAAATTATTTTGTTAATAAGTCTTCCCATTTTTTGGAGGAGGTACCAATCCAATGCGTGATCTATCAAACAAAAGTCGTCTGGTTGAGATATTTATGAATTTAAATAGAATGGAAATTTTGATATCTTTTAGAAAGGAAATATAAATTTATAGAATGGAAATTTTGATATCTTTAGAAATATTTATGAATATTTTCTAATTATAAAACAAAAGAGATATTTGTTAACAGCCGCATTAAATATGTTAAAAGAAATTATAAATTTAGAAATGTTATTGTACTTGTTAGATTGAAATGGAAGAATATTTACAAAAATCAAAGACTAGAATTGAAAATAGAGAGTAGAACTAGGGTGTTCTTAAGTTCACCAAATTCTTCGGTGAACTCAAGTCTAAAACTCATTGAATCGGCTTTAAATGATGATCCGAACCGTTAAAATCCATCTACTTTACGAGTGATGCGTCTACATATAAAAAATAATAATTTTGAAATTAATTTTACATAGAGTCAAGTGGTTAAAATACATTCAAAAAATAAATGTATTAAAATTAATTTATTAACCTTCTAATTTTGACCGCATAACTTTAAACTAAATTAATTCAAATATTTAAAAAATTTACATGTCAACGGATTTCAATAGTCAAATTCGTCATTTGAAACCGATTTGATGGACTTTAGACTTAAATTCAAAGACTTGATGAACTTAAGAACACTCTAGTTCTACTCTGAAAATAGATGCCTAATTATGACAAAAGTAGATAATTGTAACAAGTACAAGATATTTCTTATAAGAAATTGTACATCTATAAAATGTTATATCAAAGTTTGTCTTGTACAATCCAACTAGAGATTATGTACAAAACTAGTGACGGTAAATTGAAATTTTATATGTTATTAAAATATATATAAATTAGAATAATTTTGACACAACCAAGAAGCTGCGCAACATAAAAATATAAATAATTATTGACACGTAAAATATACGATTTAAAGAGAACATACAATTATTATAAGTTATAACGATATTTTACTTGTTAAATTGAACTCGAAAATTTTTTACAAAACAAACAAATATTACAGATTAAAAGAGGTGTCTAAAATATTGTCGGAAAAATCAAACACTTCAAACTGAGATTATGTGCGTCATTATAAAAATAAATATCTGTGTTGACATGTGAAAGAAATTCTTTAAAGGGAATTGTACATTTATAAATGAAATAAGTGTTTAATTATAAAAAAAGAATAGATTATTGTTGACACATACAAGTTACTTTTTAAAATAATTGTACAATTAGAAAGAGATAGAAAAGAGGGAGAGAGGGTTAGAGACCGAGCTAGAGAGAAGAAAGAAAGAGGCGAAAGGGAAGGGACCCATCTGCAGGGTTCGTGGATATTATGCTTCATAACGTTTCTACTTTTTTTTTTTTTTTTTTCCACTGCTGCTTCATGGACATTATGTAGCATAACATTCCGTTATTTTTTTGGTGTTTTCTTAATTAAGACGTTATCTGCATGGGCGGATTCAGGATTTTCATCAGGGTAAAAAAAATATTGAATCAGATTTAAACCCATTAATTAATTGGGTACTCGATAAAAAAAAATATAATAATGTTTTGACTTATATTTTTCAAAGCTCTGACTTGTAATTTCTGATGCTTTGACTTATAAATCTAATTACCAATCATAATTCAAGAAATTTATTTTGTTTTTAACACTAAATTTAACCTGAATTACAAATCAAAAATTCCAAGGGGAGCAAAAAAAATTTCAAGAGACAAAGTTGATTAGATCACCACAACCGCCCCCCTCCTGCTACATGTTGGATCCGCCCCTGATTATCAGATTATTATGATTAATAATGTCTAATGGATGTTATGAATCATAATATTCTTCTTAGATTCAATTTTTCACATAAACGATTTTTATTGTCGATATTTATTTTTTATTCCTAATGAAAATTTCCGGTTCTAGAGACCATCTAAATCTTGTAATAGCACATAAGCTAGTTAAGCATGGAAGATTGTTTGGGTGGAACAATTAGGATAGCAAAGAATTAGAATTCTTTTTTAGCTGGAAGAAATTCTGTAGGCCTACAGGCCATGTAAAAGAAAAGTGAGGCCCAAATTTACTTTCAATTGAATTAAATTCAATTTGGTACGTATTTAGACGGTAAGAGTTTTCTTTAAAATTCGTATCAGGTTAAAAGAATAGTGCGAATTCACTGATTCTAATAAACAGTGAATTTACACTACTGGAGGTGACCCAAATCTGCACTTATGACATGCAAACACCTTACGAACTAATTTTTTCCATTTGGTCTAAAATCCCATCAGTCCCGCGGCAAAAAATAAATAATATCCGAACACTTCCGTATCGGGCTTCCAAGTGAAGTTTGAAACATCCAATAAGGGCGTGCTCCAGACGGGGTACACGGAGGGAGGGAAAGGGCGAAATCACTGTGCGGAGGTGAACGCACACCAAACTGGATCTGACCGGGCGAGTTTACTTGCTCCAGAAGGAGAGAATCGGAGAGGGAGCGGAGGGGAGAAAACCTGTTCAAAGGTGAGCTCTGTGTTTAGTTTTGACGAAATCGTTACCTTCCAAATCGGATTATACATATTACTGTTTGAAGGGGAGCTTCCATTCTGTCTCTTCCCTTTTCTTTCCTTTAATAAAGTTTTACTCTCAGTTTATGAAGCACAGCTTAAAGAAAACATGTTAACTGCCGCTCTCATTCCTTTCCCAAAAACACTGAAAATGTTGTATTGTGTTTTACTATAAATTTTCGTCCTGTCCTTTTGTTGGTCACAGTTTTAGTCTACCGATGTCAATTTTTATATTTTTTTTTTGTTTCTTTGGAAAATAACATGATTTATGAAGACGTTAAATAGCTTATTTTGGGAGGTAAATAAACTTAGTCCAGTTTGAATGTTTTATTATCATATTATTATTCTGGTTTTTGGATGCATCATTATTACCTGTGCTGTATTCTTCACCTCAATCATCAACATGCCCTTTATTGCAATTGTTATTATCAAGATAGCACAATTAGAGCCTGTTCGGTTGTCACAAGATTGAACCGTATAGAATTTGACAAGTTCGAGAACCTACTAATTAATTTGTGAGAACACATACTCATGAGTATGCATGAGATTGGTTATGAGATTATACTAAACGAGTGTTGCATCCTATCTTGAGATTTTGATCCTTGGTTATGGTAAGGAGATGCAGAATTAAAAAGTACAAGGATGGTTTACCTATGCAAAAGTGCCCTACAAAATGAGGATTTTGCTATTCTTTTACAGAAGAAATGTAACCTATAAACACCAAATTAATCTCATAAAAAACAAAATAGTTAAGAACCAAATATGCATGGAGGAAAATTATGTGTTTCTGGGGGCTGGTGTGCCGGTGTCAATATTGAAATGGTACAAAAACGCAAGATAGTATCTCGTATGAAAGCTCTTGGGGACACAATAAGAGCATATCCACTGTATTTTTTTTTTTTCCAAATAGTGAGCTCATAATAATTGATGACTCCGCTCAATTTATTCCAATCCATGTAATTCAAATTGTAGTACTGAATACTGACTACTAAATAGTTTCCTAAAATTATTTATTGTGTGTGTGTATGTATAAATTATGGAAAACATATAAGATTTAATAAATATAAATTAAGAAAAAAAAATCAGTATAATAACGATAGTCCCATGATCATGTACATACTCATTTCTAAGTATAGTAAACTTATACGGTTGGAGTTTAGTTGAGCAATTACTTGTACTTGAATAACAAAAGCAATTGTATAATAATAAGTCAATAACAGAAATAACAATAACACCAATGACAACACTAGCAACTATGTCAACAAAACAACAATGAAATCAACTTCTTTGAACAACAACAATAAGAATAAGTTAATGGCAATTGCAAGCATCCATAATTAGTAACTTTAAATAACAGAAGTATGAGTTTGAACATATCTTTTTTGAAGGGCAACTGGCCAATAGCTGGCTGACAATAAAAAATAATATCACTAATTGCAACAACCTATCACCAATTATTTGCACAAAATATGGGTTTTTTGCCTTACAACAACCTTTTCAAATGTAATTCCTAACACCTAAAATTGTTTTTTCTCCTACAAATAGGGAACTTCTCAAACAAACACTGTCATATATAAATATTCATACAACATTTAATTATTGCAGCAATTGATTGTACAAACACAAAACCAACTCATTATAAGAGAGATATGTCTCCTTCCTATACAGTTTTCCTATTGGCTTTCTTTGCCTATCTCTCTTGCCATGCAATCGCATTCGACCCAAGTCCGCTGCAAGACTTTTGTGTTGCTGACAAGCGCTCTCAAGGTACACATTTTTACCACACATTCTTCTTTATAATATAAATTTAGGCCAAATAATTTACTCCATTGATTGTTTCAATTTTTAAACCGCCATGTTGGTGTTTCAATAAAATAGAGCTTTGATAAAAAAATATGACATCTATCTAAATAACATTTTACCATTAAAACACCAATTAGATTATTTATTTAATTATATTTCTTTGTGAGCATGCAGTGCTTGTGAATGGTTTTGCCTGCAAAAATCCAGATGATGTGAATCCAGAAGACTTTCTATTCTCTGGTCTTGACAAACCTGGCTACATTAGTCCGGATCTCGGGTCAAATGTGACTCTAGTTGATGTTCATAAGCTTGTTGGTCTTAACACACTTGGCATCTCAGTTGCTCGTCTTGACCTGGCACCCAACGGTGGCCTTGTGCCACCGCACATTCACCCTAGAGCAACCGAAGTGCTTATTGTTTTGCAGGGTACCCTCTATGTTGGATTTGTAACGTCAGCCCCTAATTTCAAGCTCATTGCTAAGGTGCTGAATAAGGGTGATGTGTTTGTTTTTCCTATTGGACTCGTGCACTTCCAATATAACATTGGTCGAGTCCCGGTTGTTGCGTTTGCGGGACTGAGCAGCCAAAATCCTGGTGTAATTCCTGTGGCGAAGGCTATTTTTGGTTCAAACCCTCCTATTTCAGATGATGCTCTAGCTAAGACATTTAAGCTCGATAAAGACACCGTTGACAAACTTCAGTCTGAATTTTGGACAGCAACTAATTGATGATTTAGTTTTGCTATATATGCACAGGCATCTATTCCAAACAATGTATTTGTTGTCAAATGATGAATTGTTGTCAACAAGCAAGTAAATATTTCTGTGTTGATACAACTAAATTGGGCCCTTAGGATTCAAAGTACTGACTTACATCCTGCGTTTATGATCAGGTTGAAAGGAGCAAAATAAAAGATCCAATAAATTTTAATGAAAAAATGTGATATATATGCTCAAATTTTCTTAATTAGTTTGAGATAATCTTAACGTAGATTCAATTTTTATGATACATATTGAACATACCATGCACCATGATACAGCATGTGACTTAATATCAAAGGTTAAATCCAAAAGTCAACCTCATTAAATATGCTAATTAATTATTCGTAAATGAGAATCCATATTTTACCAAGTAAAATTCTCAGTACCATCCTTTTCCGTTTTGATAAAAAGATAAAAACTGTGAAAATTTTGATAATATTCGTTGATTTTATTTTATTTTTTCTATTAATTTCAAAAGTTATACAGAGTTGCATTTAAACACTTATAAAAAAAAAAATCATAAATAACTAAAATAGAGACGATCATGACAAGTAGGTAAAAATTGAGACAGTAAATGCAAAGGCAACTGCAAAAAATCTTCAATTTTAAAAAATATAAAAAATGACATGTGAGAAATGAAGATTGTAATTCGGTGTCACAAAAAAGGGTGTAATTGGATCCCTCCTCATAATATATATTCTTCAGAGATGAGCATATACCACCGCATGTGCTTGCTGGAAGAATAATAGAAGACAGTAACTTGTGGTTAAAATTCTGTTAACGGGCACGATCCAATATATTAAAGATCCAAACCATTAATGTCAGTGTGCCAGTAGATGAAGGGAGATAAGTACTGGAAGTGGTACCAACGGGCAAAATTATAATCTAGAGCTTATATGATGTAGCTTTTTTTCTTGTTTTTTCTTGTTTGTTTGATGTGCACAATACTTTGGACTAGCTGGATGAGGTTTTTGCGCGTTTCTGTATTACTGCAGTACGCACCATCTTCTGGGACGTACCAGTATTTCATGTACCGGTTTCCATTTTAGTGCTAATAAAATCCTTGACTGCATCAGTCAAGTTATTGAAAAAAAGACATGTCGTTCACCTCCGTTTATTTTTTATTTTTTGAAAGAAAGATGGAGTTCACGTCTCCAAATTCATTAATTAATAGAGATATCATCAGTGTCAATTTTACAAAAGAAAAAAGTTTTAACAAAATAAATAGCTGCATTTGTCTAGTAAGTTACTAGTGGCAAGCCTCGCGTTGCTTCGGCAATGATTGTCAAGACAGGTAGAAAAGTATATAGAGAATTTAAGAAAGAAAGTATATAGAATGAGTAATATAATGTAGAAAGCATGTAGGAAAAAGGTATAACATAAGTCGTACATGAAATTATACAAAAGTTACAATTTAGAAAGAATTTAATCTCGCATTGGCTAATTTTAGTGCTTGGTTCATTTATTGGGTTTAAAAGAGGGGTGACAGCCGCCGAGTAGCTCGTTATCTCTTTGTAGTACTTGAAAACAGAGTCTTTTAAACATAACAGATGTTAGTGTATGTTTCCGTGAAATAGTAAGCAAAATAATATTTACAATATACAAAAGATGTGACTGTTTTTGTAGAGCTAGTGTAGTTAATTGTTTTTCCTTTTTCCTTTGCTTTTACTATTGTCGATGCTGCAGAAAGTAAAAAAAAAAAATGTGTTAGTGTTGAGTATAATTGTGGTTGCTATGCTTAATTATTTACAGTATCTATTTTGCAAATATCTTTGCTATTATTTTCTTATTATTCCTTTAACTTGTTATATTCTACAACCTGAAAAATAATAAAAAATGAAAGGAATTGGTACCTTAGAGGCATCAATGGAAAGGCGTTTCATCAGTGGTGTGTTGCTGTGCAATTCCTGAGCATTGTGGGTGTTGTGCCACTGCCAATACAACTTGTAGACTTAGTGCTTCTTGTATTTGTTTTATGCATGCAACATAATGTAATTAATTAATCATATGTAATAGCAGATAAATAGTTAGGTTCTCTTTTTAAGTTTAAGAAAAAAAAAATGTAATTTACAATCCGAACCCCTTCTGTGGTCTGTGGAGTCATGTTGGTTAAGGATAACAATATATCATTTTACTATGTGCTATTAGATTTGCTAATTAAGAATAGCAATATAAGATCATAGGACAAAATTACTAGTAATTTACAAACTAAACCACCATTTTTGTCCGAATAGCAATATATTATTTTATTATGTGCTGTTAAATTTTCTTCATAATGTAACACTAAACTCTTACCTAAAGGGGAAAAAAATCAAACAAATGAGTAGTTCAATGTCAATGGGATTGCCAACTAATAACAGTTAAATTAGGGTTCTAAATTCCGATTTTAGATTTGCAAAATGGGGTTCATAATCTTACATCAGCATCATATCTCTGTTCAATAAGTGCAGAGAGTTTTGCAAAGCCCTGAAAATAATTGCTTACTAATTACTGATGAAAACAACTAACATTCTGAAGCTGAATGGTACAATGCTGAACTTATATAAGAGAGGGGATTTCAGCGTGGTCAGATGTCATGTTAGAAACTCTTGCTAGAAGAATTGTCGCAGTTGGTATCAGTTCTAAGCTGCTTTTGGATAAACAATCATGCGACCCTTACACTAAGGTATCATATTCTTAAATTGGTAATTTATGGTTACAGCAATATCTTTAAGTGTTAATGTAAAAACATCTTCATGACCCTTTTTAGCTGCTATCTTTGCAATTATTGATTAACTCATATTATTCACAAATAAAATAGACATCTTCAAAGAGAGAAAAAAGATTATCCAAGGTTAATACAGAAATCCTCGGTGAGAAGAAAAGCCATCAAATTTTAGAAAGAAAACGTAAATCGAGCCTTTTCTTCAATCTCTGACACAATGAGAAGAGAATTTTCAAATTGATCTTCCTTTTTCTGAGAACTGGGAATTGGTTTGAGAAGTGAAGCTGGGTGGGGAGTACAGGAAAAAAGGTGAAGATGGGTGCGAGGGAGGTGAGGGGAGGGTTTCGGGTTTAGGGGAGGAGAGGATGCGCACGGATGGAAAGAGGCCAGCGGAGGAGGAGAAGGTCAGTGAAGTGAGGCGAAGGAGATAACGGAGGAGCAAAGAAAAGAGAGAAGGTGGCAGAGAGAACAGCTGTACCAAAAAAGAACTCTGATTGAAACGACACGTAGCGAAGAAAAGTGAGGTGTCAACGTGACAAAGAAATATATCTTCAACCATAAGAAACAGATCCAACAGTCCAAAATGGTTGTGTTACTGTATATGATACTGTTCATCTACAGTAACCGGTCCATCTCAGATTATATATCTATAGATAGATTTGAGCCATTATCGATGCACATGATTAATTCATCAATTGAACTTTCAATGTACTCAGATTAACTCAAACCAGATACACTGGTTAACTCTTTTGGTACATAAAAGAGTCTATTGTACAGAAAAGAACCTCGTACACTATCGATCCCTTGGTACAAATCAAAATTCCTTACATAAAAGAATTTGGTATCTAACTTGCTCCACTGTCAATCCTTGTACAGATAATAACTCTTTTTTGTTTTACTCAATATATTTTGTATTGTTTCCTGCTTTGCTCTAGTACTGTAAAGACTGGCACCATTATAGAAAAACAAGACAAATACACAGCATTGTTGGTACCAACAGACCAATAATCAACAAAAGATGCAACAAACAATTGAAAAGTAAATAAAATCATCCCTTACTTCTTTGCACTAACTCTCATTTTCACAATCATATCACAAGTAGAGTTTAAATACTATAATTTTCACAAAATAATCAAACATAAATACCAATATTTCAAAATATAACACCAATTCCCGTACCACTACACTATTATTTTTCACAAATAAAGATCAAACCTAACCACCAATATTTCCAAAATAACACACTACTAACCTTACTGTTTGGACTTGTACAAGTCAACCATCATCTTGATCCAATCCGACCAACGTTGTGATCGTATGGCCTCACATCTGCCCCCTTTCCAGCACAGAATATTGCATATGCATCAGCAGAAAAACCAGTAAAAAAACCAGTAACAAAAAACCAGTAATAGTAGAAATAAATGGTTCAACTAAATTCATGCCACTTTTCCAATTTTAACCCCAACTCCTTTACAAGTTCCACTAATGATCGAATTTTCTCATTATTATCTCCCCCGCATACCAGAATATTCCATGAAAGCCTTAGAATAAATATTGTGTAGTCTCTGACGAGTAGCTTGCTAGTGCCAATCTTCTTTTTTAAAAAGAAATTAAAAGCTAGATACATGATTTTAAATATTTATATATCCCTTGTATTATACAATTTGTTACTGTGCATCTTTTTACATAGAATTTCAGTGTGTTTATATTACAATGAACGAGTCTGTCAAAACAATCTCCGCAATGCTTCCCCTAATTCAATCCACGCTGATTCACTGACAAATAGCTGAACAAAGAATTAAATCCATGTAATCGAAATGAGACACGTAATAGCTTTGTCTAATCCTTCCCAGATCCAGCCCCGTATGAACGTTTTGTATTGCTAACCAAACACCCCAATAACTAGAAAAATAACTAGTGCAAAACAAGTAAAAACAAAATCAGCGCGCTAAACAAAGAACTTAGCATGCTAGAATGGCCCCATCAAAATTAACAATGAAACAAGGAATAAAGGCCTCCTCAGTTACTACAAATGAGTAATAGAGGCACAAACGCAGCCAATTAATCCAATGGGGGCATAGTCCTCAGTCAATTTAAAAGAAATAGTAAGATCAATTTGTTGTGATTACCTTCTTCAATCATGGTTTTTGGTCTTTTTAGCACAGCTACCTCCTTCCAGTTTCCTGTGCGCGAAGCTAGTTGTTTTCCACCAAAATCGAGATTGAGAAATAGAGATATAGAAGAGAGACGACGCGACTCCTTCCTGGGAAGAAATTTATTCACTCTGAGCTCGTGATTTTTTTCCTAACTTTTTACACAGCGCAGGGATTCTTTTGGGGAGAAAACGTGGGGAAGAAGGGAAAGAAAAAAAACCTGCCGAACGGGTCCTCGGGATAAATTGATGGGTTCTCCCCAAAACTTATCAATTCCCACCAAATTAACAGCATCTGAACAGGCCCTTATTACTGCAAATCCTAAAATAAACATACAATCAATTAAGTTTCTGAATCAATTACTACATACGCAGGGAGTACCAGTTACACATCCACAATATTTCAGAAACAGGAAAGGCTAAAGACCATGTATAGTACAACTAAGTACCTGAAGTTTTAATTTAATCGATCCTTGATGTCAAATAGGTTTTAAATTATATAAAATTTGATTGTTCGACTATTTATATGTCCAATTACATACAAATTTATTAATATTTTCTGGTTCAGAACAGTACTGGAATATAGAACACCCATTGTTTAGAGGAAGCATTACTTAATCTCTGGCATCAATCAAAAAAAAAATGAATGAACCCTAACCAACTCTCCAGCCAGTCATATTGTCTTAATTAGTTTATTGATTGATCATATAAAAAACACAAAATAGAAGAAAACCATGCTAGCCAAGAAGAACAACACACACCTGTCCTGATACAGTCATACGACTACCAGATTTTGCATACCAACACAAGAGTTGGTCGGTTGCTTAGCTAAGTTGGAAATAGAAGACAAATTATAGAGCAGCATAAAATGACAATTTATAAGGAAGACAGGTTAATTTTGCTAAGTAGAGAAGAAGTAAACATGTAGTCAGGTAAGTTTGTATTATCTTAACACTGGTGATGAAGAACAAGATAGTCGCTTTAAGAATAAAATTCCATTCAATTTATTACAGATAACTCAACTCACTGCTCATATTAAGAGAAGAGGTGAGAGAAACTGTAAGAAAAGAACAGAAGAGAAGATAAGAACTACTTTTGAACAATGGCCTTGAGGTTGCGTAGCCAGGGCAGGTACTCGCGGCTGTCTTTGTTGATCATGTACTTATGAATGAAGTTGGTGTTGAGCGGCGTGATCCCTCTCAGCTCCAGGTACTTGTAGAAAGCCTTCTTCAGTCTCTCATCCAGGTAGCTACATTACATTACATTGACATCAATTCAATTCACCCATCACTTGAAATGGAACAAAATACAAAGAAAATAAAAAGAATGGGGCATTTGTTCTTACTTGAAATCAGGCCCTTTGTAGTTGAGTAGGTCCTCTTCTTCTTCTTCCCCTCCTTGGCTCTCTATCAGAGACATGCTGTTGATAATGACCTCATCTGGATATGCCGCGCACCCAAACTTCAAGGCGGGCACCCGCTCGTCCTTAGACACCCTGACTATGAAGGGAATGCGCCACAAAGCCTGCAAGCAGATCCACAACCCCTTCTCATCCTTGTCCTCCTCTAACTTTGGTACCTTGACAAGGCTGGGCATGCCGACCACCACCTCGTATGAATTTCATTCCCTTGTCCTCGATTTCGAAGGGGAACCCCTCAGGCACCTCATCCACGTGCTCGTGGTCATCGACCTCCTCCGCGCACTTGATCTCTGACTCTAGTACGCGCAAGAGGGAGGCATCGGCATTCATCGGGGCCTTCGCCATAGCGAAGGAAGAAGAGGAGAAAAAGGAGGAGGAGAAGGCCCACCTATGGCGGAGGATCATGGACTGGGCAGAGACGAGGGAGAGCGAGCGCTGGCGCGAGGCGCATGCGGAGGCGGAGAAGGATCGTAGGAGGAGAGGGGCGGTGGAGGAGGCGACGCGGCGAAGGAATGTGGAGAAGGCCATGCTCGGGGCCTGAGGAGAGGTAAGGTTTTATCTATTTTTGTCATTTGAGCATCAGACAGAATAATGAGTGCATCGTCTATCTATTTTTGTCTATCACAGTTTTAATACAGTAGTTTAGTTGTTACCTTTTGTTTATCTATTTTTGTCTATCACAGTTTTAATCGTCTATCGATTCAGGTGAAGCCATTAATCGGCGACATTAATTGAGAAGTAGGGGCTGTTTATTCATTATTCCCAGGTGATCCATCCATCTGATGCAATCCAATCACTGAAATCATAGAGTTTTTTTTTATCCGTTGAAATTATTAAATTCAAACGTACGAAAATAAAAAGAGTATCTCGTTTTAGACAATATAGAAAGATTCGATTCATTGAGTCCGATCAAAAAATATAGATTGAACTCAATGATTCCAATCCATTGAAAAATGAGAAATATCAATGGATTGGACCCAATGAGACCGATTCAAACTCAATAAGTCAACTATTTCTATATTTGTTGAAAACGAAACAATCTATCTATTTCTGTACGTTTCAATTAATAATTTCTATAAACAATTTTCGAAAATATACATATATTATACATACATAAATAACACAACTAAATTCTATCTACAAATTAAAGCTCCACACTACAAACAACGTTGTGTTGATCACACAAGGCAAAACAAAAATAAAAAAATAAAAAAACACGAGAAACCCCTAAACTTAATTCACAAGAGAGTACCGTCATCATTACGCTTTTTCTTTCGCAAAATGTACCTACTTTGTTGTTGTCTAGCACACACATGCTCACTCACTCCCACATGACATACTAACAAAACCAAAGAACCAAACGAACATGATTACACTTGCTAAGAGAAATACAATAAAAAAGGAAATGTCTGAAAGGATCCAGCATCACACCACATCACATGCCTATTTTGGATTGAGAATGCTGAACTTGATCTTCTTGTGTGGCAGCACCACCCTGCCACAATGAATCTATTTTTTCTAGATGGAATATCTTAGAATTGAATGTAATAGAAGGATCACGATAATTTTTTTTAATTTATTCAGAAATAACTTTTGAACTGGGATTAATAACTTAGATTCGAAAGTCTTATTTTTATTCAGTAACACAGTCAAAAATAATTTATTTATTTTTACATATGGAAAAAATTCTACCTGAAATATGTTTCGTAGTGCTTCTAGTATATCTAAATTATAAGATACTTTATCTATTTTGTTTGATGTTCCTTCTAACATATTCAAATTATAAATTGTTCTTTCTATTTTTAAAAATTATTAAACAAACAATTAAAATTCAATGTTGAATCTCGAACTTCTAAGGTTTTTGGATGTCCGTCATTTGAAATGACGGACTTCAAAAACATGTCTTCCATTTGATATTACGGACGTGCTAAATTTTGAATTTTCAGGATTTAGTGGTTTTTCGTTTATTTTTAATTTTTGGACAAAAGTTTATTTAAAATTTTTGAGAGTGTCTCATGACAGTAACAACAATATTTAAATAAATAAATAAATAGGCTTTAATTAATTAGAAAAAAAATCCGCAAGACTGGGATCTTGCCGATTTTTTTATTTATATCCAAAAATTAAATTAAATTTCAAAAAATAACCGAACCGGATGTCAAATTTGAAATCTACCCAAACCGGTTAACCGTTAACCGGACCAAATTTCCGGTTAACGGTTAACCGGACCTTTTCAAAATGGTTCGGTTAACCATTAACCGGACCCAAACCATGGGTCTGGTTAACGGTTAACCGGATTCGTTGGTTCGCTGAACCGTTAACCGAACCCATTTTTTTTTTTTTTTTTTTTTAAACAGAAAATTTTAAATGCATATGTATATGTATTTTTTTTTTATATGTATATGTATATGTGTATGTATATTTTTCTATAATTTTAAATTTCAGATTTGATTTACAAATTTTTTTTTTGTGTAAATTTGATAAATCTAAATACGAATTTTATTTTATATGTATATGTAGATTATATAGAATATATAGTGTTTAGGGTTTAGGGTTAGTGTATATAGATTATATAGAATATTAATAAAATAAATATTCCGACAGAATATATATAGTTTCTGCAACATCCAATTATTAAGGTCTAAAATAATAATAATAATAATAATAATAATAAGGTCTAAAATTATTTATATGAAAATTTATACAATAAATTTCTGCAACAGAAAATTAATTAGGCCGAAAATTATATATGAATTCATATAAAATCATAGAAAATACCAACATAATACAATTTGTGCAACATATACACACATATAGTTTTTTGTACATGCAATCCCATCTTATCCTATCATATAACATATAGTCAAGATCCAATACAACACATATAACACATAGTTCGGTCCTTCCCCTTTATTAGCCATGCAATCAACTTTTGGCCAAAATTCAGCAAGTTCGGCCCATTTTGCCAAAACGCATGGCTGTCATTAAGGTTGGACCGAATTTTTGTTCATCTTAAGTTGTATTAGATCCAATATAGCAAAAATAGAGATGCACATGTGAGGCCTCTTGGGAGGTTAAAGGTCTCCAACTTTTGCATCTCCCATAAATTTTAATAATAGAGAATAATTATGAATTGATTCAAGAATAATAATTCTCAAAATTTATACGAACCAAAGAATTAAATAAAATTAATAATTCTCCGATTAAAATTAGTAATTAATCCCAAAAAAAAATTTACTCTCGGATTAATCCAAAATTCGTCCAAAATGAATTTCTCAGTTTAAATTCGTCGTATAAGATCCGTAATCATGAACCATCAAAATGAATTTCTCAGTTTAAATTAGTAACTGTATATATCAAAAAAAGTAAAAAAAAGTAAAAAAAATTGGTAACTGTATATTATTTATGTATATGTGTATGTGTATGTGTATGTGTATTTTTCTATAATTTTAAATTTCATATTTGATTTACAAAAATTTTTGGTGTAAATTTGATAAATCTAAATACGAATTTTCATGTATATTTTCAATAGAAAAAAAAATTGAAAATTTTCTGTTTTAAAAAAAAGTAAAAAAAAAAAAAAAAAAAAAAATGGGTTCGGTTAACGGTTCAGCGAACCAACGAATCCGGTTAACCGTTAACCGAACCCAAACCCTTGGTCCGCTAAACGGTTAACCGAACCAAGGGTTCGCTAAACGGTTAACCGAACCAAGGGTTCGCTAAACGGTTAACCGAACCCTTGGTCCGCTAAACCGTTAACCGAACCTAGGGTCCGGTTAACCGTTTAGCGGTTTGGGTACTTTTAAAATTTGAAATGCGGTTCGGTTGATTTTTGAAATTCAATTTAATTTTTGGATAAAAATAAAAAAATCGGGTCGTTTTAACATGTTTAACAAGTTCAAATGGTCAATTTACCTTTAGTGTTTTTATTTAACCCATTTGGTTGAATCTGACTTGGTCTTAGATCATCAATTTGATTTTGTTTTTGTTGAGTTGAAGATGCTCATGACCATGTACATATGTTCTAGTATTTATTCCAAGCATTTCCATGATTTTTACAATTTTATTTCTGTTTTTAACTAAGTGATTTGACCATAGGTTGACTTTATTAGGTTTTTAATAAGAGATTAGATTGATCTTCAATTCCACCTTGATATTTAACGGTGAGTGGAGCAATTCTTATAAACAATTGTTTTTTGAAAAACTGATTACCAAAAATTAAATTTTTTGTTCATTTCATACACAACTTATCCATGAATATCACACATTTATTTCAACTTGTTGTACTTGCTTCTACTTTTGCTCATATTCAAAATAAGTTTTGCATGATTCTGATATATTTATATAATGAAGGTTTCAAATATCTCAAAATAAGTTCTACATAATTTCAATAAAAAAATTGAATGGTATCAATTAAAACTCCAGAAATAAATATAATATATCTAAAAAATGTGCAAAAAAAATAAATTAACAAAATACACAATAAAATATTGGATATCAGAGAAAAATCAAAATATTAATTTTAATACTAATTTTAATATCTTTTAATTATATATTCTAAATACATCAGTGGTGTTAGATAGCTTATTTGAAGACGTGGACTGATTCACGACAGGTTGCTAAAATTAAATGATAATTATTAAGTCTTCACAAGTTTTTATATTTTATTTCTTTAATTTATATTCATCTGTTTTGCTATAATAAATTAATATTTCTAAAAAGAGTTCAAAAATATGTGGAATTCAAACTATAATCAAATATTATTTCAATTCATATGAACTCAACAAAAAAGTTTGACATAATTCGGTTATTATTTAGATGAAATGTAGTAACTTTAAATTAAACATAACATATTCAATCAATCATTACAATAGATCATTTCTCTATAGTTTAAATCATATGTATCAAAATAAACAAGTTAGCAAATTTAATTGTGAAATTAATTTAGAAATTAAAAAATAATGAAAAAACTTATAAATTTTAATTATTAGCAATGCAGATATATGATTGATCTGTGATGAAATTAGATAAGTGCATCTGCAGCTTGTAAATGGATATAGATAAGTACATCTGCAGTTGAGCTGGTGATGTGCTGCATTGAAGATTTCTTACAAACTAGTCAAGTGTCCGTGCGTTGCAACGGAAAACTAAATATTATTTAATCATTCTTTTAAATGTGATTAATTTTTATTTGATTTTTTTCATCATGTATTAATTACTAACAAGAGCAAACGATAACTTTAGAGCTTGATAATATATTATTTGTAGAGATACTTAATGATAAGATAAAAAAAACTGGTCAATTTAAAAGAGAAACTTCTTTATCAATTAATTATGTATTGAAATTGAAACAATTATGTTTGTAAGAAGAAACATATTTTTGCATAGTGACCCCTGCATATTTGCTTAACAACATTTGTCTCACTAATTTCAATTTTGAAACTGCGGCTTAATGGATCAATATAAAATAGAGAATGGATATGCATTTTGAATCTAATTGGTCTGATGCTCTAATTGTATAAACCTTTCAAATTTAGAAACCCAAATAACAATTCCCAGACATAATTCCTATAAAATGATAAAATGATTGCCCATTCCATTTCACAAGTAAAACTACCAAAAAAATAAAACAAACCCAATATCATATACCCCTTGTAATAAATTGAGAAACTCGCTACTTGTTTTCAAATCTTTCAAAC
Organism: Carex rostrata; assembly: GCA_964058875.1. NCBI lineage: Eukaryota > Viridiplantae > Streptophyta > Magnoliopsida > Poales > Cyperaceae > Carex > Carex rostrata. The sequence continues at coordinate 438,729 of CAXKVT010000193.1, read as the reverse complement.
TATGATCAATAGAGGACCAAGGCAAATGCAGTCCTAATTTACAAATTCTTTAGATAATTTCACAAGTGATGAACTTGCCAAACAATATGACATCCTAATTTTTATTTTTATTTTTCAGTTGGTTGGTCAAGTGGTACAAGAAATGTAATTTTTATTTTATCTTTGCTCAATACTCATTGAGCAATTTCTTGCTTTTTGACTCTTTTGATTGTATCTTATATTTAATTTATCAATAAAATATAAGATTAGGGGCTTGACCCCTATCTTATTTAAAAAAAAAAAAAAACTAAAATCGCACCTTTATTTAAACAAAAAAAGAGCTACTAATTTAAAGGTTGGCAATAAAAGTGTCAGAAGCTGAGGGTGAATTGGGAGTGTTATTCGCCAATTTTAAATTCAGTACCTGATAGAGTAACAATTCAATTTTTTTTTTTTTTTTGAAAAAAAGGCTTGCGCCCAGCTTCATTAAGAAACTAAGTTAAATTACAGCCATCAAAGTTCAACCCCTACATTAGTATCCCTGATATCCACAGTAACCGAACTAACAACCAAAAAAAACAAGAATATGCTACTAACCAAAAAGCCAAAATGTGCGTAATAATAACTAGGATAATATCCCCCATAATGGATCTGCTTGCAACTATTTTGTAATGAACTACTCTTATGCATCCATGTTTTGGGGTTCAGAACACAAAAATCTGAAACTGGTAAAGAGTCTGAATGCTCTCTATGTAGCAGATGACTCCTCTGACTGATCTGTATGTTGATACACAATCAGCTGGTCATCTCCCGACAGCCACACTCTAAGGGGAATCACCACCAATGCCTCCTCATCCGGCATCCATTTGTGTGCTTGTTCCTTAGTCTGCTCCTTGATTTTTTTTTGTTACCTAGCCAATAATGCACAAGAGAAATTGTGAGAAAGATAATATTCCTGCTAGATTTAGGTTGGGCATTTTGGAAACACAATTCATTTCTATGTTTTCAAATCGTCCAACAAGTAACACTAAAAATCATAAGAAAGGCTTGTTGATCCGAATGTGATAGAGTAAAGGAAAATTCGATAATATCTTCCATTCTGGTCCATTGTGTAAAAAAGGATTGACTTTGCCCCATCCAGAACCACACTTGTTTAGCGACAGGGCATGTGATGAATAAGTGGTCAGTCAATTCCAGGTTGTGGCAGAACATGCACAAAGGGGAACCTTGCCAACCTTTGGTTTGGAGAACATCTTTGGTGAGGATTCTGTGTTGGCTAGCTAACCACATAAAAATCTGTATTTTGTGTAATGGTTGTGCTACGACCGATTTCGATACTTCTTGAACTCTAAATTTGCCAGAAAAATCCGAACCCAGACTATCAATTCGAAGTTATCGGGCTGACGGTGGCGAGCCAAGTAGCCAAGCGACTAGAACTTCAAGGGAAGAGCCGTGTTGCTAGAGAAACACTATTTAGGGAGCTGCGCACGAAGATGTGAGATAGGCAGCGAGGGAGGGAGAGAGACGACCGAAGGGTTTTTTTGGAGAGGGGTGTTAGGGTTTCAAGAAAGAAAGAGAAAAAAGAAAGCGTGAAGGAGAATAGAGGCAGAGAGAAGAGTCGGTGACATCGGGAAGAAACGACGAGCGTTCCGCGCAAGCGAACAAAGAAGAGAAGAGGTTTAGAATGATACGTGGCGAATCGGCGTATAACTAAATTTTATCTTCTACATATTTGACAACACGAAAGAGATACATAAAATCTAAATTATTGATTAAAGGTTGAGATGTAAATATACTTTTGATGAGTGGCTGAAATCTCTTGAATGAACGGGTCAGATCTTATTTGGACAGATAGATGCTTGGATCCTAAAAATTTCAACATGGTATTATAGTAGTCCTGATTATAATATGTATGAACAACTTTATTTTTAAAACATAATAATCTTCTGTTTTTTTTTTACAAAAAAAGAAATAATGATAAGTCTAGGTCAAATGAGATTTGGGTCTGAAAATTTTTATGATGCAGAAATTAGAGGTAGTGTCAAAGATTAATAACAAAATACACATGATTTGATTTGGAAACATTTAGTGGACCCTAGTGTAACTTTTACCAAATACACAATACACTATTGTTAGTGAATATATATATTTTTTGATAATGGTGTATCGAACACCGAATTATTCGCTAAATTTTTGAAATTTTACGATTTTTTTTTCTGAATTTTACGAATTATTTGTGAATTTTACTTAAAACTTTTTTTTTGTTCTCTTGTGGGACTGAAATCTCTAATTCAAATAATCTTAAATCAATCTTAAATTATATATAAATTATTTTCGAATTACAAACTTTTGATACCACCAAATCAAACTCGAATAATTCACTTGTGGTTATACTATACACTATGGAAACTTCCTTTCCTACTTCCGATACTTGCCAAAAATGAAAGAGATGGCCTCAACGGCTAGCATTATAACAATATGATCAATCAATCAATAAAACTATTTTTCAATCTCAAAATTTAACAGTCATCAATTCGACCATGCTCACAGCTTACTAGCTATTTTCAGTTTTTTTTTTCTCAAATATAACATTAATGTTAGGTAAAGTTACGATTTTAGGTATTAATAAATAATATCTAAAAGAACTAAAGTTAATATCAATAAAATATTATAGACAAAATAAATATTAATATTAATAGTACAGTTTTATCGTTATTTCAAAATACATCGTTGCTGGTTTCTCCTTTTTTTTTTCTTCTGATTATTCACCACCTAACATTTTAAAAGAAATGTTAAATAAGTCAAATTTTTAAAAAGAATGAGGATCAAATTAAACTCATTGGGTAACGTTTTAACTTTTATGTCACTACGATACCTAATCTTTAAATTTCGATTCAACATTGAATAAAAAGCATTATGCATTTTTTAATAATTATGTCATAAAATTATATACAACTGTTAAGTTTTTTTATTATGTGGTAGTTGGCGAATAAAGATAATTAACTGTAGTAGCTACGCTATGACAAAATATATATATATATTTTCTATCTTGAAATACGCACTCTTAAAAATATTCTTTATTGATAAAAGTCATAACTTATCTATTTATTAAAATTTATTAAAATTTATTAAAATCTATAAATAATTATGAGTTGGGATGTTAATATATTTATGTGCGGACCATGAAATGATTTCCCATTGTTATTTATTCACATTTTTTTTATGTCGACTGGTTCCAAAAATATGTGTCAATTCACGGATATATTGGTAATTAAAAAATCACGCGGATCACATTTTTGAATCACGGGTAATACATTTCATTGTTAATTAAGCTAAATTCATATTTATTCTAATAAATAAAAGGTGCATTTTATTTTCATAATTTTATGAAAATATATTTTATTTTTTAACAGGAAGGAAAAGGTGAGAGGAATTAGGAATATGAATGTGGAGGATGATGGATTGATTTTTTTTTTTTTTTGTATGATGTCATTTTCATTTTCAATTTGAGTGAGAGAAGGATTTAATTTTTTTTGTGTCAGTGTTTAATTTTAGAGAGATAAAATGAAAATAATACAAATCTGCACAAAATCAACAACATTGCAATTTGGATGGATTTTGGATAATTTGAAAGAATTTTTAAGAATTTAGACAGAGAGAAAAGGGCTGGAAAGGTAGAAATAAGAACGAGATAAAAAAATCATTTCATTTGTTCAATTGCATAAATCCAACATTGCAGATTTACAGCTGACTTTTTGTACATAAATAAGAGTTCTAGTTACACTCAATTAGGTTAAAAAAAAATTAGATTAAACTGTAATAATTAATTAAAGAAGACACGCGTCTTGTGTCGGATTTTGTGTCTTACGTTTTATGTAGAAGAGTATGCTGGTTCATTTTTCTACACTGCAATTGGTCAGTGCCTTCTTTCCGCGGCCAACCACACGAACTGATACATTAGGTGATCACAAAAAGTAATGAAAACTCGCTGACATCACACCATCTCTTTCGAGTGCGTATCCTCTGAGATATCTCAACTTTTGCGTGACCGACGTGTCCGGTGTCTATTCGGGGGTGATGGAGGGGGTCAGTATTATGTGTGCTTTGAGATTCGTGTAGTACGTATTCAAACGGTTGGCATTTTCTATAAAGTCACGCAAAGTTTGGGATATCTCAGAGGATACGAATTCATCTCTTTCTCATTTTATTTTCGATTTTCTGCACGAACATCCATGCAGACAAATGTGTTACCTTCTCATTTTGATCACTACTTGAACTGTTACACTTTACTACTTTAGACTGTAGAGGATTGAATATCTGAATCTCGAAATTCTAGTATTCGGTGTTTCGGTATCGAAGATTTTTTTTTTTTTTTTTTTTTGATTTGAAGCCCCTAGGGCCTAGGCAGGTATCGAAGAATTAAAGGCGGGTTTTATCCGTCAAGGCGTGAAGCCCGCGCTCGTGACACGCGTCTGTAAGTGGATGGTTTGTTCCACATTATATGTTGAAGAGTGTGTTGGCTCATTTTCTACGCTACGACTGGTCAGTGCCTTCTTTCCACGGATTACCACACTAACTGCTACATGAGGTAATCACAAAAAGGAAGTGAAAACTCGCTGACATCACACCATCCCTTTCTCATTTTATTTTCGATATTCTGCAGACCATCCATGCAGACAACTGTGTTTCCTTCTCATTTTGGTCAATATTTGGTCTGTTACACTTTAGACTGTAGAGTAATGAATATCGGAATCTCGAAATTCTAGTATTCGGTATCGAAGTATTAAAGGCGGGTCTTATCCGTCAAGGCGCCAAGCCCAAAACCATTCACTTTTGTCTTCTTGTGCCTTCTTTTATCTCCCCTCTTCTCCTGTATTTCTTGTCAAATTGAAACACCGAATACTCACTCTTTCCATTAAAAAACCAACCTTTGGTAACAATCTTCTTGTTAAAGAAATCAAATTTGATCGAATTTCCCTCTGTGGTTTGTTTCAGAAGAATTTAAGATGTGCTCTGACCCGCTTCTTCGTGACGTAGCACTAACAATTATCTCTCTACTTGAGGTACTTTTTTCAAAAAAAAAAAAAAAATCAGGATTGCATGTTGTATATAATTAAATATTGAATTAAGAGGTTATTGGTGAAGGGTAAATTTGATGAATTGTATTTTCGCTGAATTAAATGAATTTTATGATAATTTTGAGACCTTTTTTTTTTTTTTTTGGGAAGGGAAGGTAAGGGATGTGTGCTCGCTGGGTAGCTGTTGTTGTTTCTGGCGCGATCTGTGCTTCTCTAATAGTGTATGGGCCCACCTTTTCAGGCGCAGGTGGCCCCACGCTGATGTGGCTTCACTGAATGGCTCCACGTTTGCTGGTACCGAGCCTACTCAACTGCATCCTCCTGAGGTCAGTGAACTATAGATTGACGATATTTTGATAATTCTTATATCTAAGTTCATGTCAATTCTTATAACCATTAATTGCATTTACAACTATATATTTGGTTTCGTTCTTGTAATTTTTTTTCTAGCTTTTTTGTGTTTCAATCAAATTTGGTTAAATCAGCAGTAAACAATGCACAATTGCAAAATTGAACTAGCTGAGCAAAATTAGTTTCTTGTCAATTTGGGTAATAAAATTTTAAATAAAGGTTGAATTTAAATTGAACTGTAATTGGTTCCGTATATCATGTTCTAAAATTTAGCCATCAGTTAATTGGATAGCTGAAGATTTATAGGAGTAAACAGGGATATGTCAGAATTCTAGTTTCTTAATTTGGGGTTTAATGACAATTGTGAAAACTGTGCATTGACATTTATCTCCTCAGATCAGGAAATTTCATTAAAAAAAAACAGATAATGCCTTGTTTGAAATATCCATTTATTTTTTTTGCAGGGTTGGAAGGCTCTGTACATAGAATCCCACAAAACAGTAGCACATGAAACATCCTCTATCATACATGAAATCTATCAGCGGGCCCCACTCAGTTCTCTTGAAGTAACAAATTATTTAGGTGCGATAAAAAAGTTGAGCGCTCTTCATCTTGAGTTTGAAGATGTGCGGCTATTTCTATTCAGACCAGAGCTCGGTGTTCTGGTAAATCTCATTGGATTGCACTACACAATCTTGTACCTACATGTACCGGTAAGATGATTTCACCACTTGTATTTTTTTTGGATAATTTTTGTTCAATTATGATAAATTAAGCTCTTAGAAAGGAATAAACTTAGCAGTATTCAGCCATATATTGAAATATGTAGCATCTAGTTTAGCATGCCAATAGCCCCAATAAGCCCTCATAATCAGCACCAGTTCAGGAAATTAAAAGGAAATATAAAAATGGCTCTATATTGTATTTTACAATGTAAAATTCCAGACTCGATGTCCTTGCAATGTTGTTTTGAAGATACAATTTTGTTGTATCTGTTCTGATTGAATGTACCAGTACTGGTACCAATTTTGTTATTTTTATATATTGGAAGATATAAAAATATAGTGGGCTCTCAAGCAGCCTTGAGTTGCAATTATGCAACAAAGTAGTCTAGAAAGCTTAAATTGTGATATGCTTTCTCACTGAATATTTATATAATTAATGAAATTGTAGCCTGAAGAAGTATTGGAAGCACTCATGAAGTGCCAGGTGGCAAGCCGCCAAGTACGCCTGAATTGGTTAAAGGTGGGCCGTTGGATACAAGGGTTTCGTTTGCGGGATGAAAATTACACCCGAAAAGTCTCTCTGGCGGAGCTAACTACATCTAAGGAAGGGCCAATTCTGGCTATGCTTAACCGTGGTGCAGTTCATGAGGTAATTCGAATTCAAATCAGTTCAGCTGATCCAAGCATGAAATAGAAATATGTGTTTGGTACTGTTGGTTGTACATAATAAAAAAAAGAAGTAAAAAAACTAGCAAGTTTTTTAATCACTTTAGATTATCACATACATGATACATCTGATGTTGATATGTTTTGTAATGTATATTGCTTTATATTTGTGAATGTTGAAAAAAAGATGAGTAATACAATATTGTCTGGAGCTTTCTGGTGTATTTTATATTTCCAAGTTATGAGGGAAGAAATTTTTGGGGGACTATTTTGCCTAACAAAATCTATCTTTACCTGAATGATCAATACCAAATTGTTGTTTGAGACTAATTTGAGAGCTAATTTTAAGATTGAAGCATTCACCGTCTTTCTCTTACTTGGCCCAATTAGTAAACAATAATTGAACAGTGCAAAATTTATTGATATGGGAAGATGGCATCTTCATAAATTACCTTTCACTGTCAATCATTTTTTGCTATTAATTCTTTGTTTTTTGAGAAGAAGTCATTTTCAATTTGACTGGCTGGTTTCTTGTAGCCATACATTCTACAATGAGTGTGCCACTTGACTCAGTTAAATGTTTTATCTAGAATTAGACCTTTTCACTTGAGAAATTCTAATCCACATCATCCAGTGTTGGTAGCAACAGTAGGTGACCCATCGGCGTGCAGAGTAACTAAAAAATTTGAGTTCATCTAAAATCGGGTCCGTTGTAAGAATTTTAGTTAATTTAAAAATTTATGGGGCAGATTAATAAAGAGGTGACAGCTTTGAAATTCGTAATGGACAATTCCAACTTCTTATGGACAAACACAAAATTTGAGTTAAAAAATACAAGGGCAATTTTGTCCTTGACAACTAATACATTTTGTCATATATAAGAAAAAAGTTCATGTAATATGCACATATCATGGAATAACTACATCACAGAAAGCCATATCTATCTAATATCTTAATTTTGGATGCCGGAATAAACAGTGTCGTCTACAGTGTGACAGACATATGGGTCCCGCTGACAGCGAAATGTCTTTTTTTTTTTTTTTTTTTTGAAATGTCTTTTTTTCCCTTGCCCATTCCCACTCGCCCTCTTGAACTCTCTCCAACCATCTTCAATCTTCGTTTCTTATATTTGTCGCCAGTATCTTCTAAACTCAAAAGGGAATAATCGCACTTCACTTCACTTCACTTCTAAACCCAAAACCAAAAGAGATTCTTAAGCGAAAGTAGTTTGTTTGATAGAGGATTAGAGGTGAGGTGACTGAGGTGAGCTTTTTAAATTGGAGTTTTCTCCCCTTCTACCTATTCTTATTCTTACGGTATATAAGTACGATCTTTCTTTTTATGTATACTTTAATTAGCTTCTAATCGCTAAAGAAAATGAAAGTAGCGGGACTGTTAAATTAAATCTCACTTATTTCTTTTCATTTTAGTTCTCTTTCGGTGGCTGATCGATATTCTCTCCTTCGCTGGTTGGGATTTGGGATTAACCAATTTCAGGTAACTATCTGTCTTTTCGCATTTCACAATCATCAGTGCAACTTTGTTGATTCATTTGACCATCAATCTTGTGTTAATTTGCTCCGGAAAGTAAACAAAGGTTGGATCATTTGCTTTATCTATCTTTAATTTAAATATTGGAAGTAATAGCTACCGGTTGAAGCATGATCTAAAAGATCTTTTACAAATTAGTTTGACTTAAATGTATTTATGAAATATAGATTTCAACATTACATCACGCTTCATTTCGAAACAAGAGATCAATCGACACAGATCCACCTCTTTTACCATGGTGAACACCTTCTCCTTCCAGACCATGCTACTTACCCTTGTCACCCTATTCTTCATCAAAATTTTCATCTCCTATGTCAATAAAGACAACAGAAAACTAAAACTGCCACCTAGCCCGCTGGCACTGCCTATCATTGGCCACCTCCATCTCCTAAAACAACCGCTCCACCACTCGCTTAGCAGCATATCCAATCGTTACGGCCCAGCAACCTGGCTCCACTTCGGCTCCCGTCGAGCCCTCATCGTCTCTTCCCGAAACCTGGCTGAACAGTGCCTCACCACACATGATTTGGCATTCGCCAACCGAGCCCAACTTCCATCTATCATGTTGTCAGATTTGATTGGAACGGCCAATTACGGCCCTCACTGGCGCAATTGCCGTCAAATTGCAAAGGAAGAGCTTCTCTCGATCCGAAAGATCCAAGCTTCCTCAGATATACGGACCACAGAAGTCCGAGACATGGTGCACCGGCTATTCAAGTCTTACAAAATGGACCAAAAGTTGAATGGATCAAACCACTATGTGGAACTGGATTTAAGAACCCTATTGTTTGAGTTGACGCTAAACATGATGATGATGATGATAGCAGGAAAGCGACTGTGCAGTGACAATATCGAGGACTTAGTGGATATGAAACAGTACAGAGAAGCCATAGAGGATTGGTTTGATCTGACTGGAGCCGCTAAAGCAGAGGACTTTATCCCTCTGCTAAGGATGCTTGATTTGGGCGGAGTTATGAAGAAAATGAGGCGCGTATCCAATATGAATGAAGCCATGGTGCATAAGTTGATTGAAGAGCACCGACAAGAGGGAGTGGGGAAGAGGAAGACTATGGTCAGGCATATGCTAGAGTTGCAACAGGAGGATCCTGACAATTATAGTGATTTTGTGATCCGAAATATTTGTATGGTAAGTGTTTAGCAGCTGTACATCGAAAACCATATTAGTCTTTTTGTGAATTTCAATGCTGTTTTCTTTCATAAATCTTTCAATTTCCAATATATCTTCTTTATATTTTTGGAGGTCAGAATTTCACCAATAAGTTAGAAGCAAGCACCAGATATATATGGGTACTCATGCACTGAAAATCAGGAAAAGCAGAGTATACTGAAATACAGACAACACCCCAACCATAATTTGATAAACTTGTATTTTATCTTAGGCAGGTTTGACCAAAACCCAAATGAAATTTGAAATATACAACAGATTTTAATTAGCATCAGCCACCTGCCATGGATGCAATTGTTTACTCTTTTTTTTTTAATCAACAGTACCTTATTTAATTGTTGTAAACCTCTGGTGCAGAACTTAATGTTAGGAGGAGGTGATACTGTTAAAACTTCGTTGGAATGGACACTGGCTAATCTACTCAACAATCCAAGCATACTTACAAAGGCAGCAGCCGAGATCGATGCCCATGTAGGAAACCAAAGACTGGTACAAGAGTCAGACATGGACAATCTTCCATTTCTCAAGTGTATACTCAAGGAGTCCCTCCGAATTCACCCCATCGCTCCTCTTCTCAGTGCTCACGAGTCACGTGAAGAAGTCACTGTTGGAGGTTACAACATCCCAAAAGGAACTATGCTCATAGTAAACATTTATCATATCCAACGGGATCCTAAAAATTGGGATGATCCTACACTGTTCAAGCCAGAGAGGTTTGAGAATGAAAATACCGAGGAAAAGTGGATGATACCTTTTGGCATGGGGAGAAGGAAGTGCCCGGGAGATGTGATTGCGATGCGTGAAATGGGTCTCATACTGGGAACCCTGATTCAGTTCTTTGATTTGAAACGGGTTGGAGATGAACCTGTGAACATGGCTGAAGGCCACCTCGGATTGACCCTTCCTATGGCCGTTCCACTACATGTGTTGTATCGGCCGCGTTTAACTATGATGGAAGTCCTTTCCAAACTTTAAGTAGATGTATATGATATATACAAATCCTTCCGTCTGTTTTATTTCTTTGCAAATATGTATGTCTCATTGACAAATTAGAGAAATATTGCATTATGGTATAGTTTGAAGTATTGTGCCCTGTTGTATAATCTTATTGCATTCTTTGCAAATATGTATGTCTCATTGACAAATTAGAGAAATATTGCATTATGGTATAGTTTGAAGTATTGTGCCCTGTTGTATAATCTTATTGCATTCTTTGCAAATATGTATGTCTCATTGACAAATTAGAGAAATATTGCATTATGGTATAGTTTGAAGTATTGTGCCCTGTTGTATAATCTTATTGCAACCAAATAAACCAAGACGGAAGAAATCTTTTAATATTTTTTTAGTATTATATGTTGGAAGATGTAATTCTTACTATCTCGGGAATTTTAATTTTGACAGGTAACACCTGTCCTAATATGTTTGTGTTATCCTAGTTTATATTTGAAGTACAATTGTATAATTCAAATCTGACACAACATGTGATGGAATAACTACATCACATGTCATTGATTCCACAAGGACAACAAATAATTTTGAGTACTACGTACATATATCAAGTACAAAGATATTAAATCCACCAAAGAGAATTCTTCAACACAAATTCTTCTATTACAGCAATTCTGTTGCACAAAACAACGAATCAACTTGTTAATGATAATTAATTTCACTTAAACTTCTGTTTCAAATGAGCAAATAAAACTTCATATGATGTAAATGATGTTGAATATAAATTAGCCCAAAAGACTAGTATTTTTTTCTTTTGAGTTTACAAGGCTGTTAAATGTTGATTAATTAACCCAAATTAATTAGATTAATGAACTCCTATAAGAACAGTTTTGAGCATACTGCATACATGATATTCAGAACCAAAACCAAAATCAGGTTAGACATAAAATATGATAAATTAGTAATACAATAACTGTATGAATTAATCCGACAGCGTAAGATCATGAACCACAGAAGGCCTGTGCATTGTAAAGCATGTTAGTCTATCTCAAAATTAACTTTTTTGGTTGATATATGTGTTTTTTAACTGCATTTATATTTGTTTTAATTCACAAACAAAGTAAAAACCTCCAATAACTGCAATGGTCCAAATTGTACAAGAGTTTGTTGTGTCCTTGTATCTGACATGCTGTAAAATTGTACATAAGGAGTCTAAAGCAGTAGATCAATTAATTCCCAATTATTTGGTTTTATCTATGCCTTCCTCTATAAATATCTCTCTTCCTTTAATTTTATTATGCTTATTTTCCTGTACATGGTTCCATTTTTTTTTTTTTTTCTGACATGCTCTGTTTGCCTTGTACGTAGTTCTTTCCAGTTGCCTTTGCATTTACTGTCTCAATTTTTACCTACTTGTCATGACCGTCTCTATTTTAGTTATGACTTTTTTTTATGTGTTTAACTGCAACTCTGTATAACTTTTGAAATTAATAGAAAATATAAAATAAAATCAACGAATATTATCAAAATTTTCACAGTTTTTATCTTTTTATCAAAATAGAAAAGGATGGTACTGAGAATTTTACTTGGTAAAATATGGATTCTCATTTACGAATAATTTAGCATATTTAATGAAGTTAACTTTTGGATTTAACCTTTGATATTAAGTCACATGCTGTATCATGGTGCATGGTATGTTCAGTATGTATCATAAAAATTGAATCTACGTTAAAATTATCTCAAACTAATTAAGAAAATTTGAGCATATATATCACATTTTTTCATTAAAATTTATTGGATCTTTTATTTTGCTCCTTGCAACCTGATCATAAACGCAGGATGTAAGTCAGTACTTTGAATCCTAAGGGCCCAATTTAGTTGTATCAACACAGAAATATTTACTTGCTTGTTGACAACAATTAATCATCTGATAACAAATACATTGTTTGGAATAGATGCATGTGCATATATAGCAAAACTAAATCATCAATTAGTTGCTGTCCAAAATTCAGACTGAAGTCTGTCAACGGTGTCTTTATCGAGCTTAAATGTCTTAGCTAGAGCATCATCTGAAATAGGAGGGTTTGAACCAAAAATAGCCTTTGCCACGGGAATTACACCAGGATTTTGGCTACTCAGTCCCGCAAACGCAACAACCGGGACTCGACCAATGTTATATTGGAAGTGCACGAGTCCAATAGGAAAAACAAACACATCACCCTTATTCAGCACCTTAGCAATGAGCTTGAAATTAGGGGCTGACGTTACAAATCCAACATAGAGGGTACCCTGCAAAACAGTAAGCACTTCGGTTGCTCTAGGGTGGATGTGCGGTGGCACAAGGCCACCGTTGGGTGCTAAGTCAAGACGAGCAACTGAGATGCCAAGTGTGTTAAGACCAACAAGCTTATGAACATCAACTAGAGTCACATTTGACCCGAGATCCGGACTAATGTAGCCAGGTTTGTCAAGACCAGAGAATAGAAAGTCTTCTGGATTCACATCATCTGGATTTTTGCAGGCAAAACCATTCACAAGCACTGCATGCTCACAAAGAAATATTATTGAATAAATAATCTAATTGGTGTTTCAATGGTAAAATGTTATTTAGATAGATGTCATATTATTTATCAAAGCTCTATTTTATTGAAACACCAACATGGTGGTTTAAAAGTTGAAACAATCAATGGAGAAAATTATTTGGTCTAAATGTATATTATAAAGAAGAATGTGTGGTAAAAATGTGTACCTTGAGAGCGCTTGTCAGCAACACAAAAGTCTTACAGCGGACTTGGGTCGAATGCGATTGCATGGCAAGAGAGATAGACAAAGAAAGCCAATAGAAAAACTGTATAGGAAGGAGACATATCTCTCTTGTAATGAGTTGGTTCTGTGTTTGTACAATCAATTGCTGCAGTAATTAAATGTTGTATGGATATTTATATATGACAGTGTTCGTTTGAGAAGTTCCCTATTTGTAGGGAAGAAAAAACAATTTTAGGTGTTAGGAATTACATTTGAAAAGGTTGTTGTAAGGCAAAAAAAACCATATTTTGTGTAAATAATTGGTAATAGGTTGTTGTAATTGGTGATATTCTTTTTTATTGTTAGCCGGCTACTGGCCAGCTGCCCTTCAAAAAAGATATGTTCAAAACAATGAGTTCATTAGTATTTCTGTTATTTAAAGTTACTAATTATGGATGCTTGCAATTGCCATTAACTTATTGTTGTTGTTCAAAGAAGTTGATTTCATTGTTGTTTTGTTGACATAGTTGCTAGTGTTTTCATTGATGTTATTGTTATTTCTGTTATTGACTTATTATTATACAATTGCTTTTGTTATTCAAGTACAAGTAATTGCTCAACTAAACTCCAACCGTATAAGTTTACTATAATTAGAAATGAGTATGTACATGATGATGGGACTATCGTTATTGTACTAATTTTTTTTCTTAATTTATATTTATATAAATCTTATATGTTTTCTATAATTTATGCATACACACAATAAATAATTTTAGGAAACTATTTATTAGTAGTCAGTATTCAGTACTACAATTTGAATTACATGGATTGGAATAAATTGAGCGGAGTCATCAATTATATATTATGAGTTCACTATTTGGAAAAAAGAAAGAAAATACAGTGGATATGCTCTTATTGTGTCCCCAAGAGCTTTCCTACGAGATACTATATATCTTGCGTTTTTGTACCATTTCAATATTGACACAGAATCACATAATTTTCCTCCATGCATATTTGGTTCTTAACTATTTTGTTTTTTATGAGATTAATTTGGTGTTTATATATAGGTTCATTTCTTCTGTAACTTTCTTTTTTGCGACTTACTTTCTACTAAAAAAAAAAAACCAAAATCCTCATTTTGTAGGGCACTTTTGCATAGGTAACTATCCTTGTACTTTTTAATTCTGCATCTCCTTACCATAACCAAGGATCAATGTACTCAGGATATATAGGATGTAACTTAATTTGGTTACTTTATATATGCTGGCTATTTCTCCTCAAAAAATATATGTAACTCTCTCTCTCTCTCTCTATCTATATATTTATATATCTATATATATATATATAGAGAGAGAGAGGAGGGATCCAATTACACCATTTTATAGTGACACATCTTTACAAGTCATTTTTGTAATTTCAAAATTTAAATAGTCGATCCGTACTGTTCAATGTGATGTCCATATATAACTCTCTCTCTCTCTCTCTCTATCTATATATATATATATATATATATATATATAGAGAGAGAGAGAGAGAGGGGGGGAGGGATCCAATTACACCATTTTATGTTTTTAGGCAATTTTGGACCATTGAAAAACAACAATTTTAAAAAATTCTAAATAAATACTAAAAAATTTCCAAAAAATGTAAAATTTGGTCTCCAAACACATTTTAATATGGAGATCATGTTGAACGGTTCAGATCGTCTATTTGAATTTTAAAATAGCAAAAATGACTTATAAAAATTTGGTGTCAAGATGTGTCACCATAAAATTAATGGTGTAATTGGATCCCTCCCCTCTCTCTCTCTCTATATATATATAGATGTATAGATATATAGATAGATAGATAGATAGAGAGAGAGAGAGAGAGTTATATATATTTTTTGAGGAGAAATAGCCAGCATATATAAAGTAACCAAATTAAGTTACATAAAAATAACCAAGTCAATTCATTCTTATGGTAATTAAAAAGAATTTTGCTATTTTTTTAGCAAACAACATCTGCATTTTGCATTTTTCAAATGGAAAAAAAGAATTTGCACAGATTCTCTCTCCATAACCCATTGGACAGGCTCTATTATTAACTAACTAATTGTCTTTTTTTTGAAAGGGAAGAAGCTAATTAACTAACTAATTGTCAGTAAAGAATTCTGCTATGAGCAGGAAAGCTTAACTCACTTACCAATTACCTTAATTCTCAAGGTATTACCAAAATCTAATGTTGTCAAAGGATTTTGAGCTTCCAACCGAAAAAATAAATTAGGGGGGATAAAAAGACAATAAATTCAATCTAAAGAAACTGGAACAAACCTGAAGCGGCTTGGTTGGCATGGGAGTAGTAACCAGGAGCAGACTCTAGTGAGGCAACTATGGCATATGACAAATTAAGATCAGAATCATGCAAATAAAAATTCATAGTAATGTACTCTGGCAAAGTACTGATTTTGACCAAAATCATTAGAGCAAAGTAATGATTTCTCGAAATAGTATTTACATTAAGCAGAATCATTACTTTGCCGGAGTACTCTGACTATTTGTAGAGAATTTGTGCTAGGATATATAGGGAAGCATTTTTGTGAACTAACATTCTCAAGAAAAATAAATGATTAAACTCTCAAATAAAGCCAGTGTTCAAAGGAATTTTAGGGAATCAACGAAATCATGGTTTTGGATATGATTATATCAGAAGCCTGAAACTGGTATGTAACCTAAAATTCAAGCAACAATAATGTAATTTCATTTTCTAATAGGACCTTTGAAAATTGTAAAAAGCCAATGACAATTCTAAGTGAAGGCATTATTATTCTTTTCCCATCTGAACCAACTGGTGGTGGAACAGTATTATGGAACTAATTAGTTAAAGAAAAAGAAAAAAAACCAAATATTTGCATCCAAAAGCCAATCTTAGATTTTGGTAAGCCTTGAGAATTTAGGTAATTGGTCTTTTTCTTTGCCAAAGTACATTACTTGGTTAAAAGGAAAAAAAATACTTGCATCCAAAAGCCAATCTTAGATTTTGGTAAACCCAAATAATAAGCAATCAATTTGAAGAATAAGAGTCTCATCTCAAGATTGATATAGAAAATTAAATATTAACACTGGGTCTAATGGTTTCATGCACCGGGCAAATTGACCCTGCCCAGAGTACCCCTAGAAAGCTAGAATACTTTTAGTTTATCATGTTTTATTGTACAATCTGATTTGCATACCCGTTTAGCTTGAGACATCCTTACAAAATCTCCAAGCAATGAAATAACGTAAGCTTTAGCCTTGCGCAATTTTATGCTTCTAGCCAGAATTAAGCTTCTTCTCTCCTCTACACAGTGGTTGTACCACAAACAAACCAAGAGATATCAAAGCAAATATGTTGTGAAAGTTGATTCATGACTACATCTGTATTTGAAGCACAAGTTTATTTGATGTGTTCTGACATAAAATTATGGCTGTGTGATATAAATTATTCCATGGTATATGCATATGCATGTTACATGGATTCTTAGTTGTCATGTATGAGTTGTCAAGGGCAGAATTGTCCTTGTATTTTTTGACAACAAATCACAAATGTAGTTCATACATCTATCTTCTTGAGTATCAAAAACTGGAAAGCAAGCAATAAAACCGACAAGCAATTCACTGTTAGGTAATTTCATTTATCTTACATCAAGTTGTACAAAATAATTAATCTAATGGTCAAGAAGAAAAATCAATTTTCTTTTCTTTTTCTTTTTTGAAAAAAGCACATGCCCGTTTTAATTCAAGAAATTGATTGTCCAGGACCTTACATATTACCTATTCTTTTAACTCCTATATTACATCATACACAAAATATAACTGCAAACACAAAAATCATGAGCAACTGGAAATTACTAGGGCCTCTATCATATCCAAAATTTAGCCCTACTTTGATTTACTAAGCTAAACATCCACCTTTTGTTAAACTGTTTACTTGCTACTACAACTATATTAGAGGAATATGTTTTTATACAAACTTGCTATTTCCTTTTAGGCCCAAAAACACTTCTGAAATCATCCTTGACAACCTGCTTGGTATTACCTGTCCAATAAGAAATCATAGTCATTATCATGAAAATCAAAAATCTTATTATTTTTAATTTTTGTGGTGCTCGAAAATATCAACTCACTACCGTGTAATCAAACACACCAACGAATTGCACTCATCATCATTAAAAATGCTATTATTTTGAATTTAGGCAAAGGATAAGTAAACTCTACTGTTATCCAAAACCAAATAGTCTAGAGTTAATTTACATTGAAGCATCAAATGGTTTATTGTCTCTACCTGCCCACTAAATGGACATGCCAAGTCACCTATGCAACCCTTTTTTTTAAGGTTATCATAGCCGGTCATACAACATATCAAGGTCATGGTGAAAGATTACAAGATATCAAATTTCACCATCTTAGAGTATTAGTTGGAATGAAAATAAATCCTAATATAATAACTCTGACTGGGAATAAACTTATCCCAACTCGCAGCAGTGACGATCGACCAATGTATTTGTAAAGTTCCAAGCTGTGGTATTACCAGTCAGTAGGTGAATTTGTAATACTAAAATAACTTTGCAAAAGCACCAATCACTAAAAGAGTTGAGAAGGCAGATGAGAACAACTAAACTAAATTTCTAACAAATTAAACAAAAAGCTAAATAAGTACTCATTTAAACTTACTTGGCTCTTAATGCATAATTGATATCAGAGAGCTATACCAGACTTGGCACAAACCAAGTCCCCATTAAATCAAAAGGGCAAGGCAACACCTCATGTGTACCATCTCCTATGTCGTATCTACAAAGATATCGCTCGTATTTCACGAAGTAAATGCAATTCCCTTTGAATCCAGAAAAATTATTCGCACAGAAAGATAACCCACCACTATATTCTAGAAAAATCATTTGGTCACTGATATCAGTGATTTTCACCCAACAAGGTTTCCCTTCACCATCACCGAAATAAAGACAGTATATATCAAAGTGCAACTGCTCATCATATGTATAATGCCGGAACAACCTTAGGATCTTTCCTCCTGACTCGACTATAATTATGCTACCCTCTAGAAAAGGGTCTGTGTCCTTCGGTGGTGCGACTTGATAAGCCAATTTTTTGGTAGCAAAATCAATAACATTCATAAAGCCAGTTTCATCATCATGGCTGAAGTATTGTCCCATATAATATGCATTACTGTCGCCGACCCCATTTACGTTGACCCAATTGTCAGCCTTAGGTCGCCAAAAAGCCATCGTATTGAATGACCGGATAATCACCATATAACCGCCTTCAATTGGATCTGGACCAATATAGTCTGGGCGATCACCACCGTCTACACTAAAAAAAGGGATATCAATCAGATAATTTGTAAGAGGATTAAGGAGATACATCTTGGGACTTATATGACAGGCAAGTAAGTAGCGGCATGCAGGGCCCTCAAGCCAAGCACCACGGGAACGTGGACATTTGATAGTATGAACTTTATCAGACGAGAGGCAGTAGAAGCGTAAAATGGAATTTTCACGTTGATGGCGGCCCTCTAGAAGCCAGGGGATTTGTGGAGGAGGATCAGTGACTGGGGCTGATAACTGCCACCTCTTGCACACAGCACGAAAGCGTATGAAATCAGATACATCAGGGAGCTTTTTGGAGAAGAGATGGAGAATTTCTTGTGGAAGTTCAGACCAATTTCTCTCACCATTGGTAGAGATTTTTGTCTTTCCCTTGTTAAATATTTTTGTCTTTCGCTTGGGCATCTTATAGCTGCAAAAAGATTCAATTAATGATGATAATTAGTGTCTAATTATATGCCAAAACTAATGCCTATGATGCTAATTGTAGTTTCATGCTAAATAAAACTTTGCACTTTTGAATAAGTTGAAATGGCTTGAACTGGAACCAGTTAATAAGTGTTGGAATACATGCTTTGTGATCTTGTCAGACTAGCACATACAACTGAAATCAGTTACTTTTCTTTTGTGACGTAAAACATACCATTGGTTAGCATATATCAGAATCTTCTGCTGAAGTCAAAAAATTCTGATAGTAATTATTATGTTTAATTGTTTTCATGAATTGAGAAAATTAGTTTCTATGAATTGAGAAATTATGACTCGATACAACCAAAGTTTTGATGAGAAAAACAATGTATATTTTTAATGAGAAAATTAGTTCTCTTTTTCTATACATAACTATTATGTTTAATTGTTTTCATGAATTGAGAAAATTAGTTTATATGAATTGAGAAATTACGACTCAGTACAACCAAAGTGTTGATGAGATAAACGATGTATATTGGGAGATACAATATGAGCATGAATCTAGCTAACAGTGCCGTGTTGTACAAAACAGAACAATATATTTTTTTAATGGACCTGTTTTCTTCTGTATGAGACTAGGTTCTAGTTAGGTATCAGGGTCCATTACAAAATATACCTATTTCATTATAGTTAATGCTAACACCCACTATGTGCAACACAAAATTGAATATGACACTGTTACAAATACAAATTTAGGCCATGCACTTATGCCATACTGGTACAAATCAAATAACTTGTGTAATTCAGAAATTCAGAAATAACTCAATAATTCAATTCAGCTTTTATAATGAAAAACGTACCAGTACAAACTGGTACAGGCGAACGTTTTCTTAACTACACGTGTTCAGTTCCTTTCCAGTAAACAAATCCTCTTACGAAATCATTGATTTAAGAAATATCTTGTTGACCACCAAAGGAGAGCTTACCTGGTCAGGAGAAAGCAAAGATCGCAAAGAGCAGCAGAGGCGGAGTCGTGGAGGCCGGAGAACCGCCAGGGGACGGAGCCTGGAGGCGCGGTCGGTGGTACGCGCGGAGGCGGGAGGGAATGGGGGTTAGGGCTAGCGGATTTAGGCGCGCAAAGAGGAAAAAAGGAATCGCGCAGGAAAGAGGGAGAAAGGAATTTTCAATTTTGGGTACAGTTATGGCCTTATGGGAAATAAATCTGCTGTTATTTCGATCCCAACCGTTAATTGCTCATGAAAAACTTATTATTCAGCTTCACGCCTGGAAACATTCGAACGGTTGGATCGAAATAACTGGTTCCTGTTATTTCTTTTGAATAACAGCCGATTTATTTCCACGGTTATGTGTGCTGTCAACCGATAATTATTTGGGCTTACCAATAAATTTTACTAGAATATAACAAAAATAAAATCCGCGTCTGGACTTTATTTTTAATATTTAGATACTTATTTTTTAAAATTTAAAAGTAGACAATTATCTCTGAAACTTTTATTCATGGTAAATTAAAAAATAAAAAAATAAAAAATGAAAAAGGTTTTGAGAAACTTAAAAAATGAGAAGGCATCTATCAGGTATGGTTTCATTGTCCAGCGGGATGACATTCCAGACGGAGGAATTCGGTATGGATCTGGACTGTTTTTTAACATGGCACAAATCTCAAAGCAGCCCCCTACAGTTACAGTAGGCATCAGATTGAACTTAACTTGGCTGGAATTAATCTGGACCGTCCATTATTTTAAATTGCACTCACAAGTATCTGGTGGGACACGGACTCCAGACGGAGGCCTCGACCGAACAAAATGATAAAATAAATAAAGAGAGATGAAGACACCATTCCAAGGTGAGACCTTGGGATATGGCAAATATTATAGGTAAAAAAAAAATGGTAGAAAATTATGTTCAAAATCAATTTATGAAAGTATTTAAAAGTTTCAATTGATGATCAGTGTGAGGTCTATCTTCTAAAACGTGATATAATTATGATGTATATGTGGCGTGAACAAGAATTACCCAAAATACACATT
The DNA here is from genome assembly GCA_964058875.1 of Carex rostrata. Taxonomy (NCBI): domain Eukaryota; kingdom Viridiplantae; phylum Streptophyta; class Magnoliopsida; order Poales; family Cyperaceae; genus Carex; species Carex rostrata. The sequence continues at coordinate 417,682 of CAXKVT010000193.1, read as the reverse complement.
TAATGTCCTTTATTTTTTTGTCAACATATTCAATTTTCATGTAAATGTTTAGACTTTGTGTTTTCATATTTCTTCTCAATAGAACTTATGGCAGATTAGACTGATTTAAATACATGTTATGAATTCCTAATTTCTTTATTTACTTGAGGACATGAAGATTTAAGTCTTGAGAAGTTTGATAAGTCTTAATTTTACTAATACTCTTGAATATATAGTTTTAATTATTTATTTACTTGATGACATTCCGGTTGGATGCCATGCCGGATAGATGCCTTTCCATTTTTTAAAATTCCTCAAAACATTTCTCATTTTTTATTTTTTATTTACCGTAAATAAAAATTTCGGCAACTATCTATTAGATCTAGGTCGGTTTTAAATTAAGCGAATGATGTAATTGTGGTGTTTTTTGTTTCAATTTTCTAAAAGTTATATACTTCATGCTAAAGAATTTTGAGTTGATTTTGTGGTTTGCTCATAAATTTTGCATAATTTTACTTAAATTTGATAGAAAAATAAGGGTTATTACTCTGAAGTGAAACAACTACTCCTGGTGGATAGCCTTAACATGTATGACAAAATGCGTCAATGAGAAAAAGACAAATTTTAACAAATTCCTCTAAATCAGGCAAAATAGTATGTAGAAATATCAATTTAATACAGAACACACATTTAAACTGGTAACTCTGTAAATGAATTGTACCCATTTGACATCAAGGAAAACTTTGATTTTGAACCAAAACAAAAATGACATTATTTCTTTGTCTAATGACCCTACAAATCTGGACTGAAGCATTTGCTAAAAATACAAGTACACAAAAAAAAACAGAGAAATTACCAAGTGAAAAGACAGATGGCATAAATATAAAAAAAAAAAAAAAAATGTGGTAACATGTTCCATTAACTTCTTAACTGTAAAAAAAAAATAACCGAGCCAAATGAGAAGAGCAAAAATTTCAGCCTTTCTTGATCCTGACACTTGCTGACAACTCTGAGCTTGTATGGCAATCATCAAAAGTTTGTGCTTGGTTGGTTGGGTTGGCTTAAATTGTGGCTTAAATTAGAGAAATATTGCATTATGGTATAGTTTGAAGTATTGTGCCCTGTTGTATAATCTTACTGCAACCAAATAAACCAAGACGGAAGAAATCTTTTAATATTTTTTTAGTATTATATGTTGGAAGATGTAATTCTTACAATTTTAATTTTGAAAGGTAACACCTGTCCTAATATTTTTGTGTTATCCTAGTTTATATTTGAAGAACAATTGTATAATTCAAATCTGATACAACATGTGATGGAATAACTACATCACATGTCATTGATTCCACAAGGACAACAAATAATTTTGAGTACTAAGTACATATATCAAGTACAAAGATATTAAATCCACTAAAGAGAATTCTTCAACACATAAATTCTTCTATTACAGCAATTCTGTTGCACAAAACAACGAATCAACTTGTTAATGATAATTAATTTCACTGTAAAGATATAAATTGGGGTTGTTAAACTTCTGTTTCAAATGAGCAAATAAAACTTCATATGATGTAAATGATGTTGAATATAAATTAGCCCAAAAGACTAGTATTTTTTCTTTGGGTTTACAAGGCTGTTAAATGTTGATTAATTAACCCAAATTAGTTAGATTAATGAACTCCTATAAGAACAGTTTTGAGCATACATGATATTCAGAAACAAAACCAAAATCAGGTTAGACATAAAATATGATAAATTAGTAATACAATAACTGTATGAGTGTTTTAGAGACTTTTTTTTTTTTTTTCTGCTGGTCAGAGATTTTATCTCACAAATATAAATGCGAATCCGATGGCGTAAGATTGTAAACCACATAAGGCCTGTGCATTGTAAAGCATGTTAATCTATCTCAAAATTAACTTTTTTGGTTGATATATGTGTTTTTTTAACTGCATTTATATATGTTTTAATTCACAAACAAATTAAGTAAAAACCTCCAATAACTGCAATGGTCCAAATTGTACAAGAGTTTGCTGTGTCCTTGTATTGACACGCCATAAAATTGTACATATGGAGTCTAAAGCAGTAGATCAATTAATTCCCAATTATTTGATTTTATCTATGCCTTTATAAATATCTCTCTTCCTTAAATTTTATTATGCTTATTTTCCTGTACATTGTTCCATTTTTTTTTCTGGCATGCTCTGTTTGCCTTGTACATAGTTCTTTCCACTTAATTCTCTGTGCTTTTCACAACAAGGTTCCACCTTCTCCATTGATTTGACACTAATCTTTCCCCTCCCTTTCTCTATTATTAAGATTCTACATTTCTTCGTGCCAGTTTTCGTATGTTTCGGTCTATTTCTGTAATTTTATTATCCTAATTTTCCTATACATAGTTCAAAATTTTAATTGAAAAAGTCATTATTTATTTCATAAGCCAGTTAAATGTTAGACTATCTTTCTTTACCGGAGCTCCGATTTATTTTGCATTTTGATGTGATATTAAAAGAAACTTTTCGGTGCTTCTGTAAAGAAATATAGTCTAACACTTCAACTGGCTTATGAAATAACTAATGGCTTTTCCAATTAAAAATTTGAAATATGTACATGAAAATTAGAATAATAAAACTAAAGAAATAGAATGAAACATACGAAAGCTGGCACGAAGAAATGTAGAATCTTAATGCCACCAATGTCACCGACAGTTATGAACATGATGCAGAGGTCGATGGCAATGACAAGCTTGCGGATTGAAGCCCAGCAACCATGCGAGTCCTTAGTTTGGCTGGGTTGTGTAATATGTGGGATGGTCGGGGGCCAGCATCGATCACGTCTATGTCGGTGTTTACTATAATTGCTTGGAAAGGGGAGGTTATGCAAGATAGATTTGCATTTCCTCTGGAAAGATATGTATATAAGCATATTATTATTGAAATAATTTATCAAGAATTAATAGAAGCAAGAAAGAATTGGTACTATTGGTAACATTGGAATCATGTATCAAAGAATAGTATGTAAAAAATAAGAAAATATTTTAAAAGTGATTTTCTTTGTTGTATCTTAGTAGGTTTGAAAAATATTTACTGTTGATAGTTTAAGTAGATGATAACTAACGATGTAATTTGGTACCATTGTAAATGAACATTTATTACAAAAGAGAAGAGAGGTCAAATGGTCAATGTGGGCCCCTTAAAGTTCGATACTGTTGATTCGTTCCGATATTGCAATCATTATAATAAGAACCACCAAATCAGTTGTCAATCTGATTAAAAGTATCACATTTACTATTGATGTAGTCCAAATATCGAATCAACTAATGCCATTATCTTCTTTTTAATTAAGATTAATCTGTAATTTAAACTCCACCAATTGAGAAATAGGAATACTAATAAAATATTTGTGATTGAATGGGCAAGATTCTAATTATAAACTTTTAACAGATGGATATACAAAAATTGACATTTAAAATTTTAAATCAATACATAACTAATTTATCAACGAAAAGAATTTCAACAGATTTCGAAAAACAATATAATTTATTAAAACCTCCCACATAAATGGATTTCCTTTTATTAATCATTTCAAGTTAATTACTGGAATTGTGAAACTTCATAATATAGATGATATATACTCTTAATAGTCTCTAACCGAGATAATTAGCAGAAACACTAATTAACCGCTACAAGGTTAGTATGTGGATTAAAAAATGGTTAAGTTTTACAAACCATAGACAAAGAAATGTCATTTTAATCACATAAATATATGTTTCAGGAACATGGTATTTGACAGACCCCTAATAAAACATTAAATGAAATTGTGTTCGTGTCATTAATCTCGCATTCGACAAAAAGCCAAATTGAGCATAGGGAAAGACTATCGCTCAACCCATGAAATTAACCAACTTCCCGAATATGAAAATGGACAACTCGTCTAGGTTGTAAAAGAAATCACCAGGCTCATGATCACTGAACCGTTTAACATGATCTCAATAATAAAATCACATGGAGACCAATTTTTACATTTTTTTTAGAATTTTTTTACTATTTATTAAGATAAGAACAAAATAGTTGTTTTCAGAGTTTGAGCTATTGAAAAACACAATGATTTTGCAAACTTCTAACAACATGTAAAAAACTTTCAAAAAAAATATAAAATTTAGTCTCCAAGAACATTTTAATATGAAGATTTTGTTTAACGGTTTAAATTAATTATTTGGACTTTGAAATATTAAAATATGAGTATGTATATAATATATGTTATAATATATGTTATCTGATTAGTTTTGAAAATTTCTTCACGAACTTCTCTGCCAACAAAGTGTTGACATCCATTCATGATCTATCTTTTTTTTTTTTTTTTTTTTTTCCAAAATCACTGTAATCTGTTTATTGCACAACAACCATGGAAGTACAAACAGAAAGCAATTATTTCTTCTCTGCCAACAAAGTGTTGACATTAATTCAGGATCTATTTTTTTTTTTTTTTTTTTTCCAAAAATCACTGTAATCTGTTTATTGCACAACAACCATGCATGGAAGTACAAACAGAAAGCAATTATTGCACTTTCCGTTGAGGACGTGCGCAAAAATTTCTTCTCGATCTCCTGCTACTATGATATAATTTCCTAAGTTTAGTTTACCATATATTATAAACAGATTTCTGAATCAACAAATTAAATGTCGCTATTGTTGCTTCACTAGTAAAATATATATTGCTAGAAAAATATAATTCAAAACGCCCAATGATGCTCCTTAATTAGATATATTCAATATTATCTAATAATGTTGAAAATAATAATCAATTAATTTAATTGAAATTGAAAGTTGAGACATGTGAAAGAAGGAATTCATTGCCTACGTTTTAAGTGTCTAATTATACTCATGTGTTAAAAAATAAAATAAAATTCAAATTTCAAATAATAATTCAATGAAATTAATTTTATTTTATTTCCAAAAAAATTCATTACGGTCAAAAGAAAACATTGGATCTTGTGATTTTCTAAAAATATTAAGAAGATAAAAAAAATAATAGTTTATTATGGAGTCTAGCTATAACATCATTGTCATATAACACTAGCTTTAAAATTGATTAAATAGACTTCAAATGACTAATCCAAACCGTTCAAACAGATTTACTTTATGAGTGATGCGTTTACACACAAACTTTTTATATTTTTGAGTTATTTTAGTATCAAATCGAGCGGTAAAAATGATGAAAAATGAATGTATTAAAATTAACTTAAAAACTCACACAATTGACCGCTTGACTTGATACTAAATAAGTTCGAAAAATTATAAAGTTTGCATGTAAACACACAACTAATGAAGTAGATTAGTTTGAACGGTTTGGATTCACCGTTTGAAGTTGATTCGATAGATTTTGGAGTTGGTGTTATATAGGCTAAAATAACACTGATGTTATACTAGCCAAACTCTTTATTATGGTTTACTTAAAAAAATTTTCCTAATTCAATTGTTCATATTTCTTTTTTCAAACATGAATAATGTACTACTAATGAAAAATATTGTAATATAAATTAAATTAGGAGATTATGATTTACAAAAAGTAGGACATAGTCTAAATATTATTTTGTTTGTGCTCGATTATTTTCCAGTTGTTAATTTACAATTGTTATTTCAATTGCAAGGATGCGAAGCAATTCAATTTAGCAATATTTGCTAAATTAACAATTTCTCTTCATATGCCACGTATAATTTTGTAAGTAATAGTTTCTGAAATGCAATGTTAGCAATTGCAAAATTATCAATTATAAAACTAAAACAGGGATGCAAATATTCTAAAATTAATGTGAAGAAAATTGCTAATTTGTTGATGTGACAAATAAATTTAAATTTTATAATTGTAGGAAATGAAAATCGACTTTGTGATAAACAATAAAAAGAAAAAGAAAAATCGATTTGCTAATTGGGAACATGATGCGCCTCTCTAACTTGTTAGCTCTAGATGGTGCGATAATATCAACCTAAAATGGTTTAGTTACTATTCTTGGACATCTATTATTTAACACAACAAAAAATATAGTATTGGAAGCATACCTCCTAGTCCCCGTTATAAGGCCAAGATGATCTGCACAAAATATCAAATCAAACTCAGGTTTCTTAAGAGAAAAATAATTTGGCAAAAAGAAAAAAAACAGAAAAACAGAGAAAAGAAGACTTCCACAGAGAGACAATGAAAACATTTGGTTGCCCAAGCATCAAATTGATCCTAGTGATAATGTGTCTTCTGACATGGACGGCTAGCTCGACCAACTATGAATGCTCAGAAGAGGATTCTGGCAGTAACAAGACGGAGGCGAAGAAGTTGCACATAATTGCAATCTTTGCTATTTTAGCGGCCGGTACATTTGGCTGCTCCGTCCCTACACTCGGCAGGTGGTTTCCGGCCATCAGTCCTGACAAAGACTATTTTTATTTAGTTAAGGCTTTCGCTGCTGGTGTCATTCTTGCCACCGGCTTCATTCAGATCCTCCCGGAGGCCACCATCGAAAAGCTTACGCCACCGGCCGAGTGTAGGTACGGAGCAGCCAAATGTACCGGCCGCTAAAATAGCAAAGATTGCAATTATGTGCAACTTCTTCGCCTCCGTCTTGTTACTGCCAGAATCCTCTTCTAAGCATTCATAGTTGGTCGAGCTAGCCGTCCATGTCAGAAGACACATTATCACTAGGATCAATTTGATGCTTGGGCAACCAAATGTTTTCATTGTCTCTCTGTGGAAGTCTTCTTTTCTCTGTTTTTCTGTTTTTTTTCTTTTTGCCAAATTATTTTTCTCTTAAGAAACCTGAGTTTGATTTGATATTTTGTGCAGATCATCTTGGCCTTATAACGGGGACTAGGAGGTATGCTTCCAATACTATATTTTTTGTTGTGTTAAATAATAGATGTCCAAGAATAGTAACTAAACCATTTTAGGTTGATATTATCGCACCATCTAGAGCTAACAAGTTAGAGAGGCGCATCATGTTCCCAATTAGCACATTTCAAAAAAAATGAAAAATTTGGTCTCCAATCACATTTCATTATGGAGATCATGTTGAACGGACAGAGATCGTGTTAATTAAGTTGATAATCGACGTTATTTTACCTTTGATGCAATAAAAAGTATATGTAGTCTCTGATTTATGGTTTTAGAAAATAAATAAATTACGACCATCAAACAAATTTGTCAATCTAGTCAAATATCACAATTAAAGAACATTCATCTAAAACTTTAGTTTTAATGTTTATAATATTAATATATATCATGCATATATATGTAAGGTTTACTTTACTTGTTTCCTTGATGAAGGTATTGGAATTAGGCATAATTGTACATTCAGTGATCGTTGGTATCTACCATAAGGCCGCTTATTGCTGCCTTGAGCTTTCACCAGTTATTTGAGGGTCTTGGTCTTGGTCTTGGATCCTGCATTGCTCAGGTAAACTTTTACTAACTATATATATATTATGTTCTAGCTGTATGATGATATATATATATGTCATATATATATAGTCCCATATATAGTCTTGAGATGATAAAACCATGCTTAATATAATTGTTAGTATTTCATGAAAACATTTACTTGATATGTACCTTTTATGCAAACAACTGAATAACATAAATCTTTATTTCTACAACTACAGGGAAAATTTTCATTGAAGTCGGTGATGATAATTATGTCGATCTTTTTTTCACTGACAGCTCCAATGGGAATTGTCCTAGGTATGGGGATAGCATCAAGCTACAATGAGAATAGCCACACAGCATTAATATATTGTTGAAGGGCTTTACTCGATCTGTATCTGCAGGGATTTTGATATACATGTCACTTGTTGATCTTCTTGCTGAGGACTTCATGAATGCACGTGTACAGAACAGCGGAAAGCTACAGTTATTGATTAACATTTTCTTACTTATGGTCGTAGGTCTGATGTCTCTCATTGCCAAATGGGCGTAGAATGTTGAACATTTTTCAGTGCAATATTGTTTTAGTATTTTTCAATTGCTTATTTTTTTTGTTTCTTAAAAAAAATCAAGTCCGAAAGCTTCAGCTTCATATTCTGATTGCATATTTTACAGTTAAGACAATTTCCTCACGGACTTCTCTGCCAACAAAGAATTGACATCGATCCATTCAGCATCTATATATATATATATATATATATTTTTTTTTTCTCCTGCTACTATGATATAATTTCCTAATGACGCTATTGTTGCTTCACTGGTAAAATATCTATTGCTAAAAAATATAATTCAATACGGCCAAAGAAGCACCTTAATATGATATAAATCAATATTATCTAATTATGTTGAAAAAATTAGAATCAATTAATTTACTTGAAATTGAAAGTTCAGACATGTGAAAGAAGGAATTCATTGCCTTCGTTTGAAATGCCTAATTACACTCAAAAATATTATGGGTTCAATAATAACATAAAATTAAGAGTGATGCTTCTATGGACATAAGGGCCTATTTGTAAAATGAATATATTTTTATTTTCAAAGTTCAAACAGCCGATCCGAACCGTTCATCTTGTTCTCCATATTAATATATCTTTGGAGACCAAATTTTACATTTTTCTGAATTTATTTACTATTTATTAAGATGGGTATAAAAAATATCAAATTCAGACCATTGAATTTTGTACCCATCTTAATAAATAGTAAAAAAAATCAGAAAAATGTAAAATTTGGTCTCCAAGCACATATTAATATGGAGAACAAGATGAACGGTTCGGATCGACTGTTTGAACTTTAAAAATAAAAATATGTTCATTTTACAAATAGGTCCTTATGTCCATAGAAGGCTTTGCCTAAAATTATTTCAAATTTCATTTGAATGTAATTAATTTTATTTTATTTTCCAATTAATGCATTCCGATCAAAAATAATAAAAAAAACATTGGATCTTTTAATTTTCAACAAAATTAAGAAGTTAAAAAAATTATTAGTTTATTATGATTCACATGAAATATTGATTTTTTTCTTAATTCAATTGTTAATATTTATATTTTTCAAGTATGAATTATGTATTATTAATGAATTTTTATGATATATGGGCATGTTATCATGATGTTAACACCAAGTACAAGAGTAGTGAAACCTTACAAAAAAAAGTAAGAGATTAGTTATGAACAGATCAAATTTCATAATCACTGTTTTTAATAGTTAAAATCAGTTAAAAAATAGCGGTTTTCATTGGTGGAGAATATACAATTAGTGTCGCCTCATTAGTATCGGACATCTTAAAAAGCCGACACTAATACTATTAGTGTTGGTCAATATAAATAGCTGACACTAATTGTCAGATATTAGTGTCGGCTGATTATAAAAAGCCGACACTAATACTTTAGTGTCGGCTGTTTATAAACAACCGACACTAATATCTGACAATTAGTGTCAGCCTTTTAGAAATAGCTGACACAATACTTAGTGTCAGTTTTTTATAATCAGTCGACACTAAAGTATTAGTGTCGGCCTTTTATAATCAGCCGACACTAAGTATTAGTGTCGGCTATTTCTAAAAGGTTGACACTAGCCAACTCTAAAAGACCGACACTAAAACTGAAAATTTTAGAAGCAATGAATTCCTTCTAAAAGGCCCACTACACCATTTTGGCAACTATCTATTAGATCTAGGTTGGTTTTAATTTAAGCGAATGATGTAATTGTGGTGTTTTTTGTTTCAATTTTCTAAAAGTTATATATTTCATGCTAAAGAATTTTGAGTTGATTTTGTGGTTTGCTCATAAATTTTGCATAATTTTACTTAAATTTGATAGAAAAATGAGGGTTATTACTCTGAAATGAAACAACTACTCCCTGGTGGATAGCCTTAACATGTATGACAAAATGCGTCAATGAGAAAAAGACAAATTTTAACAAATTCCTCTAAATCAGACAAAATAGTATGTAGAAATATCAATTTAATAAAGAACACACATTTAAACTGGTAATTCTGTAAACGAATTGTACCCATTTGACATCAAGGAAAACTTTGATTTTGAACCACAAAAAAAATGACATTATTTCTTTGTCTAATGACACTACAAATCTGGACTGAAGCATTTGCTAAAAATACAAGTACACAAAAAAAAAAACAGAGAAATTACCAAGTGAAAAGACAGATGGCATAAATATAAAAAAAATGTGGTAACATGTTCCATTAACTTCTTAATTGTAAAAAAAAATAACCGAGCCAAATGAGAAGAGCAAAAATTTCAGCCTTTCTTGATCCTAACACTTGCTGACAACTCTGAGCTGGTATGACAATCATCACAAGTTTGTGCTTGGTTGGTTGGGTTGGCTTAAATTGTGACTTATAACTAATGACAATTTCAGTAAGGTGCTTGTGTTGTGTTGTGTTGTGTCCTTATATGATATCGACCTCGCTACGGACCCCCCAGCAATCCCGCCTATTTAGCAAGATCCCCAGCCCAACCGGCGACAGCATATATAGCATCCCAAGGAGGAAAATGTGTCCTCCCCTACACCAAGGACTTGCACGAGCGTCAGGCTTTAATGCTCAAGCTTATTATTGCCATTATCCTCTGCATCATATTCATGATTGTAGAGGTCATTTGTGGTGTTAATAAAGCAAACAGTCTTGCCATTTTAACCGATGCGCTCACCTCCTCTCAGATGTTCCAGGTTACATACATGATCTCTGTATTCGCTCTTTCGGCAACAGGCTGGGAGCCAACATCTGGGAATTCTTATGGGTTCTCCCGGATTGAGATTTTGGGGGCATTGGTGTCAGTACAGTTGATTTGGTTAATTGTAGGGGATTGTGGTTTATGAGGCGATTGACCGGTTTATTCATGGAATCGGGCAGGTTAAATCATGTACATTGGTGATTTGATTTTAACAAAATTTAGAGTTTATTTGAGCGACATTACATGTATAATACACTTAAATTTGCTCTTCCTCTTCCTCTTCTTCTTCTTCTTCTCAGGTATTAAATCTTGTAAATTGCTATCTCTACAAATAACACACAGGTTAGTTCCCTTTATTCTGTATAATTTATTAGTTTTGAATTCTGATTTATCAAAATAACCTAAATTTAAAAAAATGAGTATACCCAAACATCATCTTGTTTGCACATATTTCATATTAGGTAAAGACTACAGGACATTTGCCTACCAATCCCTAAAGGGAAATCTGATCCTACCATTACGAATCCTTTGTTGGAATCCACATACTCAACCAAAATTCTGTTACCCATCAACACATAGACATTAATTGTGCTCATACCTAAAAGGTTTGTCTTTTGTACCCTTTTTTTATTATTTCAACTTATTTCCTTCTTTGCTTACCGGAATCAATAAAAAGTAGGCAACAATCATTCTCTTTCATTTGCATCAGTGTTTAATGCTCAACAGTCATTTCATTTCGTCAAATTTCAATTTCTATTTTTCTGTCTAAAAGAAAAAAAAAATGAATATATTTTTAATTGCAAATTAGCAGTTATTTGGCGTGAAAGGTGCGCAAGAATCTTTACAGAAGAGATCAAAACATGGAGGGATTTGACAGATGAGGTGCAAGACATGTGGAGGATGCTACATTAAATAAAAGAAGAGTTTTATTTTTGCAACAGTTTCTAATCAAAAAATTTCCTTCTTTTTTCTTTAAGTTTTGCTTTTGCTTAAAAGTTCAACAAAGTTGAACCATTTTTGTAAAATTTAATCATTGAGTTTCATTGTGAAACTCAAAACTGTTTTCATTTCAATCAATAAATCAAATGAGGACTTTGATACTTATTTTTACTCAAAAAAATTTTAATTAACCTTCAAAAAAAAAAAAAATTTAATTGCAAATTGTTTATTAATTACTTCATTTATATGCATTTGGCCTTACTTGATATATATATATATATATTATTTTTTTCTGTTTCAGTTTATATTTCTTTACATACATTCAAAGCACATTCTTCAAATTCACAAATATTGAATTATGGAAGAAAAATAAATAGAAGAGCTTATTATGACAATCTTATGTTTATACTTGCGGTTTTATCTTATGTATACTTTCTTTTCTTTCGGATCTTGAAGCACTATCATACTATAAGGGCATTGAGACGTCAGGTAAAGAAAAAGTTTAGTTTTTTTTTTTTTTTTTTTTTTTTAAGTTTCAAATCGCTCATTTTATAAACATTTTATTTTAGTTAATTCTGTAAATTTGCTTATGTTAGCTTCAAGAGCTGATCTTTTCAGTCTTCATTCTTCAATAAATTACTATTGAGTCAAAATTCTAGCATTGTTACGTAGTTATATTTCATTAATTGTAACTTTGATAACTCAATTTGCATTTTTTTTGCTTCCTAGCTATAGTCAATTAATATCAGTCAAGAGGCGATAAAACGATTTATAAAGTGATGTTGATAATGCAAATGTTTCCTTTGTAAACATGTTTTTGTTTGTAGTATCTTTCTTGTCTCGGTTACGTTTGTATTTCATTGATTTTTGTCAACAATACTACAATAGCAGGTACAACAATATTTATAAGGGTTAAGCGGATTTAGCTAAAAAAATTGGTATCCGAAGCGATTTCTTTTGTCATGTGATTTAGGATTTAGGGTTAGTTGATTTTGCTAAAAAAAAATGTTTTGGTTTGTTGGTTTTCAATATTACATTAGTTACAAAGGGAAAATTTCAGCAGTATTAACAGTCAACATAGTATTTGCCCACAATAGTTCTTACGCTCTAATAGGAGAATAATGGACTTGTCCAGTTCAAGCCAAAATGGACAGCAAGATGGCCAAGAAGTAATTCAGTTAGCCAATGTATGTTACATGATTCTGTTATTCTGGTATAGATTGTAATTAGGAGAAACATGCTGTCCATTTTCTATATAAAGCTGTTCATGCACAGTGTATTAGATAACAGAAGAAAATACAATTTCATTTTATATCTCTCTCTGTTAGAAATTTATTTTAAAACTCAAAATTTAAATAATATTTATTTTAATATTAACTATTTTTAACTTTATGAGTTATAGAGATTTTTAACTTTATGAATTATAGAGCTGTGAAGTAATTTCATTGATCCTATCTCTACATAAAAGCTCACTGTTTGCTGCTACATAATATCAAATAAAGTATATATTATATATGAGGCATGAGCTGTGTATTAATACTATCAGTTATAGGCAAAAAAAACTTAATGGCTTGATATGCAATTCATTGCATTTGTCCGTTTGAGCTCAATTGAATTCTATCCGTTTGAGGTACTCTATGACTCATTCATTTTGCCTATAAATAATACATGATACTTGAAGATAATATCATTCAAAAAAAAGCATCCAATAATCTATTCAACAATTCACATTCTCTTGCTCTTCCTATTAGCTCTATAATTCATAAATTTTATTTCTATTCTCCCACAAATAAATATTTTCTTTATAGAAAACATATTATCCTGCTATCATTATTGAAAGAAGCTACATCAACCTCTACCGGCGTAACTTGGGGCAAGCTTAACCGATTATTCCTGCGCTTAGGACGGGAAGTTGCCTTAGGTCCGCATTTTGCAGCTCCAGGTAATAAAGTTTTAATTATACTCTTGATTAATTTTTTTTTAATATAATTGTTATTTATTTAATGATTAAAATTCAGATTTAAAACTAGTTGGTTAGTTAATATTTTTCCAACACTCTCTTCTATTTTTCCCTTATACGCACTAAAAAAAACACACACATTTTCTCATTTTTGCAGATGTGAAGAGTAACTCTGTGATTCCGTAAGGAATAAAGAGTAACTCTGTGATTCCGTAAAAACTGTTACACATATATTGATGGTTGTAAATAACATTGTGTTCTTCGATAAAGAGTAACATAGGACCAACAATATGATACTTCTAGCTGTGTAGCATATTAGTTTTTGTTATATATATATATATATATATATATATATATATATATATATATATATATATATATATATATAGTTTCTATGTTTACTTTTTAGGTACTCCTCTGTATCATAACAGTCACGCTGCCGAAGTAATGCGAGGCACTCTCCTAGTTAAAATTTTAAGTTTCGAGAAGTTTGATAAGTCTTAATTTTACTAATACTTTTGAATATATAGTTTTAATGATTTCCTCACCTTGGAATGGCATCTCATCTTTTGTTATTTTTGATAAGATAAGAGAAGAAGAGATTAAAGAAAACAACTTATTATTGTAATCTTATTTTGTAATCTTATTTTAAGCATGTATTTATATATATAGAAGAAATTTAAAAATTAGCGGTTGTACTATTAATTATAACTACCAGCTACTAATCACTAACCTATTAATTACAATACACTACTCTCTAAACTAGCTGCTATTATTCACAACTTATAACTAGCCGTTATTTTTAACATCTTTTTTTATTTTTTATTTTTTTTTATTCAGTCAAGGCCTCCATTTGAAATGGCATACTGGATGGATGTCTTCTTATATCGGAAGTTCCTCAAAACGTTTCTCATTCTTTTATTTTTATTTTTTTATTTACCGTAGATAAAAATTACGGCAACTATCTATTAGATCTAGGTCGGTTTAAAATTAAGCGAATAATGCAATTGTGGTGTTTTTGGTTTCAATTTTCTTAAAGTTATATACTTCATGCTATATAATTTTGAGTTGATTTTGTGATTTCCTAATAAATTTTGCATAATTTTACTTAAATTTGATAGAAAAATAAGTACTATTAATCTGAAGTGAATAGCCTTAACATGCATGTATGACAAAATGCGTCAATGAAAAAAAGACAACGTTTAACAAATTAATTCCTCCAAATCAGGCAAAATAGTATTGTAGAAATATCAATTTAATACACAACACACATTTAAACTGGTAACTCTGTAAACGAATTGTACCCATTTGACATCAAGGAGAGAACTTGGATTTTAAACACAAAAAATAACATTATTACTTAGAGAACTTGGATTTTATTATGAATAATTATTCTTTAGACCTTATTGTGGAATTGTTAAAACAAAACATGTCTAAGTCTAATAATGCACATCATGCCCAGTCCCTATATTATTGTCATTAGATACTTCTTCAATGTTTTGATTTGCTGGTTAGAGAGTACTTGTTTTTTTATATTATCCTACATACTATTTGTTGATACATGATTCCAAGTGCTACTAATGGTTTCTTACTTCTATATCATACCTAATGATTCTTCTAAACTTGGATAATAGAAGAGAAAGAAGTAGAAATGGTATTGTATTTCCTACTTGATTGATCTTCGATTACAACTATGCTCTATATACAAAGTCTTTGCCTAATTACAATTCTGCCACTAACAAGAACTCTAACTGAATTGCTAGTACAGTTTTAACAGAAGTACAACATCATTATAACAGTAATTACTATGGTGAGCTGTTCTGTCCAGTAGCATCACTATTGGAGATCTCCATTGGTTGTCTATTAATATTTAAATATCTTATTTCTCTAGTTTTCATTTCTCTCCAGATGGAAAGCCAAAACTCTCCAGCATCAACCTCCTCTTCCGAAATAAAAGAAGTAAACATCGACCTCGATACTGCACCCCCAGCTATACCGCCTGTTAGCAATGTTCCCAGCCCAACTGGTGACAGTATAGCATGCCGAGGAGGTAAATGTGTCCTCTCCAACACCATGGACTTGCACGAGCGCCGAACTTCAATGATAAAGCTCGTCATAGCCATCATCCTCTCCATTATTTTTATGATTGTAGAGGTCATTTTTGGCATTGTAGCAAACAGCCTTGCCATCATAACTGATGCGGCTCACCTCCTTTCAGATGTCGTTGGTTATATGATCTCTGTATTCGCTCTTTGGGCCACAGGCTGGGAGCCAACAACTAAGCATTCTTATGGGTTTTCCAGAATTGAGATTTTGGGGGCATTGGTGTCAGTACTGTTGATTTGGTTGGTTACAGGTATTCTGATTTATGAGGCGATTGACCGGTTCATTCATGGAAGTGGGCACGTTAAGGGAGTTTTTATGTTTGGCGTGTCAGCATTTGGATTAGCTGTTAATGTTTTCATTGCTGTGATGCTTGGGCATGACCATGGTCATCATGGTCATGGTGGTCACAGCCATGAGCACAGTAATGGTCACAGTGATGAGGATGGGCATGAGCACGGGCATGGCCACGAGCAAGCATATGGCCAAGAGCATGAGCATGGCCACGAGCACAACCACAACCACGACCAAGAGCATGTCCATGATGCAAATACCAACAAAGATGTGAAGGAGCCTTTGAGCAAGAAGGGAAATAAGAGGTCATTTTTTTCTTGGCTTAAGAAGTCGAAAATGATGAGCATTAATATGGAAAGTGCATATTTGCATGTGCTAGGCGATATCTTGCTGAATATAGGAGGCATGATAGCTGGAGGTTTAATATGGCATAAGCCAGAATGGAAAATAATTGACTTGGCTTGCACTTTGATCTTTTCGGTTGTAGTGATTGGAACCACAATAAAAATGATGAGGAAGTGGGACATACTAGGGGTGCTAATGGAGAGCACACCGAGAGAGATAGATGCGAGCCAACTGGAGAACGGGTTGTGTGCATTGAATGGAGTGATTGGGATACATGAGCTCCACATATGGGCCATTACCAGGGAAAAGGTGCTTCTGACATGCCATGTCATTATTGTACCAGATGCAGATTATAAGATAATACAGGATCAGGTGATTGAGTACATAAAAAGAGAGTATAGTATTAGTCATGTTAATATTCAGATTGAGAAAATGGATTGTTAGTGTTGTGGGTAGTGTTAGATCTTGTAAAGGTTTTATAGAATTTAAGGTTATTAACAGTGTAAACCTACTATAAATGAGAAGATCAAAGTGCAAATCATGTCAATTATATATCTTCCATTCTGGCTTCTCCAATATACTATGCATGAGTCACCTAGCATATGAAATAGATGATGTGCACATTAATGTTAAGTTCAAATTTTAAAGTAACTAAATAAAAGTTCAATAATGCAGGACAACGGGCCATGTACATGTGATAAATAATATTTTCTAGAAGTTGATTTGCATCGAAGTTGTTACCAAAATTACTGGACTAGCATGCGCTATGCTTAATTTGATATTTTATTCTTCAATGTTTTTCCAAAAGTTGTTATGCATAGCAGAAATAATCAGGGGAAGATTAAAAATACTGTCAGGCGGGCAATAGGAATTAATTTTCTCACTATTCTCGCTTCGTCAGCCTGTCAAACCTCATGACATTTAACTCAGAGCATCCTCGTCAGTCTCTGCATGAACGGTAACCCACTGAGGTGCCAGGTACTGGACCTGACAAGGTTCAAAACCGGGCAGGTACCGGACCTGACAAGGTTACTCACCGAAGGTTTGTGCTGCTTCTAAGATGGATCATGAATTCAAGACTGGAGGAATTGGGTTCATCATGCTTGAAAGGGGAACCTTATTGGGTCCAGGTCCGCTAGGAAACGGGTTTGCTGCCCAATTCAAGCCGAGGCAGAGGCCCTGAGGAACATAAATTTTGCAATTCATTAAGGGGTTAATCACTGTACCTTTCTCTCTGACAGCCTCCAACTGGTACAAGCATGTTCCTCACAAGGGCCCCCTGTTAATTCCGACTGGAGAGCATTTTCAGGGATATATTACATATGGCAAACCTTCAAGCAAAAACCTTCTTGTCAGTGTGTGCACATAAAACATCACCAAAATGATATGGCTGACTATCTCGCAAAGCAAGGAAGAAGACAGGGATGGGATCATTTAGGTTTTACTTACGGGAGAGGGGGGTTTCCGATGGGCATCGGACCAAATCCTGTTTGATAGGCTGTTGGAACCGTCGGATCTGCTTTAGGATTCGTGTGTACGGATTTTAAAGCAGACGCAAAATTGCGGGCACAAATCCTAAAGCAGATCCGACGGTTCCAACAGCCCATCGAACAGGATTTGGTCCGATGCCCATCGGACATCCCCCTTACCCTTTACTTACCAATGTTCAGTTTGGAACAATCTATGTAATTTCTGGGTTTCTGGGGTTATATTTGCAGTTTTTCTGGTTTGAATTGTTACCCTGTAATTTATGGGTTTCTGGGGTTATATCTACAATTTTTATGGTTTGAATTGTAACCCTGTAACGACTAGTTTCTTGAATGAAAGCCAAGGTATTTTTCTGATAAAAAAAAAACCCACTAGGGTGCCAGATTTTAGGTAAAGGTTTTAACAGAGTAGTTTTCGCTTCATGCAGCACACAGATTATAGAATCGAAATAGTCCTGCATATGGTCCGTGAGCTGTATTAAGTCAAAATTACTCTGTTAAAATATTTACCCCAGATTTCTAACGACTCGTCCAGACGTGTCGAAGTTCTTGACCATGTTAATAGACACGGGTGAATGCTTTTGGGTATCCGTGGTATCATGTGTGTCAGTGCTACAATGTGTGTCCGCGCTACTAAGAAAATCATTAAATATTACCCTATTTTATTATATTTCTTTTTACGGAAATTAATAACGAATGATACTTAATTATAAAAAGCAATAAGTTTGTAGCTATTTTACTTTTCTAAATTTTGTTCACTTGATTAAAAAAATACTAGGTAGGAATTTTTTTTCAAAGAACAAGTTTCATTCAAAAAATCAGGCTTAAATTGTTCGATCCGCATTAAAATTTGCATAAATGATTTGAATTTAAGAAACCATTTAAAGTTATCAAGTTTTAAATCTGTTTACACGAATTTCGACACAAATACCTGACTTAAGATAAATTTGTCGAAAGCACTTGGTACAAAACCCAATTCCAAATTATGGTATTAAAGCTACAAATTCTGGATGGACCTTATAACCCTTGTAATTTTGATTTGGAACCGAATCTGGTGATCTCCTTTCAGAACTAATTAAAAGAACAAATAAGTTTCTCTTCTCTGTACATTCTCTGTACATCAATTAGTCACATTTTTTTTCAAACAAAATTATCATATATTTTATTCTATGAATCCTTCTGTATGCTTGTCAAGCTTTAATTTGATATACAAATTTTCACAATTCGTTGGGTACAGATACAAACAAGGTTCTAAATAGTGTTTATAGCGGCATAGCGGGAAGACAAAAAAAAAAAAAACTTTAACGAATAGCGCAGCTATAGCGAAAGATATCATAAATAACGTTTTTTTTTTCAAAAATTATATTTTATATTTCTACTAATAGTAAACATGTCTCGTCAAGAAAGAAAAATATAAATTAATTTGATTAAATATACAAATTTTTTCCATTACAAGATTTAATTTGATTAAATATACAATTTTTTTTTGTATGAGCGCTTCTTTTATGTTTTGTTGTTGTTGTTGTTGTTCATGGATATTGAGAACAATGAGAAGTGATTTTTTTTAATAAACTCTGAAAGAGATGGTCAAGAGACTGAACATAATTAATTAATTAATTAAATAAAATATCTATATTAACAGAAAGTTGTGATTTAAAGTAGAGAAAATTAACACCTTAAAAGTCGTTAATTAGATAAAAGGTGGTGTCTAGATTTGCATTTTTTTTTTTTGCTTCTTTCAAATACATAAAATCTATAAGATAAGGGAAAAAAAAAATTAGATTATACTAGACAATACCATGCGTTGCGTTGTATTGGGACGCTTAATTAATTTCACTCAGTCACTTCCCCCCGTCTAATCATGTCCAGGTACAATGAAATATACAAACAAACAACCGATTACCAATATTCAGTTCATTCATTTAATAAATCTTACCTGAAATGGTTAGATTCCATTTCTTATAAAAAGGACTTGACTCATCTGATCTGTCTTTAACAAAACTAGATAATAAAGTTCCTGTTCCAAAAAAAAAAAAAAAAAATTAGTCCCTGATCTCTCACTGCATTCAACATGGCATCTGCATCTGACAAGACTAAAATATTGATCATCGGCGGTACTGGCTACATCGGAGAGTTCGTAGTATCTGCCAGTTCCCGGTTGGGCCACCCCACATTTGCGCTGGTTCGCGACCTGACACCAGCCGATCCTGCCAAGGCCAAGTTGCTGAAGAGCTTCAAGGATTCTGGTGTTACTCTTGTCAAGGTTCTAAAATTTTATTTTTTGTAAATTAATTTCACCTTATTTCTCCTTCTAATTGCTAACATATATATGAAATATAAATGCATGTGCTGAAATGAATTGGTGAGCAGGGAGACTTGTATGATCATGGGAGTTTGGTAAAGGCAATCAAGGCCGTCGATGTCGTCATATCGACAGTCGGCTCCCGTCAGATAGCTGATCAAACAAACATCATCGCCGCAATCAAGGAAGCTGGCAATGTCAAGGTGATCAAAATATACAAAATTTATTTGATCTAATTAAGCTATTATATATATATATATATATAATTAATTAGTAGGTTTTGAGCAATTTGCCTAACTATATACATGTAGAGATTCTTTCCGTCAGAGTTCGGCAATGATGCAGACCGGGTGCACACAGTGGAACCCGCCAAGTCGATGTATACATTGAAGGCATCGATCCGACGCGCCATAGAGGCGGAGGGGATACCATACACATACGTGGCAGGTGCCTATTTTGCCGAGTATTTTCTTCCGACTTTGTGCCAACTTGCGCCGCCTACAGATAAGATTACAATCTTAGGAGATGGAAATACTCCGGCGGTTTTTGCCGATGAAGGTGATATTGGTACGTACACAATCAAGGCGGTAGATGACCCGCGTACCTTGAACAAGAGTCTGTACCTTCGACCTGCGGCGAATACAATCAGCAAAAACGATTTGGTGTCATTGTATGAGAAGATAACTGGAAAGAAATTGGAGCGCATTTATGTGACTGAAGAACAGCTCTTGAAGCAGATCCAAGGTTGCATGTCTTTCTTGCTTTTCAATCTAATTAATATTTATGTCTAATTAATGCTTACATCTAATTATCTATATGCTGATTTTGTAATTTCAGAGTCGGCATATCCTGTAAATATAATTCTATCGCTCCATTACTCGGTGTTTATAAAGGGAGATCAAACGAATTTCAAAATCGAGCCTTCTTTCGGTGTTGAGGCAACAGAGCTTTATCCCCAATTCAAGTACACCACAGTCGAAGAACTCATCAGACGCTATACCTCCCTCTAATTAATTAATTAACATCACAATTATAAAATAAGATGAATGTATTATATTTGTTGTAACTGTTCTCTGCTTCTTCTTCTGCCTCTGCCTCTGCCTCTGCCTCTGTGCTTGCTCCTTGTTTTCATTTAAAGCCTTATGTATTGTTTTAGCTGCAAACGCATGCGTCTACAACTAAAATCTCCTTTTTGATCTGATCAAATTATTTCTTTTCAAACAACCAAAGACTATGATGTCTACGAACAGTCGCATCGAATTTCAAAAGATATGCACAGCATGTTCATTGTTCAGTATAAATATAAAGAACATACATGTTATCTGTTAGTTTTGTTAATTTAAAGATAATAAGTATGACCTAAATTAAATTAACATTAGTTGTGGTACCAAATTACATCAATAGTTTATAATATCTACTTAAAGTCTTAAACTACTAACAGTAAATAGTAGATTATAATATCCATAGGGCTCTATTACTGCCGGAAAGGTGCTTACTGGTATGCCAGATGCAGATTCTGACATAATACAGATCAAGTAATTGGGTACATCAAAATAAGTGTTGTGGTCTTGTTAAGGTTTTAGAGGATTTAAGGTGGTGCTGGATTCATTGCCTCTTAATCTGAATAGTAACATGTGCTGCATTTAATATATTTCCGGCTTGCTGACATATAATTATAGTTTGCAAAAGAAAACATATAATTATGGCTTTCTGTGATGTAATTATTCAATGATATATGCATATTACATGGAACTTTTTTTTTTAATGACAAAATGTATTAGTGACATGTATGATGAGGAAATAAAAAGTTCATAAGCACACAAAAATAATGTCCACCACTATTTTTTGAAGGATGAGAGTTCAAATGCTTTAATTTTGTTACACTATTTTTGTGGTTTGGATAAGCATGGCCCTAATAAATCAATTGAAATTGAAAGATTAGAGTTCAAAATGCTTTAGTTTTATTTGTCTCCATCGTACCTCTACATTTTAATATTTGATAATAAAAAATTAAAAATTTATATGTCAAAATAAAACCTTTAGATATGATATATATTTTTATTTTTTCATGCACATAAAAAAGTATTACCTTTCAATTTAAGTTTTAAATGAATCAGTAAGTTGAAAAATCAATGTCCAAAATTCATTCACATCGGTATATTTTTTAATACTAACCAAAATGTCATAATATTTTATGATTTTATTGTGATATTTAATTTTAAAATTTGAAGTTATTGTAAGTCTTTTAAGTTATTGGAGGTCTAAAAATAAAAATATAATGGAACCATATATAAACAATATTGAAGGCATTTGAACCATCCTCCAATTGAAATAATAAATTTTGGTAACATTTTGATGCATATTAATTTCTAAAAAATATTATCAGCTGAAGATGGTTCAATTTGTTAATAGATCAATTGAACTAACAATTTTAATGAAGCATATTATCCAATTTGTTAATTATAGATCAACTGAACTAACAATTTTGTAACAACTTTGAGAATAACAATCATTAGAAAATAATTAAAAATATTATTTATTGAAGCTCATGAAGCATATTGCCAATTTGTCCTTTGAAATAACAAACTTTTGGGACCAATTTGATGCACATGAACTCATGAGTCATGACCCATTTGTCCTTTGAATAACAAACTTTTGGGACCAACTTGATGCACATGAACTTTTGGTAAAATCTTTAGTTCAATTTTTTACAGTGGATATATATATCCACAGAGACAAAGATGGATGGAGGCCGTATATATAGAGGGAAAAAAAAAATGTAAATCTCAAAGGTGAAATATAAAAAATCTTGAGTTCTATGAATTATTAAATGAGTATAAAGATTTTATTGTAATTGTTTTTTAATTGCGAATAGATATTTTTTAATGCAGATTTAGAATTTTTTGTTTAAAATTGTTTAATAAAATGAAATATTGGTTTTTGTATTATTGATCTCATATATATATGTTCTTAATTTAACCGATACATTTGATCGTTTAAACAATTAAACACATCTATCATGTTTTAATTTTGGTCAGACCAAATAACTAATACCGGTAAATTTCATGAAAAGGTTGTAATTGATTTGAAATAATTATTCAATTCTCTATCGAAATGGCTTGATAAAAATCAAACAATGGATTAATCATTCTCTCAATAAATCTATTTCATCTCTAAATATGATTGGGTGCACCATTTTGTGGTTCAGATCATTTACTAAAGCTGTGAATCATAGCCTCAATAGAATTTTTCTATGGATATCTTTTCATTGTGAATTTTCAAATCTAGAAACAGGTAAATATTATTTTACTCTTATAGTATATTTTGGAATTTGGACATAAACAAGAAATATATGTGTACATATCTTATATGCTCATGCTCCCTTGATAATTATATCTATAGTTATTTTCATATTATTCAAATAATCAGAAATGGTTAGGTTTTTATAATGGTTATTTTATAATTTAAAATGTAAGAAATTATTTTACTTGGATTGTTTTCTACTAATAAATTGAAGAAAATCCTTATGCACTGTCTGATTATTTAAATTTTGCAATGCTTGTACGAAAAGAAGCATGCCCTTGAGACTCAGATCGTATACAAAATATGTATACAAAAAAAATATGTACATGGAATTTTTATAGTTCATATTAGTGTCTTTAAACAAACTATCCCTTAATAAATTGTTGTTGAGTTGGGGGTTCAAATGCCTTCATGATGTCTTAATTTCTAAAATTTTAATAACATAAAATTTAAAACTTAAATGTTAATATAAAATCATTAGATATGATCTACATTATTTTTTTTATGCACATAAAAAATTATGACATTTCAACTTCTTTTTTATTGTTTTTAAGAATTTTCAAAAATACACATATATATATATTGATGTGAATAATTTATAAACTTTTATTTTTGATATATCACCTTTGATATTTTCATTTTTTTTTCCTCTATCCGGCCTCCGTAGGAAATCCATCCACCGTAAAAAATTTGAACTAAAGATTTTACCAAAAGTTCATGTGCATCAAAAGTTGGTCCCAAAAGTTTGTTATTTCAAAGGACAAATGGGTCATGCTTCAATAAATAATAGTTTCTAAAAAATGATATTCATCAAAGTTGTTACAAAAAGTTGTCAGTTCAATTGATCTTTTAACAAATTGGACTATATGCTTCATTAGATCATATTTTCAAGAAATTTATATGCGTCAAAATTGTTAGTTTAATTGAACTATTTTCATCAAATAATATTCTTTAGAAATTAATATGCTTCCAAATATTGCCAAAATTTATTATTTCAATTGGAGAATGGTTCAAATGCTTTCATAGTTTATGCTTTCATTTTCATTGTGTCTTCATTTTTAGATCTACAATAACTTAAAACTTAAATGTTAAAATAAAATTATTAAACATGATATATTTTATTTTTTATTCACACATAAAATATTACCACATTTGAATTTATATTGATTAGTATCAAGAGCTTATAAAAATATGCCAATGTAGATAAATTTTGAATGTTAATTTTTCAACTTACTGATTCATATAAAACCTAAATCGAAATGTGATAATAAACAACATTTGTGGTTAAAAAGTAGCACTATGACAATTCTGCCATATGCATATATCATGAAATAACTACATCACAGAAAGCCATAATTATATGTCAGAAAACCAGAAAAGATAATAAATCCACTGCACATTGTTGAGACATAAAGTTTTTGTTTCTTTTATGTTTTATAGAAACTCTAGGGACTCTTTTGTTATTTTTATATATTGTGTGGACTATTTTGTAATTTTGAAAGTTGGTAATAAAAAGGTGTTGAGGCGTAAGAGAGAAATAACTCTCTGGTCTCTTTTCTAAGAAAACTCTCGTTCTTTCTTTCTCAATGATAAAACCCTAGAAATCATCACACATGTAATTGATTCCACAGGAGAAACAACAAATAAACTTGTACAGGTGTGTAGTTTCATTATATCTGACTCACTATGAAATTGTACACAAGGAGTCTAAGCAGTTGATCAAATCCAAATTGTTTGGTTTTATTATCTATGCCTCCCTCTATATAAATCTCTATCTCGTTCTTTATCTTCTCCATTGATTAGACTCCACCTTTCTCCCTCCTCTCCTCTGTTCTCTGTATTGACATTGACATTGATCGATACAAGCAATCTACTCATTTCTATCAAGACCAACACCCCAAAAAATCCATATGACTGCTTAGGGGTTGCCTTCAAGCCTGAGCCCAAAGAGAGAACAGAGAGATCACGAAAGCAGCGAAATCAGAGAGGAGCTGAGTTACGTTGCGTCTGGCGTGATGGCCAGACTGTTTGTCTTAATACCAAAAATGTCGACAGCTAAAATTCCTTGTCAGGCGTGCCGTTATTTATTTCAGAAGCCAGTTGAAGTATTATACTATCTTTCTTCGCAAGAACAAGTAAGTTTCATTAAACCTTATTTTGAAATTGTTAACTAAATATGGCATCAAAATGCATGTCTAACAAATCACATCCGACTGCGGAGTCATATTATCTAGATTTCCCATTTGGTTTTTATTTGCCAAATTTATTTGTATTAATTTCTTTTTGTCCGAGAACTTCAATTTTCTCCCAATTCAATCCTAGAAGCAAAGCTAAGATAGCTCAATGCCTTCTAGTACAAATGTAATATAGATTCCTGGTGCAATTACAAATTTAATAATTGATTATCGCAAGTGTAT
Organism: Carex rostrata; assembly: GCA_964058875.1. Taxonomy (NCBI): domain Eukaryota; kingdom Viridiplantae; phylum Streptophyta; class Magnoliopsida; order Poales; family Cyperaceae; genus Carex; species Carex rostrata. The sequence goes on along the minus strand of CAXKVT010000193.1, from coordinate 391,895 downwards.
GAAATTCCTTGCTCCATAATTTTTTGTTGTGTGAATTTATTATCTGATTGATGAATATGTGAATTTTTTTCTTTTTTCTATTTCTCAAGTTATAGAACTTTTACTTGTCTGAAATTTTGATAAGACAAATAATTCAAGGCTATCATAGTTTCATGATATACTTCATTATTTAATGTTTTGATCAAAATGCCTAAAAAGTTTTATGTAAATGTTGACTTATTTCAGTGAATTTTTCTTTCTATTTCTCAGGTTATAGAACTTGTCTGGAATTTGATAAAAACAAATTCAAGATTATCATTATCATAGTTTCATAATGTACTTCATTATTTAATGTTTTGATCAAAATGCCTTTAGAGTTTTATGTAAATGTTGACTTATTTCAATGAATTTGTTATATTTACTCAGCAGATGGAAAGACCAAGTTCACAGCGATCTCATACAATCGACATCACCGGCAATGTATCCAGAGATATCTCCACCACACCTGAAAACTCTATAATATGTGCCGGTGCGGCATGTGACCTTTCTACTTCCACCACAACAACTAGAGAAAGAGACACCTCTGAGAAAACTAACAATCGCAAAAAAACTCTGAATATTTTTTATGATTGTTGAGGTGTTCGGTGGAATGCAGGCTAACAGTTTAGCCATTATTTCAAATGCGGTTCACCTATTGTCTGACGTGGCAGCCTTTTCTATTTCTTTGTTCTCTCTGTGAGCATTTGGATGGGATACGACGCCACATCAGTCATACGGTTTTTACAGAATAGAAATTTTTGGTGCATTGGTTTCTATTCAATTATATGGCTTTTAACCGGCATTTTAATTTGGAAAGCAATGCAAAGGCTTATTTACGAAGGTGGAGAGGTGAAAGGTTTGCTTATGTTTGTTGTTGCCACATTTGGTTTAATGGTTAATATAGCGATAGCCTTTTTATTAGGTCATGATCACAAGTACAGGCACGGGCATGATCATGATCCTGATGACATTACAGTTGCAACACATCATCACGGTCATTAGTCATAACCATTTAGAGAAAGACGAGAGTGAACCGTTGTTGAGAAAAACAAAAGAGAAAAAGAAGAGGAATATAAATGTGCGCATTGCGTATCTGCACGTGTTAGGTGATTCACTACAAAGTGTGAGCGTCATGATAGGTGGAGCCATAATTTGGTACAAGCATGAGTGAAAAATTGTCGATCTTGTACCACTCAGGCCTATACCAAATTATGGCCCCTCCTATCATGACACCCACACTTTGTAGCGAATCACCTAGCACGTGCATGCAGACGCATTGTGCACATTTATATTCCTCTTCTTTTTCTCTTTTGTTTTTCTCAACAACGGTTTGCTCTCGTCTTTCTCTAAATGGTTATGACCGTGATGATGTGTTGCAACCGTAATGCCATCAGGATCATGATCATGGAAAGTACACCAAGAGAAGTGAAATTTTTTGGAGATGTTAATGGACGGTACGCCAAGAGAAGTCGATGCAATGAAACTTGAAGAGGGTTTGTGCCAAATGGAAGGTGTAGTTACGGTGCATGAAATGCACAAATGGTGCATCACAGCTTGTAAGGTGTTACTTGCATGTCATGTTACGATTATGCGAGATGCAAATACCAATGCTAGACAGGAGGTGCTTTATCTAGTTGTTTTCAGATGAGTTTTGTTTCGGTTTTTAGTTGTTATTTCTGTCATGGATTGTTAGTCTGCAAGATAGTTGTTATTTCTGTCATGCATTTAAATATGCTAAAATTTCGTATATTTATTAATTTCTAAAAATTCATGGTTTATGCTAAATTTACACCTTTAGAATGAGAAAAGGTGAAAGAGTATTATGAGAGCTATTCTCAGTATATATCCAAACCCAAACCCAATTCCCTTTTTTTTTTCTTAGTGAAACTATGAGTTAGTTATTCTATGATTGTGGAATATGAATGTTGTTATTTCTCTCGTGCATTATTGCTCAACAAGATTTGAGAAATTGCCTTGTGAATTTTTTTAAGAGTTTAACTTCAGACGGTCCAATCATAAATCAGGGCCAATTTGATCAATGGCAGGCTCCTCTTAGATTCGTGTTAATATGAAACGAACAGATAGAATCTAAATTCAAACAGTACGTTAATACAGAGGATAGGAATTTTCCTAAGAGTGTGCTCCACAAATTCAAAAAGAGAAGGGGAGGGGAGAGGGTGGAAGGGAAACATTTTAAAGGTATAAAAGCATAAAGAGTATAAAATAATTACAATTTCCTATCTCCACAAATATACAGAGAGAAAAAGGGCAACTATGGTGTAAATTGAAATGTAACATATATTTTATTTGAATATAACTATTTTGCGAGGAAATGAAGACTGATGTATTACTAACTAGCATGAATCGCATAAGAAAACAAAGAAAAGAGACAACACTCCGTCTTGTTACTTATTATGCCTGAAGAGGAGCTTGAAGAGTCACCTCTTCTCACCTTAGACTGGTACATGTTCATTGGTACCAGTTTTGACCTTCATTCATTCCACCAGAGTAATGAGACAACAGTGACAGTAAAAAATGAGAATAGTAGTAGATAAAAAAGGAATGATGATCAAAAATAAATCTGATTTTTAATAAAAACGAAGAGATAAAATGAAACAATAATTATTAGTTTAACATATTTCATTCCAAGTGTGAATATGTTTATCTGTTTTGATTATTCTAAAGAAAATGCATCTATTAGTTTAACCAAGATACTAGAACATATTTTGGTGTAAAGCGAATCTGACAGGATAATAGGAAAATTCCGAAAATGCAAGTAGACCCCTACTATTTACATTATATTTCTTGACTTATTTTGTATAGGCACGCAAAATAGTATGAAAACAAAACTGAAAATCTCCTTGGGCACATTCATAGAGCCAATTAAAAGGTCTTACAAAACCAACAATTACACAAACTGAAAATTTCATTTCTCAATTAATTTTTAACATAAACTTAGAACGTTTATATAATAACTAAACAATTAAAAGGTCATACAAAAACAACCGAAGGAAAATCTAAAAAACAGTGCCACATTGGCTTGGCATTGGAGCTTGGTACCCTGTATTTTCTGGTAAGAGATTGACCAACGTGTCTAGTGCCCTATTCGGGGATAGGGCAGAGGACCAGAATTATTTTGAGCTTTGAGATTCATGCTGAACGTATTTAAACGGTTGAGATATCCAAAAAGTAACACAAAATATGAGATATCTCAGAAGGATGCGAATTCTGATAATGAGGTTTATAGATATGAGACCAAAATTAAGCAATCGATCAAATTCAAATGTTTGGCTTTTCCCTCATTCCTTCAGGCTTAATTTTTTTCCTATACATAGCTCAATTTTTTTTCTGGCCTGCTGAATTTGCAATTGTAAAAGCCATTCTGCAAAACTGCTCTATAGAGCTCTATTCTGCAGCACTTCAATCTTAGACAATTCAGTCTTTTCTTTAAAAGAATGGTAGTAGCTACCAGTATACAGTAGACAATTTGTCATTGTAATTAAAACAAGGAGTTATTGAACTAAAACAACCAAATTTGTGTTGTATGATCCGATAAATACATAACTTATCAGAGCACATAGTCTATCGAAGTCAAGTCAGAGTGCTGGTATTATTCATCCAATTTGTAAGCTCAGGTAGTAGAGCGAGATACTTGCACTGACAATATGTTTGAACAGGAGTATGTAATTAGACGTACTCGAGTAGGTAGAAGATTTTTGGCCTATATAGAATAACATAACATGTAAAATGTTAGTGCAAATATTTACCCTAAACTGAAGCTCCTTTGAAGCAGAGAAAGAAACAGGTATTTATCAAGTAATCAATGTCCAGCTCATTGGAAACCAAAATTAGGCAGTAATTACTAGTGTTGTAAAAAACATTAGTTTAGGCCGATTAGTTGTTGGCTATGACCTAACCCGTTACAGATTTTCCTGACTAATCGGCCAATTATTTCTGATTATTCCCGATTACTAATCAGCTGATTGTTCCTGATTTACAACACTGGTAATTACATTAGGGTATTAACACATATCATGTGAATGTATCTAACAAACTGAACTATATCCTCAAAGAAAGAAATCACCAAAACATACATGGGAACCTGTACCTAGTTCGTTGAAGGATCTGATGCGTCTTCCATTTTTTCTATCAAATTGTCCGACATGAATGGTTAAATAAAGGCCTTACGAATATGACAACTACATGATTTTAAAAATAATAATTAGTATTAAACTCTCTATAACAGATTACCAGAATCAGCCCAGTATCTCCAACAGGTGCACAATTTAGAGGAGAAACAACAACAACCCCCCCCAACTTGAGACAGGTCCCAAAGAGGTGGACAAAAATGTTTCTCACCATGGTAGCAAATTATCATACCCCTCCAATCACTAATTAAGAACGAATAGAATCAGTAGAGGCTTGAGGCGCTGGTTCGGTTAAATATAAGAATTACTTTCAAGAAATGAAAGGAAATATTATAAATTATTAAGACATCAATTTATAAAAAAAATTAAAGAAATACCTCAAGACCACTGTAAATATGCCGCCATCAGTATAATCCACCACTAGAGCCTTTGCTGTTTTGCTGGTCTCCAGGTAAAATAGAACAACTTGAGAGTAGGTCCGATGTCCATCAGACCTGCTTTGGTTCAATGGGTTCAACTGTCCAATTTGCTTTATGATTCGTGCATTCCACTTCAAAATTTGTGCGTGTCTGCTTCAATTTTCGTGCACACAGATCTTAAAGTCCGATCGGATGGTCATGGAGCTCATTGGACCCAAAAGTAGGTCCGATGGGCATCGGACCTACTCCATTCTCAAATAGAACATCCACTAGCAGGTCTTTTGTTTGTCATTTTTCACTGTTCTTTCATCCTTCCTAGTTTCTTGTCCTGTAAATGACAGTAAATTCATTACGATATTAACACAGATCATATGAATTTGTACTAACTAATACACTTAAAAAATGAGTGTAGGGTCAGGAGTTGGCCTGTGTATGATGTACCACAATTACTTGTTCAGAAATTATTTAGCGTACAAATGAAGTTGTGAATATATATAACCACCAGATTCTAATCATATATTTGGCACAGCACAGCTTAGAAATCAAATCTCTTGAAACTATCAACCTGCTTAATAGCAATAACACACGAAACAATTTGCAAATGCCCAGTAATGTTATGCAACAGCAGTAATCTTCATTACATACAAATGATCATTAAAGAATAATATTACATAAAGATTAAAACCAATATAAACAAATAATTTCCATTTTTTTTTTACAAAATTAAGGTTTGAGGCACTAACGATAAAGCTATCATATAAACTAATATCTAAACTAAACATTACATTAACTTACGATTCCCCTTTTATTAATAGTTCCATCTGTAATTAAGGATCTTGATGGATTCGAACCATCATCCCCCTGAAAATTCAGGGGCTCTGTCCAAATACTTTTGAGCTAAAGACCCATTTCAAAAGGAAGTTTATAGCATATGTTTTCTTCATTTACGAGCATATGTTTTCTTAATTAAGGAGCCAAGACCACATTAATATTTCAAAAAAATTTGCACAAAAAAAAAACTTCCAATTCTAATATATGAAGATCATTAAAACTAACAACACAATGTCCACAATCACCATATCACTGAAACTATAAATAACACCATGTGTTCTCAAGTGTTATCAATTCATACATATGCCTGATAAGAAGTGAGAGCTTTTTGCAAAAATTACGAACAAGACACACTCCCTAGTTAAAACTTAATATCCAGTCAACAAAAAGTTGTGTTAGATAAAACCAGATGACACCACTGCAAAAACTAAGTTGGCAAAATAACAAATATATAAACATGAGTATGACCCTCTAATAACAAAAAATTGTGTTTACAGAATGACGAAATTAAAAACAGCATTTCAATAGCTCAATAACCTGATATAAACATGAGTATGACCCTCTAATGAAGTCTCAACATACAAACTAGAACCTACAAATGCAAGAAACGCCACCCGTCCATGTACCCAACAAATGATCAACCTGTCCGATATCATCAACAGGAATAAAAATGTATGCAGTGGAAATGTTGCCATCAATATATAAAGAAATACAAGTACAAAAAAATTCAAACTACTTTCATCAAACAAAAAATGGATAACTGCACAACTAATTACAATAACTCAACAGACAAATTGCATATAACTATCAATTAAAAAATTATAAAAATCTCAAGTTCAATGAAATGGCAGAAAAATCTATGAGATAACTTCTCATTGTCACAACTAGAATTCCCATCAGACAAGATAAATTTTATCAGATTTAAAAGAGAGGCGTACACATAATATGGCAATCATCTGCCGAAGATTGTACATCTTCGATAGTATTAATTATTACCAGACTTCTATTGCATGCATTGAGCTTTGAATAATTCATTTCAGACAACAAAAATACCAGATTCTTGAGAGGTATGCACATTGGAAGGAAAGCATAGTGAGGTCCCCTACATTTTAAAAGGTATTATTCATTTTTTCAGACTTCTTCCTGCATGTATTGAGCTTACAATATATAAGTGATCTTTGCTATAATCAATTTAAATTTAATTTGTCAAAAATCATTCGCCTGGATGCAATGCTTTTATTTTTGTAACATACATAGGTTCATTACCAGCAAATTGGACATTCAATTCATTAGATTAATTAAACAGAGTGAACTTTCAGATATACCTCAAATTAGTAGTTCACTAAGCTTCAATTGCATGGCTTCCATCATCAACGCAAGTTACAGATCAAGTTATGTTGCTATCAGGTACTCTGTAGAGAAAATGTAACGAGAAAAGGGGAGTAGAGAGAGAGAGAGAGAGAGGCACACGCACACAAACAAACAGCAAGAGGGAGAACCTGGGGGTAAAAAAAAACTTCCCCATGCGATCTCCCTCAAACAAAAATATCTTTTTTATTACTATGGTTGACCTGCCATGCGAGCGCACCCAACATGGCAAAGGCCTCTAGGTACAAAATATATACAATATATCAGATCAGAAAGCTTACAACTGTAACAAAATACTTGTTACACTTACCAAAACACCTTCTAGGTGATAGAACCAAACATTATCTCATACTCATCGATCTCGGCTGCCACTTGGCTGAGGGAATCAAGATATGATGAGATCCATCAGTCAACAAACTATTGAAGTAGAGCTGAACTCAGAAGTACCACCAAAAATAGCTGGATCTTGCACAAGATATTGAAATGTTGCCCATCAATATCTAAAGAAATATAAGTACAAAAACATTCATACTACTTTCATGAAACAAAAAATGGATGACAACAACTGCAACTAATTACAATAACTCAACAAACAAATTGCATACAACTATCAAATCAAAAAATTATAAAAATCTCAATGAAATGAAATGGCATAACAAATAATTTACTAATCTGAACAAATTGAATTTTCATAATGTTAATCTATGAGAACTTCTCATTGCCACAAGAACTAGAATCACTTCAGACATGATAAATGTTATCAGATTTAATAGAGAGACGTACACATTATATGGCAATCATCTGTGGAAGATTGTACATCTTAGATAATAATATTAATTATTACCAGACTTATATTGCATGCATTGAACTTTGAATAATTCAATTCAGACAACAAATATACCAGATTACACACTGCAAGGAAAACATAGTTGTAATTATTTTTTTCAGACTCCCTGCATGTGAGCTTACGATATATAATATCTTTGCTATACTCGATTTAAATTTAATTTGTCATTTGTTATAAATCATTCGCCTGGATGCAATGCTTTTATTTTTGTAACATTGTCGTACTAAGGTTCATTACCCGCAACTTATTGGACATCCAATTCATTAGATTAATTAAAAAGAGTGAATTTTCAGATATACCTCAAATTAGTAGTTCACTAAGCTTCAATTGCATGGCTTCCATCATCAACGCAAGTTACGGAACGAGTTATGTTGCAATCAGGTACTCTGTAGAGAAAATGTAACGAGAAAAGGGGTGTACAGAGAGAGAGAGAGAAGCACACTCACACACAAACACACAACAAGAGGGAGAACCTGGGGGTAAAAAAACACTTCCCCATGCGATCTCCCTCAAACAAAAATATCTTTTTTATTACTATGGTTGACCTGCCATGCGAGCGCGCCCAACATGGCAAAGGCCTCTAGGTACAAAATATATACAGGATATCATGTCAGAAAGCTTACAACTGTAACAAAATTACAACTGTAACAAAATACTTGTTACACACTTACCAAAACCTTCCAGGTGATAGAACCAAACATGATCTCAGACTCATCGATCTAGGCTGCCACTTGGCTGAGGGAATCAAGATATGATGAGATCCATCAGTCAACAAACTATGCATGTAGAGCTACTCGGAAGTACCGCCGAAGATAGCTGGCCCTTGCACAAGATCATGGTTTTCATGTCGAGGAGAAGGGAGTTAACCATGATCTTATGGGAGATTGAATCAAACAGCTTCGTTTCTTCAAACAAGTCATTCGTCAATCGAATAAACACCATGTTCGAAATCGCGAAATCGGAGCAATAACAGTAGGTAGGTTTATTTGATAAGATCGATCTGACTTGATACCATATCTGAAACTGATTTTGAATGTCTCGCCGCAATTTTTCAGATCAGCGCCAGATCTAACCTTCAAACGCGCAGCAACAGCTTAAATAGATCTCCCTCTACACTAATTTCGGCCTCATAAACCCTAATTTTAGAATCGATTGGGGGGACTTTCATGGTTTTCAGGGAGAGGAGAAGAGAGGCTGCTCTTGGTCTCTCTTGGGTTGATGGATTTATAGTAATAGTCTTGGTCGGTTTATAGGAGTTTCTTCGATTTTAGTAAACCCTAAGCCGAGTCCGTATTCTCTGCATTAATATTCAGTTTGAGTTTAGCTCCGAACCGTCCAATGAGAAATCGGACCAATTCGATCGATGATGGTTCCTCTACGATTCGTGTTAAAACGAAACGAACGGATCAGATCGAAACTCAAATGGTGCGTTAATGCAGAGGATATGAATCCCTAAGTCGGTTTCATCTTAGACGGACCAGATTTATCCACGCGTCAAATTTTGATTGGAACGCCACGTGATATTTCTTCTTCTTATCCCTTTTGTCCGTATAAAGGTTGAATTCGCATCCTCTGAGATATCTCAAATTTTGAGTGACTCTTACGAAAATCCGAACCGTTCAAATACTTCTGCACGAATCTCCAAGTTCAAATAATACTGGCCCCCTAAGCTATCCCCGAATAGGCACCGGACACGTCGGTCACGCAAAATAAGAGATATCTCAGAGGATATACACTGATAAAGGTTGGACCGACAGATTCTTTTCTAATTCAAAATAAAAAAATATATATATAAAAAAAGACAGGCTGTTTTGGCGTGATTGGCATGAATAGCAGGGTCGGTTTCATTTTCTAATTCTCAAAAAAAAAAATTTGCTAAAAAATCTTGGCTTACGTCATTATAAATGGAGCTTTTATTTCTTTTACAGGAGCTTGCGAGTTTCTTTTCGGCTTGAAAGTGCAATTATTTACTTTTAAATGGGCTAGTCTGAATAATTGGTATGAGGATGCAATTTATTGGGCTTTGTAAATTACCGGGCGCTGTTGGATTTTGGGACACCAGAGATAGAGATGGGCCCAGAAGCCCAAAAACCCAGTATCTATTCAATGATAAAGAGTACGCAGATGATGGGAATTTGTATCCTCTGCATTAACAGAACGTCCGTTAATAGATCTGGACCGTCCAATTGAGATCCACACTAATCGTAAAGGGCCCTGTGCTTCATAGGCATGGTGTGTCTGATAGATATGAGAAGATGCGGCTCACGTGATGGGGTGTCTGATAGATAAGAGAATGATACCAAATTCAGTTTGCTTTGCATCAAAAATAGTACGGATAGTTAATTTCAAAATTCACACAGATTAAATAAGTACGAATCTTGATACAAAAACGAATTTGATCAGATATCGGACCGCTCCCATTCTACCTTTGAATCTTATATTTAATTCTCTTTAGAACAAGTTTTTCTCTGCGTCCCTATAAGACCTTACCTTGTATATTATGATATTATGAGATTGCTTTCAATATTAGCATTTTGCTCCTAAGTTTTACTATAATTAAAATAATGAAAAGTCAACGAAATACCAACGAATAGGAAATTGACAATTGAATCACTGGTAAGTGATAAGTATTCGATTGGCAATTTACTCACCCAGTCAACGAATAGGAACAACGGAATAAGAATTTGATTCTTTTAATTATATCTTACTTACAAAAAGAATTTCATAGGAACAACGGAATAAGATTTTGCAAATTATTAATAAATTATTCATTTTCCGCACCTTTGAATGAATAAAGAAATTAAGTGGATTTGTTAATTCCTTTTCAAATTATTTACGAGATCTATGATTTATTTCAAATTATTTGGAAATTAAATCTTAAAGATTCTCAATTTTAATATATTTCTAATGCACTACAGCAAGGGGTGTTCAAATGGTCAGTTCGATTGAAACGAAAGTAAAATAGTCAAACTAAGATTTTTTTTTGTTTTCAAAAATATAATTGAATCAACCGAATTAAAATTGTCAATCGAATAACAACTGAACTATTTAAACCGGATTAAATCAATTCATTCAGTTCAACTAAATAAGAAAGTAAATTTTAAAAACTTATTACATACACCAATGCATAAGAATTTCATAAAAATAACTATCAAGATAATCTTACGCACATCGTTTAATTTCATATGAAATATGTAGATATTAAAATACTTAAACCAAAATAAAAGAAAAGCAACGATGATTGAACTAAACAAAATATAAATTATACTTGAACCATTATAATTTGGTAATTAGTTTGGTTTAATTGTTTTGGAAAAAATAAACCGAATTGATCCATTTAAATCGAAATAATTTAAGAATCTAAAAAACGATTAATTAAACCGAAAAACCGAACCATTTAAACTAAATTTTTTCGGATTGGTTGAAACAAACAAACCGAACTGTTTGAACGCCTCTAACTACAGCAAAATAAAACTATTCTGGATATATTTGTATTATATATAAATCATAAGTTTTAGACCTCGTCAATTATTTTGATTAATTTTTTAATTCGGAATACGTAAGAGTTTGGCTTGGACTTCATTTCGATTTTTTTTTTTTAAATTAGTCAATTTTTATAGAACAGAATTTGTATTAAATAAAATCTTATCGATAAAAGATAATTATTTTTCTTTAAAGATTTACGTCGTACTTTAAGCACATCAAATTTATTTAAAGTAAACAAGGAGAAATTATAATAGAAAAGCTATCTAATTAAAGATAAATAGTAAAAGAAAAATTAAATTGAACATAGTAAAGAAATTAGTCATGTCATATTGATTTGGTCATAATTTATTACGTCACGTCACGTATATCGATTATGTGTCATGACTATTGTGTCACTTAATGTATTTCTCTTTAATTAAAATGACATGACACACAAACTGACTTGATTACGTCACACTAGACATGACTAGATTTCTCTCTTTGTTTAACTTTATTTTACAATTTGTTCATACTTTTTAGCATTTTTCTAAAAAAATTCAAATATACTAACTTAAAGTTCGAAAAAAATAGTTAGATACGTTTGATTAGTCGTATGATATAATTATTTTGACCTTTTTGGTCAATTTTTTTTTTATGACGAGACAACGATCAAATCCCAGGACATCCAATCGCGCTACGTCATGTTTTTATTTAAGTAATCAAACAGAAAATATAATAAATGATAATGTAATTATAAATATTGTAAACTTAATTAAATATCAATGGTCACAAATACGGAACGCATCTTAAGAGGGAGTGATGTCAAATTTATCAATGGTCACATATTAATGTTATTTCGTTTTAATAATGCGAGAGAGCAAATAAAACTTCCCCATAAACTCTGCTACTTCAATAAAAATGCTGACGGAGAGGAATTCGCATTCTATAAGATATCTCATATTTTGCGACACTTTATGTAAAATCACAACTGTTCAAATACGGTGCACACGAATCTCAAAGCTCAAATAATACTGGCCCCTACGCTATCTCCGAATAGGCACCGGACACGTCGGTCACGCAAAATATGAGATATCTCAGACGATACGCACTCCCCGGAGATGCCATGGAATTCACATCAGTTAGTGGATCTAGACCGTTCTTTTTAACTTGGCACGAATCTCAAAGTTATCTAGCCCGCATCACAAAGCGGATGACATTTAACCTCAAACCGTACTCGTAAAGTGAGAGGAATCGTTCTCCGACAAAAATGTCGACACTGCCACCATCTCTTCTCTCTGGTCTCTTCAATATTAGTATCGCCATCTCCCATTAAACCCCAGTACCCTTTTAATCCCAAGGTCATACTGAAGATTGTACCGAGATAAAGAATTGTAAACCTATCAATGTAGAAGTCAAGTCAGTTAGACTGAAATTGATGCCGCAGAGGTTGTATGGGTTTAATTTGGGGATTATTGGAGTCAATTATTTACATCTAGAAGTAAAAATGGTGCTCCAGGAATTAAAATGGTATGCTTTATCTTAAACCTTATCTGTACATCATATTTATACCCATTGGGGATATTTTTAGTTTGGAGGTTTGCTAGACCCACCAATTGTAGCAATCCTTTAGTAGTTCTTTTGTTATACTAAAATTAGTCTTAGACTCTTAGACCTATTGTTTGCAAGTTGCCATTGATTAGAGGTATCAAGATATTTGTGAATCCGATTTTGTATATAATATTAACTCATTTATAACAAACAAGAACAAATAGTTTATTGAAAGTTGAATAACTAATACATTTCTCCTTGGACTATTTGAAAGATCTAAGTTAATGCTGAAGGAATAATGTGCAAGTTAAAATTTATATGTTCAAAGGGTGGAAGAAAAGAACTCGGATGCTCAAGGAAAATTTTATATGTTCATTCTAAAATAGGAAAGGTGTAGGTTGGGATGGAGCCAAACTAAGGCAGGAAAAAAGATTGGTATTTTTGGTACTCATGTTTAAATTTTTAACTTGGAGATCGATGAATCCATTGGAAAATATGAGTCATTCTCTGTGTTCAAAGAAGGGAATAATGCAGATTTACTGCTTTCTAAGTAAGAACTTTCCCCAAATGTGAATATTAATTTGTTATTGTGACAGTTACACATCATTTTCCTAAAATTACCATTGGTATGACTACTTTTGGAAATAAAATATTTGTAAGACGTTTTAGATCAGGAAATAATTAATCTGAGCCATCCAAACTAGCTAGGGTTTTTCTTAGGGTATGTCCGCCAGTTGTTTAGAATTGCCCATTGATGTGAGCCATCGTACCTTCTAGAATTTGAAAAGGTACCTAGGCATTTGCTTGGAGCCGTTCTGATTATGCTTATTTGATCTGAACCGTCAAACTTAGGGTTTTAGATTAATCTCTTAGGCAGTCACATAAGTACTATATATTACACAAGGGAGCCGGCGTCTTTTTGTTCATCCATTCCCAAATCAAACTAGTATGAAAAATATTAGAGAAGAGAAGGCCTAAAATAAATCTCTCACCACATTATATGAGTATTGCAAAAATAGATGTGGCTATTGCGGTACTGAAAACTGAGACTGAGGTAAGTTTTGCCAGTTTTATATCTTTAAAAGGTAGTAGAATTGTTTGCGCAGAATTAAGTTGCGATAGAATTGATCAAAGTCGGTGATTTTTGGTGCATGTTCAAAATTCCTATAATTTAAATTGTTTGTTTTGAATCTAATGTATTTTTTTTTTCAGATGCCAATTGGCCATGCACCAAGGATTGCTGTTGTGCAAGATGCCGGGATTACCAAAAGACAAACAAAAAGGTACTCACTTTTTTAATTTTTTGGCAGACCACCTAAATTTCTTTTCAAATGTTTGTGTTGAGTATGTGTTGTTTGACAATTAAATATCAATGGGGATTTTGGAAACCAAAAGTTGTTTCAGTTGAGTGGAGATTAAGGAATTTTGGAAGCCAAAAATTGTTTCAATTGAGTCGAGATGATGATTTGAGCAACATCCAGACTACGTTTTTGGACAGGTTGCCTATCTTAATTGTTGGTGTAATATCCCAATCATGTTTTATTTGATATAAACCATCCGAGTTGGTGCTTTGGGTTCAATGCCTTATTGTTTTTGTTTGGAGTGCTCCAGACTTGAGTATTTTCTTCATATGAGCAAACCAAAATTAGGGGTATAGGGTGCTTTATGGTTTGTCCAGAGCCATCCACATCAGGAGTTAGCCTGTTACATTAGGGTAGATTTTTCGAATCGTCTAAATAGGGTTTCTGCTTAATGTTTTAGCTACCACAAGCTTGTAAACACTAACGATATAAATACATAAAACAGAAGGATAATCATTCTAGGAATATTCTTAACTGACAAATACATTTTGTTTAGCCCGAGTAGGTGGCCAAGCCGAAAAAGGTTTCACATTTGAGGGTTGATTGAGCTTCAAAATTAGTTACTTGAAGCTTAGTTGTATGTTTGTTTCATTGATTATGTTTGATCTCCCTATAAACTACTCACTGTGCCACCAGGATGATGTCATTCATTCACAAATAGAAAAATTCTGTCCATTCTAAAACCAAGCAATGAATGTCTACTGTCCCAAGTGGTGAGGTGTTAGGTTGACAACTAGGAGATCATAGTTTCACACCTGCATTTGCTAATATATGGAACCCATGTTACTAGATAAGCCTGTGTGCAGATCCTGATCTGATTGAAGCCATGCTGGTTTTTGTATCATGCTGAAACCTGGCCAAGCTGTGATTCTGGTATAGGAAGATAAGTTTTGGCCATATATTAGTTTAGAGCAAATGCACATTTCTGAGGCTTATGGTGTAGAACATGTTATTTTGAGGGCATATAAAAATAGTGTAATTGCATAATATTTTACTATTTTTGCTGTAAATTTCAGATGCCAAGTAGCTGTGCATCAGGAATGCTATAGTGCAAGAGATGTGAACGACCTTTCATCTTGGGCTTGTAGAGCTTGTGAGGAATCTCAGGTGAAGAGAAACTGCTATCTATGCCCCATCAAAGGTACTTCAAAAAATAATAATTTATGTTCTTGTTACAGCAAGGGAGTTTGAGTGATTGAAGTCCATATGTTATCAACATTTTGTATTAATAATCATTCATGTACAAGCTTAGGTATGAAATATGTGATTGCATAATAGTTTATAATAATATAACAGGAGGTGCGCTTAAGAGAACTGATGTGGGTGATTTTTGGGTGCACGGGACATGCACATGGTTTCAGCCCAAAATGACTTTTCTTGATCCTGATGGCATGGCGCTTGATGTCGGGGTACCAAGTGTGCCTTTAGACTCTTTCAAGAAGGTTACTATTTTTTTAATTAAGTACTTCATTATTTCCATTTTTTTTAGTTTTTTATTTTGTTGTTAATTTCCATTTTTGTGAGAGAGTGGTCATTATCTGGATATTGTGCTGGTTATACTGGTTATTGATACGTACCTCTCTGCCGTGAACATGAAGTTCCTTTTTTACAATTATATGGAGCTTCTGAATCTTTGGGTTATTGAGCTGATATGGAGCACTGCGAGGGACACAAGAAATAGAAAACCAATAAACCTATTGTGACCAGTACCATATAATCTCTATTCTTATATTTTTCTTATATAACATACTGAAATGTACTTGGGTTCTTGTTTGTAGAAATGTGTGATATGTGAGCAAGTCCATGGCGTGCGCACAAAATGTTGCAAGTGTAACAGTTACTATCATGCGATGTGCGCATCAAGGGCTGGATATCACATGAAGGTATCTTAAAGAGTTTTGTTTCATTTTTTAATTTTAAGTCACCAGTGTACAAGTAGTTGTTTGAGACTGGTGTGGACTGTCAATACTTTATGGAACATTTGATTGTCAAAATGTTTGGATTGTTCATGAAAAAAAGAACACGATTGATGTTCTCCTTTTTGTTCAAATCACCTTTTCACATGGCTTATATTTTGGTTGCAGTTACACACCTACATGAGCCATGGCAAGCAGATATCACGCTTTGATTCTTCCTGTCCTAATCATGGGTATATTCTTTATATTTTTTTCATTTTCATTGGTGCTTTTTGCCAAACATTTTTTGGGCTGACGTGTGTATTCGTTTGCAGAGATGTTAACAAGAGCAATGCATTGGTTCTGTGCACAGAAGAAATAGTTTTCTCAAGCATGAGATCCCAGAGAAATAATGTGAGGCCGAGCTGTTCGAGGCTTGTCAAGAGGGACACTGAGAACCAAAGCACAAGCTGTCCTGAGATGGATTTAGCATTTTCAAGTTCTGAGGAAGCTTGTGCCAGATGCCATGTTTACCAAACAACAAACAGAAAGGTAACTTTTGTTTTTTTTGGCAGGATTTTAGGAAATCTTTTCTATTGCTTGTGGTGAGAATGTGTTATTCTGCCATAAACAAAGTAGTTATGGGCACTTTAGAATCCAAAATTTGTTGATGTGTGGAGGTTAGGATTTGAGATGAGGTACTGTCTGAGTTAGTTGTGCCATCTAAATCATGATTTATATGATCAGATTGGTGTTTTCTTGGACATAATGCCTTCTTTTATTTGCCTTGAGCCCACCAGAGTTTCTTCATCTGAGCTTTTAGCTAAAATTGGGTTTTGGATAGGGTGCCCTTATGGAAGTTAATTTGTTCCAAATTTTATAAACATGTTGTGTTTATTTATTCTAGATAATTAGTATCGTGGTGAGTGAATTCGGTGCAGTGTTAGTGATGCTAGAGAGGCGTGCTATCGGGGGGAGAATGAAGATTGTTATGTGAGTTACACATTCTCTTGCTTCATTTTGCTTCTTTTGTTATTTTTAATTCCAATTTTGGTTGATATAGAATTTTTATTAAACTTTTCTGCAGTTCTTTAGAATCAGTGAGGAGTTTTTACTTGACGCTACCAGAAAAGGAACCATAGCACGGCTCATCAATCACTCGGTATACTAATGCTCGTACCTTCTGTTTTTCATCTACTGTGTGTTTGAACTTGATACCCAGTTCTCAATTATTTTAATTCTTGAAACTGATAAAAACTTGTAATTATTGGTACTTTGTGCAGTGTCAGCCTAACTGCTACGCAAGGATTGTGACATTGCACGAGACAGATTGAATCAGGTTCATAGCCAAAGAGGACATTCCTACTGGTCAAGAGCTGATGTATGTATCACATGTGCCATAATTTTTTATTTTGCATAGCATCAAACTATTTCTCGATATTTTACTGACATGTAAACCTTTTTTGTGCTTGCAGATTTGATTACAATTTCAACACTGATGAGTCTGATGAAAGTGGAGTCATTGCCTCTGCCAAGCGTCGAACTGCCGGGAATACATGGCTTGACTCTTTTAACTGTGTCCACAATATCCCCTTCATCTTCTCCTCTTTTGCTTAAAGGGCCATTTTGGTTTTCATTGTTCCATTCTTTTTAAGCATTGAATTCATTCATGTGACTTCTAATTGAATAATAAATTGTATAGATGGCATAGAGTATAGACTTCATAGGTTGTTTGCATAAGGTAACTGTAAGCGCTTTGTCTGAAAAGTGAAAATTGATAGAACAAAGATATCATTCTTTCATTTCTTCAACTATGATGTTATGTTATGTGTTAAAGATGGAGGAACGGAGATATTTGTGACTGAATTAGTACATCAGATTGGGTGGTTTCTTTCATACTCTATCTGTATATGCAGAAAGTTTCATATTTGTTCAAAAAAATATTGTAGTAGTCCCTCCAAAATAAAAAAATTTGCCTCGTACCAATTAATGAAAGAATTCAAGTAATCTTATACATTATAATTTTGTAAATGAGTCAGACGGTCAAATTCTATCTTTAACTCATCATTGATTGATTGATTGATTGATTGATTGATTGATTATTATTTGATTTAATCTCATCCGTCTATAGTTAGGGGTTGTACATATTAATCAGACCCCACCGCCCCACGAATTCACATCCTCTCAGGTTACCGGACTGAGTACAATTGAATTAGACGGCCTAAAATTGTTCTTTTTAACTTGCACGAA
Organism: Carex rostrata; assembly: GCA_964058875.1. Lineage (NCBI taxonomy): Eukaryota > Viridiplantae > Streptophyta > Magnoliopsida > Poales > Cyperaceae > Carex > Carex rostrata. The sequence continues at coordinate 373,745 of CAXKVT010000193.1, read as the reverse complement.
TCTCGAATCACAAATAATCCTGCCCCCCCCCCCCCCACTATCCAGAGAAACCGGCTGAGAGTAAATCTGGGCCGTCCGTTTCAATTGTATTGAATCAGGTACCTCCCCACGGCCCACCACCCACCCCCAACACGTACCTTGCTTCCTCTTCGCTCACTCTCCCACTGAGGCGCGGGTCCCTCTCTCTCGCAAATCCTCCCCACGAGCCGCGTCTCCTCCTCCTCTCTCTCTTTCTCATCTCAATCCGCGTCTCCTCCTCTCTCTCTATCGGTACCCGGTGGCCTCTTTCTCATCTCCGACAACCCAAATCAGAATAACCAAAACCTAAACTCTACCCTTCACCAATATCGAAAGTATGTGTAGGATCTGATTATTCATCGTTGCAGACTTGCAGTTGCTGTCTCTACCCTTTTCATTTGAAAGAAGGTAACAAAGCTTCTCTCCAATTTGTTTTTCAATTAGAATACTATTTACTACTATTCAATTAATTTAACAATTTATTAAATTTCAAAGTGCATCCATCTACTAGGAAAGTTAACATAGAATATTTAGTTAATTAATATTGTTTATCATGTGTGATTACTTCGTAGCGGGGTTTTAGATTTCAGTTGAATTGTCTCATAAGTGTACAATTAACTTTGTTGAGTTCTTTGTAGTTTCGTTTAATTTTTTCTTATATTTGATTGTATAGGTTGATGGTAGAACACTGAAAAAGTTCATCACATATCATCTTTGTTAGATTCCACTATTAACATATCAGCTTTTCTACAAGAAGCATTGTCCTTCCTAAACCTCCATGTCATCTACACAGAATCCTGTTGGTAAAGTAGAAACCATATGTTGTACAAGACCAATGGAAAAAATGACAGTATCGCATATGTTTAAGATTATGGGGTACTCCTTAGATAAGGATATTGGTAAAGGGAATGTTATTCAGTCGACTATTTTCGCTGTTGGTGGGTATGATTGGAGTATCCAGTACTACCCGAATGGTTGCAATCAGGCAGAAGTTGATGATATATCTATATATCTTAACCTCAAAAGCAAATCAGAACCCGTAAAGGCACAAGCTAATTTTACTATCCTAGACCAAAGTGGATGTGCTTTGCCCTTAAGCAAAACGACTGACATTAGTAATTTCAAAAACTCGAATCAAGGTTGGGGCTTTAAATCATTCTGTAAAAGAGCAGAGTTGGAGTCAAATATCAAGGATGATTGTTTTGTAATTAAAAGTGTCGTTACTGTCTTTAAAGCTTTTCCGGTGGAACCAACTGCAAATATTGTTGTTCCGCCTAGTAACATACAACAACAACTCGGGCATTTTTTGGAGAATGGAAATGGAGCTGATGTGACATTTGAAGTGGATGGACAAACTTTTGCTGCTCACAAGTGCATTCTCGCGGCGAGATCTCCTGTCTTTTTGGCACAATTTTTCGGTCCCATGAAGGAAAAATTAGACACAACAATTAAAGTTGAAGAAATGGAAGCTCCAGTATTCAAAGCTCTGCTTCACTTCATATATAATGATTCATTTCCTGAATTTGAAGAGACAAAAGAAAGCGACGAGAAACATGACACTAAATTACTGGCTCAGCATCTATTGGTTGCAGCCGATAGATATGGTTTGGAGAGATTAAAGATAATATGCGAGGAGATGTTGTGCGGTAGTATTGACATTAGCAATGCTGTGTCCTTGTTGTCTTTAGCTGGGAGGCACAGTTGCAATCATCTCAAACCAATATGCTTGAAGTTTATATTATCTTCTGACAGTATTGGAGAGGTAGCAGCGGAAGAGTTTCACTATCTAGTTAAGAATGATCCGTTAATTTTGAAAGAACTACTTGGGAAACGAGGTTAAAAAAAGAAAATGATAGTTTCCTAGTTAGTAGTTACCTTCCCTTGCAGTTTTTAATTTTGTTTTTGTTGAATGTAATTGAATTCTAAAATAGTTGGCAGATTTAGTATTTATAGAAGTAATTGAATATTTTTGCATGACTTTTCTTTTTATTGGAACCCACTAGTTTTTGTATAATTATACTGGGCTTTTGATTAGAAAAGGTGGCTTGGTCATGGTTTTATACAATAGCATGTCCTCGGATTTAATCATTTTTGTTTGTATATTCATTTTTTACCCTACAAAAAATATTAACGTGAGTTGTCCTTCTTTGAACTTTATTATGTATTTATTATGTTTGTTTCAAAATAAATTAAAAATTAAGCAGAGATTGAACATTGCCCATTTTAGAACTTCCAGTATAAACGACTTGATCGGTGTATAATGGTCTGATTATTAATTTGTTTGAATTAATGGATTGATCGGATGATAATTATTTATTAAACTTTCAGTTTAGAAATTAATTAGACGATAAATTGTGATGCACTCCTTTTTTCTTTTCTGGTAAAAAGGTCTGTCTTCTTAAGGTTAGTATTTCATCTCAACTTTTTTATTTCCAAGGCACTGCATATGCGGCTAAATTTTAAAATACTAGTTTGCAATATGTAGGCAAAATTATTTGAATTGTCTTTCATTACGGTTTTTTTATCCTAAGTTCGAACATGGTCCTTTCTCAGCTCGATCTCTTCTCCTCTTTCGGTCCAGCTGCCACTTTGTCATCCCCAATCGAGCAATGAGCAAAGCAGGGGCAACTAGAAAAACTTAATAGGACTGGAATTTAAAATGAACAATACGTGATAGTTGAGATTTGAACCAAAGTTTGTAAACCAATAAAATAGAGTTGTAATCACTAAACTACAAAGAAACATTTAATGTTTTATGACGGACTATACTATATAATTAAAATAAAAACAACAAATTTAACTAAATTTCTGTATACATAACTGAAATTTTGAAATCATATATAGGTGTGCCCACTAAGCTTTAGATCCACCCTTTGAGCTAAGACACTTATACTAGCTAGGGTGAGAGAAGCGACCTCATCGATGAAGGCGCGTAGAGTTTCAAGTGAGATAATTTGTAGTTAGTGGGAGGTCATTAAACTACATTAAAGGACATACACAAGTTCCAAATAGATATACATCCTGGAACATATTACATTTACAAGCCTACGGAAAAAGAGATCATGAGAACTTTATATTAATTTTCATGACTTATATAGCTACCCCAAACCAGCCCCGGAGTCTAAATCGCATAATTAAATATAGACCTTACATTATTTTTCGAATGAAATAAAATCTTTTCTTCTTAATTTCATTTTGAATATTCTTCATCTCATTGAGCTCTGAAAATATTAGCTCACCAACTAGTTGTTTCCTAAACAAGCGAATGTCATCCTGCCAAGTTGAATAGATCATATATGAGTACATTGAACAGTAATTTATTTTTTCTATGCTAATTGAAAGATAAACCATTATAAAGAATAATTACACACCTGTGTGAAGTCACAAGCAATCTTTGATCCATCCCATAATTGCATGTATTTGAGTGCAAATAGACCACAAGAACATCTAAAACACCAATTGGGATACTCAATCGAATGAAATAATTTCTACAGAAATCAAATGAAAAATGATGCAATCATACCCGTCCTCTTGTTGTGGTAAATTCGAAATAGGCAATATAGGCCAATTGAGGACATTGTCTGGTCGCCATCCTTGTAAAGCATGTTGGGAGTCAAGTGCAGCATCAATACACACTTGAATTCCTAATCTCTGAATGGCAAAATGTAAATATGGAAATCATAACATGCTATAATAGAATATGCGAGCAATACTTATTTAAGAAAAGAAATACCAGCGTATAAGTTGTTTCTTCATAAGAATTTAAATCCCCCAGTGAGTTCAAGGAATTTAAAATCTGGAATTCCTTCTTTGAAGCATTTAAAGCCCCGACAAACCAATGGTTTTGTACATGGATTGGCATGAACACCTACAAATTATGATTCCAAGTTCGAACAAATAAGAAGTAAAAGTTGTAATGTACACAGCTCATATATTAATGAAAATTACCAGTTCATTTTGAAGGAAACTGTTGCCTTTCTCAATGATGTTAGACTTGCGTTCACAATTTTTCTCTCTTTTATCCGTTGATGATCCCCATGACTGCAATAGTTGACTATCGAATGTGCTAAGTATCAGGATTTTACCTGATCTACCTCCTTTACTGTTCATGATATCAATATAGCAGTTGATAACCTGCAAAATTTATCCATTCATAGTTAAGAGTGAAATGTGATGATTGAAGTTTGAGAGAGGGAATATTAGAATATTGCAAATATTGTGCTTAGCAGCATCTATTGCCACCATTTGGTATGAAGTGCAATTAATCATTTAAATATACAACTATCCATGTTTGAATTTATGCTTATACAATAAGGGGCACAATTTGGTTCAACTGGCCCAGAATGATACAATTAGTAATGCAAAGAACATAAATAAAGGAAAATTCAAAACAGGGAGCATGGTGGATACACATTGTACAAAAACCAAACGTACATCATCAGGAATCCATTTATCAGGCCCACCTTCGTCAGTTTGTTGGATGAGACACAGCATCTTCTCAACAGTCAATCTGGCACCACCTATAGCTACTATTTTCTCTGACATCCTTCCACTCAAATCATTCTTAAGAAAACCTGACATCCTTCCAATCAAATAATTCTCAAGCAGAAAACTTGACATCCTTCCACTCAAATCATTCTTAAGAAAACCTGACATCCTTCCAATCAAATAATTCTCAAGCAGAAAACTTGACATCCTTCCACTCAAATCATTCTTAAGAAAACTAAGGGACCAGGTATGATAGACTCGTAATGGGCATTTGTATGATGGTGGAATGTGCTTCTCTACCAAGTCAATTGCTGCCCCATTTCCTACACATTTCCCTTGTTTTAATTCATCAGAAAAAAAATTAACAATAATCAACTAAACTGGATGAGAAGTTATTACATTAAGAAAAAGTTTGTGATGTAATTTTTTTTTTCTAGAGTGACAAAATCAACTAATCGAGATCAAGCAAGCGAACTACACGATTCATAAATCCATTGTAGGAACCCAACTATAGACCAAACTTTTTTAAACGTGCATTGTTGGTTTATAGCCCATGGCCCACAGTTAGGGTATCAGTATAAGTCTAAGCCTCAGTTAGAATTTTTTTTTTCCTTGGAGAATCAGTAATATATTAGAAAATTTTTTATATGAAAGGTACGCAGAGCTTTCCCTATTTGGGTTGGAACCACTCTCTATTTGAATAAAGATGAAAATAGTTATCCAAGAAAACCGTCTTTGAGAAATGGAAATTAGGAAGTTATGCCCTGCACATTCAAAGTACATGAATGATTTTAAATCTTGCTAAATGCTGGAAAGTTTTCCTTCTTTTCAAAGAAGCTGTGCTGGTACTTTTCTCTAGAAAGTTCTATAAAAATTACAGTATACAAGCACAACAGGATGAAGGTTGCTTACCAGTACTGCTTGCAGCTGATAGCCAATTATAAGAGCACACCAAAGCTTCCATTGTCCTTGGACCCAATTGATTCTCCAGCTTTGTGAACCTACAATTTTTACTCCCGTGAAACCTATAAAAACCGAACTCCGGGGATACTGAAGAAACAGGGATAGCAAGATTATCACGTGCTATCCTTGAAAGAATGGGATAATTTGATTGGTTATCCTTCCACCATCTCAAAACATCAAATTCAGCATCTCTGACCTCCACAGGGTCTTCTTGCAAGTATCTCTCAAGTTCTAACATTCCCGGATCATGTTCAATGGAATCCTCTTTCCTAGTCTCAATTTCAATCTCAATGCACAGGTTACGGATACATTTATTAATTTCCTCTCTATCAGAGATGTGTTCCTCATAGCAACGTTCCAAGTAGGTCAACTTGAATCGGGGATCCAATAGGGAGGCAACTAGCAAAATACTATTGCAATCCTTCAAAATACAATTATCTAAAACATTTAACAAAAGATCTAAGAAATGTTCTTTATCGTCAACATTATCTGCATTGAAAACAATATGTGATAGCACATCACGGAGTTCAAAAACAATTTTTAAAAACAAGTTTGACGTGGGATATTGAGATGAAGAGAGAATGATAACTGCTTCATAAATTGGTTTTAAAAGTTTGACAACACTTTCCACTTCATTCCAATTTCCACATAAAGGGAAGTTCTCATCATAATGTTTATATGCATCAAAAACATCTTTGTATGCAATTGCATCAGATAACATGTTCAATGTAGAGTCCCAATTTCTGGCATCATCAAGTTGAAGATGTGATTTTGGGGAACTAATTTTAAATCCAATAGCAAGTTCATTAATAATATGCATAGCGTTAGGATCTTCAGCCAAGAAGTTTATCATCTTTCTGATAGATTTGAATACTTCACTCAGTTTATACGATATAATGTTAAACATTTCATTGAACCCCTGGACAATGCAATGCAACATGATGACCCCAGCACCATAACTAAACCCATCAAAAAGTTTCTCATTAGTTGTGAATGCCAGTACCCTCCTCTTTTTAGGAATCTCCCAATTGGCTATGCATCTATCTAATTGTGTTGTTATCGTGGGAGAGTTCCAATCGTGTATGATCTTTATACCAATTATTCTTTTGACCAAATTAAAATAATCATCAATGTAGTGTACTGTAACACAAATATACTTACTATTGGGTACATCTATATGAGCACTAAAGCAAACTCTTACACAAGGGTCGTTGTAGAGATATGGTAACCTTTGTCTCTCTATTTGATAGAAACCTAGGCACAGTGTCTTAATAGTAGCCAGATCAACTGAAGTGTACAATGGCTGAAGGTTTATTGCCCATTCTATGAAGGAAGTACTCTTCACAAAATGGAATGGAAGTTCACTTGAGATTACCAGCTTAGCAAGCAGCTCTTGGGATTTTATCTGATCATACACACAACTGTTACCATTATTCGAGCATTCAGGGCAAGCTTGATTAATATGCCTCTTCTCCAAAATATTTTCTATGCCTGCCACAAACTTACCTGCTTCACATCACAAATAATATAGATTAGTGTTTTATTCTGTTTATTTCAAGTTCCTGAAAAGAACTCTGTGTATTTCATGTTAAATTCCAGAAAAAAAAAGGGAATAAGAATGATAATGATATATGGCTCTTACATATAGAATTCTTAAAAGAAACCAGTTTAAAATTTGTAGTATATGAATTATGATTATATTTTGTATAAGACCTTGACACATTGATTCATTTGATTCATATATTGTTTTCTTTGTTCGCTATCTGCGCAATCTATTTTAATGAAAAACTCTTTCTGCTGGTAAAGTAAAACTGCAGCAGAAAACAATAATTTTGGTATAACACAACAGAAAAGCAGATTACTCAGTATATGAAGCCCTAATAAAATATGAAAATCGACTTCAATGTGCTTTAAACAAGCTCAGAATTTTAAGATCTGATAAAAACAAAGTGCTATTTATCATCTAAAAGAAAAGTGGACTACTGAGGATATTTTATTTTATCAGAGACTCATGAAGGAAAGAAGAAAATGCATGAGGCAAAATAATCTACAGGAACTGTTATTGGCTATAGCAGGTGTCAAATAAACAAGTACTCACTAATATGAAGAACTTATTAATAGAAGCTAATATTTGGGTCTGAAAATTTTGAAGATATCATAATCACATGTAAATTGAGTAAATATCATATCAACATTTATAAAAGAAGGTATATATATGGATGACATACCAGCACTATGACCAGACCTCAACCAATTGTTGCAGAAAATCAAGATCTTCGACATCCCTCTATCGACTGTAGAAACAAAGACCTCATTCATAATTTCTTTCATAGGTTCTGTGCCTGAATTAAGCGAGGAAGAAATGGGAATAGCAAGGATATCACGTGCCATCCTAGAAAGAATTGGGTATTCTGATTTATTATTCTTCCACCAACCCAACACATCAAAATTCTCATCTCCATCTTCCACCAAACTTCTTTCCAAATACTTGTTTAGCTCTGGTATTTGAGATAAACGTTCATCTCCATCTTCGTCTCCATCTCCATCTTCCACCGAACTTCTTTCCAAATACTTATTCAGCTCTGGTATTTGAGATAAACAGTCAAATCTGGATAAGTCTGTGCTCTCACTTTGATATTTTTTGTACAAATTACAGAAGGATTCATGAAAATCTTCTATGTTAGCAATGACCTTTCCAATGCATCGTTCTAAGAATCTTAATTTGAATCGAGGATCCAACAAGGAAGCAACGAGCACTATTTTATCACTTCTAGCCAAATAATTATCCAGTTTCTCTAGGGCCTGATGAATAGCAGATTTGGTACAAGGAAAAACCGGAGAGGCCTCTGATAGGCCATCTCTCATTGCAAAAACAAAATTTAGAAGCAAATTTGATGTGGGAAATTCAAGGGAAGAGAGCCTCATAATCACATCATTTATTGAATTTAGAAGGTGAACAACTTCCTCCACTTGGCTCCATCCTCCTTCCATGTCATCTAGGAGGCAAAGAACATTTTTATAGGTACAAGCATCATTTAAAATATTGAAATCAGAACCCAGTACTCCTTCGTTATTAAGCAGGAACTCTAATTTAGTAGGAAGATTATTTTCCAATGCAATTTGGTTGAAATAGCATATTTTTTCTGGAAATTCATTCAGGTCCTTCATCATTCTTTTAATAGTTAAAATTGCGGAAAGTTCAATATGAAAGAATACATCAGCTATTGAACGAAAACACTTCAGAATGCACTCCACATTCAACTTATTGGCACTTTTCACATCTTTTGCAGTAAATGCAAAAGCTTTTTCACTAAGTCCCCAATCATTCAGGATTCTCTCAGCATCAAATTCTCTCAGCTTTTGCACCAAGTCCTCAATCCCAATTATTCTTTTGACCAATTTGAAATCATTATTGATAAAATGTGCTGCAACACAATAACTCACACTGAGGATTGAAAATCTAGGATTATCGTACGACTCCACACTAAGGCTGACTCTAGAAGTTAGCTTGGTGATTTCATCTTTCAACTTGGCTTTCTCATTTTTATAAAAGGTGAGGCAGTCTTCCTCAACAGCCCTTCGAGTTACATGGCAATACAATGGCTGAAGGTACCTTGCAAACTCTTCCAGAAAAGGATTCTCCACATGTTCCAACATGCTTTTGTTATCAATTACCATTCTCACAAAAAGTTCTCGGTTCTTTTGCGGATCATATTCAAAATTATTCTCTTGGCAGTCAGTAGGCTCTGTGTACCTTTGCTGGCCATATCCAAAATGGTTCTCTCTGTTTCCGGAAGAGTAAGATAGTAGAGTAGTTCTTGCATCCTTGTTTCGGCGGTTCATGCCACTGAATTGCCTTTTCTTACTCTCTCTCGCACCATTGTGAAGATTAATTAGATGTCGCCGCATAGTATTTGTTCCATGTTTCTTAGTGTCACAACATATGAGATCTCCACAATGTAAACATTTAGCCTTTTTACTACCATCAAGCTGTTTCTCCTCAACAAAATCATCCCAAACTTTAGACCTTTTCTTTGATGGTCCCCCTTCAACTTTCTCTTTTCCTTTCTTCAACCTACTATCAGAAATCTCATTTTGCACAATGTTTGACATGATAATGGAATTTCCACCTGTTTCATAAGTGATGTGGATCAAAATACTAGCTACTTAAATTAGTCTTATCAGTGATGCCAGATCCATTCCAGTAACCTAATTAAAAAAATACCAAACTGAACCACACATACCACATAACTTTATGAATGAGTGACCGAATCACATTTGGTTTAATTTAATATGCCAAAATACACTTTTATTATCATCTAGACATTAATTTGCATGTAGAGAAGATTGGAAAGCACCATATATTTCTTGATCACTAGATCTAACTTTCTTTACTACAATTCATATCATGGAATCAAATTATCAGTATAAACTAGAAAAAGAAAAAAAAAGTTACTGGACGTATGCTTCGGATTTGTACTGTGAATGTTATCTGATCCTCAGATCTATGCTGATGCAAAAGGGCATAGATCTGTATCACAAGGAAAAAGGCATATTAAGAACAACAGAAATAAAAAGTCATTAAATTTTACAAACTTGTTTAAAAAAATTACTGAGTTTTTCAATTAGCTGAAGGCAAGCTTAAGCGAAATTGCAGCTGGATGATAACAACAGAGTTGATTGGAGAGAGATCTTGGCAGTTCTGTAAGCATTAAAAAGAAAAAGAGAGAAATATCTTACTTGTTGTAGATGAACTGTTAACCTCTCTGTGATTGAAAATTTCACATACTCTGTTATTTCATAATATTATGTTTAATTCAAAGAAAATATCAGTGATGTACAAGTAAGATAATAGGTAAGTGAAGAAAAAAGATAAGGTAAAAACTAGTGGAGAAAACAAACCAGGTGAGAGATCTACGTGGCAAAGGAGAGCCCTTTTGTCAATTTAGTAGAAATCGCATCCTCTGAGATATCTCATATTTTGCGTGACTTTTTGGAAAATCTCAACCGTTAAAAAACGTTCTGGACGAATCTCAAATCTCAAACAATACTGGTCCTCTGCGCTATCCCCGAATAGGCACCGGACACGTAGGTCACGCAAAATATGAGATATCTCAGGGGATGCGCACTCAATTGAATAGCATTCTCTCCTTCTCTCCTTCTCTGTTTTTCTGTGGCGTATGCTCATTTTGTACTAAGAAACGGGTCGGTGACAATTGAAGACACACACAGATTTTTTGTCAGAACTCCACAGCAGGAACTATTTTTTTTTTTCATATATAAGAAAGATAGAAATAGTCTATTAATTTTCATTTAATGTCTATAAAGAATCTTATTTAAATTTCTTATTTTATTAGATAAAAACTAGTTCTTAAAAACTGAAGGTTAAAATAAAAATTGCAGTAAAATATATGAAAGTACATCTCAATTAACAAATAACTTTATTCATTTTCTCAGTGGATGCTTTAATTACTATTCTACCGCCCAATTATTAAAAGATTAAAAAGTATGTAACTGGTGTGAATGTTCGACATTCTAATTAACCAATTTGTGAGGGAATTAAACATGATTTTTGTTTTTGTTTTGACAAACACATAAAAGTTTGGTTAAATATCATTGTGTGCATTACAAATAGAAAAATGAATTATTTGCCCTCACAAAACTGATATATTAAATAAATGAACATTTTACACATGGTGCATACTTTTAATATACTTAATAAAGGGTAAAATAAAAATTTATAAATTCAAAATTAGTTCAATAGAAAAGATAATAAATTTGTGAGTTTTTAAAATCTAGAAGAATAAATATGATATTATGAATTTTAAGAGAAAAATATTTTTCAAATTTTCGAAAAATATATGTGAAATTCGTCCGACAAACAAAATTAGGATAATAAACATAATAATAAGTTAACTGCTCACCAACAACCAACGAAGCAATGCAAATTCTAACTATTACCGAGTTTGTGACAAGTCATGCTTAAAAAAAGAGAGACTTAATTGCTGTAAATAACTTTAAAAGATTAAGGCAATGTTTTCCAAAAACACGAGTAAATTAAATTTATGAAGTTAATTAATGTGCTGTTCTCCATCTGTTGATTGGATTGTTTGTGATTTTGGTGCTACTGCAAACATTAATCAAATGTTTATTCAACTATCTGTAGTTTCAAGATGAAGTTTCAATTGTGTTGGAAATAAAAGAAGAGAAAAAAAAAATAATAGGTAAGTTTTCTGTAGTCTCTTGTTTACAATCTCCAGCTTTTTATTTGTTCTTTTGTTAAACAAAAAAAAGAAAAAAAATGATAAAAAGAAGAAAATTGAAAAATAAAATAATCAGTATTTTGTTTTATAAGTAGAAGTATATATATTGGTTGGTTTGTGTTTTGTATGTAGAAGTATATTGGCTGGGGCGTCAATCCGTCACTTGGAAGCTGCCCTCCGACTAGGGGTGTTCATTGATTCGGTTCAGTTGAAACCAAATCAAATTAGGTAAATCAAAGTTATAATTCAGTTTCAAAAATAGAACTGAACTGAACATAATTGATTTAGCATTGCAATTGAATCGAACCAAACTGAATTAAAGTTTTATTTTGGTTTGTTTGGTTTGTTCGGTTCAAATAGAAATATATTAATTTTTTATTTAAAGCAATTGATTTATAATAAACCGAAGTATATTAAGAAATAAACCTGGGCATTAAGAAATAAACCGGGATACTAAGAAATAAATCGAAGTATTTTAAGTAATTGATTAATAAATAAACCGCAGCAGTTTGGACCAAATTCATAATATATAAAAATTTGGTTAGTTCGGTTATTTTGGTTTTGAAAATTTCCAAACCAAACCAAATTAGAGTTATAATTCGGTTTTAAAAAACAAACCGAGCCGAACTATTAAACCAACAAAACCGAACAGTTTAATTCAAACTAGCTAATTCGGTTCAATTTAAAACCGACTAAACCGAACCCAATGAACACCCCTACCTCCGACTATGATGTTTGCAGCCACATTGAATTGCTTTTGTGAGATCAGAGTTTAGGAGACACTACCTGAGAATGTTGAAATTTAATTGTTGAAAACTCAAAATTTCATTATCTTCTATAATATTTACAGACTTCAGAGCTAAATTAAATTAATTCTAATATTTAATCAATCCATTTAAGTTCCTTAATTATAATAACATTTCACCATTATTTTTTTAAAGTTGAGTGACTTTAATGTCTATTAACAATGAATTTGGCTAGTATAACATCAATGTCATTTCAGCCTATATGTGTGAGTTTTTAAGTTAATTTTAATACATTAATTTTTCAATATTTTTACCGCTTAATTTGATATTAAAATAACTAAAAAATATAAAAAATTTGTATGTAAACGCATCACTCATAATGTAAATCGGTTTGAACGGTTTGGATTAGTCGTTTGAAGTCGATTTGATAGGTTGTAGAGTTGGTGTTATATAGGCTGAAATGACATTAATGTTATACTAGCCAAACTCATTAATAATGTCATCAATAATAAAAGATATTTACAATCAATTGACACTCATTCCTATTCTAGATATACCTTTTAATTAGAACAATTATATTACTCCCCCCCCCATTCCATCCCCCCCACCATCCCCCCACTCTATCTCTCTCCAAATTAGTTTTATCTCATTTCAATCTCGTTCACATTTCTCACGATCTATGATAAATTTTGCGAATCTAAAACCACGAACGTTTTCTACGTAATTTTCTCTTTCAAATGAGATCTATGATGACATACTTTCGGACAAGTCGTTACAAAAATATTTATCCCTCATCGTGCAAGTATTTATACCTATACAGACATATGAAAGTATTACTATCAATTATTATAAGTATTTATACTGATATATGAAAGTATTAATATCAAGTATTATAAGTATTTATACTGACATATGAAAGTATTAATATCATGTATTATAAGTATTTATACTGACATATGAAAGTATTAATATCAAGTATTATAAGTATTATATGCAAAAAAAATACTTTCAAGTATAGATATAAATACTTGCACGATGGGAGATAAATACTTCTGTAACGACCTGCTCGAAAGTATGTCATCATGGATCTCATTTGAAAGAGAAAATTACGTAGAAAACGTTTGTGGTTTTAGATTCGCAAAATTTCTCATAGATTTTGAGAAATGTGGACGAGATTGAAATGAGATAAAAAAAACTCACCTCTAAAACGTGCATGGTCCCCCATGTGATTTGAGATTCCCCCCACCTTCCATGAAAAAAACTTGCATGGTCTCCTAAATACTTTTGTACTTAGAGATAAATACTTTCGTTCTTAGAGATAAATAATTTTGTACGTAAGTATTAATACCTTATGAAAAAAAAATGACAGCTGGAGTTTTTTGGCATTTTGTGCGGGGTTAATTGCGGGGTGGGAGGTGCAGAGTTAATTATCAGCCTCCTTTTAATTAACCTCAATTCCTCTAGACTACCCTATTCTATTATTCTTTTTTTTTATGAAAAGTAAATGTAACTCTTTTTTATGAATTGAATGGCACTTTTTGATTGCCTATTTTATGAGAATAATGCACAAAGATTTATGAGGATCACCACATTTCTTATATAAAACACTGGGTCGAGTGCCTCTTATTTTATAATCCCAACAGAAATCCTGCAATTAGTATAGGAATCGTATTCAGGGGATGATATAAGGCTTAGTTAAAGATGACTAAATTACCTCTATGATTTCAAAATTTTAATTATATATATAAGAATTTAATTTAATTATCTTTTTAAAACTTTTTATATATTCTAGCCACCCTCAATAAATTACAAATATTTAGTTATAGTTTATTAGTTAAAGTTCTATTTTATAGTTGAGAGATCTTGGATTCAAATCTCACTTACCACAATTTGTATTTTAATTTTTAGGTACCCCTATTTAAAATTTTCAAATTGGTACAAACTTTAGGTTATTGTCAAAAAAAGTCTGAACCGTTTGTTTTAAATTGGTACAAACTTATAAATGGGTCTCAAAAAAATTTCAAATTGATCCGAATTATGTTGGAATCTGATGGGACAATTTGAATTTCAATCTCAAATTTACATTACTGTAAAGGATACAGAATTAAAGGCTCATCAGAGGAGACGGATAAAACAATTGCTGCATATTCTTCAATTTCTTTCACAAAATGGAGGAAAATTAAGTTAAAAAATAATTTGAGAAAAAATGTACAGAGGATTTACAGATGCTAATGTATTATGGGTCCGTATATATCAGGCCTTTTTCCTTTCTTTCAAGCTTGCCATGCATTCATTCATTCTTCAAAAGTATTAATGGAATTGATTAATTGGGCCAATTATAAATGAATGGTTATTGAATTGTCGAAAATACAAGGAGAAAGTGCGAATTGCATATTCTTAATTAGCACTATTTAATCTCATTTTGACTGGTCAAATACCCTGACTAAGTCAAAGTGATTTAAATTAATGATTAGTGACTAAAAAAAAACTTAAAACTTAACATTAATTATTTGCTAACAAGGACTATCATTGTTCTTTCTAGTTGAATTTATACAAGGATAACTTTGCAAATCCAACTTTAGAAAATTTATGGATTCGCCTTGGCTTTTCTCAATGGATTTGCAACTCCTTGCTTATTCTCATGAGATGTCTTGTAATACAATTTAGTGAATAAATCCTTAAATGTGCTCTCTAACAGCAAAAATAAATTAAGCACAATTGTGAAACCAAAATATGTTATGTCATTTATGCTAGTACAATCATGGGATGCTAATTTCAACATGAAATAGGTACACTCCTACACAAGCTCGAAAAAAAAAAAAAAATAATATAATGTTTCCACAGGTAACAGTAATGAAATTGCAAGTAAACTCAACAACTCACCTGGCCTCAGTCAATATTTGTGAAAGATAACCATACTTAATACAATAAGCATATCTAACAGTTCCTCAGTACGGGTGCCTCAGTAAACCTATCTCAGCCTTAACATTCAACACTAGCATTGAAAATGTATTATCTTCTTCAAAGAAAATAAATAATGACAAAGCTTATATAAAATTCGAACATTGGTCAATATTCTGCTGCATGGCATCCAACTGCTCCATTATATGCTCAAGCTTCTTGCAACAGATCTCATTGGAAATTCTTGAATTATAATCACACTTCTCAAAGGGCCGGTACTCGCATGTGCCCTTGATTTCCTCGCGCAATGTTGTCTGGATTTCCTGCATTGTTTCAATTTCAGTTAAAATAAAGATTATGAACTGACAAGGTTTATGGTTATTTGGTTAGTTAGGCACCAACCGGTTTACATCTTTGTGAATTAGCATCGGACATTTCCTATGTTTGCATTTAATAGCCAATTAGAAGAACCAAGACTAAGTGAGACAGAATTGACTAAACTACCCTTGAGCATGTTGTATTGACTTTATCACATTGCTTTATAACCAATTAACAAAAAAAACATTATATAAATCAGGATTCCTTTGATTTTCATTCATTTTGCAGATTCAGAAAGGAGGACAAGGATAGTTAATGGTAGGGGTGAAAATGTCACAACTTAGAAAAACAAATATTTTCCATCAAAGCTAGCCAGAGAGCATTAATTTGATCCACAGTAATGCCTCATCAAAAGATAACTTGAGAGATATAATTGAATATAGAATAACAATCATACATTTAAAGATGTTGGACAACATTCACAAATACCACAAAAGAAATAGCTGGGTACAATTTCCAAAAGATCCGATATATTATTGGTCATGTTTCCATGTCAGACACCACTCAAGTTATTACAGAAAAGTAAAAAAAGTATAGATCCAAAACAAACCCCATGAAATAACTGTTACTGATTAACAGCCAGGTGGATGTACTGGTACCAGTAGCAAGTGAAGCAATACAAAAGCAAAAAATAATAAGAATCACAATACAAGTCCAAATTGCAGACTGATTCTATCAGAAATTACAGACAATGTGCTACAATAGGAAATTATTTTGTATTTATATTTTTCAATTGTTTTTTAATATATAAGGGATTTTCAGAAAAAATGGGATTTGAGAAAGCAAATCAAATTTATACCAGCATATACCGGTACCTGCTATTATACTGTTAACATGACCAATTTTATCTCTTGTTCCAACCAACCTGGTAAAAATACAAATAAAAAAGAGAGAAAAAGAAGTACCTTAATAGCCATCATGAATTCGCGACAGTGCAAAGCAAGCACCTCAGTTTTGGGGGCACTTGGATTTCCTAATTCATCCATGGCCAAACCCGCAAGCTCTAGCAACCTCACAATCCTCTACATAACCCATTAAAATGGTAATATATCATTGATTACTCCCCTCAGACTTAATCGGGAATTAGTGAGATTAAATGTTACATACCTTCTCTACATAGTGAAGTCGTTGGAGGGAGCTCGACTGCCCCTGTGAACCCAAGACTGACATCACCTTATTATAGTGAGAAACACGAGATCTACTTCGTTTGAAATTTCGTCCGATTAATCTCTCAATTGACCCCAAATAAAATAGAGGTTTTATTCTGAAATGGAGAAATTAAGAACAAATGAGAGCGAAATTGATGGTTTATAACAATTGGATTTGCAATAATTTGTTTAACAGGAGAAGCAATGGTCTATTTGCTTCAAATTGTGCTCAACATCAGTTGCTTTGAATTAGGGTTGCAGCTTTTATTTACTAAATAATGTAGAGGAAGCTCAGCTACAAAATCGCGCAAGACAATACCCGAGATAAATTGCCAGAAAAAAAAAAATGAAATGAAAAAGGGTATATTAAGTGTGAGGTCCAAGCTAACTCTTTATCGATGTGGGCTCCGTGCTGGCGCAGTGTGACACGGAATAGAGGGAGCGACACGTCGGGTGTTGGTCGCGGGTGGCGCAGCGCGACGAGTCCGTGAAGCGCGAGTCGACTCGGCGCGAGCAGCAGTCAGGTCACAAGGGAGGGAGAGCGGGTGCGTCGGATAAACGAGAAACCAGGAACTGGGAAAAGTCTCTCTCTGTCGGGCCCCACACAGTTAAATTCATTCCACCTAAGGTAACAGAATACTTATTTTTAGATCTGGACCGTCCGATCAGAATCCGCACAAATATTAAAAAGTCCTGTGAATCCCACCTTAGCCCGGATTGGTCCAAATTATGATCAAACGGTCCGGATCTTGCCATAAATATTTTTTTACCTCAGAGGATTAGTGAATAAATAATCATTTAATTCCTATCCAGTATTAAAAAGGTGCACAAATTGTGCTGTAAATGTGTGACAGCAGGTTTGATTTTGTACAATATTAAAGTATTTTTGAGACAGTAAAAATAAGTTTAAGTTCGAAAATATTTGATAAATTTTGAAGAATATATTTTTATTTTACTGATGGTTTGACTCTAGTGCCCAATTGATTAAAGAAAACAAAGAAACGAACATTCTGAAATGTAAACACACACTGGCAAAATTATTTGCATCAATGTTGATATATCTCTGAGGAATAGTACAAAAGGACTTATCCGCAAATACTTCTAAATAAGATATCTTTGAGGATTAGTACTAAGTTAAAGGGAGAGTGCTTTGGGTACGGAAGGGTAAAGAACTAAAGATGGGTAAAGGTTTTAACGGATTAATTTTGGCTTAACACAGTGCACAAACTATATGCAGCACTGTTTTATTTTATAGTTTGTGCGCTGCATAAAGCCAAAACAGCTCTGTTAAAATCTTTATATGTACCGGATGGATGATCACAGGAGCAGCATCTCCACCACCTTTATTTTTTTTTTTTTGCGGTCAGGATCCAAACATTGTCTGCCCGGTATCAATTAAAGAAAACTAAACTGCCTCTGTCATCAAGTTAGCTGAGACTGAAAGGATGAGAACTAACAAAGGCTTTGGACAGTTGCATAAATCTTAAATGACAAAAGTGCCCCCAAATAATGCATGATTGAGATATTTTATTTAATTATCTATTTATCTTATCTATCCAACAGACAACAGTAATATCTGACATTTATTTCTAGTTTTCTACCTAATTTTAGGCTACATTAGGTATAATATGGCCATGTTGTTTCGGAGATCAGTAAGCTCTATCAAAGTATAAGAAATAATTTCAAATTTTTGAATTCAAATTTAGAATCTGAAATGGTATCTAATTAAAGACAACCGTTGATTAGTATCGCAATCAGTGGTGAATTGTGACGCTTCAATGTCACTTGAATTTAAATGGCCACTTGATTTAGTTTTAATGAGAGCTATATGGAATTTGAAACTGAGACCATGCCATACTTATGTTACCAGTATGGAATGCTGCTGTCACAGGTACAAATATACAATTAATACCATTACACATTTACTGGTAATTGCATGCTTAATGATTTCTCAGAATAGAGATTTACCAGAAAAAGTTCCTATTAGAGATTTGAATTAGCTTTATCATAATAAGAAAAATATTTAACCAATCAAACACCAAATTGATAGAATTGCAACAGCATTGAGGAGTATCTGCTGCCTTTGATTAAATGTGTGCTAATACTGATATGAATTCCATCCTCCTAAAGAAAAAAGGAATTACTATAAATAGTAACATTTTGGATAAGCACTAGATCAGACTGGAAAAAAATTTGGTTGCAAGCCCTAAATTTGGTAAATTTTCAATTTTGCAAAGGTATGTACCAAGATCTACAAAATTTCATTACAAATTACGCAATAAATTAACCACATTTGTCAGTTTTACAACAAACTGTTGAAATTAAAACCCCTTCCAATTTATTACAAGTAAATTAAATAGGAAAAGAGAAAAGACAATATTTGACAAGTATTTGCAACAAATAGCCTTTCTCTAACAACACTGCGGATAGACGGTCACGACGCGGCGCCTCGGTGGAGAGCATACAACCATCAAAACAAGTGCAATTACAAGTGCTACCAATAGACCCAAGATGTTGAATCCTCCTTCATCATCATCTTCTTGAGAGCAGCACAATTTCCCCATGATTTACTCAGAATTTTGGGAAATTTTGGAGAGGAATTAGGGAGAGAATGGTGTGAGAGAGGTTGGATTGGTTTTGGAATCCTTTGGAATGAAGCTTTTTGCTTTATGGTAAGTTTGGTGGTGACAGTGGTTGAGAGATCACTATCAGTTCCCTCCATGCTGGGTCCTCTGTTATTTCATTTCCATTGTAAAATTTGCAATTTTTTATTTGGTCAAGCAGAGAAAATACAAATTTACAAATGGGACAAACAAGGCTTCAAGTAGTGGATTTTCTATAGATTGTATATCAAAATGATATATGTTTGTGCATCTATATATAAAAGCTAAACATTTATCTATAGGATTTAACTTGAAGAAACATTACTATGGATTGATATTCCAAATTTAAAATCACTCATTATCATTTGATTTCCTATGATTTATGAGATTAACTATAACCATTATTTGTTAATTTATATAAAATTGAACAATAGAAAAAAAAATAAAAAGATAAAATCTCATGTTTTTTTAGTTTACGCATTAAATGCTTAGTCAACTTCTTGATTTCATTTGACTCTATTCATTGGTCAACAAATCATTACAAATTACGCAATAAATTAACCACATTTGTCAGTTGTACAGCAATCTGTTGAAATTAAATCCCTTCCAATTTATTACAAGTCCATTAAATAGGAAAAGAGAGAAGACAATAATTGACAAGTATTTGCAACAATAGCCTTTCTCTAATAACACTGCGGATAGACGGTCACGACGCGGCGCCTAGGCGGAGAGCATACAACCATCAAAACAAGTGCAATTACAAGTGCTACCAATAGACCCAAGATGTTGAATCCTCCTTCATCATCATCATCTTCTTGAGAGCAGCACAATTTCCCCATGATTTACTCAGAATTTTGGGAAATTTTGGAGGGGAATTAGGGAGAGAATGGTTGGCGTGACAGAGGTTGGATTGGTTTTGGAATCCTTTGGAACGAAGCTTTTAGCTTTATGGTAAGTTTGCTGGTGACTGTGGTTGAGAGATCACTATTAGTTCCCTCCATGCTCGGTCCTCTGTTATTTCACTTTCATTGTAAATTTTGCAATTTTTTATTGGGTCAAGCCGAGTAAATACAAATGGGACTTGCAAGGCTTCAAACAGTGAATTTGTTATAAATTGTATGGAAATAAAACCTGTTATTCTCATTCCAATCATCGATTTTTGTTGAGATTCACGCATGGAAAAAATTATTTGTTGACATTCATATATAGAAAGTTTTGAACGGTTGAGATCGGAATATCAAATTCCTGTTATTTATTTAGAATAGCAGCAGATTTATTTCCAAATTGTATGTCATAATATCATAAAATATATATTTGTGTATCTAAATTTTAAAAGCCAAACATTGATAGAGTGTAATTTGAATTTTCTCGTATATATAATTTTATTGTCGATTCATTTAACTTGAAGAAACATTATTATGGATTGATATTCCAAAATTTACCAGTGAACGCTTTTAAATTTACCAGTGAATGCATTCAATGATGAGGGGTTGATTTTATCTTCTTCTTCTTTTTCTATTGTTTAATTTTATATAAGTTAACAAATAATGTTAAACAATAGAAAAAGAAGAGAAGATAAAATCTCATGTTTTTTTAGTTTACGCATAAAATGCTTATAGTCAACATCTTGATTTCATTTGACGCTATTCATTGATCAACAAATAATTCTATGTAGTTGCAATCATGACTACATAACAGATGATACGGACTACTTGTATTATCTTATTTTTTTTGTGTGTACTATGCTAATTTTTTTTCCTTTTTCTGTGTCTTTAATTTAAGTGGACTCTACCGCAAAACTAACCAACATGTGGCAACATGGCAAAGGCCGCCACTAGCACGCATAGTCTAACTCAATTTAGATTCTCTATGGCAGGGGCGGTGTGGTAAACTATGCGTTTCTGAATTCTGACTATTTGTAAATTGTAATGGAAATATCCACACTCCACAGCATAGTGACAAATGAATTATTAGGGTTCGGTTCGGCGAGGTTAAAAATTTGTGATTTGAGAATAATTTGTGTATAATTTGATAATGATTCGGAATTATTCAGATCAAAAATCTCAGTCTTGCAAGAGAGCAAAATAATATGTTATGAGAAAAATTCGGAAAAAAATCACGAATAATTCTTAAAATTGTAAAATTCGTGAATTATTCGGGTTTAATTCGGCCAACCGAATAATTCGGCATTCAGTTTGGCATCACCCAAAAAACGAATTATTCAGGTATAATTTGCGAATCTTGTGACTATGCTCCACAGTGTAGCAATCTGTTTCACAATTCGCTGTATTGTTGACAACACAGAGACTATATAATAGAACCGACACCGACTTTATACAGCTAATAATTATAGAGAGTTGCTGCTAATGATGCTAACTCCAAAGAAAGAGATGTAGACATTCTGACTTTCAAGGTACTTTTATGTTATGAAAACATAAAAGAGGTGTTTATTGTAAATTGAGAACGGAATTGAACTTGATCAACTGAAATTAAATGATCGAATTCAAATGAGTCAAACCTTTAAATTGGTTTGAATTTAATGGAAGTGCTTAGTTGAATTTTTAAGGCCTATTTTTTTTTTTATTGAATTTTAAGGTGTAGTTGAGGTTTTAAGTTATTCATATTTTATTGAAGTCAAAATTTAAGTCATGATTGTATTTATTTTTTATTCGGTGTCGGTATAAATAAACAAATAAAATTGTTTAGGCCCGTTTTATTACAATAAACTGTAAATTACAAATTAGCAAGTTCAATCTAGCTGTTTAGGTCCAAGTAACACTTGTCATGTTTTCTGAAAGCCAGTGTTGCATCTCCTCTTGTACAGAGCCATTCTCTTCATCTTTCATTTGAGAATCAAGTTAACATATTGGTGGTATAACATTTTTCGCCAAGCACATCATCAATTGAAACTCTCCTGGGTACAACCTAACTTCGTTTAGGTACAACCCGTCTTCGTTTAGGTACGACCAGACTTCGCCTAGGTATAATCCCAAATCCTTAACATACAATCTGGACCTAATTATAATATTGATTTTCTTCTGATATCTTAACATCTTAGAAGTAAAATTGTTAAAAAGGCTCAAAATAATTATGTATCGAAGCTTATTGAATTTTCTCTTTATTATTAATTTTTAGAAAGTTTTGTCTGTTTGTATATGTAGAAAGATGTATTTAAAATGTCTCAAAAACATCAATTTTGCACTTCTTATCACGTTTATTGACTTTCTCAACTAATTTTTACATCATAAAAATTAAATGATAAGGATATATTTTGATGACCTTTTTAAATAATAAGCATGAGCGCCAACATTTTGATGATGGTGATTTAATTTTTGTTGGCTTATTCACTCCGCGACTCACTGACACCAACTTTTTTGAATCAATCCACTCATTTTATATATTTGAAATATATTGTAAATCATTAAAGTGTGACAAAAAAAAATGAAGTTTCATAAGTTATTTTATAAGTTATATTAATGCATTAATATTTCTTATTTTATTGACCACATGATTTTGTAATAAATAAATTTGAAAATTTGAAAATTTTGCATTTTAAGGATATTATATATACCTAGTGGTTGAGCTTCAAAATTTTCTTGACGTCTTGCCATGTCATATTTATTGCCAATAATTCAATCTATTTTTTTTCTACTTATTTATCTTAATAGGAGGTCTCATGTATTTTTCTCTCTTTTATTTGAAAGTGTGTTTAATGTGCCAGGATGTTAATTTGTTTTTTAATTATATGCATCTTGTTTCATCTTAACGGTCCAGATCCATGCTTCTCGCTTGACATCCTCCTCAGCCTTCATGCCAATCTCCTCTCTCCGTCTCTCCGGCAACTTGATCACACTCCATCAATTTTGAGGTAAATATTAAATTACTCATGCATTTTGGAGCTTCTGTCAATTTTGCTAAAAGAAATATCTTGACATATACATCAAACGTTAGAAAAAGTATAAAACTAAGACTTGTGTCCCAGTTTGATTTCTGAGTCAACTCCTAGCATATTCTGAAAAAGGCCTGATCAGTTGGTTGCTGAATTTCAAATGGAATCTTCAAAATTTGTTAGCAGCAAAGAAAATGCAAAAATTTAGACCCCAAAAGGTTTGAAAAACAAAGAATTGGTTTGGGTCAAACAAAAAACATAATTCTCTGTAGTGTAAAGACTTTATTTTCCTCATGCCCAAGTTTTCTCATTTTCAGGTTTATTGACTTTGGACTTAGAATAGAATGAGTTCTGACAGTAGGATTGCATCATTGATAAAACAATATGAAGAAAAAAATGAGAAGATCCTGATTGAAAGACCTCTTTGTGTATTAGTTTTGACAGATCAGATATCGAGTGTTCCTCTCTTACAGACTGATTATCTTCAGATCTCTGTCTATCTCAAGAAGGTAAGTCTCTCTATCTAAATCAGATGAGCATTCAAGTGAAAAGTTAACACATATTAATAACAGCTTGTATTTGCTTCACGATAAAATTATAGATATTTGGGTTTCTCCATTAGACCTCTATGAAGAAGATTCAGAGTTAATAGACGAAGAGCAAGATTATGATAGCTTTGATGTCTATTTTCCAAGCCTATCCTTCAATGCCTGGACAGCATACCAGAAATTTTGTAAGGAAGAATTGCACAACTCAGTGTTAAATTCCGACACGGAGGAGCCCTTCTTTTGGCCTTTTGATTATGAGTCATACAAAAGCCCTGATCTCGATAAATTGATGTCCATATGACCTCGTAGAAATATGCTTCACACGGATAAACCTGTTAAATCTGGTTTGGATCGTAACGGAGTGAGACTACATAAGAAAAGCAATGGGTTCAAAGGCATATCAGAATGTGAAAGTGTTGGGTTTAGTTTATGTCATTTAAAATTTTTATTCTAAATTGGGGATGAATGTAATGCCCTTTCTTATACTTGTGTGTTTTATGTTGCAAAATTTTTACAAGCCTTATACTTGCTGTTGGGTTTAGTTCTATCTAATTTTTTAAATTCTTTATGGTCAATACGAATTGATGTTTGTTTATATTTGGTATAAATTGCATTGTTGTTTGAGAAAATTTTGGTATGTACCGATTAATACTGGTACGCAAATGTTTGAGAAAAGTTTGGTATGTACCAGGCTGGTGGCAATTTTGGTATGTACCAATTGAAAATTTTAAGTTTAATTTTTTATAAAGTCATGTCCTCTTGATGTTCCTTGGTCATTATGTGTTTTGATTTTGGAACTTATATTTGATATTTATTTTATTATTTATATTTCTAAACATGTATATCTGGTACATTATTTATGCTGTTATTTTGAAATTGAGCAGAATTTCTCTACTTTTATTGGATATTTAGTATTATCAACATGATTCCAGTACAAATGATAATACCATGCAATTATTGGTCCAACATCAGCAAAAAGTGTAAATCTTGAAATATTGCTACTAGATGATTAGTATCTGAAATGGTACCAACAAAGATTAATAAAGAGTAAGTTTCGTCGATTAATAAAGTGATGCCAAATTCAGAGTAAATATTGGCACCAACAAAGAAAACAGCTTTATCAAATTTTGACAATTGCATATATGCCATGACAACTCAAAATATGGTGTCGGAAATGGTAAATTAAAACACCCATTTTCACATCAATACCATAATAAAAAGAAAAGAAAAGAAAAACAACACAACCTCAATGCCACAATAAAAAGAGATTGTTTTGATTTCAAACTCTTTAATCAACTATTATGCTTACAAAAAATAAGTATCTGAATCTTAAGATAACTAAAAAAAATACAATTAAGAAAACCCTAAATTACAAGTTTCCAACTTTCCACCGTGGTGTCACCTGTTGATGAGTTGTCAGCTGTCATTGTAACTGGATCTGAAATAAGAGAGAGAGTGAGATTTACTTAAACTATAGAGCAACAATAAAAATAATGATTATATAGCAAAATTAGGGTTACCAGAGGAACAATAAAATTGAAAAAAGAAGGATTATAGAGCAACAACAGCTATTTGAAAAAAAAGAAGAATTATAGAACAACAAAATAATTGCAGTAATTGCAGTGCTCCAACAACACTAGAGACAAACAGAACAAGCAAATAGACCATGCATACAAGGCTTTTACTGGACCGGATGCTATTGCAATGACCATTATGAGTACAGGTAAAAAGAATTGAATGGAAATTGCATCATTAATGAATGCAGCTTTTATCTTTATTATATTATTTGGCAATTTGCTTAATTAGATACAAAGAAAAATGAGAACTCAAATAATACTGACTCAATCAAATTAGGGCCAATATCGATGCCTTACCATTTAGAAACCATGCTATTTAGAAAATCCAATGCCCATTAGAAACAAAATAAGCATCAGATTCTACTTTGTTCAATCATTTCTGACATTTAACATTCTCTAATCTTTTCTTGCCTTGCTCAAATCAAGCTTGTTTAGTGCTTGAAGCAGGCTTGTACTGGTACCCTCTTCTTTAGAGACATCCAGGCTGCTGTTTGGTACCATTAAACAGTAACAGAACTTGAGGTTATACCTCAAATAATTACCACAATTGGATTGAGATTGTTTAAGTTTTACCTCAATTTTGAGGTAAAAAATCAATTTTGTAGGAGATGTGGACGAGTATGTAGGAGAAGTCGGTGAGTGCGTAGGTGATGCGGGCGGGTATGTAGGTGATGCAGGCGGGTATGTAGGAGATGCGGGCGGGTATGTAGGAGATGCGGGTGAGTATGTAGGGGATGCGGGCGAGGGTGAGTATGTAGGTGATGCGGGCGAGTAGGTAGGTGATGGGGGCAAGTATGTAGGGGACGCGGGCGAGGGTGAATATGTAGGTGATGCGGGCGAGGGCGAGTGTGTAGGTGATGCGGGCGTGTAGGTAGGTGATGGGGGCGAGTATGTAGGGGATGTGGGCGAGGGTGAGTACGTAGGTGATGCAGGCGAGGGTGAGTACGCAGGTGATGCGGGCAAGGGCGAGTACGTAGGTGATGCGGGTGAATATGTAGGTGATGCGGGCAAGTATGTAGGGGATGCGGGCGAGTATGTAGGGGAAGTTGGCGAGTGTGTAGGTGATGTGGGTGAGTGTGTAGGAGATGCGGGCGAGTATGTAGGGGATGTCGGCAAGTATGTAGGAGATGGTGGGGAGGGCGCTGGCGATGTCGAGGAGTACACCGGTGATAATGGTGATATGGGGGAGTGGGGGAGAGATGTTGGGGTGTAACTAGGGCTTCTGGGGCTATAACTGGGAGAAGTGGGGCTATAACTTGGAGAATTGGGACTGTATGAAGGACTTAACATCAGAGAATAGGCTGGGCTAGTCGGTGAATAGCTAGGTGAACTAGTGTCCTCATGTTCCTCATCTGACCTGAAAAATAATTATATCAGGATTAGCGGTTTAATCATCATCTGGTGCTGTTCTGAATTAATACAAAATAAACCCAACCAATTAACTAAATTAACCCTACAAAAGTGCTTTATTCAAACCATCAGCACCATGCATAATGCCTTCTAACCATGAAAAGACCTATCTTTGACCATGATCATAAAAGGCTAAAAGTTCAATTTATAAGTGCATTCCATGACTTTTGTTTTTTCAACCCTTTTCAGAGTGTTTGGCCATGTATTATCAGTACTGCAGTATATTACGTTCAACTGTAATTGTAATATCTTCCATTTCTATCCATGGTGTTTTTTTTTTCCATTGGAGCTTTCATGTACTTCATTTCCTTCCCTCTCACAATCAGATGCCTCAACAAGCCTTGCTATTTCATTGAGCAAGGACTGTTCAATAGGGTAAAAATAGAGGCAGAGGGGTTCTGACTTAGATTAAATCGAGCAATTAAGTGGCTTCCAAAAGAGAAAGTTGAGCAATTAATTGGAGGCTTAAGTCAAAAGCACATGTCCGATCAGGTGGACGGCTGGAGACGGCTACAGAGATACGGCATTGCTTCTTTTCTCAAATTATTTTCTTTAATTTTAATCTCCTTTGGTGTGGATTCTGAATTCTGGTTTTCTCTAGAGGTTGTAAAAAGAAAGGCAGAGTTGTGGGAAGAAAGAAGAAATAGTTGAGAGAAGTATGGAATTGAAATGACACGTTACACTTCACTATCAGAAGGTATTTTAACTGGAAGGGGAAGCTACTTCCCCCAAATCTAAGGGAAAGGCTGTGGACCAACTAGACGGGACGGCAGGATCTTTTGTAGACTGTTTTTGGATTTATTATGAAGTCTGGAAAGATCTTTCTAGAGTCTGACAAGGCAGGTCTACAAGGCTCTGTATCATGTGCTTTAAATTTTCTCAGAACTGAAGTATAAGCCTCACGCTGAAGTCTGTGAACTGGTTTAAAAGTAAATGATAAAAGATTATTAAAGATATCAATTGGTTTCAAAGTTATGTGAAGACATCTTAAGAGCATTCATCTATGCAAAATTGCAAACTGAATCAAGTACGTTGTACTCCAGGGAAAGAGAAAGGGTGAAATCTCATCTATTTTCAAAAATTGATTTGTTTCGATTCGGTCATCACCACAAATTAAATAAGGAAAGATAAAAAACCCTATCCGTAAATCAAAAAAATTATAAATAAATTGGGTTGAAACTTACTTACCACTGCTATCGTAGGGATCGTATTCCATTGCTAAGTTCTTCCAAGTACTCATAGTCAAACAATTTGCACGAAAATCTCTCAAATATTGGAATTTCTCTCTGAAACCTAGCTGCGGCAATGGTTAATAGTACAAAGAGGTAGACTTCCCTAGAAAATCGCATATCCTAACCCAATTGAAACTAAATTCAAAGAAATCGAGACGCATATCCTAACTCATCGACAGGAAAAAAGTATATAAACTGTTTCTCAATTCTGTTAATTGGGGACAAAAAAAATGAAAGAAGAATCGAAAGTACAAAACCCTCGACAAATCGCGGATGTTTTTCCTTAGAGGGGCTGATATTTAATACAAATTGAATAAAAAGATTCAACCTTTTTCTTTTCCTGCTGTCGCTCTCGGGTTTGCCACCTTGCGGCGCCATTGCTACAGCGAAAGCAGAAAGAGAGAGAGTGTCGGAGCGCCTTAAACAAAGCAAGAAAAAGAGAGAGACTGTCGGAGCGCTCGACAAAAGAGAGGAATTCGTATCCTCTGCATTAAGCAACGTGCATTAATAGATCTGGACCGTCAAATTGAGATCCGCACTATTATTAAAGGGCCCGTGAGTTATAGGCGTGGGCCGGATTGTCTCCGATTCTGATCAGACGGTGAAGATGCATTAAAATCAAAAGATGCTCTTTGGAGTTAATGCATTAAACTCAAAGGAGCGAGTAAAGCACATGAATAGGTTTTCTGTTTTTACTCTTGTAAATGTATGTTCTGTTATAGTAAGTTAACTTGATTTGACTATAGAATGGAAAAATCTATCACTAAAGCACATTAATAACAAGTTACCAAAATTAAGCTAATCCTATCTGGTAAGCACCCAATATTGAAAACAAAATAACAATAAAAAATGTAAATATTTTTTTAGACTGACAATTATTTATTATATAAACGAATTATGATGACGATAAGCCTTTTAATAATTATGTGACATTCTATTACATTTTTTTTTATAGCAACCTTTCTTAATTGTAATGGTAATTTTTTATTTTTTATTTTTAATTTGAAGATACTTTCTTCCAGCTTATTTAGATTAGAAAATGAAAATAAGAATGTGAAGTAGAATTAAGACACGAAACTAATAGACCGTTTTAACCCTAATATATTGTGAATGCACAATCGAGATTGAGAGAGAGTATTATTAATTGTAATGACCTTATAAAAAACATGCATGCATTACTAAAAATAACAGAAAGATCATTGGCCAGATGCTTATTTATTGTTTTGTGTAGGGCTGTCAAAAAAGCTCGCGGCTCGTTCGTGGCTCGCCTCTAGCTCGCTCGCTAACAGCTCGCTCGATAGTGGACCGAGCTGTTAACGAACCAGCTCGGCTCAGGCTCGGGCCAAAATAAATGAGCTGAGCCAGGGGTCAACTCAGCTCGTTAAGCTACAATGAATTTAGGGTTTAGTCCCGTATAATTTTAAGTCCAATCTCATTTTTAAAGGCGCAATTATGCAAAATTGATGTATTTTCGGTTTGGGAAGAAAGAATATGGCTTTAGTTGCTTGAAGATGTGCCTGCTGGACAATTTCTTAAATTTTTTGAATGGGATTTCTTATTTTTTTTATTTTTAAATTTGTATAATAACAGTCCAATAAAGCCCAACGAGCCAGCTCGTCAGCTCGCGAGCTAGCTCGGGCTGGCTTGTCACAAGCTGAGCCAGAGGTTTTGGCTCAGGTGACCTAGGTCCAGCTCGCTCGGTCCAGGCTCGGGCCAAAATAAACGAGCTGAGCTAAGGCCCAGCTCGGCCCGAGCCAGCTCGTTTACAGCCCTAGTTTTGTGGGAGGAAATTAAGCTATCGGTTACCATATTTTTCAAATTAATTAG
The DNA here is from genome assembly GCA_964058875.1 of Carex rostrata. Classification (NCBI taxonomy): domain Eukaryota; kingdom Viridiplantae; phylum Streptophyta; class Magnoliopsida; order Poales; family Cyperaceae; genus Carex; species Carex rostrata. The sequence goes on along the minus strand of CAXKVT010000193.1, from coordinate 343,754 downwards.
TCCCCAATAGATTAGACATTACTTATGGATCCGTTGTGCAACATGTGGAATATTGAAAAAATAGAGGAATTATGGAATTGAAAATTGACTACTTCTAGTCTATTTTAATCGTGTTCGGTAAACTCAACAATTGGAATAGTAAAGTGAACATCATTAAAAAATAATAATAGCAGAAATTGACTCTTATATCTTCATTGAGTTTTGTACCATGTTGAATACTAACTAATACATGATTAAAATGCATATTTATTTTGTAAATGCAAATTTAATAGAAAAAATTATGAAATAAAAAATAATAATACAGTTATACAATACATTTTTGTTTGTTTAAAGCCCATAAGCACTTGTATTGCTACCAGTAAAAATTACAGAGGTAAAAACTGAGTGTTTTACAGGAGATCATAACGGATCTAATTACAAATTGTAAAGAGCATCTCCAGCTATGCATCAGGTCCAAACTACCCAAAAAATCCTAAACAGAAAAGAAAACAGACCAATAAAAATACACAAAAGATGGCCAAGAACTAGCTCATCAGAATCGACAATGCAATTCATAAAACAGTAAATGAACAAATAGACAGTGAAAGCAATTCAAATTAAAAAAAATGAAAGTAAATAACACAATTCCATAACAGTAAAAGCTTTTTAATCTAAATAAACATAAAAAAAAAAAAACTTAGTTGACATTACAACTTCTTAAAACAACAATGAAAAATAAATTTACACGAAGCATTACAAATTACGCATGAAGAATATTATACAAGCTAAATTTAACAATAACCAAACCACACCAAATCAATAATCAAACCTGGAGTTAAGAAGTCCATAAATGATTAAAAGGACCTTACCACAACAAATTTCAACTGATCTTGTGTGCTGATTTCTAGTAGAAGAAACAAGCAAAACAAATTTAAATCAAATTAGAAATTTATTAGAAGTAAGCAATATATAGCTCAGTTAAGGTGAGAAATTTTAAGAGGTTGTAGGAAAGAAGGAGATAACATATTTGTTCAGAGAAGCCAAGAGGCGTTGAGGCGACGAGGGGGAAAGAGATGGCATTACGGACTCATTTTTAAAAGATAAAAATCGAATATGTGGTTTGCTAACCTTTGATTCGTTGTTCTCTCAAAGTATCACCAGAGATCGGACAAACAATTGGTGGAGGAGAAATCCTTTCTCTTTCCTCTGGAAACGTGCAGAGCAAGAGGGCTGTGAAATACAAATTATCATTTCAAATCATATACTAAATAGGAACTTGTGTTATTTGTTTGAGGCAACCTTCTCAATTATTGAGGATAATAAAAATGACTTTCGCATGCATTAATTAATTTCCGATACTATAGACATGATCAATATAGTGCAAATATCTGCTGGAATATGGAAGTTGGTTTGAAGTCCATTAGAAGCAGGCAACAGAAAAACGGCAAAGAGAAAGAAAACTTATTTTGTGTAACTTAGATCTAATTGTTTTTCCGGATTTTCTATTTCTTCTGTTTTATTTTACTTTCTTTAAATTTCTTTACTGCTTTTTCAAAAACTTTGTAACTTTTGACACTACTGGTGTCACATATATGAAATTTGGGGGCTAGACCTTTACATTTCTCTTCAAAAAAAAAAAAAAATCGTGTCGTCTGGTGTATGTTATTGTTCATCGAGGGATTTAATTTTTTTTTCAACTCGTTGATGCAGCATCAAGCAATACTCAAATTGCTTGAAACTTAGGTCCTGTTCGGCCGCGTTACTGTTCCCGTCGGAAGAAAAAAAATTCAGTTCAACTGAATTTTTTTTTCTCCACGGTAACAATACTTTTCAGTTCAATTTCTGTATCCATGCTCATTCCCAATTAGAGGCCGAATAGGCCCTTAATTGGCACCCTATCTTTATAGAGGAGGGTTCAAATGCCTCCATTTTTTGTGCCTCCATCATACCTCCATTTTTAAAAACTTTAATAACTTAAAATTTAAAACTTAAAACTCAAAATAAAACCGTTGGATGTGATCTATATTATTTTTTCTGTGCTCATAAAAAATATCACATTTCAATTTTATTTTTATGTGAATTAATAAATTGAAAAATCAACGTCTAGAAATTATCCACATTAGTAGTTTTTTATAAGATCTTGATGACAACCAAACCAAAATTGAAATGCCATAATTTTTTACATGTGCATAGATAAAATGATGTAGATCATATCCAACAGTTTTATTTTAACTTCTAAGTTTTAAATTTTGAGTTATTAAAGTTTTTAAAAATGGAGGCATTTGAACCCTCCTCATCTTTATATCCAAAAACGTACATATAATTTTTTTATTTTAAAATTTTCAACTTTTATTTGAAATGATTTAAGAAAAATACTGCGAAGATAAATTATTATTAAATGATAAACCTCATTTATCTATTGTTATTACTATGAGAGGGTTCAAATGCCTCCATGTTTTTGTGTCTCCATCATGCCTCCATCTCTCTCTATCATTTTCAAAGTTCAAACAGTCGATCCGAACCGCTCAACCTAACCTCCATACTAAAATATGTTTGGAGACCAAATTTTATATTTTTAGGAATTTTTTTACTATTTTTTTAGATAGGTACAAAATTAGTAAATCTGAATCATCTAAAAACAGTATTTTTGTACCTATCTAAAAAAATAGTAAAAAAATTCTTAAAAATATAAAATTTGGTCTCCAAACATATTTTAGTATGGAGGTTAGGTTGAGTGGTTCGGATCGACTGTTTGAACTTTGAAAATGATGGAGAGAAATGGAGGCATGATGGAGACACAAAAACATGGAGGCATTTGAACCCTCCTCTATTACTATTATAATAATATTTTTTATTCAGCGGAGAATCTTTGTAAATGAGTAAAGAACATGAGAGGTTTTCTGTTTTTACTCTTGTAAATGTATATTCTAGACTGACAAATAATTTTTGTCATATAGAGTAGGGTTAAACTCCTCTATTTACTGTTTAAACTGTTTTGAATTTATTTGTCCCGATTTTTTTTTTTTTTTGAACAAAATTATGCGGATTAAGTCATGTATTTTGATTGGGTCTGTTGGATACATCATAGAAAAGTCGTGCGGTTCCTTGGGCTCGAAGGATGCTGAGCTGTCATATTGGATAAACCCAATTATAGGCCCACTTGACGGCTCACTTCGCAACAAAAAGATATATTCTAGATATAGGCCCAATAGAAGCCCATTAGTTTATCAGTTCACTTCGCAGAAAGTAGTCCTATTTGTTCTTTTTGTTTGCAAATAATTGCATAATATTAATATTTCAGGAGTAGAATTTGGGTATTCTTAAGTACACCAAAGTCTCTTCAAAATCTATCAGATTGATTTCAAACAATGAATCCAACCGTTGAAACCGATCTACTTAAAAAGTGATATGTTTTGCACTCATGAAACTGATCTACATCAAAAGATAAATAAAAAACCTATGAAAATATATATAGGTCCGTTTTGCACTCAAGACAAATGATTGTTCAATTAGTAAATGAAAAAAATAACATAATTATACTCAAACGTCATTGCTATTATACATAATTTAGGAATTCAGATCAATGGAGCCATAAAACAGTGTATATAACATGGAAACAATACATTATCACCTTTTTTTTAACATGCTAGTGTACGTAAAAACATAGTTTGAAGCTTTGTTTTGCATTTTAAAGGTAATAAACATTATTATTTTTTACCCATAAAATAAAACGTTGAAGCTGTTTCAAAGGCAGGTCTTCTGTTTGGAATAATTATTGAAGAAGAAAAAAATAATATGGCCGTCTACATCTTCACCCGAAATTTTTAAATATACCATTTTAAGAAAATAAATAAACCAAAACACCATCGGTGGCTGGATTTAATAAAAATAGCATGGCCGCTTTGGCGCGAAGCGGGTACCCTGAACGTGGCCGCTATGGTGGGAATCGGCCACTATATTGGGCCGGCTTTAGGCCCAGCGGGGTGGCCGCTTTGGGGGGTAGCGGCCAGGGCCGCTTCCTGGGGTAGAGGGCACCCTGATAAAATATATATATATACAGAGTTGTATTATTGAGGAGAGAGATATTCATTTGACGCACAGAGGTCATATGCCACTAGTGCCGCTTCATCCTGTTGTTTGTTTTTGTACTTTTTTTTACTCTAGTGTTGTCATATACTGTGATTTGTTATATCATGATGCTTATCTTTCTTTCATGTTGTTATTTATTGTACTATTTTGCTTTTATCTTTCATCATTTTTCGTCACAGTACATCTGAACGTAACGATTTGTAAAACAAACAATAAAACAACAAATAAATCACAAATAAATCAAAACAAATAATAATAGTGCGCCTAAATAGGTGTATGCATGTTAATACAATAAACGAGTAAACAAACAATAAATCACAAATCTAAACTTGACCGTCGGATAAAAATACATTGCTTGCCTCTTTCTCAACCTGAAAATTTAATAACAAAAATGTATTGTTACTCTTCTTTCTCAACCTGAAAATTTAATAACAAAAATGTATGAGTTAACTACCTCGTGCATCTCAAGCAGCTCTATTTTGTTGTTCTTGTGTATCCCGGCGAGTCTGATGTCCTCTCCTTCTATTATGAAGTAAATCAAGCCACATCGGAATCCTATTAACTCGCCTTCGACCCAAGGTAATATTTTTGTCATTTGGAACAAGGATTGGGCCTTCATTTTCCGGCCAATCAGACTGATTGTCATACACATGCCATTCACCCAGCCATGTGTTGATAAGTGTCTGTATGTGGTAGTAGTAATGTACAAACCTTCCAGGGTCAATGCCATGGAGACGGCACACTGCCAGAACATGAGAACACAGTATTCTGTTTAATTGCGGCTTCTGGCATGTGCATGTAACAGTGTTCTCATCCATGATTACCACCGTGTATTTATAATTCGCTTTGGTAGACCGGCCAGAAGCGTCTTTCATGTATGCATTAACTTTCTCTTGTGTGGATGTTATCTCAAACTCGTTCCAGTTGCCAAATCCACCGAGCGTCGTCATAGATTGTGACCTCCCGCACCGTTTGTTAATCAACTACGAAAAATACATTGCTTGAAATTAATAAAAATTACAAAAATAAAATAATTTAATTAAAATAACATACCTCGTGCACACGACATGAGAACTGTTGACCCTGGCTTGCTTCAAATTGCGCTTTTGCCCTCCTTTGAGCAAACCATTGCTGACATTTGTAAAACGTGTCCTCAATTATTGCTGCTACCGGCAACCTACGAGAAGATATAAAAATATTATTGAGCGACTCGGACCCGTTCGTCGTCATAATTCCCCAACGGAAACCCCCATCCAACGCCTGGAATATCTTCCATGGTTTAGGACATTCGTTCTCATCTTGATCTAGATACTTACCCACACCATCCAACCAATTCAGAGCCCGATCACATACATCTTCCATTGCTTGCATTCCTTGCTCATATCTTCTCATCTTTCTCTTCGCCACACATATCCTGAAGTACTTGATTGCTTCTTCATTGCAATGATTCTTTTTCATATTTTCTGCTATGTGAGTAGCACAAAGACGGTGAACGCACTCATCCTCATCTTCCTCATTCCATCCCAGATCATCCTGTCGAAACACCTTTTTTATGCCCTTACCCTTATCAGTGATGACACACACAAACCTGGAGCGAATTACATTGCGCCTCAACCATTGCATGAACCATGCACAATCTTCAAAATTCTCTGTATCTACCAATGAAAAAGCCAACGGGAGGAGCTGATTTTCTGCATCGTACCCGGTTGCAATCAACATTTTACCTTTGTACCGGCCTGCTAAGAAACAGGCATCAACAGTGATGACAGGTCTCAGGTGTTGGAAAGCCTCTATGCATGGTCCAAATGCCCAAGCCGCCCTATTAAAGTACCTGTAAGGTCCAGGCTCACCAGTTGGATATGAGGTAACATCAAACAATGTACCTGGATTTTTTCGCTTAATTGCCTCCAATAAGGGGACTATAAGCGCATATGACCCCTCCCAACTACCAAATTGGCGGGCAATTGCCAACTCCCTTCCACGCCACAATTTATTGTACGCTGGTACCTGACTGTTGTACGTTTGTGCACAAGCTATTCTGACAGAAGTGATACTTAAATCTACGTCATTTCTCATGTGCGCCGAGATGCAATCGGCAACCATAGCAGCGGTCAACTGTGCATGATCTATTCTTGTGGCATCCGCATGACAAACATGTTTTGTTGGGCACTTGGATACTTTCCATTGTGTACCAAAACCAGTGACCTTTGCATTAATGTACCAACCACATCTGGGGTCCTTGCACTCGGTCCCTCTGGACTGGGGCTTGACTACTCTCAGGCATGTCAATCGGCAAAGGGATTCGGGACCGACGGGAGGGCCGACTAGTAGACCGTCGGCCCTCCTGAACTGGGGCATTACTACTTTCAGGCATGTCAATCTGGAAAGGGGGTTGGGACACTGGACTTGAGGAGGTTGAGGCATTAGCCCGAATAGCACCCCGGATTAACCTTGCAAGGGGGTTAGGACGCTGGACTCGGTTAATCTCCACAAAGAGTTCAATTATCTTGTATCCACCCCCAGAAAAACTAATTGTCTGGTTGTACAGTACCTGCCAGACTCCATCATTCTGAACAGGAAAAAGTTGGAACCAAGTTTGGCCTGAACCAGTGGGCATGCTAATTTTGGCCTGAATATCAAGGTCATATCGATCCTGATTCAATCCGAGGTTCTGAGAAATAATCGATTTCAAAACCAACAAATCAGTACCCGAGATTACAGGTATCACAGAAACAGGCCCGATACTGTAATAAACCCCATTAGGGCCTGTTAAAATCTCACCACCAGTGTAAATAGATACCATAACAGCCATTTGGTATGAGTATAAGAAAACCTAAAATTAAAAATTAATTAAATTAATTATAAATACTAATTTTTTTTTTATAAGAAAGAAAATAAAATACTTACAGCTGAAGCGGCGCTAGTGGCATATGACCTCTGTGCGTCAAATGAATATCTCTCTCCTCAATAATACAACTCTGTATATATATATATTTTATCAGGGTGCCCTCTACCCCAGGAAGCGGCCCTGGCCGCTACCCCCCAAAGCGGCCACCCCGCTGGGCCTAAAGCCGGCCCAATATAGTGGCCGATTCCCACCATAGCGGCCACGTTCAGGGTACCCGCTTCGCGCCAAAGCGGCCATGCTATTTTTATTAAATCCAGCCACCGATGGTGTTTTGGTTTATTTATTTTCTTAAAATGGTATATTTAAAAATTTCGGCATCTTCACTAATTAATTTGTCTCCGCTTTCCTCAAATCTTATTAGAAGTTTTTTGATGCATTCAAATCTGAAGAAGTTATTAATTCCTGAGGTACATACACAATTGCACCAAGTTTTATACCCACAAAAGGATATGAATAAGACATGGAAGCACGTATACATATATATTACAAAATATTAAATTCTGGATCTAAGTTTCATGAGTAAAGCTAGCGTGTGACATGCTCACCAAGAAAGTTTGGTGAGCATAACTCCAAAAGTATATCGGATCGACGTCAAATGCCAAATCCAAACCGTTGAAATCCATGTACTTCATGAGTGATGCATATACATGCAAAATTTTGAAAGTTTCGAGTTTATTTGCTACACGGTCAAGTGGTCAAAGAAATAATAAAAATTGAATATATAAAATAACTTATAATAAAATGTTCATTTCTTTGACCACTTGATCGTGTAGCAAATAAACTCGAAATTTTCAAAATTTTGCATGTATATGCATCACTCATGAAGTACATGGATTTCAACGGTTTGGATTTGGCATTTGACGTCGATCCGATATACTTTTGGAGTTATGCTCACCAAACTTTCTTGGTGAGCATGTCACACACTAGCTTTACTCAAGTTTCATTATTGCTGTTGACTTGCTTATAAAATATTACGGGAACGACTCTCTCAGGTAAAAAAATAAATAAACAAACAAGATCAATAATTTTAATTCTAAATTATGACATATGTGCCCCGAAATCCCTTTATTAAAAAAAAAAAAAACAAAATATAGGTCTTCACCAATAATTTTGTGTCTCACTTCCCACAAAATTAATCTTATTACAAGTTGTTTGAAGCAGTCAAATCTGAAGTTAATTATTAACTCCAGAAGTACATGCGCAGCAGCAAGTTATGAATAAGACATGGCAGCACGTATATTAAATTCTGCATCTAATTAGTTGTCTTATTGCAAAAATAAAAAAGAGAGATGTTGTTGACTTGATTATCCAATAATTGTCACAACTTACAAGTAAAGTAATTGCGATATATAGATTGGATCTAGCAAGTAGTATTGATGGCGAATTGGACTCTTTTGTTCTTTTTTGCAACGAATCAACTCTTTTGTGAACAAATAAAATATGCTTGTATTCGAGCAAACAACGAATCACTGATTGATCAATCTGTCCTTTCTTTTGTTCTCATAACTATATGTATCCCATAATTGTCATTCTTGAAGGCCACAATAACTCCTAAAACACTAAGAAAAACCTACTATATACCTTATCGTTAATTACTCAGTACACATTTTTTTTACAAATTAAAGAGATGGCTGAGACTATCATAAACCTTGTTCATGGAAAGCTGTCCGAGAAGGTTGTTCACGAAGCAATCTTTCTTAGCGGGGTAGGTGACAAGGTCAAGCGGGTCAACGCGATCTCAAATGGATCCAGGCTTTCTTGAAAGATGCAGATACAAAATACCACAAAGATGAGAGGATAAAACAATGAGTGAATGAGGTTCAAGAAGTCGGGTATTTAATTGAAGCCGTACTAGAGAAGTTTTTGGTGGAGGTTGGTGGAGGTAGATCAGAAGGCCTTCGACCCAACATACTAAAAAAGATAGGCAAGATGCCCATGAATGATTGCTAAACACAAAGTTGGTAATGAGTTAGACCAGATCCAAGAGAGGCTCCGTGAAATCAAAGAAAACACAACAATGTACGGAATAGTAGGTCTGCAAGAGACTAGTAGTGGGGCCTCTGTCAAGCTCCCTATTAGGCCATTCGTTCATCCTGACATATATAGATGAACCGGAGGTTTTCGGATTTGAAGTTGACAGAAAAACAATTGTCGACCAGCTCATTGGTACAAATATTACAAGGCGATCAGTTATCTCAATTGTTGGAGCCGGTGGTTTAGGAAAAACAACACTTGCAAAAGATGTGTACAAAAGGTAACTACTGCTGAAAACATAGCAAGTTCATTGTTTTATAAAATATGTGTTATACGTATAAATAAACATAATAAACAATAAAAATTGTTTAGTTTTTAATATGGTAACTTTCCCATTGAAGAGAATAATGTTATTGAATAAAAAATGATTGTTTACTCAAATAAAGGTTGTTTAGGGTGAGAGAAATTATTGCAAATTAAAAGTATGATGCTACTTAAGTGCTCAATGAAGTTTTCATCATTTGCAAAAAAAAAAAAAAAAAACACAATTATGGATCATTTTAATTTTGACTCAAATTAGTTTGGTATAAATCTTAATTTGTGTTAACTTCCAAAACATGTATAAGTCTGTTAATTAACTGTATACAAATCATCTAATGAATTTATTTGATGCGTTTCATAATGCTGAAGTTAAACGTCACTTCAACATCTCCATCTGGTTAACTATTTCACAACATTACAAGCTGATTGATATTTTGATGAAGATATTAGAGGAGATTGGAGAATTGAACTCAGAAAGGAAAAATAAGGGAAAAGAGTATTTAATTAATGAGCTTAACAAATGCTTGAGAGAGAAAAAATTATTTAGTTGTATTGGATGATATTTGGTCAAGCGATGTCTAAACTCAACGTGACACTACTAGAATTTCCGCTTAATTTTTCCATGAGCATCATATGTTATTTCTAAGGGGGAGGAAAACTCTTGGAAATAAAATCGAATCTGCTGACACATTTAACAATTTCCAATGGCAGACCCATAGAAATAGTAGCGCATGGAAATTCCTGATATCTGCCATTGGAAATGTTTCTTATCCACTCTTGGAAATACTTTTGCATGACCCATGACTTGGTAATTGGACTAAATATTATATTTTATTGAGAGCCCATGGAAATACCTCATCCCTAGCGCATGGAAATAAAATGGAAGTAGTGAGACATTATTTTCATGAGACTTTCCTTGGAAATGTTTTGGTAAGTATGTTTATATTATTTTATAGTGATGTTCATGGAAATGCTAGAACATAATGCCCTTGGAAATATTTTATTGATTCAGTTTATATTATTTTTTTTAGACATATTATTTTCATGAGACCACAGTTGAAAAAGTTTAGTTCCTGAAGACAAAAACATTTATGTTTATTTGAGATGCTCCTTTGAATGTTCAACAAAATTAAATCACAACAACAAGCAGTATTTAATTGAGTTATATAAAATGAAACGTTTGGTTGAAAATATAAATATTAATTAGGTCTTTGTACTAAGCAAATATATATAATTTAGATACATTTTTTTTTTATAAATGTAAGCAATACATGATATCTCCCTTTGAATGATTCTTGTGCAGACATATACCTATTACCAAAAAATAAAAGAGAACAAGGTTAGAAAAGACATTCGACCAAAATGAAGCACACCAGATTAGTAAAATGTAAAGTAAATTGAAATGAAAAACCTAACACATATGTATGTTGATTTACCAATTAATACTCTTCACCGGGATTATCGGAGTTTATGTCATCTTCTTCATTATCTTGCTTTATGTCATTATTTTGCTCCATGTCATCCTCATGCTCACACTCCTTTATGTTGTTTTCATCCCTCGCCAAACTCGGCGGTTCATTTGATGTTGCCGACGGAAGGTTCGTCGTATCAATCACTAGCTCGAACTCGTCTTCTCGAATGACCATACTATCCCAATCAATGTCTTCTCCAATTGTTGGTTCAATTGGATTATCTGGTCTTTTCTCTTGGTAAAATTTGATATTTGTATCATTTTCATCGGAACGAAACCTCGACTTGGGGCTTGTTTTCATTGTCACCCACCATTGGCGTCTTTCGGCCTTTTGCGATGGATAAGGTAGGTAGCATACTTGTGTTACTTGAGCTATTAATACAAACGACTCGTAATTTGTAAGCGAGAAGTATGCTTAACTTCAACAATACCATGTTTGCGGTCCAGCTTGACACCATTTATTATGTCAAACCAATCACACCTAAAGAGAATTACCGTGTGGGCATCATATTGTAGCTTAATGACCTCTTGAAGAATTCCATAATAATTGATTTGTGTGTTGTTTGCATCCCACTCTCCTTTAATGCAAAACCCGCTACTTTTAGTTAACATGGTTTGCCCATACTTTTGTGTGTGAAATCGATACCTGTTGACTTCGCACCCTTCGTAGAAGTAAGCTTCTTTGCTAGGCTTGATTCCCGCTATTTGTATGTAGTAATCACCTTCATCACGAGAATTTATTACCTTTTTACGTAACCAAGTTGCAAAACCCTTTTGACGAATTTTTGAGAGATCTATCGGACTTGTGGCTACTTCGGTGTTGAGCATGCATGTATAAAATTCTCTGCATATTAGAATATGTCAATATCTAAGATTTTGATAGGTTTTAGAATATAATTTTCAAATCATCAAAATAAAATTTATAAGATTATACCCCATGTACTTCTCACAGATCTCCGGACAATTGAGGATGACATAAGTGTGTGCAGCATTAAAATCTGTTTCAGAGAGAGGCCTTCGTCTTTTCCTGCCAATGTAACATTGTCCTGCCGAACAACTACTTATTTCAACTCCTTGGCCAATGTTAGATTTTTCTGCGAAGTAGTCTGCGGAAAATGTATCAATTTCTTTGGCAATTGTAGCCTCTACGATCGAACCCTCAACACGTGCCTTGTTTGTGACTCTCATCCTCTGTTCTTTGTTACGCCTATAAATGCAACAATGGTTAAGTGTTATCGCCTTCATAAACTATTATGGTTTAGAAATAGAAGTCATAGGTAAGTTTAGTGTTCATTTATGTAAAATAAGAAGAAATTCCAAACTACAACGAACCTTTCACATGGAAACATCCATCAAGACACTACTGGCCTACTCATTCTAGCCTCATATGCTACATGCAATGCAAGATGCTCCATTTAATTAAAGAAACCTAGTGGGAAATTTTTTTTTCTGCCTTGCACATTGTGACAATAAAATTATCTTCTAATGTCGCAAGATGGTTTGGATCAATTTCCTTCACACAAATATCTCTAAAGAAGACTGAAATCTCACATAAAACATCATATACAACATCTAGGAAAAAGTCTCAAAAAGTGACAGGGAGGAGGTGCTTGATAGGGATAAAATAAGTAGTGATTTAGCCTATCACTTGACCTAAAAAATGGCCATTTATTGAATTATATTTGTCTATTTTTCTTAAGAATCAGATTCCTTTTTGCTATTTCACTTGATTTTAGATAATTGAAGAATATTAGCATTATTTGGGCTAAAAAAAGAAGATAACGCATCAAGTTGAACACAAAGCCAGAGACCAGCTCAGGGCGTGCGGATGCCCTCATCCGCATACGACCAAGAGAGCGACTGCATATGATTTATGCCAGCCGTGCGACTAACAGGTGAACCGCATGCAACTCAGGCATCCGCACATGATAACTTCCAGAACAATGGTTACAACTCTAGGTCAGGGTTTAAGGCCTATATAAGCACCCAATCGAATACCACTTGGTATCTGGAAGCACAACCCATCATTTCATATCAGAGAACACCACTTTACATGAATATTAGTATATATTAGATCTAGGGTTTCTCTAAAGGAAGGCTATGCAATTTACAAATGATAGACTAGTAAAATAGCAAAGTCTTCACTAGAAGAGAACAAAGAGGCAGGAACCAGTGTTTTAAAATGCGGCCGCATATGCGTATGCGATCGGCAGCCGTGCTCAGAATGCTCATGCGGTTTTTCAATGCGGTTCGAATATGCGTTTATGCGGATTAAAAATGGGGCCATGCGGTTTGAATATGCGACCATGCGGACTGAAATATGCGGCCATGCAGTTTTTCCATGCGGTTTTGATAATTTGATTGTATTTTAATTAAAATTTATATTAAAAAAGTCAAAAAATTATTGTTGGTTATGTTATTATGTGAAAATAAATTCAAATATATAAATATGAATATATATATATATATACGTGAATTTTTATTTTAAAATTCGCATATATAAATCCGCATGAAAATCCGCATATGCATCTGCATACCGCATATGCGGTATGCAGTGACCTTCCGCATGCATGAACAAAACCGCATTTTAAAACACTGGCAGGAACTGAAGACAGCATACATGAGAAGATAGAGGGTATAGGTGTTAATCTTCCATCTTCTCTTTTGTTCTCTTTCTTTATGTATTTTGTCTATTTTATTGTTGAACCCGCCATGAGCGGCTAGGCAACCATTTTCTAGCGTGAAGGCATGTAATTTTGAATTCTTATGAGTTAATCTAATGGTTTTATTTATATTTATTATTTGCGCTTGATCTGAATTTTACTTGAGTTTTATTATTTATTTCACTACATATTTTGGTGCGTTTTAACCTCGACACCATGGAGATTTACACTCCATGGTAGGCATATAGAATGGACTAGTAGGAATAGGGTATAATTATCATAGATTCAATAAGAGAAATAGACGTAATAGTTGATCTCTTGCGATTCGAACTTCAAGTAGAGACCTATTGGAATATTGATCTACAGACAAATGTTGTGTTCAATAAACCGATAATGGGGTAATCTCGGTTATTGCAACTATGGAAGGAATATAGGAAGGACGTAACTGTGAACTTAAAACCTTCTAGTCTTGATAATTGAGACTTATCATAGATCGTTTATGGGATTGTTTAGGGTGAGGCTAGGGTACCATCCCCTTACCAGTCCTACTCAGTTAGGGTGTTGTAACATAACAGTGATTAATACTAGAACATGATTAGCAGCCCTCAGATTGCATTTGATACCAGTATAAGGTGTGTATGGTTTCGGCCAAACCGTGTGCGACTCCGAATAGAAGTGATAACCAACATTTTACGATTTACGCAGTAGCATGCGGATGGTGACAGAACCGCATGCGATTGACTAGCTTTACTTTTGTAGGTCTACGTAGTAGCATGTGGATGGCAATAGAACTGCATGCGATTGTACACATAACCAGAATTAGATTAAACTCATTTGAATGATAGAATGTTTGATTCCTACAAGCCCCATCTCTTATCTACTAATCATTCAATCTTCAATCTGTTATAACTGAACATTACAACACAACACAACACAACACAACACAACACAACACAACACAACTCAACCAATCAAACAAACAACCAAACAAAACTAAAAAGACTATTAACCTAGACTTGATTTTGCAATTAGATCTCTTAATACACCATCCTTGTGGATCGACACCCTGATCTATACAATACGATTGATTCATACGCTTGTGAATTAATAGTAAAGTAGACAATTAGAGTTATAAATATTATTAGCTCTGATTTTGACCCATCAAGCTTTTTGGCCCCGTTGCCGGGGATGGTGTGAAAATTCTTTTGAATTTTTATATTGTCATTAAGGTGTCCAATTGCCAAAACTGAATCTAGGTCTTTTAGTTCTTTATAGTTTTTAATTTTTTATATTTTTAATCACCTGACTCTTCTTGTAGGTGTATACACTGGCATGATTCACGAGATCCAGCACAGCTTTCAACTCAAACAAGAAGCTATCATCACCATTATCGACCCCATATAGGAAGAAGTACATAAGGAAGACAAATCGCTCGAAGGGGATTCTATTGAAGCCTTCCAACATGTCTTCCCAAAATGATCCACCACCACCACCACTTGGAAACAACCGCGTACCACCACGAAGAGTGGAAGTTGATGAAGAGGTGACTAGACCTATCAATGACTACTACATGCCAACTGGGGATCACAACAAAAGCAGTATCAAGATATCCACCGCTAATGCTCAAACCAAACTCAAGACTTCCTACATTCATGACGTGCAAATGAATCGATTCGAAGGCTGGTCAGGAGAGAATCCTCAAGTCCGCATCTCAAACTTCCTCACAATCAGTGACTCCATCAAATTAGAGGGATTAGACGAAAGCCACATCCGCATTTGCCTATTTCCTTTCTCACTTGGGCGTAGGCCGAAAGTATGGTTACATTCTCTTGATCCCGAGTCAATCACAACCTAGGACCAATTGACTAAAGCTTTTCTCTCCAAGTACTTTCCACTGAAGATGACTGCCGAATATCGAGAGAAGATCACCAGTTTCCAACAACAAGAAGGAGAATCACTGCATGATGCATGGGAGCGCCACAAAGACTTCTTACAAGAATGTCTTCACCATGGACTTGGCAAATTGCTAGTTCTACAATCCTTCTATGATGGTCTCTTTCCTCATCTTTGAAGCAACTATTAGACACATCTGCTGTGGGAGCTTTCAACAATCAAAGTGTCAAAGGAGCAACTCGAATAATCGAAAGCCTATGCTTAAGCCAAGATTATTCTTACCCTCATTAAGGGTGTACATGCAAAAACCCTCATAAATATACAATGATACCTAGAACCCTCAAAAATTGCAAACTCTCTGCATGTATCAAACTCTCTAGCCATTGAGGGTGTACATACAAAAACCCTCATAAATATAACATGCTGCCTCTATATATATTGCTTATACATAGGGTCTTCCTTTTCCTATGCAACCAAATCAGGGGGGGGGGGGGGGGGGTCTTTCCAAGCACTCTTGAATCAAGCTCCACTAGGAAATGACGTAATTGTAAGTGGGGACGAGTGGTGGGGCAATCTATCTTCAAACTGAACTAGATCTTCTAGTGTCGGAGAGTGCATGTTTTTGTGAATTTACAAGTTCTAACATATCATCAAACTAGGTGAATGAGTTTTGGGTATATTTTGGGTAACTTATTATGTGAATTTTTGTTAACTCATAGCATAGTGGGTATATTTTGTGTATATTAGCAATGTGCAAGTACACAGTGCTTTGTTGTAATGAGATTTCCACCTTTTGTGGATACAATGTGTTCTGAATGCTATGTTAATGCTTTGCAATCTCTTTTCTCAATGTATTTTTTTATTTATTTGTAAGATGTGTTTATGTTTATCACTTTGAATGGGAATTGGGGATTGTAAAAGAGTACTGGTTTGGTACCGGGAGGATTGTCGAATGAAAGCATTCTGGTACCAAAAAAAGGAGGATAGTATTTCCAGGGGTATATCCAAGGAACAAATGCAACAACCCATTCAAATAATAGTGCCAATATCTAGCCAGGTAGGGCCTACTTTCGCTGGCCATGGATGCTAGGGTGGGTCCCACGTATGCTACCCTTGAAAATACCCAAGTGGGTCCCAAGCGTCACCCTTGGAAATGTTCCGGTGGGATCCACGTTCTCTTCCCTTGGAAATACCCTGGTGGGTCCCTTATTTGATCCCCTTGGAAAAACTAAGGTGGGCCCCATGGATGCTCTTCTTGGAAATAATCCAGACGGTGGCCAAGGTTGAAAGTTTTTCCATGTGTCTTTTTTCCAAGAGCAGTCTCATGAAAAAAGTCAGAAAAGAGTATTTCTAACGGCCCCCTTGGAGATACTGGCTATTTTCAAGGATATTTTTTGCAACATGAGTTTTTCTAAGGGTTACACTTGGAAATGACGATTTCAGGACTTTTTCAAGAGTAAGTCCATGGAAAAAGTCATTTTCCCAAGCATAAAAAAAGTGTGAATTCTAGTAGTGACCATTTGTAGAGAAATGATCTTGCCCAACTAGCTAGAGCTTCTTAAAAATGGACAAATTTAAGTGCATAGAATAGTTCTTCCTATCCTGTGCAACAAATAGCTCAATTGAAGGGATCACTTAGTTCCTCATTTTTTCAATTGAAGGGATCATTTAGTTCCTCATTTTTTTTTTGAAACCTTGACAGCGTCTGAGAAGTGAATTTAATAGATAAAAGAGTCTTTTACATCCAAGGCTTATGCCACAGCAAATCCTTTATGCATAAGTTCCTCTTTCAGTTTTAAAAAGGTAAGAACACTTGAGGAGATTCATTGTAAACCGTGTTGTTCACACAAAAGTATGCACAAAGTTTCAGTACAGCAAGCTGTACCTTTTAACCTTGATTACACTTTCGACTCAGATTGCAAGTGTACAATCCTAATCGCGTAGTATTATCAGGTATCGATCCACAGGGACGGTTGAAACTTAACTGGACTTTACTTAAATTAAATAAACTCTAGAAGTTGCAAATGTGATTTTGGTGTTTTAAAAAGATAAATAATAATATTCAAAACAATAAATATTTTTGGGATTTTGTTTAATAAGAATAAAAAGGCGTTTCCAGGGTTCAGATTTCATTTCTGTTCAGCCCCGAGGCATACGGCCCGTACGGATTCCCGTACGGCCCGTAGGGGACCCCGAGTTAATGTTGCAACTACTATTTTCTGCGTTGATACTAGTGTTTAGGGTTTCTATCGACCAGATCTAGATACCTAACCTCAACTTTCGCATTTTGGCCTAGTACCTGATTACCGGACTCAAATACTTCCCTCTTAGATGCGTTAAACCTCAACTTTCACATTTTGGCCTAATTTATCTAAGTTACTTGTCGGTTTACTAAAAGTATCCAAGGACTTTCGCCTCAAGGAAATTTTCACCTTTCGGGTACTCCTTGGTTTCACCCTACTTCATATACTTTATTCGGTTGGATTAAATGTCATAGACTTGGCTCCTAACACTTAGATGTGCGCATTCATCTAACGGGATGACTAATCAATTCAAGCAAGCACAAATAAAGCAATCGAAATACTACTCAACAAGATAAAAACAAAGTCAAACTAGAAACTACATCTTAGCCCTAGAAACTAAAAGAAAAGAAAACAAATAAAACAAGTAAAGATAATGATAAGGGAGCTCATGGCAAAACTCGAGGAACGAAGAAGATCCATCCAAACTCTCGTTTTTCTCCTCTCTACTTGTTCTCCAAGCCAAGCCCTCGCTCCCCCTAGGGAAGGTTGTCCAGGTTCAACCACGAAATCCCCTTTTTATGGTGTGGAATATCTCATTTAATACCTCAGATTACGCCCCCAGAGGCTTCCTTTTCGGCCTCCTTAAATTATGCTCATTTTAAATTCCAGCTGGATTTTCCGAATTAGCGTCCTACGGGCCGTAGGGGACCCCGTACGGGCCGTATGCCTGTGCTTTGTCTTGGAGACTTTGTGCCTCTGTTGTGGAACCTTCTGTGTGGTTGGGCAGATCTTGTACGGGCCGTACAAAATGTCATACGGGCCGTATGAAAAGTAGTCAGATCCAGTTTTTCGCCCTTTTTCTTGCAAAATACCAAACAAAGCATAGCAGTACCACATTTCATCGAAATATAAGTAAAAATTCCACATTTATAGGCTTTAAAGCACAGGTTTCAGTGTAAATCAGGGCCGTAATTTAGATATAATATGGAGATATCATGTGTCCAAGGAAGAAAAAGCAAGTCAGTAAAAAATTCCAAACCTACCTTTTCGGATCCCGCACATCTCCAATAGTGTAGCATTCTGTGTAGATAGAATCTAAACTGTTAATTATATATCAAGCGATCTAGATAAAATTTTCTCAGGTGTAATGGTGTTTCCAGGGGTAAGCAAATGCATACTCTTGTAACACACTAGCTTCGCCACTGGTCACGTCACGTCATGTCACGTCACATTATGAAACATATAGTATCAAACTTTTTTGATACTCATAGAATATCCATGTTTCCCTTTTAGTGTAAGTTCAGCGATATTAGTACTCATGTAGTACTAGTTTTTATTTTTTCTAGTTTAGTTTAATAAATATTTGTAATTTGAATGTTTAAAGTAATGTTAGATGTCCAAAAAAAAAAATTTTTAAAAAAAATTGCAACATTATTTACTTATTTTAGAATTTTTCATACTTTTTATATCTTTTTTTTTCTGAATTTTCAACAATTTAAATTAAAATTTTAAAAAAAATTTGACGTGACCAATTTACGTCACGTCACGTATGATCACGTCATGTGTGGTCACGTCATGTATGATCACGTCACGTATGGTCACGGCGTGACTACATGTGATGTCACCATTCGCGTGATGTGATCGTCCACCACCATTTTGGTCACGTCACGTGACAAAAAAATTAGTCACGTCACGTCACGGCGTGTCATGTATTTCCTTCTCTACATGGAAACATGACTTAGGAATGACGGTGTTTGCAGATTCAGTGTTTTTGAATTGCAGGAGGAGAAGAAATTAAAGGTTGGATTAATATCATTGCTAAAAATTGGAGTTTGTGGGGTTTATTTCCAAGCATGAATTATTACAGATCCACCACAGGAATGTAGTAATATTGCTTATAATTCATAACTATAAATTGGTGCATTATTGCAGAATATAAAATTTGAAAATTACGCAAACTCAGTATTCAAATTACATCTGGTAAATAAATACAGCAATTACACATGGTTTGGAAAATCGGACGGACCGGGCCGAGTTTTATCCGAGTCTAGAGCCTAGACGAGTTTTTCAGCAAAAATCGGATGAACAGTGCTTGACTCGGCCGAGTCATCCGATTTTATGGCCGAGTCAAGCCGAGTTAGACCGAGTTATCTCGGTTGGACGAGTTAAATGCAGAAAATTGATAAAATCAGGGTTAAATCGAAATAATTGGCCGAATTTTCACTCATTCTCTTGTCTCTGGAGCAAAAGTTTTTGTTTTTGCAACTCAAATCGGACCAATTTTGTATTTTTTGAGTATAATCTTTTGTCTACATAGTTTTTTTATAAATTTTTTTTTTATCAATTTTTCCTATATTTTAGCTACAAAACAAGATTCTGCCAAAAAAAAATCGAGTTTTCGATCTGATTCTTCCGATTCCGACCAATTCACATTACAACTCGAATTCCGACCAATTCGAGTTGTAATGTGAATCTTTATCTTATTCCGATTCTGATTTCTATTCCAATTCTGAGTTTCAGAACCATGCAATTACAAAAAGATAAAACATCAAGATTCAAGAATAATACATATAATTTATTCAGAAAAGATAAAGAACTACATTTATCAAGTAATAAGCAATTCACATTACAACTAAAATTTGATAATTACTACTATTATATATTATAACTAAAAGCCATCTTTTGCCGAGAAAAATTTAGATGATGGATGTGGCTGTTCAATTTCTAAAGTGGAGTAATGTACCCTACGTTGCCTCTCCTCCAAACTTTGAGATGTCAAAGGATGTTTTTGCTGTTGGTTGGACCGCCACAAGACATCAAGCTGTACCTCCACTTCCTTCATTGTTGGCCTTTCTTCTCCTTTTAATCTCAGGCACAATTCTGCAAGCTTGGCAACGGCTTCGAGTTCTGTTTTGTTCTCCTCATTCATAACTTGGGGATCTATAATCTCAAAAAGACGGTTCTCTTTCATAGCATCACAAAAATATCCAATGAGATTGCCCCCTTCAAACATTCTAGAGGAGAATAATGGTTTTTTTCTTGTTAGCAATTCAGCTAGAATGACACCAAAGCTGAAAACATCACTTTTATGGGTTAACCGGGCAGTGGTATGGTACTCCGGGTCCAAATACCCGAGTGTCCCTTGGATAATTGTATCTATGCCAGTTTGATCTATTTGGACAGATTTTGAGATCCCAAAATCTGACACTTTTGCTGTGAAATAATCATCCAATAGAATGTTTGCTGATTTTATGTCCCTGTGCAAAACTGATATAGAGGCTGCAGATGAGTGAAGATATGAAATTGCTCCTGCAGCCTCAAGGGCGATTCTTAACCGATGTTTCCATGTCAAGGAACAATGTTCCTCTACATGGAGATGATTAAAAAGTGTTCCGTTCGAAATGAACTCATAAACGAGCAATGGGACTTCGGTCTCTAAGCAACATCCGTAGAGTTTCACAACATTCCTATGGTTGACTTGTGAAAGAATAACTACTTCATTTATGAACTGATTGATTTCAGCTTGTCGATCAGCAGCCCGCTGAGCAACGGACCTCTGATCATCGGCCTGATCATCAATTTTGGACCTTTTTACGGCCACGACACGTTGATCAGACAAAATACCTTTATAGACATATCCATGACCTCCCCGACCAAGAATGAGTGCATTATCAAAACAGTTTGTTGCCTTTTTCAGCTCTTGTATTGTAAGAATTCTTGTATTTTGTGTGGCCTCTTCATTGGAAGCTATTAGTTGTTGGAGAAGTGACCCCTGATTTTGATCAAAGAACTTCTTTTTTAACATTTCCTGTTTTATTTTTATAATCAAGTTTATACGCTTGGCTATAGCAATACATAAGTATATCATGCTACAGGCAGTAACAAAACCCAGCGGGATCGTCGTACCTGTGTACATTAATAAAGCATATAAATGTTAGAAAATAAAGCAAAAATATTTGTTATATTTTACATCATTTTCTTTTATTAACAAAATCAAAATTCCCTCCTAATTTTCTATTGTTTTATGTTTAATTATTAGTTAAACCTTGCATAACCTACGAAGATAACTACTGTCCTATATATGTTTGGATCATTAGATTTTGGAACGAAATGGTAGGAATCTGTGTTCTAAATAGTAGACTTAAGCGGCCTATAGAGATATCAGTCTCCAAATGCTGAACTATATATATGTAATGCCTCATGTCTTTTATATCTCATCATACCTCATATTTTATATCTTCATTTTCAAAGTCTAAATTGTTAATCCGAACCGTTCAACATGATATCCATACTAAAATATGGTTGGGGATGAAATTTTATAATTTTTGAATTTTTTTTTACTATTTTTTAAGATGGGTAGAAAATCACTGTTTTTTGAACGGTCCAATTAAAAACAGTGATTTTGTACATATCTTAAAAAATAGTAAATTTTTTTAAAAAATTACAAAATTTCATTTCCGGACATATTTTAGTATAAATATCATATTGAGCGATTCGGATCAACAGTTTGAACTTTTAAAATGAAGATATAAAATATGAGGTATGATGAGGTATGAAAAAAAAATGAGGTATTGGATCCCTCTTCATGTGCCAAATAACTGTAAGAATTTAGTTGATACTTGTCAATTTTTCTTTAGTTGCAAGGTTTGGTGCATATTACCTTTTTCCTAATTTGAACTCTAAAAAGGCACCGGGGGTAGGGGTGCAAACGGATGAATCAGATAGTGTTAAAACCGTATCAATATCCGCTTTTATTTTTCAGATATGGATACAAATACAGATTAGATATTAGACAGATATATATAGATACGGATCGGATGGATATCCGTAGATATATACATAATTTTTTTTAAGGTTAGTGGCTTAATGCCTACTAACAATTTGATTGAGAAAAAACATATTTACAATGAGTCAAGTGGCTCTAATTTCTACATTTACTCTTTTATTCTCACGAAATCCTCAAAATTACTCTAATCATCCTTAATCAACTCTAAATTTCTAAGTCTACTCACTTATTTAAACAAAAAAAATCCTAAATCTACTCTTCTAATTCTACTTATATGCACTCATAATCACCATAATATATATCTTAATTCTCATCTCGCTCCACGATCGAATTTGCTCTCGACCGCCGCTGCGCTCCAATGACCAGATCTACTCACCGTCGACTCTACGCTCCGAGCTCCAATAATAGCATGCTCTCGACTCGGGTCGGCTCTCTGCTCTCCCTTATTCTCCTCTCCGGACGAGATAGGTAGAACCGAAAGAGAGGTGAGATATTGTTGTGTCGAGAGTGAGACTTAGAAGGGAGAGGGGAAGGGAGAGGAGGGATGCGACGGGTGTAGTTTACATAAATATTTTCATAATATATATTAAATTATATGATATATATCTACTATTTGAATACGGATAATTAAAATTGAAAGTCATGTATATCTGTATCTGTATCCGCACATATATTAAGATATTGGATATTTGTATCTAATTTTTGGATATGGACATACATTTTCCGACCTGTTTGCACCCCCTTTGCCGGGGGACTTTAAAGCTAATTAATGGTGCGCGCTTTGTGTTGCTTTTGTTCTGGACGTCGTTTCTGGTTGATGCTTGGAAACTTAAATTGATGCCGTATATATATCGTAACTCAGACTGTTTTATTTTAGTCAGATTTTGCGCCTCAAGCTAAGATTTTTTTTATAAACCATAATTAGAAAAAAGATTTTTTACCAAACCAATTACATGATTATATTTTTTTTGACAAAAAACCATAAGGACCGAAATGTCATTTCAGTTCCGAAATTTTTTTTTTGGAACCAAAATGACAATTTGGTCCCAGGTATCTTTACAATTTTTCAATGAATTTTTTTCTTAAAATCTGTGAAAACGGCTGGGACCAAAATGTTATTTCGGTCCTTATGATTTTTGTAAAAAAAAAGGTAATCATGTTGGTTTGGTAAATTTTTTTTTTCTAATTATGGTTTATAAAAATAATTCTCAAGCTAAGTAGGCAAAATTTTACTTTCAGCGAACTATATTTTTTATTTATCCTGGAAAATATACAATTAATCGTTAATTGCTCCCTATTTGTATACTTCTAACAACATTCAAATCTTGATAAATTAATGCAATTCATCCTGAAAAGAAATTAACGAACCTATAACTATTGCAACGTTGAGATGGCATCCTGGCTGGTTATGATGATGACTCCAACCGGAAGGACAACTGCACAGATAAGTTCCTTGAAGATTATGACACTTTTCTGGCTTGGAGCATAGATTTTGGTCGGCACATTCGTCAATATCTGCATGATATATGCCACAATGAGTTGATGTGGCAACCCCCGCAAAGATTGTAAAATAAAATAAATAAAAAGAGAGCAACTGCAAAAACTGGGGAGAGTGAGAGAGAGAGAGAGAGAGAGACCTTGGCAGCCTTCATCAAGGTAAGGATTGCCATCATAACCGTCTAAGCAGTTGCAGAAATAGCCACCAGAATTACTTGTTGAGTTTGAACAAACACTGTGATCGCTTCTGCATGCATAGGATGATTTGTTGGTCTGTGCGTCTTCACACGTTGTGTTTCCTATGGCCCAGTCAAGCGCAATTGGCATTGTTAGGTTAGCTAGCTCTTCCAGCGGCAGAACTAGAAAATTTGAATAGGAGGAGCTAGACTATAAAATGCATAATATGTGAGAACGAAAAAAGAAGAAGTGATAACTAGAAATTTAACCTAAGACCTCTTGAACATCAAGTATAATTCTAATCACTAGATAACAAGCACACTTTTGATATCTTATGAGGAAGGCTAGAGCCGCTAGACTATATAAAAAATAAAAAATAAATTAAAAAACGAAAATTTTAATTAAATTTTAATATACATGATAAAAAATTTAAAATTGTAGGGGTGGCTTAGCATCTCCTGACTTACACATAGATCCGCTACTGAACTGGCTAAAAATTTCGACGTAGGGGCTATAGTGGAACACAGACGCCTCCGCCACCATAGCATAGCTGCAACGACTAGAATCATGCACCTTCGAGTTGTTGATCAATCTCTCATCAAAAGTAGCATAAAAGTTAGACGTTCCTTTGGGGATATCTGTCTGGCAGCAACCAATTCCAGAGCAGATATATCCATAAATACCCGGTTTATAGCTACCACAGGAAGAAAAACACCCTGCTAAGTAATCACTACTGTTGTCAAGGTGGAGATAGGCAAGTGTATTACACCCAACGACTATAAATCTGTTCATCTCAGTGTTGAGCCGGAATGGTGCGATATTACTAAAGTTTGTTGTTGTTGGTGTGCTGCCGCACGAGGAAGCTATAGCAAGACTTGTACGTGCCTGGCCATTGTTGTCTATATTATCAATCATAAATGAACCACGGTAAGGACTAGGTATACCGTTAGTAGTGTTTTTGCAATTGACAATGAATTCTTCAGACATGGAGCAATTTTGGCCTATACCGAAAGGGTAAGGGATATTAATATCGCTTCCCTCACAGGTCTTTGGGCAATCGGGCTTAGTAATGACGGTGTTTGCAGATTCAATGCTTTTGAACTGCAGGAGGAGGAGAAGAAAAAGTTGGATTAAAATCATTGCTCTCTGCATGATACTGACAGTGTTATGAGTAATTTCCTAATTTTTCTAGTTTCTATGAGCATCTCTTTATAAAACGTATGCACAGTCATATGTAATATTTTATTCAATAATTCAGCAGGGCTGAGCTAGTGTCGACAGCGACCGAGGGAATCCGGTACTTGCTGTGCAATTCTGACGAAAGACCCGAGAAAAGTATTGTAGCTTGGACTTTCCTCAAATTGGTTAGAAAACCGTGTCTAGAGTTCACGCGTAGAAATTAATGCAAACTACAAGTTTCCACAAACTCTATGATTTTATAATTTAGTAATTTTTATTTTTGTTTTTTAGAACATTTTATATAGTTCAACCCCTCCCATAAAATATTTTAAGTCTACTTATAATCTAGTGATTAGAAATTACTGTGGTTGTTGAGAACTTGAGTTCAATTTCCACCAACAATATATTGTTCATTTTAAATTTTAGCATCCTCTATCATAAATTTATAGTTCCCCTGATGTGGTGCAAGACAATATGACCGCAAATGGAATCAAGATAAACATTGTGTGGTGCAAGACAATATGAACGCTAATGGCAACAAAAGGCATCTTTATATATGTTGCTAAAATACCAAAGTTTAATGGGAAACTACCGTCCACGTCCAGTGCCCTCCTCTATTAAAATGTGTTTTTTTATTTTTTTATTTATTTTTATTTAAATTAGTGATTGGAGTCAAGACATTCAATAGTTTTTAATACTTAGAAAGAATTCTCTAACCGATCGAGTTTCGTACCTACGATATCTTGTACAGAGAACAATAATATTGTCTTTTGACACCAACCAAAGACTAGTTCTCCACTCTATTAAATATCATGTGGATTAATTTTATTTTCATGGGATTTTGATCATCCCAAGTACGTACGTTCAGCTACCATGTGCTTTGGTCCTTGTCAAGTACGTAATTGTCAATGTTAGATGAAATTAATTATCTTACATCATACTGACCAAGTCCATCACGATGCACCACGCTACACTCAGATTTCAAGTTAGTGTGCTATTTTGTGCTTTTTAAGTTTTGCGGGTCACATTTATGAGTTAAAAACAAATGTCCCCAAAGGAGGTCTGCACCGAAGACGTCATATTGGAACTGCAACTTTTATTTAATTTTACATGTCTTAGTCTTAGACGACATATTAGACTTATGTCTCCTAAGTCTTAGTGTTAGTCTTCGCTGGGACCCCAAGTCTCCAAGTCTTGGTCTTCGCTGGGACCGAGTGGGATGACCCCGGAGGACATAGCCCATTAACATTATTATAATAAGATTATGAAGATTTGTTTCATGCTCTGTCTGAAAAATCGCAATGGAATTTGCCGACATTTTTATTAATATCTAATTTAACATATAAATTATCAAATTAAATTCCAAACCGTCAATTAAAAATTCCAAATTTTTTTTAAAACTACCCAAACCGTCAATTAAATTGGCGGATTGGCGGATTGGAGGACATGTAGTTTGGGAGAGAGTTGAATTTTTGAATCATAAATGTAACCATAATTTATTGAAAACATCAACAAAAGCACAAAATATTTTATAACTACATTTTAGAAGATTTGCATACATAATTCTTGATAGACGGTTTTGAATTTAAAAAATAAATAATAATTACCGTGAAAAAGACATATATTGAACAATCGTATATAATTTCAATGATCTTTGAATAATAAATGCAACTGTAATTCATTAAAAAAACAATAAATAGTAAATGCATTTTAAAATAATTATATGGGTAATTCTTAAATAATCTCTTAGATTTTTGAAAAAAAACTAATACCAATCGTTGTATGTTTACCATTGATAGAAAACTTAAATTCAATTTTTGAGGCACTAAACGACATTTTTTTTGCAATTATGATTCTGTCGGGTGCCCGGGATCACTCGGGGAATGATTCCCGGGCAAGGTCCCGACCGTCTCATCTCTCCCTTTCCAAATTGAGGTCATACGTGCAAATTCGACTTTCCTAGCCAAAGTCATGGATGTTTAAAGTTTTTTTTTTTTTTTTAAAATGATGCTTCCGTGCAAAAATACCAATAACACACCGATGCTTTATACCCGGCTTAACGACGGCAGAAGTGCATCGATGTTTCATTGCCAAAACATAGATGACGCACGTATGCTCTCTAAACGGCCATAACTTTATTATTGTCAAAACATCGATGACGCACCCATGCTCTCTAAACGACCATAACTTTAAAATGCATTTACTATTTATTGTGTGCATTTGCTTATTTTTTTAATAGATTACGGTTTCATTTATTATTCAAAGATCATTGAAATTATCTATGATTGTTCAATATATATTCTTTACACGGTATTTTTTTTTTGAATTCAAAAACCATCTCCTCTTAGATTTTACAATCTTGTTCTAAATTTTTTTGTTGATGTTTTCCATGAATTATGGTTATATTTATGATTCAAAAATCATCGAAAACATCTTATTTGGAATAAAAAAAAAATTGTTATATTTGTGATTTCAGAATCTTGTTCTAAAAAAAAAATCCCAAACCACAAACTCTTTTATTCGTACCAGTACCAGTACCAGATATTTCTAATTAAAAAATCATCGAAACCATACATCTTTTTTAATGGATTACGGTTTCATTTATTATTCAAAGATCATTAAAATTATCTATGATTATTCAATATATGTCTTTTACACGATAATTTTTTTTTTTCAAAATTCAAAAAGATATATCAAGAATATCAAGAAGTGCATGCATATGCAAATCTTCTAAATTGTAGTTATAAAATATTTTGTGTTTTTGTTGATATTTTCAATAAATTATGATTTCATTTATGATTCAAAAGTTATCGAAAGCATAAATTTATAATTCAAAAGAACATGACTTCAGAATTTAAAAAAAAAAAAAAACTCCAAACCGCCAATTAAATTGACGATTTTGGTAGTTTTAATAAAAATTTAGAAACCTTAATAAATTTGATAATCTATATTTTAAATTGGATATTAATAAAAATGTCGGTAAATTCCTGCGATTTATCAGACAGACCACTGACCATGAAACAAATCTTCATAATCTTGTTATAATAATGTTAATGGGCTATGTCCTCCGGGGTCAACCCACTCGGTCCCAGCGAAGACTAAGACTTGGAGACTTGGGGTCCCAGCGAAGACTAACATTAAGACTTAGAGACCTCAAGTCTAATATGTCGGGGGAATTTGGGTCTTTTAAACTTGTATACTATTAATGTAGTTTTAAACTTGCATACTATTAATGTAGTTTTATTAGTTAAATGGTGATACAGATATAACGATCTTGCAGTAATGGGACGTGGATGGATATTATATTAGCTAAATATGGGTCTCAAGGTATAGTTATCGAATGTCAGTTTTTTTAAGAAATGTTTTTAAACTAAAACTAATTGCTTTACTTAGGGTTTAAGAAAACAGTAGGTAATATAAAGGAGGTTATGTTTTAGACATATAGGTAGATGGAAAATGTATGTTAAGTGATTTATTACCTCAGTTTTATTCCGTAGCAATTAACATGGATATATTTGTAGCCTTAGCTTTAGATTCACTACTATGAAAAAATATTTTTACCATATCCTCTTTACCATCGGATGTGCTTCTAGCCTTCTACATAGATAGTGTTCGTCATGAGTGGCAGCGCTGTAATTACGTTGAATTTTTTACCATCGGTTGGTGTTTAATTAATAAACCGATGGCACTAATGCCCCCCCCCCCCCTTTTTCATTGGTTTTTTTTATCCAACCGTTGGTTTTGATTGACTTTATGACATCGGTTGGGATATTACACTTATGGTGTAGATGTGGTGATCTTTACCATCTATGATGTAGATGAGTCATCTGCATTAGTTTGATCAATACCAACCCTAGTGTTTTTTTGAATCGATGAGGATGTTCTAAAGGGTAATATATTGCTGTTGGAACCGAGAGCTAATTATTAACTATATAGCTAGACCAAAAAGTAAAAAAAACTTCTTCTCCATGTATTCAAGTACTGATGGTTATGTGTATTGTGTTATTAGATTAATTCAGAGATATATAATATACGGTGCAATTATAAATAATGAGATAATTATTTAATATCATGTACATGATATACCAACTCAATAGAAAATTAACTAAAGATTAACTTAATAGTATTAGTGTCCTAGAGCAAATGGTTTTGACTCTATGGTTTGGGTTCATATGATGGCTGAAGCAATTCAGCTTATTCCTAGAGTGTGACACCATTTAGTTCACCTGCTAGAACTAAAGCGGTATCCTCTAAACATCCCTAATCCAAGCAATTACCAAGGGACACTAGTTGCACAAGATTAGCATGAGAATTAGAACAGTGGACCGGTTTCCAATCTAATGTCCTGTGGATGCATATAAGTGTTTATATGGCATCGGATATGACCATATGTGAATATCAGCTGGATTATGTGTTTGGTGTCATTGATGGTTCACATGGTGTCAGATCTCAAGCCTGAGATGTTCAGTGTCTTCATACTCGAGAAATATAGGCTTGTAGTTGGCATCTACCGCTCTCTGTAAAAAGGGGTTATAACTGTGTCTTCTCGGCAAGTATAGACTCGTGGAATGGAGCTCGTGAAATCAAGAAGGCGAATATCCCTCATGTACATTGAGAAGAATGTGTATGAGTGATGATATCTTTTGGGCCCCTTGATAGAATCAGATTATACAGCATGCATTGTGATATTGGCTGATTGCAAGCATATGATGATTCACGGATCAAGAAACATAATAGATAAGTATACAGGAATGACACAATCATATCCTGAACTTATCATAAGATATCATGTGATATTAGATACGACACATGAAGTGTTATGCATTGTCTATATTGGATCACGATACTGTCTGGTTACATATCGTCTATATTGTTTGGATAGTCAAGAAGCATTGCTAGATGCCTATCTTGATCAATGAGACCGGAAGCTCATTGCCAACATGATACGGATCCAAGCGGATCACACCTCTAAGGGCTCTAGTCGTTTCATCATACAAGTCTATGATACCATTGATGCACAACTAACTGTTGCACATCCTATCACAGGAATACTTATGCATATTGACTGATGATAAGTATTGAATACCATTACACACATAAAGAAGTAATGAGATGTTCGATTAAATCTATGGTATAAGTGTACACTGGATGATTTAATGAGATGAGTAATTAGTTAAATCATACTTGTACGAGAGTCGAGACAGCTTCTAAAATTTTTCCAGAGACTGTAATCCGATCAACTGGTTTACAATTTTCTGGTATTCTCTGATTCAGAGTATTGGTACTGGAAAATGCATCAATAACTCTTGCATTTATCAGCGGATCAAAGTGGATAATTGAATACTATTCCGACTGATACAGAAGCGAAGACAATTTTTTTATAGCCTATTTCTTCATGCTTAAAGTATTGCTAGTAATTTGAAGGCCGATTTACATTCATCATTTATAGTTTACAATTTAGTCCTCTATATGACTGTCATATTATGACATGAGTCTTTTTTTGAAATGCCATGACAGAAGATGTCCTATATGACATGAGTCAGACATCCAAATTAACAACTTTCATGGGCTTTGTATTCTTTAGTTTCTGACAAGAAATATGAAACGTAATAATCACTAGTGAAAAACTGGTATTATGATCAGTTATTTACGCACATTAGGATCGGAATTTAACCGATCTTGATCCGGGCGATACTAATACGAAACTAATCTAGATCGATTAAACAGCCGATCCTAAAAGTTTCAATTAGGATCGGTTATTTGTAATAACCGATTATAATAGTACTATTAGGATCGGTTGTTAAAAATAACTGATTCTAATAACCAACTATTAGGATCGGTTATTTCAAATAACCGATCCTATTGTCCAACTATTAGGATCGGTTATTTCAAATAACCGATTCTAATTCAAACTTTTAGTATCGGTTGTTACAAATAACTAATCCTAATGGTTATTTGGACGTTTTTTTTTAAATACCAACCATTAGGATCGGCTATTAATTTTTGACCGATCCAAATTTTAAGTATTAAGAACAGTGGTTATTTTTGACCGATCCTGATTTTCTTTTTAATTTATTTTTGCATAACCAACATTTTGTGAATCCAGATATAATGCATTATTGATATTTATATATTGATAGTCTATTTAAATTCAAAAAAATTAATATTACATATCAGGATAAAAAGATATTACACAGGATTATTATCAAAGAAACCATCAATATTTCATAGCACAACCATAAAAAATTACTTAGCAACAGAATTTATATTAGGCAATAAACGATCATCCATAAAAAATATTTAAAAAGTAAAGATTTACATATTATAACAAGAAAAAGCAAATATCAGAAATCTTAGAACGAGGGATTTCTCACACCATACTAGCAATTGATCAGATTCACTGTCCCTATTTATGTACCAGTGATACGGTTTCAACAAGTACCGACTGATCCTTATGAGTACCACATCTAGCAGTGAAAAAATAAACCAATTACCACATCTAGCAGTGAAAAAATAAATCAATTACTACATCTAGCAGTGAAAAAATAAACCAATTACCATATCAAATTATCATATAAATAAACCAATTACCACATCTAGCAGTGAAAAAAAATTAAGAAGTCACTCACATTCATTGCTTCGACAAAAAAGTATAAGTATGCAACAAAAATTATACCTTCAAAGAGATTTGTTGTATTTCTCCGCATGAAATTTAACAATAATTACAAAAGGAAAGGAAAAAATTAAAAAGGTTACCATACTTAATCAACTGCTTCTTCAGCCGGCCTAACTCTTGCAGAGCCTTCTTTTTTACCTTGCTAGTCTGAAAATTCCACTAGTGCCAGTCTGAAAATTCATTTAATCAAACAGAAAACAAAAATTGAATAGTTAAATGTAACAAAAATAGAATAATAAATATTTAAACCCCATACCACTAATTGAACTTTTTGATCAATGTATCGCCTTGCATCGTAGTCCCAAAACCATATTCCATATGTAAATTCAGACTTTAGTGTGACAACCAATGATCTCATGGATTTTTCTTATACATCCACATGGCTGAAAATATCTCGTAGACCCATCAAAAGATGAACTATTTAATTACTCTGAACAAACATGGGTAACATCAAATACACCTTTTGCCTCCCCTTTTCACAAAACATGGCCAACTATCCCTCAGCTCTGGCTTACCGCATAAAGAAAAATGTGCAGGTTATTTTGGTAATGTTCTACAATAATATGACAAGGGCACATGTAGTCTAAAAGATATTTTATTGTCTTGAATGGTGCATGAGGCATTTCCTGGTTTTGGATCACTATTTTAAAAACTACCCCCAAACTGAAAGAATAAATGAATACTGGTTGAGAGTGCTTACCAAGGGATATATTCCAGCATTATACATGTCCAAGATATAAACCCGGCCTATAGAGCAAAAATAAAACAACAAATATATCAGGTGGTCATGTTAAGATAAAAGTTGCACAAAAATAAAGGTACGCAATAGATGCCAAGTATTTTCTTATGCCAATACCATCATTAGCAAAGTCTTTTTCATGGCCATTTCCCTGATGAGCATCTAGATCAATTATCATTGCTCTGCATTTATAAGATCCATACAATTAGTGGCATGGTACATTTTGTAACTGATTTTTGTCCTGATCGGTACAGTATCAGCTAAGCCTGAGTCAAAATGTGTGGTTTTCTGATTTCTCTTATCTTTTGATCACAAGTATTCTACTGATTAATCATGACTTGAGAAAATAAATTATGATGAATATGACTTGAGGCAGGATCCAATTAGTCCAGTATTGCACAAGTAACAAGTAGTAGGCACTTTTCAATTTTTCCTAGGTGAGATTGAAGAAAACCATACCCACCTTGAGATATTGAACCAAACAAAGGCAAACTGAATGCAAAGAGCAATATCAGCATACACACAGAAACCACCACCTTCATTTGCTGAGCAATGGTAAAAACCTCCCCCTACATTTATTGCCCATCCCCTTTCCATAGCTAGCTTCGATGACAATATAGACCCACCCACCTGACAATCCAATTTCTAATGAACATGAGGTATGAACTATGAACACTTTAAGTTGTTGTATGTCAGATTCACAACACATCAAATTTTAACAAAGACTGAGCAATTTACATGAGAAATATCGGTACCTGCTTGCGAAATATAAAGAACCTTCTCTTGCGATTAAATTAATACCAAGCTGGATTGTTTCAATTTTCAGCCGGCCTAAATCTTGCAATTTGTACATTTTCCACTAGTGTATATACATGTTAAACGCTTAATTCTCCAACAGATATATGAAATAACCAAAATAATTATTCAGCAACTTTACTACTAAAAAAGATAATACCAGAACCTGTGATGGGTGTATCTGTCTTTTTCTTTAATGTACTTGTAACCGGGCTCTTAACCCCAACTGGCCCCACCTATACAAGTTATGTACAAATAACAAAATAATCTACCATATTCAGCTTGAAAATATCCCAAAATCAAATTGCATGATGGCTAAGCTCATTTGTTGGTTTTGCTGATGCCAACAAAATCCATATTATAAATAAAAAATAAATCTAGGCCTTAAGCGTGGTTCGAATGACATAGAATTGGTACTTTATATTTTCATTTTGTTTTCATTAAGCTTACATGAACTAATTTTTTTGGGCTTTGTAAATTAGCATTTCTAATTTCATCATCCCTGATTTACCAAATATGTTAATGAAGTTGACAGTAAGTAGAGATTTATAAAAAAAAATTAAAAAAAGTTTGGTGCTCACTGGCTACATTTGAAGATTTAGTCGCCATCTCCAGCAAAGGAGACAATTTGAGTAATGACACTATTGCGATATCAATTAACCAACCACACTGGACTGAGATTAGTGTTTTGGAATGACTTTTCACTAACCAGCAAAGATCAATTAACCAACTACAAAGCAAGAAAAAGTTAGAAATTAACCACCTACAAAATAGAGAACAAGCAAGAAAAAGTCAGAAATTTTGAAATGACTTTTCACTAACCAGCAAAGATCGGTGCTCAGATGTATCTTTTGTACTAAAAATTAACAAGGAAAGCTTAAAAATTTCAGTTCCTGCACAGCCAACAGAAATTTGTCAATTTAGAGTTTACCTGCCAAGTTGTTAGTGCTACTTGGCTTCTAGCATCATGCACAACCAACAGAGACGCGGAACCGTGGAGGGAGGAGATGTGCGGAGCCGTCGTGCACAGCCAATACTAGAGGCGCGGAGCCCTAAGGTGAGCGGCGGAGAGAGTAAACCCTAAGGTGACGTGAGAGGAGGAGATGCGCTAAGGTGAGCGGAAGGTATGCAAGATCATAAGGTGGTGAGCGGCGGAGGGAGTAAACTCTGAGGAGAGGGAGAGACGGAGACAGAGAGAAACACGGAGGAGTTGAGAGGCCCTTTCTTTCTAATTTTTGTTGAGTACATAAGAACGAGAGAATCGGCGCAAAATGAAAATTATAAGAACCTAGGCAGCGCCAAATGAATATAGTCATTAGAATCGGTTGTTTATAATAACCGATTCTAATAATATTAGAATCGGTTATTTTAAAAGCCCAATTCTAATGTAGGCAATATTAGAATCGATTTTTTATAATAACCGATTCTAATGAGTATTAGGATTGGTTCTTTATAATAACCGATTCTAATGAGTATTAGGATCGGTTATTATAAAGAACCGATTCTAATGGTGCCTACATTAGAATTTATTTATTTAACCGATCCTAATACTATTTATTAGGATCGGTTATTATAAACAACCGATTCTAATGGTGCCTACATTAGGATCGGGCTTCTTAAATAATCGACCCTGATTTTTTAGGATCGGTTTTTTAGAATTAACCAATCCAGATAGGCCGATTCTAATTTCAATTTCTCCACTAGTGAATACAGTTGAAAAATAAGCTGTACCGAAAGTACACAGAAAAAAATAAGTTAATAATAATAATACTATATTGTCATTTCCACATAGGATGTTCCTTTAACATATGCAAGTGCGAAACTAAAAGCCATAATAACATGAAAAGATATATGTGCGTGCCATAATAACATATGCAAGTGTTAATAAAAATAAGCTGTCTTGATTCCATAAACAGAAACTAAAAGCCATAATAACATGAAAAGAAAAGAAGATTGATGGAAAAGTCATTATCAAGGATGGTCATTCTTTAAAACAAAGAACTTATATTTCCTTCAAAATTGTTGGACAAATCTTGATCATATTACAAAATTCATCAGCCTGTGCCACAGCTTTAAAAACCTCAGGAATGCTCATAAATTTGAGGCACTCCTTTTTGAGTTGACTGCAATTGTGTTGCTCGGCCAAAATTAATGTAGTCGCAGCGTTGCTTACACAAAGATTCTTGCAAAGTAAATCTTCACACATCAACCTCAGCCTCTCCAACTGATATCTGTTTTTCAAGTATTTGATTATCATATTAAAATTGGTAAAAATAAGATGGGAAAACAAAAATAAAAAAATATATATATACACATACCTATCTGCGGCTACTAGCAAATGTTGAGCCATCAATCTCAGATCTTTTTTTTCACATTCATCATCACTAGTTCCCTCAAAATCAGGCAGTGAATCAGAATATATGAAGTAAAGCATGGATTTGAAAACAGGTGTTTCAATATCTTCAATTGTTATGGTGTCTGTCCATTTTTCTTTCATACAACCAAAAAGCTCGGCATTGAAGACAACCGACCTTGCTGCAAGTACGCAACGGTGAGCCTTGATTCTCTCTCCATTCACTACAAATGTAACGTCTGCCCCATTTCCACTCTCTAGCAGGCTAGCCCAATTTTGGCTTAAATTCGACGGTGGAACAATAATGCCATAAGAGTTGGTTACTTCAAGCTTAGTTCTTTTAATGACTGTAACGGTACATTTCATAGTGAAAGCATCATCTTTCAGATGCTCTGATTTCTCAAATTCAATTCTATCTTTAAATTGCGGCCAACCCAAGGTGGAACCTTTGGAAGTCCAACTACAAACTTGGGATGCACTGCTCAAGTTAGAGGGATCACCATTTTGTTGAAGTATGGTGAAACTCATTTTCGCCTTCACATCAGTAGCTACACTTTCAAGTTGAAGGGAAAATGATATAAAATCTTTGTCATTATTTCTTTGTCCATCAGGATAGAAATTAATTATCCAATTATATCCACCGACAGTAAAAACATCAGACTGAACACTTTTTCCTATGCCAATCCCTTTAGTCAGGGAATATCCATAAATCTTAAATAGATGTGATCCAGTTATAGCCTCTGTTCTAATTGCTGAGGCTGTCGTGAAGTTTTCATTGCCGATAGCTTCGTCGCAAGAACCCATTTGTGTATCCACTAGGAGTGTATATTTGTTAGATATTATAATTTTCTACTGTCTACACTAGAATCTTGTTCTTGTTATATAGATTTTGGTTAACAGAATAATTAATATTGCCCGCTCAAAGGTTGCCTAGGAAATTGAGACAGTCAGTGTGAGCTCATTAATTTAATTGAAGGGGATGTATCCGTATGGAGAAGAGGTAAGAGCAATGGATCAGGGAAATTGGACCGTGACACTGTTTATCTCTTTTAAAGCTTTATTTTCAAAAGTTTTTCGTTTTTTTTCTTTTTTTTTTCCTAATTATGCGTTCCAATTGTATCTGGAATAGGCAAATTGCTTTCATTGGAGTAAAATTACTATTTAAATTCAATTATTCCAACCATTCCACTTTATTAATTATCTATATGCAATGAATGTACGTGCCACAGAAAATATTTTGTAACAATATATAATTTATGTTACGTTATTCCACGTCTAAGCCTAATCTTTAAGTCCCAGTTGTACAATTGGCAAATTCTTGAGGAAAATATATAGTTTGCAGAGCACCAAATAATTCGGTCATTTAATTTCAGTTGAAATTTAATTCTGTTCCCAATTTACAATAAACACCCTGTTTCATGTTTTCATAACATAAAAGTATATGAGTGAGTCTATGGTACTATGCATATTACGATTTGGCACCGTGCTACGGCTCTATATTCGAGTTTTCAAATCCTAACGGTCGATCCGAACCATTCATCTTGTTCTTCATATTAATATGTGTTTGGAGACCAAATTTTACATTTTTTGAAATTTTTTTACTATTTCTTTAGATTTATTGAAAATCAATATTTTTGGATGGTCCAGAATTTTCTGATCAAGTGATTTTCTAAATATCTAAAAAATAGTAAAAAAATTTCAAAAAATGTAAAATTTGGTCTCCAAACACATATTAATATGGAGAACAAGATGAACGGTTCGGATCGACCGTTACGATTTAAAAACTCAAATATAGAGCCGTAGCATGATAACAACCCATGATATGCATAGTACCATAAACTCACTCAAAGTATATTGAAACATATAGAAATTCTATATCTATATCTATGGGTTTTACATCAATAGTGCGTGTGAGTTCTGCTATCCAATTCTCTGTGTTGTCAGAAATACAACGAATTGTGTAGCAGATTGCTGCATTGTGGATTTAAAGATTAGCTATATGAAGTCGGTGTGAGTTCTGCTATCCAATTCTTTGTGTTGTCAGAAATACAACGAATTGTGTAGCAGATTGCTGCATTGTGGATTTTTCCATTACACCGTGATGCCAAACATAGTCACAAGTTTTGTGAATTAAATCCGAATAACTCATTTTTTTGGTGATGCCGAACTAAATGCCAAACTATTCAGTTGACCGAACTTTGGCTCTTTTGCATGACTGAGATCTCTGATCCAGATAATTCCGAATCATTTTTTAATTAAATTCGAGTTATTTCCGAATCACGAATTTTTGATCTCGCCGAATCAAACCCGAATAATTCATTTGTCACTGTGAATTGCCAAATTGCCAATTAGTCAGAATTCAGACACGCATGGTTTACCCCCACCGCATCTGCCATAGAGAAGCTGAGTTAGAGTATGCGTGCTACCTAGTGGCGACTGGCGACCT
Source organism: Carex rostrata (assembly GCA_964058875.1). Taxonomy (NCBI): domain Eukaryota; kingdom Viridiplantae; phylum Streptophyta; class Magnoliopsida; order Poales; family Cyperaceae; genus Carex; species Carex rostrata. The sequence continues at coordinate 305,565 of CAXKVT010000193.1, read as the reverse complement.
TGCCATATTTGTTAGTTTGGGTAGAGTCCGTTAAATTTCAGCATCTAGTAAAAAGTAGGCTTTCATTAGAATTTCAGCAAAAATGCTTTCAACTCTCAGAACCGTTCGATTTTCATCTGATTCACGCTCCGATGACGATTTAAAAAATGCGGAACGGTGAGCTTAATCCACTCTGTTTGTTCTTCAGGGAATCAAGTCCACCAATAATGTTGCCTCGCTGATTTCGCCGCAGAATATCGAAGGCCGACAAACTATTTATTTTTTATTATTTTGTTTCTCATCAAGTCTTTTGATCATTTCATTTGAATTTTTTTGGGGTTTTTCTTGAGTGATATCTATTTTATTTTTCCTGCTTGTTGTCTTATGAACTCACACATGTGTAGAGGGGGAAAACATCTCCAGAGGATGACAGTCGTGTGGAGGATCTCATCCGCAGTTATTTTTACAAGGTCACATCCACAGCTCCTGGACATGCTTATATTGACTACATGAGGAAAAATAGTGTTGCTCGTGAGTTGAAAATTTTAAAGGATGATCAAGTGCTTGAATGAAAATTTCTTTTCGTAACATGATGGGTTTTTAATTTGTGGTTCATCTCTTTTAGTGATACATTTTTTTTTTTTTTTTTGACTATCTAGTTTAATTACACCCTTGTAGTTGGGGGGCTGATGAATTTAGATTACAACACGTTTGAAAATTTCAATTTTATGAACAATTTCTCTCCTTAATATTTTGGTATAGCTCTGATATCTATGGTTCTTAATTAAGCACACCTAGTTTATATAATTGGAAACAAAAATGCTCATGAGAAACCCTTATGCTACCTAATTAAGCACACCTGATGTTGCTTTTAGTCTCTTCTTCCTAATTTTAATGCATGACTGAGTGCTTGAATGGAAATTTGTTTTGGTACTTCAATGACATGATGGTGCCTTTCAAGTGTAGTGTAAAAAAATAAACATAAAACCCTGGAAAATTTAACGAAAAAGTACCAAACCGATCGAGGAACTCTCTCTCTTGGAAGAACAGAGATGGTTGTAACTTACTATTCTCTCATATTTCATCTTTTATTTATTTCGGCTCAAATGTTTTGATCGCTGTGTTTCTATTTTTGCTCTTGTGGTTACCACCCTTGTGCAATGGAATCTTTCTTTTTAATATAAATGTGGGCATGACTCTCATCTTTTATTCAAAAAAAAAAAAAAGTGTTTGGATGATCTAAATACAATACATTTGTATAGTAATCTCTTTAACTTTTTTCTCATTATTGACAATAACAACTAATTAATTTAGCGATTTCTTGAATAATCTAGAAGAAAGATAATGAGCTTGGGTATTTTGGTGTTGTTACTTCAATAAAATACACGTGATGAGAAAGGGAAGGTATCCTAGTTGGTTAGGAAAAATATTCTAAGACTGTGGGTTATCTAAAAGTCAAGAGTTTGATATTTATCAGGGTTGTAACAACAAATGGTGTCCCCTCAAAAATAAAACAATGCATTGTAGTATGCTGAGTTTTTTTGGGTTTTTAAGAGCCGTTATTTGTCGTTGCGGTCCTGGCAAATATTTTTTTCAGAGGTCTTTTGGTTAATATTTTTTTTGGGAATGGTATTAATAAAAATTTAAGATTTTTGTTTCCAAAGGCTAATTATAACGTCCATTGTTTCTTTTATTCAAGGATGAACAAATAATAAGTTGCTGTTCATTTGAAAAAAAAAATGATTTAGTTTTGCCACCATTTCATAAGTAGCTAAAAAGAGAAATATACATGATATATGGATGCTTCCATGTTCTTTTGAAAATATATATTTTTTAATATAACTTGAGCATATAATTTTAAGAAAAACAACTACATACCCATCAAATAACAAAACTGAATTTTCAGGATATTCAAAAATATTTTACCAAATCTTGCGTGAACAAAAATGTTTAAATATTAAGGATTTACCTTTCCTCTTTTTCAGATCATGTAATTTTTTATTATTATTGAAAATATCATATTATCATCTAACACATATATGTACTATACGTGCAATCTTAATTTATTAATGAAAAGCCTACGGGCAATTTGGCACAAAAAAAAAAAAATTCATACATGTAATAATTCCAGATTTTGTAGTCATTTTTGAAGGTTTTGTAGGCATTACTGATTAACAAAGTTCATGCATGTATTGATCTTCTCCGTCTAATTATATTCGCCAGTTAATGGCTTACAATTAATTAGTGAATCAAATCTAAAATTTACCTTACAATTAACCCATGATTTATTTTATTGTTAATAATAATATATATAAAAGCAAAATAATAAATTTGATAGATCACCTTTCATGTAATTAAACCTCTACTCACTCTTCATGCCATAGTGAATAATTTCTAAGATTTTCCTTCCAAAGAAACAAAACCATCTCATTGTTTTAATTACTATATAATCCATGATTTTATTTTAATGGTAATATATATATATATATATATAGAGTTAGGCTGGGGTGCTATGGATAGCATAGTGTCCTCTATGCTACGGCTCAATATTCGAGTTTTCAAAATCCAAACGGTCGATCCGAACCGTTCATCTTATTCTCCATATTAATATCTGCTTGGAGACCAAATTTTATAATTTTCTGAATTTTTTTACTATTTATTAAGCCACTTTGAAAATCGCTAATCCAACGGTTTTACTGTTTTGTGCAGCCACCGTTGGATCAACAATTTTGTAAAATACTTAATAAATAGTAAAAAAATTCAGAAAAATGTAAAATTTGGTCACCAAGCAGATATTAATATGGAGAATAAGATTAACGGTTCGGATCGACCGTTTGGATTTTGAAAACTCAAATATTGAGCCGTAGCATAGATGCCACTATGCTATCCATAGCACCCCAGCCTAACTCATATATATATATATATATATATATATATATATATATATATATAAGCACCATAATACATTTGCAAAAGATCACCCCATTTTTCTGTAAACCTCTCCTCAACACTCTTCATACCATGGAGTCTTCTAAACTATCTTGCCACCATCTCATCACTTGCTCATTGCTCATCTTTTTTCATCTAATTTTAGCAACCTCACGAAATATTTCACCAACCAAACAAGGGTTTAGTCTCCAACTAAGAGATCCTCTCTCACCAAACTCCCCCTTCTACAATCCTAATCTCACCGACACGGAGAGGTTTAACAGAGTTCTTCAATCAGATAGACGTCGCCTTGGTTATCTCATTTCGTTACACAATCCCGGTTCCGCAAATTTCCACAGTATGGACACGATCCGACCAGGAATGGGTTCCAGTGATCTCTACTACATGATTTCCGCCGGCATTGGTAGTGGAGCTGGTGGTGCATTTTATTATCTTCACTTAGACACCGGAAGCAGTTTATCGTGGATCCAATGCGAGCCGTGCGCAAAATGCTTCCATCAGCAGCCAAAGCTTTTCAATCCCCAGAATTCACCGAGCTACCTAGCGCTCACGGCCAACCATCCTTTTTGTCATGCCCCATTTTATAATCCCGGCCCGAACGGCCTATGTGAATTCAACATCGGCTATGCTGATGATACCTCTGCGAAGGGAACTCTTTCTTCAGAGACCTTTACTTTTCCTGGCAGTCAGAGTGGATACTATTACATGCCTAATATTGTATTTGGTTGTACTCATGAAACCGATACTGATTACCCGCTTGGTGGGCCCGTTGGTATCTTTGGAATGAACCTTGAACCGGAGTCATTCATTTCCCAAGAATCAAATGACCCGATCACCGACAAAAGGTTCTCTTACTGCCTTGTTGAACCGGGTTCCACAACCCCCATGACTTTGCGATTCGGTGATGATATCACTTGGCCCCCTGTTACCAAAATACAAGAGACACCCATATTGAGGTATTCTAATGGTTTTAAACTTTATTACGTAAACTTGACCGGGATTAGTATCGATAAAACAGGCATGTACTTTCCACCGGGAACATTCGATCGAGATCCCTCCGGGTATCGCGGATTCATGATAGATTCAGGGGCACATTATAGTTATCTACCTAAGACTGCTTATCCGATAGTTCGTGAAGGCCTCGTCAATCACTTTGAAGGGCTCCATATCGTGCCAACAGAGGGAAGGGGTTTTAATGAAAAGTTCGACCTGTGCTTCGACCTTCCGGAGAATGCCGACCCAGCGAATTTACTGCCTAGCATGACCTTTAATTTTGCTGGTGCTGACATGGCGCTCTTTTACGAGCAAGTGTTTTATGTGAATTTGCAAGAAAAACAGTTTTGTTTTGCAATGTTTGAGGAGGAAACTGGTCTTGCTCCGGGTGTTCTCGGTGCATTCCAGCAAGTCAATACACAATTCGAGTTCGATTTGCGCCAAGGTGGCGTGTTGCGCTTAGGAACAGTGGATTGCACTCATGGAGTATAATAGTGTTGTTCCAGGCTAAGTTAGGATTAAGTTAGGAATAATATTTTGGATGCAATATTAATTGGGGCTAAATTTCCTAAGTTTACACTGTTTGTACATGTGCATCAGATTGGTTCTCATATCTGCATGACTGTATGTTTTTCTTGCATCTATTTTTTGCTGTATTGTTATAAAATAAATTGTTAAATTTGTTTTTATAAAAACCACTGTGTAATTCCGAGCAAGAATTATAGAATTTCTCCAATTAATTTTAAAGGTCTTAATCTTAATGGGTCACCAATTAATCAAGTAAAGTAACCCAATAAAGCCGAGAGAAGCAACTAGGTCTAAAAAATAACAAGAGAAAGGCCCAGTCAGAATATAGCTCTATTTTTTTGTAAGAATTATAAGAAAATAGAAAATATATATTACACAAAAACAATAATGTACCTCTTCCCAATTTTGAGAAACTTGAATTACATTTATTCAATCAAAGAAATACTTCAAACAAATTAACCGCAGCTTTGTCATGATCTGACATGCACACTTGGTTGTGTTTAATTTAAACAGTATGTTAGCAAATTATGATCTTGTTTTTATTTTTTTATTTAATTTTTAAAAAGAATAAAACGGACAAAATTAGATATAAATGAAACAAACCGAATTAGCTAAGCCAGAGTAACAGTGTTCTTAATTTCTTACACTCCAAGAATTCATACTAAAAATCTATCACCTTTTCTCTTCTGAAAATTAGAGAGAGAACGGTGATTATTCATGGGCATATTATGAAATCTAAAGTTGCCACTAAATTATTTTGCCTTCTTTTTTTAAGAAAATTAAAAAAATTCTAACACAACAAATGACAGCCATTTTATCGATATCTGTATATCGCTAAATGCATGTCCTTAAAATCTCCCTGAAAATTCATGGAAGCATGGACTCTTTTTCCATTAATTTATTATACAAATTACTATATTAATTATTAGTGGTACATCAGATATATTGATTTTGTGAGTAAAGTTTGGGATCGAACCTCCCAAAATTTTTATTAATAGAAAATTAATTAAATAAATATCGATAATGGAGAACGAAATTGAGATTTTTCGAGATATAAGAAAAATGTGATAGTTTATAACGTCCTTTGAACGTTATAGAGTATCACAGTCAAATTAGCCACAAATTAATTACCATCCCTTCTATTTGAACTGTGCAGAAAAAAAAACCAGACCGTGATATATCACGGCCAGCGGTAAAAAAAAAAGAACCAGACCGTGATACACCACAAATTAATTATTCTCCCTTCTAACTTAATTGTGCAGAAAATATTTAGTTTGGCCTCATTGTTGCGTGCATAGTTATCACCGCAGAAAATATTTAGTTTGGCCGAGTATCACGGTTTTTTTTTCTGCATTTCAATTAGAAAGAAGAATAATTAATTTGTGGTTATTCTGACTGTGATAGTCTATAACGTCCAGAGAACGTTATAAATTATCCTGTTTTTTCTATATCTCGAAAAAAAATCATTTCGTTCTCTATTATTGATATTTATTTAATTAATTTTCTATTAATAAAAATTTCAGTCAAACCTCTATCCTAAATAATATACAGAGATTTTTTAATTAAATTTTATACCTACAAGGCTACAACCTCTCATTTAAAGGATGTTGATTGTGCTCATTAGATCAAAGACTTATTCTCGGGTCAAATTTGTTATTTGTGCTTGGTAAATGAAAATAAAGCAACTTGTGCAGGATTTCTATTTCGTACATGTATTTTTTTGAAAAGAAAAATAAAAGTATTCTCCCGTAAATTGAGAACTGCTACTTGTGCATTAGCTCATCGAAAAATTCAATATTATAATATAATTTTTTTCAAATAAAATAATGTTTGTGAATGTTTAATTAAAAATATTACAATGCAGCTAACATTAAATTTATTCATTTGATAGTAATTCTATCAACTTATATTAACTGCACATCATATTATTTATTTTTTAAACTAACAAAATTACAATGAGCAAATACAACTTTTTTACATTTGCCTTGATTATCCACCAGCTATATATATACATCTAGTCTTTTTATCGGTTAAACAATATTTCAACAAACAAAAATATTGACAATTATTTCATTACTTGTAAACAAGATGTTCTACAAATTTGAGGAATATTTTGCCTATCTAATTAATTATATCATATCAATAACATGTTACTAATTTCATTTTTTGTTTTTTAAACAAGACCAAAGCCCATTTGCATTACACATTAAAAGTTGCACAAAAAGTAACAGTCCCAATCACCTAATTAACACCTCGTTACTATACCAATATAGTAATTATCTCACAACTTTAAAGTCATGACTACCGTCTACCCCATATTGCAATATATTCTGCTATAACTAGTGATATATTAACCAAAAATGACTAGCAAAACCAGTAGATGTCCCCATGTTGTTATACTCTTATTACAAACATAACATAAGTTTTATAATTTCAAAAGTTAATACCTAAATTAATTATGTCTTTTTCATCTTCTCTAGAATCATTTTTATTTTGTTGAACTTCCATATCTTAATCAATTAGCTTTTTTCTAACGTTTTCATTTTGTCATAGTGTCAAAGTGAAAAATAAGCACAAGTAAGAGTTTATATGTGCTACTAATTTCATTTTTACTTTTTTTATTATTATTTTGTATTGTTGATTAATAATAAAAACATATCCCAAGATATATTTTAGTATTATATTTGAATAATTATTTCTTAAAAGTTGAGTTGATAATTTTTTTTAAAAATCAAAAATACTTTTAATTTAAGAGAATAGTTAATAACATAAGTTGAGTTATGTTGAAATTATTAGTATTTTGGTTTTCTCCAAAATCTAATTAATGATAAGCAAATTTAAAATTATTTAGTACCCCAAATCTATTATAGTGTAAAATTTACTATAAACCGTAAATAACAAGTTTGAAGTGGCCCTCAAATGAGTATTTAAAAAGTTAGAATATAATTCGGTTCATACATAATTTGTGCTTGCCCACACAAATTATTCAGCAAGCATTAAAAGCATTTACATGCTTACAAAAAATGTGAAGTAATTAAGAAGTTAAATTAATTCCAAGTTGGTAGCTGCTGCCAACTCTTTAAAAAAAGGGTTGAATTAATCAAATGCAAAATTTATAAGATGAGTGACGTATGTACGTACCAGTTTTTTAGTAATACATCATAATAATATTATTTTAAAATTAATTTAATTTTACAATTTCAATTAATAAAAGTGAATCATTTAGCTTGTTTAATATAAGAAGCAATGTATATGTGTCAAATCTAAATATCTAATTATATTTAGTTTTAGTACAAGATCAACATGTTGAAAAATCAATAGCTGGATGAAGTCAAATAACTGAACAGAAATTTGAAAACAAACTAAGTTCTTGGAAATCGCAACTGTTAACACATGCTGTGTCTATTCAGAATGCAATGGCAATATACTATTGTTGCTTCAAGATTTGTACATAAAGAATTGGAACAGTCAAAATTAATGATATAAGAAATGTTAACGCCTAGCAATATTATTGTTGCTTCACTTCTATTCAAAATGTTAACGCCTAGCATTAACATCTAATTCAATTCGGTAATTAATTTAACAAATTGCCGTTCCATCGTGATATAAGAAAAACGTATTTATTGTCTAATAACATTTTCATCCGCCTGTTGACCTGATAATTCTATCAGCCAATAACGAATTGCCTCGTTAATTTCACTATCCCTAAATCACTTTTTTTTTCCCTTTCTACCTGTATTCGTCAAGGGACGCAATTGTCAGATTTTTTTTTTTTTTCCACCAATTACACCATATTGATTTGTTTATTAATTTATATGATTGTTCATTGAATGTGTTTTCAGATGTCCTATATAATTAGGGGTTACTTCATATAATGATTAAAATTAGGATTGCAAATATTATGCATGTGTCCGATTGAGAGGTATTAGAATTGTCTAAAATGTGTAAAATGGCCTGATGCAATAGAGGCAATTGTCTAAAATGACCTCTCTGATTAGGAAGGAATATCATAATCGATGGAAGAGAGGGATATTTTACATCTCTTTTATGTATGCTTCAGTTCAATGGGTACTACAATTAATACATCAGTTTATTCCATCATAGTCAATTTAATCTAAATTCATCAGCCCCCCAACTACAAGGGTGTAATTAAACTAGCTAGTACTGTCCTAACATCATCAACAACAACAACAATAAAATGTCTTTCTCTCAAAAAAAAAACAAACAAAAAAAGTGTCACTCACACAGATAAATTAACCACAAATTAAAATGCCACCCCAACTACATGGGTAATTCAAAGCCACCATCATAGAATAGTAGTACCAAAACAAATTTTCATTCAAGCACCAAGTCATCCGTTAAAATTATTTTCAACTTACGAGCGACCCTAATCTTCTCCTTGATGTAGTCAATATAATCTTTTCCGGAATTAACATTCGGCTGTCAAAAATTAAATGATTGTTACAACTCAGACAGACTGCCCAAATGTGAAATAGCAAATAAATTCTAAACACTTCTACCTCAAAATATCTGCGGATGCGCTCATTCACACTGTAACCCTTATTTCTCCCACCCTACACGTGTGAGCTCATAAGAGAACAAGCAGGCAAAAAATAGATAAAAACACTTAAATTTTCCTGTTTGACACACTTTATTACCTATATTAAATGGCTTGTTGATTTAAGTTATCTGGGTTTCACAGTTAGTTATGCCAGGCCAACAATTTATCTACATGTTCAAGTTGACACATCACAGGCACCACATAGAATTGGATTACTGTTGAAAAGGAGGACGATTGAAGTAGTGCAGTAGCAACTCACCTCCATGTATCTCTTGAAGCAACGATTCTAGATATGAGACAGTAAAATAATGTCAGGCTAAGTAGGTAAACCAACCTTAATAAATTAATAAGCAATTTGGAAAACAGGTATAAAGAAACCTACCGTAGCTGTTAGTCTGTTAGAGTACCTCTCCGGGTTCTCAAGGAAATTTAAAATTTTGGCTTTGTTAAAGGGGTAAGACTCTACCCCATTCGCAGTGATGATTGTCGTCAATGCTGGCACAAAATCCTCCTACATAAAGGTGTTACAGGAGCGTAGTAACTTAAAATTTAAAAAGCCCTTTGCACCAAAGAAACATGCATAAGAGAATAAATATGTAAATAAATAAAATCCTGAGACAAGGGCTGGCCAAAAACAAACCCCGTCCGCCATACGCTTATAGAGATCGAGAAACAATGGAACCATCTCTTTTGCTGATTGTTTGGCAGTGCTCAGGGAAATAGCCCTCTGTGTACAAAAGCAGCTCATTATTTGCACAACTATGAACTAGACTAACAATTTCAGTAATATTGAAGTAAAAAAGATAAAGAAAAAAGGAACCTACAACATTACTCTCATCTCGAATCATCATATCAGTATCAAAGGGGCCGAGCCTAGATATTCGAGAAAGATAAAAAATAAGAAACATAGCAAGATTCAGAACTGCAAACAAAAGAGTCTAACTGTCTAACAAGTATGGGAGAAGATAAGGACCAGGTCCCTCTTACCCATCGAGGGATGGAACTAAAATGTGCTTTCTCCAAATTTGTTCAGCTGTTGCCCTTACACCTGACATAGGAGTGCCCCACTAAACAAGGAAATAAACAAATTATTCATGAGAAATTAATAACAGATCATGCAAGTCAACATCCAAATTATTACATTTTACTTTTGAATTGTCAATAATAACCCTCTTCTGCTTTTTCTTAAGTAATCACCGTCATCATATTAACAATACAACAGCAAAATGTGGAAAACCATGAGAGTTCACCTTAATTGTTTCATTTAGCTCTTGTGTGAACTCCAGATATTTACGGTCAAAGGCATAGGGATAATGAAGGTCAGCATACATCCAATGGAATTCGTCGTCCACCTGCATTGATGAAGAGGGAAGTAGATGAGCACAATCAATAAGCAGAATACAAGAAGGAACAAACAAACGAAATATTGGTTTTTAAATTTCATTGGTATATGTCCAAATTATTGTTCCAGTATCATACTTTTTTAGTGGATGAAACTCATGAGTAGCATAACTGCAGGTAGCAAACAAGCATGTAGTTAGAGCCGCTTAATAATATTATAACCAGAGATAGGGTCAAGGTATATAAAACAAAAAAACAAAATTAAAAATTGTGTACTTACATCTGTGTAGATAGCAAGGCGCTGGTAGTTGTCGAAATTACCGGGGGTTGGCTGAATGTGCCATTCCTTTTTGGAAAACATTTTCCACTCCTCATCAGTGAACAAACGGCGTGCATCTTCCTCAGAGGAAATTTTATCTGCACGATCGGAGTCCACGTATGCTTGCTGCAACAGTTACCAACTTTTGTTTACTACTTTCATTTTGCGTTATTATTATTATTATTATTATTTACGTCTCTGTGCGGTGCTCACTGCTCACCTCCTCTAACAAAATAATAGATAAACAAACAGTTGGATTGGATATTTGGATTTGATTTATCCAATTACGTACCAAAGAAGAAAAAAAATTATTATAAGGGGCGCGCATATATACTTACAGAAAAAAGCTTGTATTCCAGGTCCCGGAAAATGGACCGGAGCTCCTCCTCCGACTTCTCTTCCTCTTCCCTCCTTTTGTTCCTTGCTTCCTCCTCTGGAAAACTATCTGACATGATTTCATCGACTGAGCACGCCTCCTCCTCCCTCTTTGCTTTCTTCGACATTATAATCGCCTGAGTACTCGCACAAAAATATTTCCCTCTGCTTGCTTGATCGATTGATCTAATGCGCTGCTCCCTCCCTTCCTCCCCCTTTTCGTTATTCCCAAACCCTAGGTCCTGACTCCCGACTTTTCTATTTTATTTTGTTTCCTTGCTGTACACGCTAACGCTGGAGGCCTGGAGCCTAATCGTCGGACGTCGGTTAGGTATACCAATGAAAGTATTTAAAATTTCTAATTAATTTCCCCGTCAATTTTTATATAATAATTCTAAAAGATTTTGTTTATCATCTTTAATTAATTATCATGCTTGTGTGTTGCAACGGGGACATATGAAGAGACATTTTTGTTTGACATTAACACAAAATTCAGAAGAAAAAAAATACATTTAAATAAAAATAAAAGACACAAATGAAAAAAAAACAAAGATCCAAATAATAAATAATAATAATAAAAAAAACAATAACAAATGAAACGCTAGATTAAATATAACATGAACAAAAATTTTGAAGTATCATTGCCAATGCGATCTTCTTTGATGTAGTCCAACAATTCTGAAAATGAACAAATAAAATATAAAAAAAATATAATATAATTGCTCAAATTGAAAATATATAATAAAATTAGAAATATTAAATTAATATGGTTCATACCTTATTCCTCGCTCAAGACCTCCCGATAAACTATATTTTTTGTATACACTCTCGGAGCATTAATTTTCTATTTCAGTTTCAGTAGGACTTTTGTTGTACACCATGACGTAACTCTTGACAATGCGACATATAACTAGCTATGCAAAAAAACATTCTTGGGTAAATAAATGCCGACGTTAGGAATTATTTGTCCTTGTGTTTTATTGATTGTCGTGGCAAAACTCAGACAAATAGAGAATTGCTTTCATGTAAACTTGAAAGGGAACATCTCATCATTAGATGGATACATCGAAATTCTCAATAGAAAAATTCTTTTCCAAGCATGTTGTCCAACAACAATCTCTGCATCTATTGCATTATTTTGAAAATTCCGGCATATAAGCCTTGTACCATTACATAGGTCATTTGATGGATCAAGGTTCCGTAATAAAATAATCTGACAACTCAACTTCAGTTTGAGGAGATGTGGAGGCAGCCCACTTGGAGTCAAGGAGTTCAAAAATTCTATTGGATAGTGATTTGCAGTCTCGTCTACTGCTTTGTTGAAACTGTAATAGATCATCTCATTACTTGAAAATATCTCAATCATTTGTTGATTCAATTCATCAACATACTCATTTCTTGTTGATAGTATCGCCCTAGAAATTATATACTCTGACGAACCACCATTGACATGGAGAGAGGGAAAAATAGATTCTATTAACTGCTATTTAGATTCCCCTTCTGTAGTGTATGGACTAACCAATTCTTCAGGAATACGGATCAAGTCCCACTCCAATGATTCTTATGTTCCAACACCAACTCTGAGCAAATATTCAGAAAAATATGGATCTAACAAAGCTCTCATGTTTCGGGTTAATTTTATTGTTTTATTAATGATGGCCAGAGAAGAGACATCCGTAGACTGGAATGAACAATTTGTGCTCTAGTACCACGCCTAACAACTGGAAGCACCTAATAATTATATAAATTATGTGTATGAGATATATTTTTTCCCTAAAGCAATTAAGTCGAACAATAAATGAAAATAATATAAAATAACTAATTAATTATCTGTCTGAAATCACCTCCGAAAAGTATGATCTTCCCCCCGAAAGGTAAAATTTCTTCAATTATATCTTGCATTGTTCTATCAAGTGCTTCAATTGTTTGTCGCTTTGCCATTGATGCTTCATCCCATATAATCAAAGTAGTCATCCGAAATAATTGTGTAATTTCACTTGCTTCTTGATATTGCAAACATAGTTGTTCTCAATTTTCCAGGGAATTTTAAACCAAGAATGTGCGGTTCTTCCCCCCGACATGTTATTTGCTACAGATATTGATGAAGCAGTTGCCAGTGCAATAAGATTAATGGAACACACTTTAGCTTTGTATAGATAGGTTTTACCTGTCAAATACATGAAACACACTTTAATTTAACAAACAGCTTATTAAAAAAAAATTATCAGATCAATAAGGAATTTGAAGGAAACAACACCACATGCCTTTCAAACAAATATATAGTTTTCACCTAATAAAATTAAATGGAAAAAAAAATTATGGGACGGAAAAATATGAGAGTTTGTATAGGACACTGGGATATTCTATGAAATAAGAAATATCAATCGCATTTCATTTGTCAAGTTTAAAATTATTCAGTTGATAACAGTGGCGGAGAGATTAACTGACCCAAGATATATAATTTTCCAAAAAAAATAGATAAATTTCTTGTTTGACACCAGTAATGAATGACAATCGATTGGTTAGGTCGCTTTTGTTTTGGGTTAATAGCAGGCTCGTATCTTCCTCTTTAATCTGTGAAAATAAATAGCAAACAAAATAAAAAATTGAATATGAACAACAAGTAAAGATAGATGACAAAATAAAGACGATGAACAATAAGCAAAGATAAATGACAAAATCTTTTTAAGTTGAACTTTCATAAAGCAAAAATATCGTTCATTTTGTTTTTTTCTTTTTTCTTTTTTTTGATGAAAGTGGGAAGTGCCCACCTGTTTCATATTGAAACAAATAGTTCATACAAAAGCAATGGCATAAGGGCCATTGAGAACAAAATACTAAAACAACAGCTAAAACAAGCTAAACCCGATAAAGATCTAAAGGATCTTTATTCTATCTAATCAACAAGAAACTAGAAAAGTAGTATAAGAACAAGGCACAAAATAAGCACAAGTAAGAAAGAACATTAAAGAGCTATGAGCTACAAGTAGAACAAGCATCTAATGAAGAAGGAATTAAATGACTCAAAACCAACAGACTCAGAATTAGAGAAGAGGGCAATTATAGTAGTAGGAGCAGCATCCAAATTTCTCAGATATTCTGAAAAGTCAGTGTCTCCTGATCGAGATATTGGGTCTTCCCCCTCTGAGTCTAGCAGGTATGTTGCTCTTTCCGAGGTATACCGTTCATCTTTCTCATTTTCTTTCTTCTCTAGTTTAATTTCTATTGTAAATTATTTTTCCCTGCTCAGTTCATCTTCTCCTATAGTGACTGTGACAGATGGCTCTACAATATTGGATTGTAGGTTGCTATCAGTGACATCTTCATTCACATGAGATTCAGAATCAACATCCAGGGCACCTTTGGTTGTCATGTAGAAGTGCCTAGTGAGTTATGTAGTGATTAAGTTGCACATTAAAAAAATACGCAAAACATCAAATACAAAGATAAAAAAGGAGAATTCATCAAATATAACTTCAATTCAAAATTATTGATTGAAACTTACAAGTTTCACTGCACTGATTAAATTACTGTCTTCAACTTACAATTGATATTGTAATAAGAAATATTTCTTACAGTTGATACTAATTAAAATTGGGCAGTATTACCATCAGTACATAGATCATCAAGTTTTTTTTCTCATTTTTATAGAAGAGGCCCAAACAGAAGCATATCCATTACAAAATAGCAGTTAGTATAGCAGGTTATACTTCAAAAATAAAATATAAAACTAAAACTAAACACAAATTATCAAGCTAATCTTATGTATTTTAGAAGGATTTTTAAGAGGGACAAATTTAAGAAGGATTGCAGTGGATTTTTAGTTTCAAATCCTTCATTTATCCCAATCAAGGAGGCTATTAGTGCAACCACATAACCTCAAATGAATGATTATGAATATTCAATGCAACAAATTACTTGATCAGAAGAAAAATAACAAAATACCCGCACAAAAAGACTAACAAGATCAAAGGGGGAATAAATTGTGTGCTGGACCCTAATTGCACCTCACTTGAAGCAATTAATCTCAAGCTCACATAAATCATGCTCGATCAAGCTCCTAATTCGTCTCGATTTCCCTCGGCGAACTGTTTAGAAACAAATAAAAAAAAAGGAGAAATGAGAAAACAAAGAAAAAATATTTGTATAAAATCGAAGGAGAGAGAATAAGGCAACAAAACAAATAAGGAAACAGAGTGCTCAATCAAAACTAAATTAATAATATCTTTGCATCTTTGCTTGGCCGTTTATTGTGTCTCGTTTGTTATTATTGATTATTTGCTATTTGTTTAATTGTTAATGATTTATATTATGAGAATTGCCTGGTGAATTAGAGTTCCTATGTGTTAAAAAATGGTTTGTGCTTGAAATTGAGTTATGACCCGTGAATTTATTTGTGCATGAAAAAAATAATTTGTTTCATTGTGTAATTTACAATTAATGCATATTTAGAGGGTTCAGATTGCAGGTCTCACGATTTTTCTTTGTGATTGGTGTGTAAGAATATAGTCGAAGTTGGATTCAGGTACATGGTCATCTCTTTAAATATGTTGGAGTTAATTACATTTATTAGTGGTATTTAATTTGATATATTTTAAAATATTAGATTGTATAAAGCTTATTTTAGAGAAGAATGTTGTTAAATAATGAGTTACTATGTTGTAAAGATGTTGCATTAATTAGTTTAATTAATATCTTTAGTCACCAATCAAATCAAAGAACTTTTGTATCAACATTCTTCAGCTACCAATTAATACAGAGATAACCTGAAAAATTAATCATATACATGGATATAATTAAGAACAAACCTGTTTTATAAAATTAAAATAGCTATAATGCGTATAAACTTCTGAAATAAATTCTAGAAAACGGATTATATCGTAGATATAATAGTCGCATTTATTATTCCCATATTTATCTGTAAAATTATTTCTTAAATTGATCACTGCCTTGCGTTAACTATATTTCAAGTTGTAACATAATTAATTAAAATGGAGTTATGTTAAAATTATTTGTATTTTAGTTTTCTCTAAAATCTAATTAAGGATAATTAAACTTAAAACTGTTTAGTATGTCAAATCTATTGAAGTGTCAAATTTATTATAAACCATAACTAACAAATTTTAAGTGGTGCTCAAAATGAGTATATAAGAAGTTATAATATAAATTGGTTCATACATAATTTGTGCTTGCCCACACAAGTTATTCAGCAAGCGTTAAAAGCATTTCCATGCTTACAAAAAGTGTAAACTAAGAAGTTAAAAATTAACAAAATGCAAATATATAAGACGTGGTACATATCCGTTGTTTTAGTGACACATCATAAAAAATAAATTTAATTTATAATTTTAATTAATAAAAGTGAGTAATTAATCTTGTTTAATATAGAAACAATGTATATGTGTCAAATTTAATTATATTTAGATTTAGTGTAAGATCAACACGGTGAAAAATCAATAGCCGGATGAAGTCAATTCCTGTGTTGATTTTTTTTATATAATACCAAAATTGGCATGAAAAGTTATTTTTAACTTGACCAATTATTTTACGAACAATTATTTTTAAGATTATTGCTTGTAATTCTCAAAATCCCCCTAAAAATGTACGGTCTGAACCAAATTTTTAATTTTTTTAACCAAACTAAATACCATAAAATAATCAATTTTTATTTTTTTTTGGTGATTTGGGATGAGATTAACCAGATCCTTGATATTTAACATCTCGGTTTTACTTAAATAAAGTAATTAATCAATTAATAATACTAAATTCTCTGTAGTTTTGCTTCGAGGCCAGAGAGAAATAGAATGCATAAGGATGTCTCCTCTTTGCTCAAAATGGAGAAGATACATTCCAATATCTCGTTTCCAGATATTTCCTTTTAACTCCTCTCTCTCCCCAACACTTTTTAAGAGTTCGGATCTTCCATGCATATTCTCTAGAACCAATTCCGTAACAGTTCTCTGAGTATAGAATCCGAGTGCTTTTACTGTTGGACAAAAACCCTTGATTTATGTTGGGACCCACTAATCAGTCCTAAATAACAGAGAATTTGGAACTTGAATTGAAAGGACAAAAGCAAAGAAGACTGAAATGTTTGCATTCACGGAAGAGACCGAGTGCATCCATGGAAGTAGTTCCCTTATCAGACGACTACGAATTTTTTTTATAAACCATAATTTGAAAAACGATTTTTATGAAACCAACATGATTATTTTTTTTTACAAAAATCATAAGAACTGAAATGATAATTCGGTCTCAGATATTTTTATAATTTTTCAACGCATTTTTTTCTTGAAAACTGTGAAAATAGCCGGGACCAAAATGACAATTTGGTTCCAAAAAGAAAAAAAAAAGGGGGGGACCGAAATGACATTTCAATTCTTATGATTTTTGTAAAAAAAAAATAATTATTATTATATTGGTTTTATAAAAATATTTTTTTTAATTATGGTTTAGAAAAGAAATTCGACTACTACATTATCAAGCGTTTGACCAAAACATCTTGCATTCACAGCATTTGGTCTCTTCAGTTTCATTTCCCTTATCCGATTAATTTAGCTAGTTTACCGATTTATTTAGCTAGTTTAGAATTTTTATCGTCCGATTAATTCGGGTCAATTTATTTTATTAAATAAATTTATAGAATAACTTGAAAATTCGTATCAATTTAAAACAAACAGTTCGAATTCTTCATAAAATAACTTAAAATTTGATTTGATATGAATTGTAGTCAAATAATCCACACATGGGTATACCTACTCGGCTACTCCTCTCCAAACATTTTGGTAAAATACCTTACAATTAATAATATTAAAAATTAAGAAAAATAAAAAATAAAAATAACTAATCAAACTGTAATATGTACAAATATGTAACTGTTTATTACATACATATATTTAAAACTCAATTTTCATTAATAATAATATTTAAATAAGTTTTGTCACAATCATATCGATCGTACATTAATAAAACCTGTAACATATCAAGTTCAACATTATAATTTCATTGTTCTAAATGGTCAAGAATTGGTTTATTAGAACGATATTACAATTAATTAAGCTCATGCCAAGAAGACTTGCAGAAATTACCCGTAAAATGTGGGCAATATGACATATATAGGGTAAGGCTAAGGTGCTATGGGTTGCATAGAGGACTACGGTGCTACGGCTCAAAATTTTAATTTTCAAAATTCAAACGGTCGATCCGAATCGTTCATCTTGTTCTCTATATTAACGTGTTTGGAGACCAAATTTTACATTTTTTGGAAATTGTTTACTATTTTTTTAAATAGGTAGAAAATCAGTTGATCTAAAAAATTCTGCACCATTCAGATATCTGATAATAAACACTTAACCAAATAAAAAGGTGTTGCATAACAACAAAACTGACACCGCGTCACCAAACATAAACATGGATAGGTACATTTGCATTGGTTACTTCTCTAACAACCCCAGAATTTATACTCATGAAGGGGCAGAGGGAAGCGTGACATCAATATTGGTAGGCATTAGCACATTAAATCCATCCGCTGCTGTTGATATTATCATTCCTGGTATCTGTGGATGCCAGTGCAGTTCTTTCAAATCTTTCTGACCCTGAATACAGCAAAGAACAATAAAATCAAGAGCAGAAATTACACAGGTGCAATCAGCATTTTCCATCTAAAAGTAATGTGGGGAAATTATTGAGTCGAGCATTTTATCTTGAATACAGATCAGATTAAAAACCTTTCTCATATGTATCTTCATTGGAAGTATTAAGCTATTCAAAATGTTCAATGCTTCAATTTATTACGAAAAGAATACAAATAAAAAGCAAACACCAAGCAACCAAGAAAAGTCTATGACCAGCTAGATGTTATCACCTGTTATGAAAATAAAAATAAATTCCAGACCAGAGCCTGACCCATGTACCCAACATGTGCGCATTCATTAGATTCAGTCAACAATGGCCCTTCATAGAAATAAAGGCATGTTTTCAGTATAGGGCAATCACAACATTTGGTTTACACACACACAGAGTATGTATCAGGTTGCATTACAACTCTCCTCAATAGTATCATATCTCAACTACATTTTTATGTGGAACAACTCAAACTTGGTAATTCTTCAACATTGACAAATACACGATATTAGTACCTGGTGAACAAAGAGGAGCTGGGGTGGCAAATCTTCAGGTGCATTGACTTGCTCCTTTACCTTGGCTTTAAACTCAGCCTCCTCTTCTTCGTCCCTTTCTAGCGACAAGTCCCATATCCTACACATATACAGATTATGAAATTGTGTGAATTGTGTGAAAATGAAAGAGACATACAAGTGACATGTTTCAAAAAAGCAATTGATAGGAGTGCTTACGTCAGTTGATGGTCAGCCGACGAAACAGCCAAGGTAGATGCTTCATGTGGGCTCCATTCCACAGATGTGATTGGCTCCTTATGATACTTAAAATGCGCCACTAGTGAATCATCCTTCAAGACCGATAAACCAATGAATAGGATGGTATCAGACAACTTGAACTAAATCAATGAACTCTGACATCAAAGATGCTTCTTAAGTATTTAACTCTTTAAGCCGACTGAATTAAATACCAATTCCATATCAGAACTTGTATGAAATACAATTAGGTCCGCAGATGATTCACATATTCAACATGTCCTATCACCAATTGACCAGAAGTATACTTCCCTCACAGCTAAAAAAAGCACAAGACATTGCAGTTACCCCATTGAGCAACCCAAATCTAGGCAGAATGTAAAATGTCTAACTGTATCAAAATGTACACTTAGCAAGTCTTCACTAAATCACACGACAAAGAAACAGACATAAAATTTTGTACCTTGATTTGGCGAAGATCACGGATGGAGAAAGTACCATCATCACTGCCAGAGGCAATCATACAGCTTGCCAGCCTGTGAGGATGAATGCACAGTTATAAAAAATTAGATTTCAAATATGTAACATGAGCGAGAACATATTTTAGATCTCAAATGAGCAAATTAGCCAACAAGTAAAGAACACAAAAATGTGTAGCAGGTCACATACCTGTTCCATGATATAACATTGACATCAGCATCATGAGCCTTAAAAATAAATTTTGGCCTTTTGCCTTCCCTTGTATCCCATATTGCAACTTTTCCGTCCACAGAAGATGATGCAAAAATGTTCGCTTCTGTAGGACTCCACTGGGGAAAAAAGAATCAATTCAGCAATTCTTTCAACTATAGCCTCCTTTTTTAGTCTACTTTCCAGCATCCTTAAAAGGCCATATGCAGCTACTTACATAGGAAACAAGGATGTAGAATAACAATGAAAATAGCTAAAAGAATACATAACGTTACCAAAAAGTACCTGTAAATCTTCCACACTTGCACCATGACCAATGAAAGGGGTAGAATCCACTTTCCACGAATCACCTGTGGGCTCCCACAGATATATGCATTTGTTACAATCGCCTATCAGAATGGACCATACTGCATTAGTACTCACAACAATAACATGCAATTTTCAATGTCTGTTCTGCAAAGATTATTTCTTTTCTTTTGGCACTATAATCTTTTTTTGGCTTTATCCAACAGGAGTTTCCAAGCATCATAAAAAATACAAGACAGTTTCACAGTTAAATAAAACTTCAAGCCACCAATAATCTTGAGTATAATAAAAATTAATAACAAATGAATGAAAAAGAGTAAAAGTATAAAACTTCTATTGAAATAACAAAATATTTTGTGAAGTATACCAGAAACAAGTCGGCCAGGAACAACAGGGCTCCAATCAATTGCATAACCTTCATCTTTATGCCCCCCAAATTTAAAGATAGGTGTCTGCTGGTGTATGGTATCATCTCTATCGGTTGGTGCATCGGATTCAGGTAGGGAATTCAGATGCGCGCTAAAATCCCACACCTAATCATCATTATAAAGCATATCACGAATAGAACTGTATGATTGAATCAATAAATATCAAACTGTTCCTGTAGCACCTTTTTTCCCTCTCCTGTGTGTGTGTGGGGTGCGAAGGGGAGGGGTTGATTCTGCAACTCTGCTAGGGTAGTGTTAGCTGTGGCCTTGTATTGTCTGATTACATTTATAAGGCTCCAAGAACAGAACATTTAAGTGTTGATTTCAGAAAAAATACAAATGTCAAGAAGACCCTTATAGATACTGTCGGTCAACCCAGTAGAAAAGCTACTCGGAAAAGAGCTATCATGTCAAAATGGGATGACCTTGTTCAATTGGATATTACAGAGGGGAAAAGAAAGTACCTGTACAAAGCCTGTATCGCCCCAAGTGGCGCAAATATGGGGCTTTTGAGTCATTGACCTTATGCGGTTCACACATCCTTGATGAGCTACCCTCTTGATCTAGTTTCATAATAGAATGCTCATCATGAATCAAACTAGTAAATATAAAGTGCTATTAACTTAGAATACTCATCCTAGATGCAATAAGTGAACCTTTTGAGCAATCATAAATATATATTCAATTTAAATATTCCAAGTTGTCATAAGGACGGGTGTATTGTGAAATATATATGAAAAAGGACAGGGTACCTGTAGAACAGGTGCATTGCCACCGGCTGCATCAGCTATGTCATCCTCTTCATCACTGCTACTACTATCATCATCCTCCATTTCCTCGTCATTATTCTTAGAAGAAGGGAGCAAATCACGTTTTCTCCCAGTTATCTTGGAAAGTTTGAAAATGCCAATGTAATTCGCAGATTGTTGGTCGGCCTATACAACAAAAAATAAAAAGCAAAGTTGAAATGCTTTAAATAGATTTTAAGACAAATTGGATCTGGATTGACTTTATGTCTTTAACTGGGATGTCTTGAGTTAACATGAGGCCGAATACAGTTGAATGCTAATTAACATTTAAGTGCATCAGACAGCAGCAGGTTAAAAACAATACTGGGATTGGATTGAGTTAAATTGGAAGGAGCAAAATTAAGTTAAACTGAAGTTGAATTGTCCTTGGCGGTACTGGCACATGCTGCAACAGTCAGGCTATGAACTGGTATATACCGGTGCTGACCACATTTTCAGTTTGCCACTGTGCAACAAACCTGACCTGTGTTCCTGCAACTCCATATAGAGTGTGGGGGAATTCGGTACGAACTAGTCCAAGAGAATCTTGCACCACATCAAAACTATCAAAAATCAAAAGAAAAAATAAGCACTAAGAAAACAAACTTATCACTTCAAAGGAAACAAAAGAATTGAACTTATGCAAACAATTACGGAATTACCTTAAACAAGGCCATCCAATATTGAATCCACGCAGATAATTATATGCTGATGGATCAAATTGAAGTTCTTCTCCCTCCTCCATTTCATCTACACCAGGTTGCCATACCTAAGTTCACGATATAAATACACTGATAAGTTTTTACATATTAAGATAATTTAAAATAAAAAAAGAATAATATCACCAAAATAACTCTTTGATGTAGAACTTCTGCCCTTAGCCATCCTGTTATAAAACTATGTGCAATTTTTTTATCAGAAAAGGAAGTAGTAAATTAAAGCTTCATCTGCTATTTCTCAAAAACCACTAACCAATGTTTCAAAAAAAGTCAATATATTATTCTCCAGTTATATTATTTTCAACTATTTCAGTACTATTTTCACCTCTAATTCCCATTTGTACTCTCCAATTGCAAAACCACATAACCAAACTATGAAGGAAAAAAATAGTTAGTTCATGGATGTAGCAATAATTATTGTAGCTTTTGGTCCACTTCAGGCAAACATTTAGTTTTTATTGGGCACTTTGGGTATAAGAATATACATCTCAATAAGGATGAAATGAGAAGTGGTACTTAACCTTGGCAGGTGCAGAGGGCACAAGGGAAGATGTTGAAGCTTCCTCTTTTTTTGAAGCCTGAAATCAAAATAAACACAGGACAGAGTAATTAGTAAAAGAAGGCGGTTTTTCCGGTAAAACGAAACTAACAGGAAATATAGTAGAATGATAAATACCTTGTTTTTCCTCTTAAGCTTCTTGGGGTTTTTTAGGCTACGAGTCATCTTGAACTACGCGGTAAAAAGATAAACACCGGCTTACGGAAGGGTAGAGCGAGAGCGTCCGAGCGAGAGAGAGGGACGAAGTTGTGGAGGCGTGCCGCTCTCAAGCATAAACCCTATGAAGGTATAATAAGGGTTCAATTTTGGTGCGAATGTGATTACTTGAGCGGATCCGGAAACTACTCTTACTGTATCCGCTAAACTTGTAATTTGTCCCTTGCAAGTGAAAACCAAAATATAAATCTAAATATTATTTCTTATTCAAAGTTAGACGTAAATGGTCCGCTTCATATCAAAATTCGGTTTAAATTTACATTATCAATTAAATTTATTAAGTTTTATATATGTTTGTAAGAATCTTAATACATATTAGATGATTTAGACTCGATTTTAAATAAAATATGTCCAAATCAATTTGAACATTACCTAATTTTTGAAATTATTACTAGTTTATTACTAAAAAAAGTAAAAATTAAATTGCCGATTGATTCTTCAGGGTGGAGAATTTAACACATAATTTTATTATTTGAACACAACAACTTTGAAATGTTTAATTTATAGACATTTTTGTCTCTCTATATGTATATATATCAAGAGGAGGGATCCGATTACCACAATTTTGAGTTACCATAATCAGAAAAAATGAGTATTCATGTTGTACCACAGGCATTGTACCAGTACCTATTTATGTCCTGCTAATGGACGGGCCCCCTGTTCATACTTGGTCCAGTTAAAAATTAAATAGAATAGGCCCTGTTCATGTTCGGCCCAAAATAAAAGAGTTTATGTTCATGATCGGCCCGTTCAGTAATGTTCATAACTGAGTCCGGTCCATAACTGAGTTTCATTTGAACATACAACTAATATATCATCAAATGCACAATTCAGAAAAAAAAAAAAAAAAAAAAAATAGAGAGCATATTTCAGATGCCAACCTTTTTTATCAGAAATCCAATTTCAGATAACAGAGAGGGGAAAAAATATGGAGGAAGCATAGAACACCCTTTTGGTACTACAACCCTTCAGTATATTTTACCAGAAACCATGGATTAGAAGAACTACATGTCAATTTCTATTCTGAGCAATGGTAAGAAATTTTATAACTATAGGATTTCTCAAAAGGAAACACACACTCGCAATTTAGCTTACCAATAATGGAGAGGAGCAGGGAAAGGGACAGGAAGAGAGGTCGGCGCCAAGGTCGTTGGGAGAGAGGAGAGAGGCGCGCCTCTATGATGAGAGGTGGCACCTCCTAGAACCAAAAATCGGATCGAGAGTGTGAGAGAGACGGTGAAGAGAGGCAGTGTGCAGAGAGAGAGAGGGTAAGGGAAAGATGGATGAAGAGGCGCTCAAACGGGAGAGAGGCGGGAGTCGCGTGACCTAATAGCGCTCAAACGGGCTGCTCCAATGGTCTGTTCACTGGACATCGAACGGGCTTTTTACTGGACATAGAACGGGCTTTTTACTCACAAGCACGCATATATACTTACAAAAAAGATCATGTATTTCTGGGCTCGGCACTTGGACCGGAGCTCCTCCTCCGCCTTCTCTTCCTCCTGCTCCTTCTAGCCTGAGTATTCTCTCTTGGTTGGAAGCTCCATCCTCGTCGCCATTATAATCGTTCCTCCTAATAGAGTACTAGCTAGAACTGGTTGCTTGCTCACTTGATCGATTGATCGATGGATTGATGCGCCGCTCCCTCTTCCCAAACCCTAGGTCCGGACTCCTGAGTTTTCTAAAATTTTTTTTGTTTCCGTGCTGTAAACGCTCACTTGGTAGTTGGTAATGTATACACTTTTCTTCATAAAAGCTAGGGAAGATAGAGCCAGAGCCATAGAGGTACCTTTTTGAAGATAGAGCCATAAAGCCATAGAGGTACCTTCTACGATATCATTCAAAATTTCATTGAGATCATTTTATTCAATGCCAATTGAGTAGCTCATGTGAAATTTCTATGAATTTTATATGCGACTTTTTAAAACTCTTGGATACATAGAATTTCTATGAATTTTTCAATTTTTTTTTTTTTTAAATGCAGACTGTCAAAAATTATAAGTTGTTGTTTGATATTTGTTAACAATACTTTAGAAAATAATGTATATAAGTCCTTCTATTTTTTTCGATATGAAATATTCTTAAATTTATTGTTTTGTATTGAAGAAAAGATCTCACAATGCATCACAAACAAAAAAAAATCTGTATATATATTCTGAGCATGCTCAATGTTGGAATCTAGCCCCAGCTTTAAATTTTTTAGTTTGTATGTTTCCGTTTATACTTGGAGATAGTAAATTATATGAACTTATATTTGATGTTAATTTGTATAGCATTGATCACCTTATATATCTTGTAAAAAAACCAAAAATAATATATTTAGTTATACAGATCAAATTACGCGAGACATCAGACTCAGTATTTCAATTCTCATGTAATTGTTAGTCTAGTGCGATGCTATATGTACATTAAACTTGAATTTTACATGAATTAGCGTTATTATCATAAAAACTAAGTATAAATAACTAGGTACTAGCAAAACTAATCCATTATAATTAAAAATATTAGATAGTAAAACGAAAACATCAAAACTTTAGACTAAATTTTGAAACAATAAAGAATGATACGTTTTCTAATTTGCTCAGTTCACAGTAATCATATCTGAAAGTATTCAACAACTTTTACATGTCAAGCAACGAAATAAAGTTAATAACAAACACCAAAAAAATGTTGCAATGTGACTTCACATAAATTTAGAAGATAGACGGGAATGGATCTATTTTTTAGAATGGACAACCTTTTTGCATAATTACATCAGGAAAAAATGGATCTAAATTTTTTAGAATGGATCTAAATTTAGAAGATAGACGAGAATGGACAACGAAATAAAGATAGACGGGAATGGATCTATTTTTTAGAATGGACAACCTTTTTGCATAATTACATCATTTTATTAGCTAGAACTTATTGTGTAAATTTAGAAGATAGACGGGAATGGATCTATTTTTTAGAATGGTTACCTTGTTTACTTACATATCAGGAAAAACTGTAATGCGTTTAATATAGAATAATTAGTCTTGCTTATATTTATGGAATCGCAATTTAAGAATGCAATTTTTGTATCTTTCATCTTACAATCAAGCAATATATTTATCCATAAATTGTTGCAGCCGATTCTTCTATGGAACAATTCCATAAATATAAGGTTTACATAAAAAGTATGTTACTTTCTTTTTTATGGTAATTTCTAGTATTTCAGTTTAGTATTTTTGCCAGGCTAAAATAATCTCGACTATTTATTTATAAATATTTTTTTTAAGAGGCTGAATGCTGGTTATTTTAGTTTTCAAAGATAATATTTAAATATAAAAACTCAGGTCTTTATTCTCTCTTGTTTGTGGATATGAAGAATAGGAGATTGCTAATCAAATTATTAGTTACTTATTATTAAAAATTTATAGTAATTGTTTATCACTTAACTTTGATTGCGAATTTTAGAACAACATAACAAGTGTTAAATAAAAAAACATTAAGTTATTTTTAGAAGGGATCACATTTGACACATCCCATCCCAAATCCGAGATCAGATTTTCAAGTCCGAGCTTGGTTCTGAATCTCGGTTAATTTGTCTATTTCTTCTGTATACTAAATTATGTGAGAAATTAATGTGTTGCTAATTAAGAATAATATCTTATTTTTTATATTCAATGATATGATTCCATTTTGAATTTATTTCTTTATTTAATTGTTTTTTTAGAAAATATTTAAATCTTATAGATACAATTTAATTGATGGTACTATATACACAAAATACAAACAATACTTTGTCTTATACAAATTAATTGGTTGTTCAAATAAACAATTTTTTTTTCGTCTTAAATGAACTAACTTATAGATAAATAGACGATGAACTTTTCCTTCCATTCCACTTTACATCCTAATTTTGAACAGGAACAAAAAAAAAATGAAAATGCTGCCAAGTAATAAAAGTTCGCGAGTACAGTAAACACGCCATTACCACTTTCCATTCCACTTTACAAAAAAACACGCCATCTAGACAGAATTCGTATCCTCTGCGTTAACTCAAAACGGAATCTTTTGAGTTAATACATATGGACCGTCCGATCAGCTTTAAAATTCGTGCAAATTAAATCCGCACTAATATTGATGACCCCTATGTTTTAGGCGGGTGCCGGATGGACTCCATTTACAATTGGACGGCCTATATCTATTAACTCAAAAGATGCTCTTTTGAGTTAATGCAGACGATGCGGACTCATCTAGACATCTAGTACAGTACAGAGAATTCGTATCCTCTGAGATATCTCAAACTTTGCGTGACTTTTTGGAAAATATCAACCGTTTAAATACGTTCTACACGCATCTCAAAGCACATAATACTGGCCCCAACATCACTCCCGAATAGGCACTGGACACGTTGGTAAATAATGGATCTGTTCTAAAATACATAGTAAATAAAACTGCTTATTTCTCAAAAAGTCAAATGTATTATATTATAAGTTTAATTGTTTTTGTTTATCATTACAAAATTTCATGTTAACTATTTCTGTTTATCGTGGCATCATAAATGAAAGGTTAATTGGTTGATTTCTAATAAAAATTATATAAAAGTTGGTACTGTTTATCGTGGCATCATAAATTTATCCATCAAGTCTCCTTAGTCGGAATTTTATGATTCCATCCCGCTTAGCACATCTTATAAAAAGGACTTGAAACCGTACGGACAGCATCTCAAAAGACTACTTGAGCCTTCAAATTCAATCAGACGGTTTGGATGCGTCCGTTGTCCATTGCAAATCATGCATGGGATGATGGGATACTCTTATCCGTAATTTTGGATTCAAAACAAAGAAAAGCAAAGAAGAGAAAAGGTGTACAGGATATCTACTTCCGTACTCGTAACCGTAAACGGATCTGTCCATGTGATGTTTCTGTGCTAACGGTACACAACCTGATCGACGCGTCTGTATAAAAAGGAGAAGATATCTTCCCCTTAAAAGGAAGCCAGCTGGAAATGAGATTTTTTTTTTTATAAACCATAATTAAAAAGAGATTTTATCGAACCAAAATGATTTTTTTTTTCAAAAATCATAAGAACAGAAATGCTATTGCGGTCCTTAATTTTTTTTTTTTGAACCGAAATGATATTTCGGTCCCTAGTGATTTCACATT
Organism: Carex rostrata; assembly: GCA_964058875.1. NCBI lineage: Eukaryota > Viridiplantae > Streptophyta > Magnoliopsida > Poales > Cyperaceae > Carex > Carex rostrata. The sequence continues at coordinate 277,309 of CAXKVT010000193.1, read as the reverse complement.
TTTTCAGATCCGCGGCAATAGAAAAACCTAAACTGAGAGTTCCTGACCTAAACGGGAATTGTTTCAGGTCGAAACTGAGTCGAAACAGATTCCCAGAAAAGGGGAAAAAAAATACATGGGACCGAAATGCCAATTCGGTTCCAGCTAGAAAAACAGTGAACTGAAATGACATTTCGGTCCAAGGTATTATACCAACGGCTACACCATTTTTTCATAAAAAAATGTGAAATCATTAGGGACTGAAATGCCATTTCGGTCTCAAAAAAAAAAATTCAGGACCAAAATAGAATTTCGGTTCTTATGGCTTTTGTAAAAAAAAAATAATCATGTTGGTTTGATAAATTTTTTCTTTTTAATTATGGTTTATAAAAAAGTTCCTGGAAATGCCATTTTTTAACTGTTGGCACCTCAAAAAAGTTACTGTAAAAAAATTAAACCGCCGTACTATCATTTTATCATGTTGTGGTGGTACATTGATACATGATGCGGATAAACCTTTGTACAAATAAAAGAATAATTGAAGGTGTTTTTTTTTTTTTGGAATTGTTAAATTTTTTATTTTGAATAATGATTTGGTTGTTGAGAAATTTCATTTAACTTGTGGCATGTCCAAAGTTTTTTAAAAGCATACCTAAAGAATAATTGTAGAAGTATTTTGTTATCTTCAAAATTATAACAAATTTATGTCCGAGCCTGAAATTTTAAAGAACGTAAATTCAATTTTATTTAAAGTCTAGGGGTCCAATGACAGTCATATAAATAATTTTGACCTTTCTTTATTTGAAAAAAAAAAAGGTTTGACCTTTCATATACAAAGATTTGAATTATTGGAAGAAACAAAAGATTGATCTGAGCCAAATTTTTAATTTTTTTTTAACCAAACTAAATACCATAAAATAATTTTTTTTTTTTTTGGTGATTTGGGATGAGATTAACCAGATCCTTGATATTTAACATCTCGGTTTTAATTAAAAAAGTAATTAATCAATAGAACATATAAGGACGGACTCTATGTTAGTGGATCCACTTACGAAAGGATTACCACCCAATAAGTTTGAAGAGCATGTTGCTCATATGGGGGTAATTGCTATTGAGGAAATTCAGTTTTAGTGGGAGTCCAATTTTTTGTTTATTTTGATGTTTTATTTTGTAATTTTGGATAATGATGCAAGTTATTTTTGTTATATCCGGAAACAAGTTATTTTCGCTTCTCAACTGTTTCGGAAACAAATCCGGAAAGAAGGAAGGTCAGTCCAGAGGCTACATAGACGGGAATTCTTGCACCTGAGGAGATGATTCTGGACCAGAGGAGCATATTCTAGGGTTTGGACTTGGTGGCTAAGCTTGGAGACGAAGTTGAGAAGCGAAAGGCGCGAATTTTCGACGGATCTTCTTAGTACTTCGGGTTTTGTCATGGCTATTTCAGTATTTATTTCTTTTACTTGTTTTAGAACTATGTTTGAGTAGTTTTCTTTGTTTCTAGAGTTAAGATATATTCGAATGTTTTGTTTTGCATGAAAGTTATTGTATTCTTATGTTGAAATTTGTGTTTGATTTTAATTGCTTAAATTAAGTTGTTTGATTTTTATTGGTTTGTCACTAGATGCATGATCACATCTAAAGCGCATTCTCCCTTTTAAAATTTGTCAACCAAAGTTAAGTACCTAAAGTAGGTTTAGTGATCCGAAAGGTGAAACCAAATAATAGCCGAAAGGTGAACATTTCCTCTTATCGACAAATAAGATAATACCTTTAGAATACCAATCAACCAACTAGGTAATTCGGCCAACACGAAAGTCGAAGTCTAGAATCCGAAGTGGGTAAATATTGCAACTCCATACCAAGTTTTATGAACCAATACACGAGAGTTGAGGTTTAGAAACATTAGGTCTGGTCAGTAGAACCCTGCACGAAGGAACAACACAAGGAAACAGTAATTGGTGCGTTAACTCGAAGTCAGTACGGGTCGGACAGGAAGCTGTACGACCCGTATCAGGGACTGAGAGGCAGAACTGAGATGAGTCTGAAATCCTGGAAACGCCTTTTATCATTGATTCAAAACCAAACTTTATTTTTTGTCATTTAATTATTGTAATTCAACTATTTAGGAAACTTAAACAACAAATTTAATGTGATGTATGTCTACGGTTTCAAATCAAAATAATAATAAAAAGTTATTTAATGTGACTGGGTCAGAATTATGATATAGGTGCACTGCACGATAAACACATCAATGTCATGATGCCATGGTGGGTTAGACATACATACATACCACTTTAATAATCAAAATTGTTTGACCAAAAATTGATTAACCAAAAATTATTTAACCAAAATTGATCGACCAAAATTAATATTTAAACAAAAGGTGTTTTACCAAAAATTGTTTGATAAAAAATGATTAACAAATACAGCATGACATTTAGTAGAGATATACCGTCTTCTGGCACAGATGTACCATCTTCTAGAAATTCTCAATTAAAATTAAGTGATTAACAATTACTAGAAATTTTTAAAAATAATTAACTAATAATTTGATTAGCAATCTCCTATTTTCCATATCGACAAACATGATAGAATAATGACTTGAGTTTTTATTTTGAAATATTAGTTTTGTCTTATACAAATTAATTGATTTACAGATGCTTTAAAAATCAATTTCAAAACAACAAAGCAATCTAGTACAGATGCCTCAGAGCACGCAGTTTCTTTTTTTACTAGAAACCCTTCTTTCTTGGTGTAATTCAGAGATATCCTTTCCTAATCTCGTTCTCTTTGATACAATAAATTGAACTGTAGATAGAGAGAGAAGCATCAACCTGATCTCTAGTCTAGACAGTAGCTAGAGGCTAGAGACCAGAAGCCTAGAACTACTCTACTCTTGCTCGTGAGTCGTGACTAGCAGCTTTGCTAACTAATTGACATCATCACATCACATGCTTTGATTTCTTCCATACAAATAAAAAAAAAGGAACGTCTTAATTGTGGCATGAATCTTGTACTCTTTTTTATACTTGTACCTCTTGTAAGCTTCACGATGGAATCGATACTTTTATCTGTTGAGGAGTCCCTTCTCAAATTGAAAAGAAATAATTTGAAAGTGCAGCTGAACATGTCGGATTAATGTAGCGAACTGAAAAAGCAGCTCGCCTTTCATTTCATTAAATAAATTTTCATGCAATATAGAATCAAAACAGCACTACATCTGGTTCATGCACTGTATGAAGCTAAAACTACTTTGTTAAAGTCTTTACCCCTTCTCATCACTGGCTTAGAAAGTCATGTGCATGAAAATTTAGAACTTTTTTTTTTTTCAAAGCTCCGATAATTTGTACACCCGTTATTTTTCAAGATTTTAAACATGAAAATTTTCATAATTTTGCAATAGTATATTTTTTTTCATGATATCACAAATACTTATTTTTATATTTACATATGTGATAACGGTAAAAAAAAAATCAAAGTGATATTAATTAGAGGTGTGAAATTGGCAATGCTATAGTTACCTGTAATTAAATATATTCCTAGTTCCATAATTTATTTATAGGAATTTTTAACTACGTTGAAATAAGTTATTTGAAAGATGAGGAATTCACTTAGAGAGTTTTTTGGTAAAATCGGATTACATCCTACATTTTCAAAGTCCAATCAGTCGATTCAAATCGTTTAACATCATGGATAGGGGTGTTCATTGGGTCCGGTTTATTCGGTTTTGAATTGAACCAAATTAGTTTGATTCAAACGGTTTGGTTTTTTCGGTTTAATGGTTCGGTTCGGTTTGCTTTTAAAACCGAATTATAACGTCGGTTCGGTTCGGATTGAAAAATTTCAAAACCAATTAACCTAACCGACCGAACTTTTATATAATATGAATTTGATCCGAGCTGCCCCGGTTTATTTCTTAATTAATTGCTTTAAATATTTCGATTTATTTCTAAATATCTTAGTTTATTTCTTAATACTATGATTTATTTCTTAATATACTTCGGTTTATTATAAATCAATTGTTTTAAATAAAAAATTAATATATTTCGGATTGAACCGAACCAACCGAAAAAACCGAAATAAAACTTTGGTTCGGTTCGGTTCTATTTTTTAAACGGAATTATAACTTTGGTTTTCCAAGTTCGGTTCGGTTTCAACCGAACCGAATCGATGAACACCCCTAATGATGGATATATTTAAATGTGCTTGCAGATCAAATTTACATTTTTATTTTTATTTTTTTTAACTATTTATTAAATATGGGTAAAAAAATTCAATGGTCTGAAACTACAATTTTGTAAAATACTTAATAAATAGTAAAAAAATAAAAAAAATGTAAAATTTGATATGCAAACACATTTTAATATATATCATGTTGAACAATTTGAATCGACTATTTGAACTTAGAAAACTTTGAAAATATAAGATGCAATCGTGTGTCACAAAAATAGTGTAAGTGGATCCCTCCTCTACTTGAAATTGATGATAATATTTCTACTTTTTCTAATTTTTATGAAAAGGAACCACCATATGCTACTTGCATAGATTATGTTTTTTGTTTAGTCAGCATAAATTGGAATAATATACTTTTGAAGGTCGCACGATAAAATGATTATATTAAACTTGGCGAATAGATATATAATTCGAACAACAGTTGATCAAGAACATCCTCTAGTGTGTAACATTATTATTTTATTATTTAAAGGTCTTGTAAACAATTTAATTCATCTTTTATTCTACTAATTTGTATATTTCTTGTAGGATATCGATCTTGAGAAGAATGATAAATTTGTTTGTTTGAAGTATGTGCTAGAAAGGCGTTCTATACTTCGACTTCTAACAATTTAATTTATCTTTCTAGCACGTGTTTATGGCCTTACAAGCTACGATTAACTTTGTCATTTCCAACTCTCAAGTTTTTTTTTTTCAAACCTTCTCCCACCTCTTGTTTTTTTTTTTTTTCCTTTTCCATTTGAATCTTTTTTAAAACGGAGAATGCACACCTCCATTTTAATCTTTTTAATTTTCTGATTTATTTTTTAAAATTTTCTTAATTTTCTTAATCAATATTTGTATCTTAAAACTTGTATAAATCAATTATCCGATATTATATACGTGTTTAAATCTGTATTTGTGGATTATCCGCGTTGTATCTGTATCTGTTTAAAGTGGGTTTAGTTTTACATCTTGACATCAGTTTACTATCTGTATTTGTATTTGTATCCGCTTACTGAAATGTTGATATGGATTTGATATTAGCATTATCTGCTCCGAATTCGCTCCATTTGCACGCCCGTTGAAAATGGATCCAAAAATATCCAATATAGAGTTAATAACTTAATATCTGAATATATCCGAAACTAGAGGTGCAACAGATTGGGTACGGATGAGATAGTCGTAAACCCATATTCGTATCTGATTTTATTTTTTAGATACATATACGGATACGGATACGGATATAGATATCATTCGAATATATAATTTGGATATTGTAATAAAATTATTTTATTATTCAACAAATTATCTTTCTCATTAAAATGCAAAAACAACATAATATACGGATATAGATACAAAAAGCAACACTAGTCTATTTTTGGAATATTGCAAGTGTTAAGCTTTAGATGATGTATGTCTTGGTGATTGTTTTGTTGTTGCGGTTTTTTTTGTTGTTGACTCTAAAACTGGAATAACTGTGATGATGTAATTATCCATATTCCGATCAATGGAATGGGCATTTTGCCTTTTTAAAAAAAAAAAAAAAAATTGGTAAGTCTTCCCCGGTAACCGGTATCTTTAATAATTTCTAATTTTCATTGTATCAAAAACTAATTTGGTTCAATGTAGAAGTATCAGAAACAATATGAATTAAATAATTTATTTTTTTATGTTTATTTTTTATTCAAGTGAATATGTATCATGTACGTGTGCGTGAGTGTGTTTCCCATGAATCAATTATCGGGACAAATAGCTAATCGAACTTCGGACTTCGGAGAGGTGAAATTAATTTGTCGTACATCTTTGTGGTTTGCCTTCCCAGGTGGGACTATTCATGAAAAGAATATCCTCGGAGGATATGGATTCGAGAAGGAGAGAGAAGTCAGAAGTGCCTCCTCGCGCGCCGAGGTCCGAGGTCCGAGGAGGGAACAGAAAATTATTTAGATACAAGACTCCAAGAGTAACTCATAATTTGAGTTTAGATACAGACCGCCCGATCAGATCCGCGCCAATCTGGTCGGACGTGGAATGCAGCTGCTTACTTTAATATTCGTGCTTATAACAGATTGGAAGGTACGAATATAAATTCAAATATTGAGTTACTTTGGGAGTTCCGAATTCTCAGAGCCCAGCACCTGGTGCATGAACTTTTTTTTTTTTTGGTATTTAAACAGCTCGTAGTTCACCTGGTGCATGAATTTAAACAATGATTTACTTGATAGAGCAAAGCTAGTATGATTTACTATGTGCGATGCTGTTTATTATGTTTACCCTTTTTACCGGGGAACTTCCAGCTAAAACCAAGAAGATGGTGAAAAAGAGGGGGGCCCCAGAAAAAGAGAAATGCTAGAGAGAGAAAGAGAAGGAAGGGGTGATGTGATGGAATCTGTCGCATGATTAATTTTGATTTCTATCTGACAGGTAGAGATATGAAGCAGCTTTTGCACTGATGGAGAATTGGAGATCACCTCAAATCTCCCTTCTCCCTTGTTTAATTTATCCCCCTCATCTCCATTTTCTCTGTTTTTTTTTTTCACCATTAGCTTCGCTACTATTCCTGGTTAAAAAATACTGATCATTTTGGTGCAAAACTATTCTTGTTCTTGACCGTTTGCTGTCTCGTTTTCTAGTCACAACAACTAGTGACATACCAGTAGCAAGTTGGTGTATATATATATATATGATCAGCAGTATTAGTATACCAAGCTGTTAGCATTATTTTAACATATTTTTGAAGCATTTTTCTCCGAAATTATTTAAAGTATTATTGAAGTAATTATGCCGAAGACTTCTCGCCTCTATCAGCTTAATAAAAAAAAAAAGACTTCTTAAGATTGAGCAAATTCATTTAAGAAAACAATGTATGTTCAATCTGGGGCGGAAGGGGTGAACTTATAACACAAATTAATAGTGTAATTTGAATTTTTTTTTTTTTTTTTTTTTTGCAAAATCAGCGTAGCTAGATTAAGACATCGACAGAAAATACATGCACAACTTTAGTATAAATGATTACGTGCACAAGTTCTTTAGGGCCCAGTGACCCACGCAATGCCTCCTCAGTCCATGGGCCCTACATAACTCTCTTGCTAGCTAAACTAAGATCACTTAATTATTATGAGTTAATCCGAAGACCAGAACCACTTATTATTATGTAACAATTAGTAATTAGTAATTTTTTGTTTTAGTTGAGGTATCTTGTAACTATTAATTTTTATTTAAATTGAGGTATAGTTGAACAATATGAAATGCGTTTAAAATTTGGTAGAGAAATTGAATTATTTAGTTTCTGATCGAAACAAATGATTGAATAGAATTCAATTTAAATCAACTAAAAAGATACGAGAAAGGATGAATTTGAATTAAATTTATTTGACAAGTTAATAATTTTATTATTACAAGTAAATCTTAATTAATTTTAAAGTACATAAAATCTTAATTAACCCTAAAAAAGAATAATTTATCATAAGACACAATAAAAAGAGGAAAAATGAAAAAAAAAGTATAAAAGTAGCAAAGCAGAATAGAATTAATAAAATGGAATTCCCCAACAAAACTTCATCATCCAATTAATAGTCGAAGCAACAATAATGTTTCTCGCTGAATCTAATATTTAGTAAGGAATTTTCTAACGTATATAATTTCAACCTTTTAATACGCGATCGAATTTATTTTTTGACATTAGCAACGTTTAATCAAATTTGTTTCTTTCATGACCACTTCTGTTTCAAACGACAAATTCTGAAAATCCCTTTTGTTTTAGTAAAAGAATTAATTTCAATTAATCGTATCAAAATTGACAAAATTGAAGTTCCCAGCAACTGTATGATGGATCAAAACTTGAATTGTAGAGCTCGGTAACAATCTGATATTAATGCATCCCTGGTCATGGATATCATAAGCTCTCCTGCTAGAAGGCAGAACAGGACAAAGGGAGACAGGGCTCAGGAGAGAAGATTTTTTTTTTTTTGGTAATAAAAAGTATACAAAATCAAGGAACGAATTAGAATTCGACAGCTCACTGGTCTAGCTTCCTTGTTTTTTCTTCAGCCCCTTTTTCTCAACTCGACAGCTCACAGATATCAGAAAATTAAATAGAAACTGGCGCAGCGCATGCAGGTCTTCACTCTTTCTCCTAAACTCTACTTCCTCAGACTCCTGCATCATAAGTTCCCATCTTCACTCTTTTCTCACTTCTCTCTCCCTCTCGAGTCCATATTATCCGAGCCCGAGGATATACTGTCAAGAAACAGCTTGTGCATTTCAAAATCAGGTTATACTTCAGATTTAATATGCCAATATGTTGATTTTTGATTGAACGTGTGATTGTGGTTAAACTTCCCGCATGACTGATACATGGTCTTCTGTTTTAAATAGTTTAGTATGCTTGTTGCATGTCTAGTGCAACTCAGATATCTTTGATTTTCTCTGTGTGACACATGTGCTGTTTTGCATTTCATTTATGATGAATTGGAGATGCATGGTTCAGTTTCGATCAATGACTTAAGTTGATAGATTCGAGTTGTTATGCTAAAGCTTTTTAGCATTTTTTTTCTTCTTTTATTTATGTTTTGTCCGATTTAAGCAAACAATATGAGGGAAGGCTATGTTAATAGCCCATAATACATTATATGGATTCAATAGATCCTCATTTCGCTCAAAATCACTATGCTTTTGTGTAAAAGGGTTTTTGCATAAATCGGTGTTTTAAATGTAAAGGGGCTAAAAGGATTGAGAATGAAAGGAGATAATCAATGTAAACCTAATAAGTGATGAATAGGCCATTTCTAATGGTATAAACATCCATTATTTAAAGTATCATCTTGGATCAGTTTTGGTTTAGATTTTTATCCAAGTAAATGAGAGCAAGTCTTTGTTTTCAAATTAATTCTTTCCATGGGTAAAATTTGAGAAAGGGTATTGAGTCTTCTAAATTAACCCAATTTTGAAATGGCAAGTGAAGGATTTGATATGATTATAGAAGGCTCTTTTGTCATATTAAACAAATAGGAACAGAGGTGTATATAGATATAGTACTATTTTTGGAGTTATACAACATTTTTCATTTTGTTTCTAAATAAAATAAGATTTAACGAAAAAGGTCTTCAGAAGTCAGTGAAACTCATGTGATTTAGATAACACATACTTTTTAGTTTAGTATCATCATCATCACTTTAAATTGGTAAAAAGTCATGTGATTTACATAACACATATCTTAAGTCAGTCAAAATCTTCTGAATTTTTTTATTTTTTATTTACCAGCCATTGATATCCAACAACTTCATAAAGTTTAGTACTGTTATATTTTATTTAATTTCGCAGGTCTATTTAAAAAGGTTTTGAATTCCACAAGTTTCCGATAAAGATGATGTAAGATCAAATGTTTTTATATTTTGTGCTTCATTGTGACTCTATTTTTTTAAACTTTAATAAATCAAAATTTGAAACTTAATAGTCAAAACAAAACAATTGGATATGATCTACATCATTCTATCTATGCAGATATAAAATATTACGATTTTTCAACTTTGTTTTAGTTGTCATCAAGAGATTGTAAAAAAATATACTAATATGGATAATTTGTAGACATTGATTTTTGAACTTTATTAATTCACATAAAAACAAAATTGAAATGTGATAATATTGTATGAGCATATAGAGAAAATAACATAGATCACATCTAATGGTTTTATTTCGATATTTATAATTTAAATTTTGAGTTATTGAAATTTTAGAAATGGAGGAATGATGGAGGCATTTGAACCCTCATTGTATATTTGTTGTATCTTTAATAAAATAAAATTTAATTTGTATTTTTTCTTACGTAATTGGAATGCTTGAAAAAAATATTTTTGCCAACTTTTGTGAAAATGCAGTAATGATAACAAACTAGCTATATTTCTATTTAGTGTTAAATAAGGTTATGTTAGCAATTCTCAAAGTTATTAAAAAAAGAAACTAACTCTCTTATTTCCATTGTTTTGCAGAGTGGCTATCAAAATCAATGGTTGTATAAATTATTGAAAAACCGGACATGACAGTTTCCGTGACAAATTTTTAAATGGATGTCTAACTAAGTTTCGCGAAAGAAAGTATACATTTACTTTAAATTATGAATTTAATTGTTTAATTAAGAAAGATTATGATGTGAAAAAGTATCTTATGGTGGCAAACATTCATTTTTGTTTTTATGATTGTGGCTCTTATAATTGGTGCTTGTCCAAAAACAAAAACATTATTGGTTTTTTAATTTATGGTTTACGTGTTAGTGACATGCACGTAAGGTACTTCTTCACATCATAATCTCTTTTAATTAAACAATTAAATTCATGATTTGAAGTATATGTATACTTTTTTCGCGGAACTTAGTTAGACGTCAATTTAAATATTTGTCACGGACCCTGTCATGTCCGGTTTTCTAATAATTTGTCACGGACCTTGTCACGTCTCATCAGGCTTTTTTTTTTTTTGGGACAAGCATGATGTACATTAGTCCCCCAACAACATCGGTAATTAAATTTAAAAGGCACCTTCATGTCATAGAAGTACCAAAAGAAATTTTCATTCCAAGCACTTGGTCATCCTTTAAAATTTTCAACTCACGAGCAACACTATTTTTCTTCTTGATGTAGTGAATATAATCATTTCCAGGAGATGGGACCTTGTGAAAATAACGGCCGATGAGTTGCTCCACACGACTGTCATCCTCTGGTGATGTTTTCCCCCTCTACACGTGTGAGTTCATAAGACAACAAGCAGGAAAAATAAAAAATACATATCACTCAAGAAAACCCCCCAAAAAATAGATCAAAAGAATGATGAGAAACTAAAAAAATAATAAAAAAAAAGCTGTCACCGCCACAGTGATTGCCACAAGTGCCGCTGCTGAGCATGCATTCGTTCTGAAGTACAATTTAACTAGGGAACCACAGCCACTTACTTTAATTAGTAGCATACCATTTTTGTTCCATTGTATTATTACCAGAATGAACTATGTGCTTTTTTGCATTTAAGGTAATTTTTTATTCTGATGAGATAATAATTTAACCTAGCAACTACAAAACTGATTTTACTGGTCTGAACTGGATGCAATTTCAGTCATTAGCAGTCATAAAGTTTTTTTCAGTATTTATTTTTGTATGCTTATTTAAATAATTTATTCCAATTGGTCTGATTTCTTTTTGGTCTGCCTTATTAGGATTTGGTTGTATGAATTTTTAACTTTGATCTAACTAGTGTTTGTTAGATGTTTTATGGTTAACTTGCATATAATTTTTCATTAAATCTTTGTACTTTAAGCAATTGGACATCATTCTATTCTTAGCTGTGCACTTGATTTTTGTTCTCAGATGAACAAATTTTCAAAGAGCAATCTAGTTGGATATTGCAAGCTAAATCTCACCATGCCACTTTTTGCCTACTTCACCTTAGTTTCATTGTCATACTTTATAATAGGAGATCCTTATTTGAAATAAAGGATATAATTGACTCTCTAGGACATATGTCATACTTGAAATTTAACATGTTTCACTAAAAAGAGAGGAAATTCTTACAACTCTGATATGAATCTGACTAGACATCTTATATATTTTACTGTTTAATATCTGATAACATTTATTAAAAATTTTATAGGTTGCCCCTGATGAATGCTCTGCATATTGAGCAAAGTCCAACTTTATCGGAAAGTAATCATCCTACTCTCGGTTTATGTAATCATTATAATAAAATAGATTCAGAAATATTTTTGAAGTGCGGAAATGATAGCTCACTCCAGCAGAAAGAAGTTCACTCTAATTAATCTGGTAATATAAAATGCAACAGACCAAAAAATTTCTTCTAAAATACGTGTTTTGACATTTCAATTGCTTTAACAGTAATTCTATTTTACTTTGAATTATAGATCCTGTAAGACTTACCCAAGTTCACACTTGTGTTGGCACCAATGAGGAGAGGCTAACCACAAAATGGTACCCGAGAAAAAGGTACAAATATTAAATTGAGGTATTGAACTGATTCTTGGAACAAGAGTAAAATCGGCAGATCTAAAAAGAACGAATTTCTAATAGCGGCTGGAAAAAGAATCACGTACAATTATATATCTCATATTGCAACAGGTGCTCACGTACTCTTCTTAACTTAATTTTACAAAATTTGTACTGATAGTTTGTTTACTTATATTGTATAATTCTACATGGCTTGTAATTTCGCTCTCGTGATCAGGTCGTATCAAGTTATTTCTTTTTTTGGATTCTCTTTCTTTGTTTTGCATAGTGCCACAGACCTAAACCTGTACAAAGTAGCTGATACAACTAAAACAATTTTCGGCACGATAGTACATGATTGGGATAACTTATCTTTAAGACATATTTGTTGGTGGTTTTTTATTTTACCATAATGTTAGATATCTTATCCTCTTTCATGTAGGTCCTGAAGTTGGAAGAATTGGGAGTGCGGGGCTCAGAGGCAGAGAATATATTTATTTCTTTTTGTTTCATCTAATATTTTACACATTGTATTGTTGTCAATTTAATAGGCATACTGTCTTAGCAATAATATGGCACCTGATGCAGGGGTGGAACTAGAAAATGTAAATAGGGGGGGGGGGGCTAGTTTATAAAATGTAATATATGAAAAAAATTAAAAAAAATGTGGCTAGTGGGAATTGAACCCATGACCTCACACATAACAACTAGAACTCAAACCACTAGACTACTAACAAACATTTGTTATTTCATGAGGGGTGCTAGAATATATAAAAGTTCAAAAAACTCAAAAGTTTAATATACATAATTAAGAATTTTAAAATTATAGGGTGGCTTAGCACCCCCTGATCTATACATAAATCCGCCCCTGACCTGATGAAACTAGTTACCTTGACTACTTGCTGTTCTTCTACTAAAAGGTTTTTGCCTTATCATGGAAATTTTATGGGTAAAATGTTGGAGAAGCAGTTCCTTTTGGGGATTTCCCTAATTGCCGGTTTGGTGTGTACTGCTTCAGCTTAATATTTCCCTTAATATTTCCCTACGAGCCTCTCTTCTTTTCTCTTCTGTGCTTTCAGCTTCCCGGTTTCCAACTTCTCTTCACTGACAGCGCCAATCCTCAGTTTAAATAAAAACCTTGGCCCCTCTAGTCTGTTAACCGATATCTTCATTTCCGGTTAATGGCTAACCATGCCAAAATCCGGTTAACCAATAACCGGTTCCATTCTTCACCGTTCCGGTCAACCAAAACCCGGAAAAAAAAGCTCATACCGGTTATCCAACAACCGGTTTGGGTATTTTACGAGATTTTTCAAAAAACCGGGTAAATTCGTTAATTTATTATTTAATTTGGATATTTATAAAAAAATCGGCACTACAAACTGCACTTTGTAGTAACGAGATGTGGAATGAATATTGACTAAATTTTCATCAATGATGCTTTAGAATTATCTGAATTTTCTCGTCCTTAATTAATTATGTGAAGTTGTAAAATCGAAGCTTTCTTGGATTTATGCATTAAAGAAATATGACAAGAATATTGACTAATTATCTAATTATGTCTCCCCTTGAGCTTAATTATATAAATCGTTGTGCGCTAATTATAGATGGAGGGGCATTATCTGTCAAAATTTACGAAAAAAAGAGTCTAATAATAGTGAAATAAATAATAATAACAACAATCAGAAAACGTAAAGTTCCATTTGTCTTCTTTTTTGTTCTTGGCTTCTACTTTTTTTTATTATCAAAAAAAAAAAAAAAAAAAAGCAGATTATGATTCCACTGCCATTGGGCTGAATCTGACTTAGAAGAGAGAAAGAAAGAATGGAAGAACTGAAATTGAAACAGAAATCGGGTTGAATCTGACAGTAATTTTTCACCATTACATTTTTTTTTGTCCTTGACCCAGGCATAACTACTATTCCACTGCCAAACCTAAAATTGGTGAAGTTTCTTTCTTTTAACTAAGTCATTCTCTTTACTATCGACATTTGTGAGAAAATCATGATTATGATAAATAGATGAAAAAAAAATGAGTAGTGGTGAAAAATTACAGTTAGATTCAGCCCGATGTTTGTTTCTATCTCCCCTCCTTTATTTCAATTTCAGTTCTTCCATTCTTTCTTTCTCTCTTCTTTCTTCTCTCGAATCCATTCTCCGTGTCTCCTCTTCTTCTTCTTTTTCTTTCTTTCAAGTGTTTTGCAGCGTCTCCCTCTCTCTCTCTTTTTCATCCACTAATAAAGCAACCACTAAAAGCTGAAAATTTGAACAAAAGTAGTAGTAGTACAGAAGAAGACCCGAAATTTTTATTAATACCCAAAAATTATATAAAATTACTCATCTATTCAGTTTTTGGCAGAAATTCGATAATTGTCCCTTCGGTACTTACTAAATAACCGAATAAAGGGATCCTTTCCGGTTATTTAGCCATCAGATGCATGAAATATGTCCGGTTACTAAATAACCGAAAAGGACCATTTGTCTGATTATTTAGTAACCGGACGAAAACATAGCTAGTTTGTGTTATCCAATAATAGTCATTCATTGCATAGTCGAATTACACACAAAATAAAGATAATTAAAATAACTAGTTTCCTAACATATAGGTATGGACTTCAACTGTGCAGCATCAAATTCCACGATTACAATTAATTAAATCGTATCAAGTTTCTTTGTCAAAATTATTCGTCGAAGGACTATATTTTAATGGTTCAAAACCATGAATTTCGGTTAGTACGTAGTGTGGGAAAAATGGCACGGCGGAGCCGGCACCGTCACGGAAAGTCACGGTTACGGTACGGAACGGAACGACACAGCACGTGTTACTGTTTCGTACCGTGACCACCCCTTGACATTTTGATCACAGCACGACACGGCACGCGAAAGATCCGATCACGGCAAGGCATTGCACGTAATCACGCGAGTCACGTGTAATTAGGACCATTAGGTCTTAATCAAATGGTGGATCTTGAAGAAACTAACTTAAATTAAGAAAAAATAGTTAAACGTGAGAAACGCAATCAGTTACGTTTGGACACGGCACGCGAATCACGGTTAGACTCGCGTGCCGTGACCATCCTTTGACATTTTGGTCACGGCACGGGTCACTGTTCACTTGGTCACGACACGACACGGTACGAGACTAAAGTCACAGCGTGTTAGTCACGGCACGACACGTTTTTTCCACTCTAGGTACAAGTAAAAGTTGATTAATGAGGAAAAACATTTTTTTATTGAAATGGAGGTAATTAAACTTAATTTGAGAAAGAAAATTCTAAATTTATTCATAGTTTTAAGTTATCTGAAAGAATCCCATAAGATCGCAAGAAAGTAATTAACATTGGACCATGATGTTAGATCAGAAAATATTGTGAAAACAAGAAGATAAATATTTTTAAGTTAATGCCAAAAAAAAAAAAAAATTGGATCCATCATCCATGTGGAGTGCAAAAAAATATCTTTTATTATCCACTAACCCTATAGCACTAATATAATAAGAACAATATATCCAGTACAATGGTGATTGCTATTCTTTGTTTTTCTGGAGAAAAGAAGTTCAAATTTCACAAGTGGTGTTTGGTTAAAATCTAACAATAAGAAAGTCTAACTTTAGTTATTTCAACTCATACTGGTTTAAATTATTCATGTTGGTTGATATGTAAAATTAAGTAATGATATAAGTCATTTTTATTTGGTTGAAATTTGTGAGTTAAATCATGGCTTTAAGTTGATTTTTTTTTAATCTCCTTTGCTTACAACTTTAATTAGAAATAAATTTAAATAGAATAACCAGATTAAATTTTAAAATAACAAAATAAAGGATATTTTAGAGAATTTTATCAAAGAGTGGCTAGAAATGATTATAGTGTAGAATAAATTAATTAAAAAAGAATTTTATCTCTTTTAGAAAAGAAAGCTAATGAAAGTTGTGAGTTGTGACCATATGAGAGATTACATCACCTGCTATTTCGCGCTACATGCCAAGCATGGAAAAATGAAAGCGTTGATCATTCTCCAAAAACTAGCTATGTCTTTGTCCGGTTACTAAATAACCGGACAGAGGATCATTTCCGGTTATTTAGTAACCGGACAATTTTCATGCATCCGGTGACTAAATAACTGGAAATGATCTCTTTGTCTGGTTATTTAGTAACCGGAAGGGGCAATTATCGAATTTCTGCTAAAACTGGATGAATTGAGTAATTTGATAGGCAAGTATTTAACTATTTATGCGCGCATGCATGTAAAAATCCTTCCTTTGATTCTTCTGTTGCTGTTTTCATTTGTTTGCAATTTTGAAAACATGAGTCAGACTCAGAGCGCAGTAAGCTTTAATTTGGAAATGAAAAGATCCCAATTAATTAATGATATATCTTTTGTTCTTCAAATTCAATCTTCACCACTTGTAAATAAATTATACTCCAAAAATAAGATCCAAGGTATCTAACAATTTATGAATGCAAGTTCGAACTTTTCTGAACGTACATTAACTTGTAACTACAAATAATTTGATTAATGCAAATAAAAAAATATAGCACTGCGTAACTTATACCGTAGTCATGAGATGAAAGACGTGTATAACTTGTAATATTGTAATTCACTAACTCTAATTGATCAATTATTAGTTGATCGATCTGTTTTGATTGATAATTAAAATAAATATATATTAAATGTAGATCAAACAGTCATACTATACGACATAGCCTACAATTAATGAAGAGCATAAATTTACCAATTTATGAGCATCAACTTAATTTTGGAGCCATTAATAAGTTAGGTAAAAGTTAGATAAAATAACCTAAAAAAAAATAAGTTAGATAAAAGAGTAATGCATGATGTGTGTGTGTGTCAACTCAGATATTTCCGAGATTTTTTAATATACCATATTAAAAAATAAATAAACCAAAATACTCTCGTTTGATCAGAATTCGACATTTATCCGGGCCACAAATTAGTTGTGCGGCCCCAATTTAAGGAGGCCACAGAGACGGTTTGCGACCCCATCCACTCTGCGGCTCAAGGAACTGCACAGACGATCTGCGACACCTGGGTATATAAAGGGGGCCGCTGGCTCCCATCCCATTTGTCTCATTTGAAATTTTTCAATCCCTTCCTGCTCGGGTAAGTTTCCTTCTTCTCTTCTTTTTTTTTTTCAATTTTTAGTTTAGTTTAGTAATTAGGTTTAGATTTATGGTTTAGGTTTAGATTTAGGATTTAGGTTTAGGTAATTTAATTTAGGTTTAGATAATTTAATTTAGGATTACCAAATTTTATTTAGTGTTACGTATTTTAATTTAGGATTAGAACCAAAATTAACTGGAATATAACCATAATTAATTATTTATGTTCTAATTTGATCAATTCGGTTAATATTTGACAAAATATTGTTTGGCCAAAATTGATCGACCAAAATTAATATTTACCAAAAATTATTTGACCAAAATTGATTAACCAAAATTGTTTGACCAAAAGTTGATTAACCAAAAATTACTTAACCAAAATTGATCGAACTCCCGGATTAGGATGGTAAAGATATTGACAGAGTATCTTTTGCCTCGTTCAGCGGATGAAAAATAAAATCAGCAGCTTTGCATACGACATGTGTTGTATAAAACAAAAATCAGTCTGTCAATACTTTTATTTTTATCCGATGAGGAGCCCCCCTTCAAATTGAAATGAAATAATTTGAAAGTTCGGATTAATGTAGCGAACTGAAAAGGCAGCTCTCCTTTCATTTCATTAAATAAATTTGTCAGCGGACAGCTGCTCACCATTTTAACAAAGGAATGTTAACTTTATACCAGAGCACGTACTGTAGAATCAAAACAGCACTACATCTGGTTCATGCGCTGTATGAAGCTAAAACTATTTTGTTAAAGTCTTTACCACTTGCATTCTTTTCATCATTGGCTTAGAAAGTCATGTGCATGAAAATTGGAATAGTATACTTTTGAAGGTCGCACGATAAAATGATTATATTAAACTTGACGAATTCATGATTCGAACAATAGTTGATCAAGAACATCCTTTAGTGAGTAACATTATTTTATAATTTAAAGGTCTTGTAAACAATTTAATTTATCTTTTATTCTACTAATTTGTATATTTCTTGTAGGATATCAATCTTGAGAAGAATGATAAATTTGTTTGTTTGAACTTTGAAGTATGTGCTAGAAAGGCGTTCTACACTCCGACTTGCAACAATTTAATTTATCTTTCTAGCACATGTTTATAGGCTTACAAGCTACGAGTAACTTTGTCATTTCTAACTCTCAGTTTTTTTTTTTTTCAAACCTTTCTCCCACCTCTTTTTTTTTTTTCTTCTCCATTAAAGAATGAGCATGCACACCTCCATTTTAATCTTTTTTATTTTATTTTTTGATTTGTTTTTTTGATTTTCTTAATTTTCTTAATTGATATTTGTATCTTAAAACTTGTATAACTCAATTATCCGATATTATATCCGTGTTTAAATATGCATTTGTGGATTATCCGCTTTGTATCTGTATCTGTTTAAAGTGAATTTGGTTTTACAACTTGACATCCCTTAACTATCCATACGTATTTGTATTCGTATCCGCTTACTGAAATGTAGATATGGATTTGATATTAGCATTATTCGCTCCGAATTCGCTCCATTTGCACCCCTGCTGAAAATGGATCCGAAAATGTCCAATATGAAGAAAATATCCAATATAGAGTTAATATCTCAATATATCCGAAACTAGGGGTTACAACGGATCAGATAGTGATAAATCAATACTCGTATCTGATTTTATTTTTCAGATACGGATACAGATAAGATACTAAACAGATATGAATACAGATATAATTCAAATATATAATTTGGATATTGTGACAAAAGCTACTTATTATTCAACAAATTATTTTTCTATAAAACAAAAACAACATAATATATGGATATAGATATAATTAGGTAAATTAATTTGGTAATTCTTCCCAGTAACCGGTACTTTAATAATTTCTGATTTTTCATTGTATTAGAAACTAATTTAGTTCAATGTAGAAGTATCAGAAACAATATGAATTAAAAAAATTATTGTTTTTATGTTTATTTTTTATTCAAGTGAATATGTATCATGTGCATGTGCGTGAGCGTGTTTCCCAAGAATCAATTAATGGGACAAAATAGCTTATCGCACATCGGAGAGGTGAAATTAATTTGTTCATGGGACTATTAAAGAAAAGATCCGGAGACCGAGCGCCTCTCTCGAGTTTTTTTTTTCAATTTCTTCATTTCTTTTCTTCTCTTCTGATTTTCTTTTCTACTTTTTTTCCTCTCTAATTGTCTGCATTTCTGGGCCAATGGCCATCTCCAGTGATTATATTATTTTATTACTCGCACTAGATAGTTATAATATCAAAACGGTTCTATATGGAATTGTTCTTTTTAGCATAATTGATCGTAATTCATCAGTGGCGTAGCCAGAATTTGAGTCAGGAGTGGGCAGAAATTGGGTTCGAATATTTTTTTTAGACGGGTTCAGATTCGAATCGCCTTCATAATTCTCTTCCCGCCTTCGTCCACCTACCAAATTGCATTCTGCCTATCGAATCGGTTGTAAAATTGCATGTGCATTGCCGAATTGAACAAAGATTTAAAAATACATTTATTTCCTAATTAGAATAAACGACTCACAAACAATCTCTGAAATCTGAACTGGCAATCGGTACTCCAAATTGAATCCAGAGGTAGGCAAAATCAAATTCAGGGGTAGGCAAGACCTATCAAAGAACCTAGTCAAAAGAAACAAAAAAAATTCCAGGGTGCCTACCCCTGTGCCACTGTGGCTCCGCCACTATAATTCATTCGTTATATAAATTTTGTAATATACTTTTTTAATTAATATTTATATCTTAAAGTTTATCTAACTCAATTATTCATTTTATATTCGTATATGTGAATTATCCGCTCTCTATCTGTATCGTTTAAAGCGA
Organism: Carex rostrata; assembly: GCA_964058875.1. Classification (NCBI taxonomy): domain Eukaryota; kingdom Viridiplantae; phylum Streptophyta; class Magnoliopsida; order Poales; family Cyperaceae; genus Carex; species Carex rostrata. The sequence goes on along the minus strand of CAXKVT010000193.1, from coordinate 257,174 downwards.
ATTTGATTTTAAATTTTGACATTTGTTTATTATCCGTACTCATATTTGTATCCACTAATTTAAAGACGGATACAAATTTAATATTAGCATTATTCGCTCTGAATTGTTGAGTATTCAGACCTAACTTTGACGAAAAAAATAAAAATTATCCAAAAGTTTTGATCCATTCAATTAATTTAAAACATTGATATCTCCGTCTAAATTCCGAACCATGATTTCACACTAAGAAAAGATGTGCCTTCTGTCACTAAAACTAATTATTAATTTAAAACATTGATAATCCTAGTTATATCTTAACTTTGAATTCCAAAGATAAAAATAATATTACGATAAAGTTTCTTTTAAAATGATTGAAAATTAGAAGCAGTTGTATTCAACAAACTTCTATATATTTTCATAATTGATTTTTGTATACTATTATTTTGAGATTTCTTGATTATATTATTATTTTCTTTATAAAGTCATGATATAATTATTACAAGACCCTTGAATAACGGAAATTTTTATTTATAGCATAATAAGAAAAAATAACGAAAACTCCTCCGTTTTGTCGGATTTCAAGAATTACTCAGGCTGCAGATTAGTTCTGCAAATTCAAATACTGAGGTCCGTACAGACATTCTGCGACCTCAAACTGAGATCCGTAGAACCAATCTGCGGCCCCAATTTTTTTTTTTTTTTTTTACAGAAAACACATTCATAAAAAAACAAAAAAAAAATAGCACAGAAAACGATTCGGCAAAAAAATAGCACATTGAAATGGAGAAAGTTTCATTAATTAGACTTTGTTTGTTTTGGCGTCATTTATTTTGTGCAAGACTGCAACATACAACCACTGGTTTACGTTTGCTTCAGCTTTCATCCTTTCACAGTTGAACATTGAGGAAAAAGGTGATCTTTGAATTTGGCGTATGAAAGCCTGCTGTGGAAGACCATCTACAAAAGGGCCTATGGAGGGCCCCGCACGGTGTAGACTGTAGACTGAGGATAAATGAATTTGTTCATGTCCGTCCAATTGGCTAATCCATTGGTTCTCATATCTCCTTTACCTTATTAAGGAGCTTAATGTCTAGATCCTGCAACGGTCTTGATTTGCTGTTTTTTTTATTGATTGAATCTGAGTCATCTAAACAATTAATCTGTCTTTCTTTGATTAAATACAATCTTTCTCTGTGTAGAAGTCCAAAATTAATTACAATTGTACCCGCCACACCTATTATTACACGTATTGCCACACCGGAGAGGAGATAACTGCAAATTGTTTCGCTTCTGCGAAATTTTTTTCTCCCAGCGTCCTGCGTCCCCTCCCCGACCCTTCTTCTTCCAATGAAAAAAAAACCTAGGAGAGAGAGATGGAGAGAGAAGGGGAAAAAGGATCGTTCCCTCCCCTCGCGCCCCCTCCTATCGTCCCTGCACGCATCCCTCTACCCCCTCCCTCGCGCACTTGTCTCGGTCGTGCGCGAAGGTGATGCATCCTCGGAGGAAGTGCCGCCATGATCGGACCGATGAGATGGCAGCAAGAGATCCGATTCAGCGGAGTCCCCAACTCTCAAGTGAAAACGAAAGAGGGCCGGAGTAAGACGGGGACAGAGAGAGATGAATTGATGTGTGAAGAAGAAGAAGAGCCAAAATAAAAATATGGAAAAATGATGTCGCCTAATCCATCAATGTCTGACGATCGTCTCGTCCGGTCCTCTTCGATCAGGTATGTTTGATAAGAGGTGCAAATCAAGTGTTTGACAAAAGAACGCAGTGAAATGGACGTAATTGAATCTGTTTTTTCAATGAATTGTCATGATTGATAAGAGGTCTATTTCAAGTGCTCCGTCGGGCCTTAATCCTTCTCCGCTTTGGTTTGGTGATTTCGTGATTTAGTTTCAAGCTTCCAGTACTCCCCGTGCCTTGCTATTGACTTTTGCTAATATTATATCCAGCCTTGCAATAGCCATTTAGAATCCTCATCTATCACGAAATATCTATGATGCAATTATTTCACCTTATTCTTTAATGTTAAAAAATTCAGGGTCCAATGATATTTGCTCAAATCCAAGTCGCAAGCTTCTTATTTGCTATTGCCTATAAGTCTCAGGTTTCTCCACTTATCAAATATCTTCCAAATGCTCAGATTTTGTTCTGTGATGTGTACAAGGGTATTTTGGATATTATCTCAAATCCTAAAATCTATGGTACTAACTTTCTCTCTTTATTGTTGGATATTATATACTTATGTCCACTTATCAAATATCTTCCAAATGCTCAGATTTTGTTCTGTGATGTGTACAAGGGTATTTTGGAGATTATCTCAAATCCTAAAATCTATGGTACTAACTTTCTCTCTCTTTATTGTTGGATATTATATACTTATGTTGTTGTGTAAGTGCTGATTTATTAGTTAAAGTGAATAGAAGTTGTTTGTACTGTATGCTCGGATTGAGAATTAAATTGATTTGCCTTTCTTCTATCCAAGTTGCAACAGAGACCTTCACTTCTCAAACTTGAAATAGGTATTTTAATACAGGTATATATGTGTACTTGTTATAGCATACATGTCATTATTGACACAAGGCAATTCAAGGCATAATTGGGCCTACCAAATTAAAAACGAATCATGTTTGATAGCAGAAGGTAATACCTTAAAATAGCACCATTTGTGTAGTAGTATTATCACCACAGTTAATGCTACATCAAGTCATTAACTGGTATCTTCCTTCATTTGTTTTCCTTTTCCAATAGGATTTGAAAATGTGCAAGGTCCATGTTGTCGGGTGGGCCCGCTTACCGGTGTACCATGTAAGGCTAAACCCTAAACCCTAAGCTCATGTAATATAGTTCATTACTTTCCTTATTTTTATTTTGCCAGCCTTATTCATTTATTTCCCTCTCTCTATTTATTCTGTGTACTTCCATGAAGGACCAGAACACGCGGCTGAGTATATGGTGGAGATAATTGAGGCATTTTAGTTTGCTATCAAGGTCAGGATCAGATTTTCATTGTGAGACTTCTCCTTTTTCTTTTTATTTCCACTTTCATTATCAACTGATAAAGTTATTCCACTTCCATTAACATAGAAAGAAGGATTTGGAGAATTATATATATGGCAGTGACATAGAAAGAAGAATTTGGAGGCACGTTGTAAAAATTATGCAAAATTTGAATTTATGTGGCAAGAAGTTAATTATAAACCTTGGCTCAAACTAATTCAATTACCAATTTCCCCTTTTATATATCTGATATATTTTATTGCCTCTCATGACAAGCATGGTTCTTAGATCAGTATGGGGGTACTTCATGACAAGAAGAAACCATATGCTGGTGCTCATCAATGTATGTATGTTCATTTATTTTATTACGATTTTCTTTTTAGGTAATTTCTGAAGAGTAAAGCTAGCGTGTGACATGCTCACCAAGAAAGTTTGGTGAGCATAACTCCAAAAGTATATCGGATCGACGTCAAATGCCAAATCCAAACCGTTGAAATCCATGTGCTTCATGAGTGATGCATATACATGCAAAATTTTGAAAGTTTCGAGTTTATTTGCTACACGGTCAAGTGGTCAAAGAAATAATAAAAATTGAATATATAAAATAACTTATAATAAAATGTTCATTTCTTTGACCACTTGACCGTGTAGCAAATAAACTCGAAACTTTCAAAATTTTGCATATATATGCATCACTCATGAAGCACATGGATTTCAACGGTTTGGATTTGGCATTTGACGTCGATCCGATATACTTTTGGAGTTATGCTCACCAAACTTTTTTGGTGAGCATGTCACACGCTAGCTTTACTCATTTCTGAAATACCCTACATAAACAGCAATAACATCTTTTATCCAAAGAGAAGTTCTGATATAGACTGATAAAGGGGTAAATTTTCCAAAAAGGTTAAGAAGGGCTAACTTGACATTTAGATTTTTACTTTTTAGTAGAAGCATACAATGTAGTATCTTATAATTTGTTAATTTAGATAGTTATGTTTTTTTTCAATATTTTCTGAATTTTGCGCCAAACAATCTTGTGATAATTTGCTTGCTGATATTGTCTTGGTAGTAGACTAGCAGTCTAGCAGCAACATGGACAAAAATGGTAATTATAAGCAATTCATCAAAAAGAGTAGTTCTTACTGATGATAAGCTTAAATTTCTTGGGTTCGACATGTCTCTCTTCCTTGGGGCTATTACCCGTGGAGAACTAACCATGAATTTCTTTTGAAGCATTATATTTTATTTCATATAGTTTAGTAAGAAAATTTACCTTTTGTTAGATCTAGCTCTTAATGTATAATTATAATAATAAAAATAAAATAGGAGAGATGATCCTGGTTTGCTGCTCTAGGAAGAAGATGCATCCACATGAGTACATGACATGGAATGATCAAGGGGCAATCTCTCGAGGTAGTCTAATTTTGTTGTATTCTATATTAAATTATCGATTTATGAGATTGTAATTACTTGAGATTAATTATGAAAGGATAATTCTCTCCATGAGCAAAAATTGAAAACAAAACCAAATTAGTTTTGTATGTTTATGGTTTTTATTAGAGAATGCTATGTTTTTTTATTCCTATATTCAATTCAAAAATAATATCTTTGGTTTACATTTAGCGATATTTATTTTCTCTATTTTTTATGGAAAAAAAATACTTTAGTAAATTAGATTTTCTACTACATAATTTGCTCCCGTTGCTGTCCACGGGCACGATTACTAGTTTCTCTTCTACGTAGTAAAGCCTGCAGACAATTCGTTTTACGGAACTGGTCATAATTCATAAATCATAAACAATCCTGCCGCAACCCGTTTATTCGTATGTGCCACAAAAAATCTCCCAGGTCAAGTCACACAAAGTTTGAGATATCTCAGAGGATACGAATTCAAGTTACTATACGTCTAGTGTCCGTACTATAGACATACATTTAATATTGAAAATAAGCTACATCACTTGTTCATTACATTCCTACTTCTACGATAATTAACTGAAATGACAATTATTTTTTGTATTTTAGTTAATAAATTTTCTTTAAAAAAAAAAAGTTGAGACTGCAGATTGATAATACAGACCCCAGTATTTGAGTCTGCAGAACCAATCTACATCCTGAATGATTTTTGAATTTATTTGAGACCATAGTAATTTATTTTATTTTTTTATGCTATAAATAAAAATTTCAGCTTGAATAATCTAGGAATTTTGACGATATAATTTACAGTAATACAGTAAAAAAAAAAAAAGATAGGTTGAGATATGACAGAGCTATTTTTCTTAAATGAAAATAATTTAAGAATTTCTTCGTGACAAACCACGTCTGCCGTATGTAATGGAATATTTGTTTGATTTGTTTTTTTTTTTAAGGGAATTGGAAGAGAACAAAGAATCTTGCGCCGTTCATTTTTTTTTTAGGGTTTACCAAATTTATATAATTTTTAGGGCTTACCAAATTTATATAATTTTTTTTAGGGTTTACCGTAATTATAGGTATAAATGTAAGTATACCACGAAACATAAAATAAATACTCGTGTACACGCGTGAAATACAATAACCTTTTCTTCTTAGAATGCAAATGTGGGATAGAAAGTAGGCCTGTTTATTATTGGGCCCAATTTGGAAAAAGCCCATTCAGCCGAAAGGGCCGACGTATGGACAACAGCTTGGAAAAGTCTGGGTTCATTATTTTTGGATAACTTTAATTAAAATGGAATTTGATTAATTTACTAGTATCTGCAGCTATACAATAAAAATACAATTTTGAAACCTAATCAACAAATTCTACTAGTAAATAACATAAATGAGATAACTCTTCTGTTAAAATTTATGATTACAATTTTGGTAAGAAACACCTGTACACACGAACTTAACAAGAAGGCAAACAACATAATATTGCATACCTTACCATTACTATAAATGTCCTCAAGCCATAAGGAGATAAAATCAGATTTTAAACATTGACTCTAATATTTCAGTTTGAAACCTAAGCTTGTTTAACTATTATTAATAAAACAAATAAGGACCAGATTCTTATTTTTCTTCAAAAGAAAAAAAATGCTCCAATAGATTATGAACCGAGTGATTTGGTTTAAATAAAATTATGGGGTAATATCTAATCTTGTTTTGATTGCCTAACCTTCATTTCAAGTAACTTAATTGAATAGTTGAAAATTTAAGCATGTTGACTTAATTAGGAAAAAAAAAAGTACAATTCTGGATAAAGTTAACAAAAGAGACAAAAATTGTTGTGTAAAGATACCGACAGCTAGTTTTTACTTAATACAACACATGGACAATAGAGTCAAAATAATACTATATATGATTTATACGTTACATGAAGCCAAAATTGCTCTGTCAATATCTTTATCCTTTCTAAATATTAGAACACGTGTCGTATATATATCTAGTTGATTAAAGAAGAGAGCAGAGGAAATTTGTTTTAAAGGGGAGTCATTTTCAATTTTATACTTTGGCATATGAATTATACATTTGAGAAAGGTAATTCACATGTACAATTGGAACTTAGTAATATTTATCCATAATAGGTGTTATTAAAGGCCTTTCTCACTGCAATCTTCTTCTTCTTCTTTTTTATTTTTTTTGAAATGCTTGATAGAGACTACCAAGTTACAAAAAATAAATGTGTTTCCATCACAAACTTACACTTAAAAATAAAGTTAAGGATATTACTCGCATTATCATAGCACCCTTCATCCCAATATTCTCTATTGCTCCCGAGTTTTTGCAGAATCGGACCCAAATAGCCATCTCCTCAATGATCTTAGTAGCTAGTAATGCCGGTGGCATAACTGAATCTTGAAAGATTGCCTCATTTTGTTGCTTTCACACACTCTACAACACACACATGAGTTTTATTGCCCATTCCCTATTCCCATTTACCTCATTTCACTCCAATCTACAATAGCCTCCATCTAGAACCGGTGCGACGATCTAATTATAGTTGGTCTAATTTTGAACTGTGCTGAGAGATTCCTTCATGATTTGGTTTACCATTTTGAAGGAGCACCTTAGTATATACTAAAATCAAGTGTTTGAAAATAACTTGGAGAGAGAGGAGTTTTTTGTTTGGCTGTGCTCAAAGGTGAAACAAAATTTTTGAACTAAAGTTAACATATGAAGATCAATCATATACAATTTTACAATATAAAAATATTTTATTCTTAAATTATATAGAAAATCATACACAAATACAATTTTTTTTTAAAAAGACTTGAACCTTATTCAATCTTCTTAGCTCTACCTCTGACTATGCTACAGGAAAATGCAGTTTCAATCCTTGACAAATTTTTTGGTAAACAAAATAATTGTGTTGTTCTCTATTACACATAATTTTAAAATTTATCTGTTTTCATATTTGTCTCATGTAATTTTTTTTAATAAAAATTGTCTTATTTTAATATTTATCTGTTTTATCTATTACACATAATTTTAATATTAATATTTATCTGTTTACATATTTGTGTTATTTTAACAAAATAATCTGTCTCCCCTTGTCTGCGTCATGGTAGAACCAGATAGAGCCAGTGAGTGAATATATATATTGACGAATAGAAAAAAAAAAAAAAAAGGTTAGTATATACTCGTGAAAACTATACTTGAGCAAAATTATTATTATTATTATTATTATTATAATTACTTTTGCACCAAATTAAACAGCCATCAGTAGTAAGTAGTTAAGTACTATACTTACCTAATTCTATGCTTAACCATTTTGATTTCCTTTTATACAGTTTTATTTAATTTCACTGTTTTCCATAATAAAAAAACAAAAACAAAATATGAAAATCAGTGATTTTTATAATTGCACAGCATGTGGCCGCCAAGGACTTCCACAAAATTGTTTGGAGATCGCCTCTGAAAACAGTAGACACACACCCGACACCAATGATTTAATTTCAATACACAAAAAGTAAAATACAAAATTCTCTATTTAATTAGAAACGCAATTATAACTTTAGCTAGAGTAACTGATTAAATTTGCGATTTTAAAACAAACTTTTTGGGTTGTTGGCTTGAGAAGATTAAGCTGCCACTAATTATCTGTCCCACTTCCCAGACGAGTATAATAATTAAACAAATTCAAGTCATGATACAAGTGAAAGTTCCCTTTCCCCACTTAATTACCTAACATTCAAAGATATCACATTGCTGTACTAATTAATGACACTTGCATGCAAATAATGAAAGAGGACAATAATTAATTATTCCTTTGATCAATACTCACATGCAATCGTTTTCATACATACATACATACACACACGTACATGTATACTCACTCTGACCAAATTTTACATTTTTTAGAGTTCTTTTACTATTTTTGTAGAATTTTTTCAAATCACTGTTTTTTCATATAATTCTGGGTTGTTAAAAAACAACAGTTTTAAAAAATTATAAACAAATAGTAATGAAACTCCAAAAAAATATAAAATTTGGTCTCCAAGCATATTTCAGTATGGATATTATGTTGAGAGGTTCAGATTAACTATTTGGAATTTGATAACAACACGGAAGGCATAAAACAGCAAATGACCCGTACTTTAAAAAAAAAACTTAGCGCATCCCTATATGGAACGCGTATCCTCCGCATTAACTCAAAAAAAAATCTTTTGAGTTAATGATTCTTAACCGTCTGATTTTAAACGGAGTCAATTATGTCCCTGCTTAAGATATAGAGAGCCCTTTAATATTAGTGCAAATCTAGTCTGCATGAATCTTGAAACAGATCAGATGATCATGATTCATTAACTCAAAAGATTTCCTTTTGAGTTAATGGAGAAGATACGAATACTCCCTAGCTATATGCCATTTTTTGCTACTTGTTTCTTTATAAGTCAAACTTAAAATCAAAGTCGTGCTATGTTAGGTAAAAAAAAAATCTGCTTGATGTATAGACGCGTTCTTAATCAGTCTAAGTCACATGCGCATTCCATTAATTTTATGCTTTCCTATTATTATTATTTTGCTACTTTATTTTTCTATAAAACAGTATAATAATTGAAGACGTATCTCCATTTGTCTCCACTTATCAGCAATTCATACATAATAACTCGAAAGTTTGTGTCAATTTAAAACAAATAGTCCGAATTCTTTATGAAATAACTTCAAATTTGAGTTATTACCGGTGTTCTAAATAGCACGCTATAGCATTTTCGGACCTTGAACGCTAAGTTATAGGATAAAAGTGCGCTATTTCAGGTACGACCGCTATAGCGGTAATAGCAGTTCGCTATTTGCACTACACACTACGCGCTATAGCACACGCTATGCTGCATAGGCTTTTATTTAAATGTCCAAACTGGAAATTTATTTTAAAGATCATTTTTTTTAAGATCCATATTAATTTTGTTTTTAAATAGAAAAAAAATAGATAGTTTATTCCATGATGCTTAGTTTTTTTTTTATATAGAAAAACTTTATAGTTTATGATATTATTAGAAATATTTTGAATAGCAATTTGGATTTTATACTGGTCCAATATAAATATTTTAATTTCTTAATCAATTCAGTGTTACTTATTGCTCTATGAAACTTTAGATAATGTTGATAATTAACAAATATATAAAATCTAATTTTTTAAACAAAAAACGCTATGTAGTTCCGATAGCTCTTTCTTTAACCTTTTCCGCTATAATGCGATAATCAATATTTAGAACCTTGGCTATTACATACAAAACGAATTCCAATCAAAATATACATAATAACTCAAAAGTTTGGGTCAATTTAAAACAAACAGTCCTAATTCTTCAAACAATTTTGGTATAATACCTTAAAATTTCACACAGTAAAAATTGAGAAAACTAAAAATAACTAATCAAATTGTAATACAAATCTGTAACTATGTAAGTTTCACAATATTTTTCTAAAAGTCATATGGACATTTCGAAAGCAAACGTATGAACTATGAAATATTATTGTTGTTGTTGTCATCAATTAATTATTTAATTATTATTATTACTTATTTTAGTGTTTTAATAATATATTTGGACCACATAAGATATGTGGCTCTCCATTTCACGTGTAATATTTTTGCAATGAAGTGTGAATCCGACATGCTTTTAATTTAGCTTCTTAAATATCTCGTGCTACTTCTCAACATTCCCATCTCTCTATTTTTTTTTTAATTCTTCCCCATCTCTCTATTCAAATATTATTATTGATGGTAGATATTGGATATGAGTCATATGACCAATCAAATATAATCTGTATTCTATATATGTAGTAGTTCAGAATTTAGATGGTCCGATTAGTTCAAGTCAATTTAATTATTTCAAAATATACCTAATAACTCGAAAATTTGTGTCAATTTAAAACAAATGGTCTGAATTCTTTATGAAATAACTTAAAATTTGGGTTATTACCAGTAGTGTTTAAATAGTACACTATAGCGTTTTTGGACCTTGAACGCTAAGTTATCGGATAAAAGTACACTACAGCTACGACATCTATAGCAGTAATAGCGGTTCGCTATTTGCGCTACATGCTACGCGCTATAGCACACGCTATGCTACGTAGGCTTTTATTTAAAAGCTCAAACTGAAAAATTATTTTAAAGATCATTTCTTTTTTAGGATCCATATTAATTTTGTTTTTAAATAGAAAAATATAGATAGTTTATTCCATGATGCTTATTATTTTTTAATTGAAAAATATTATAGTTTATGCCATGATGCTTAAGTTATTTTGACTGAAAAAAGATATATAGTTTATGATATTATTATATATATTTTGAATAGCAATTTGGACTTTATACTAGTTCAATATAAATATTTTAATTTCTTAATCAATTTAGTGTTACTTATTGCTCTATAGCACATTTTTTGATCTGACAAGATGGTCCCGATCAACAGTGGACTTGATTTTCTGGACCTTTCAATCTTGCATTAAATTCAAGAGTTGTGTGAAATGAAAAAAAATAATAATTAAATTTTGGATCCACACTATTGAGTCCGATTCAAATATTTAGATATAGACCGTTGATTCTAATATTTTTATAAATATTGTAAACCAGACACTTTTAATTTTTGTACCTCATATTTTATTAATTTCTATAGATAAAATATTCTCAACTTCTCAACTCAAATATTGGGATTTTTTTTTATAGGCCATAAAAGAAAAATTGATTTTTGGGAACCAATTTGATTGGTTGGTCTTTTTTTTTTATAAAAACCACAAGTACCAAACTAGCTATTCGGCATCAACTATTTATTTTTGTTCGGTACCGAATAGTTTAGTCGGCACCGAACAGTTTCACAAATTTTTAACATGAACTATAACACTATAACACAAAACGTGAATAATATTTTGGTACCAAATAGGCTATTTGGTACCGGAAAAAAAAATTGGTACCGAATAGTCTATTCAGTACTTGTGATTTTTGTAAAAAAACCAACCAATCAAATTGGTTCTTTAAAATTATGTTTTCTATTTACGGTTTATAAAAAAAATCGTAATATTGCCTGTAGACACAGATACAATTATTACCTTGTTTGATTAATTGAGGCAGGTAGACTTGACTTGGAAGTCTCCCATGATCACAACTATGGTTCCGTTCCCTGTTTAACACTTCACTAGGATGTTGACTAGTCTTGTTGATTTGACTTAATTTTTATTTATTTGAGAGAACAATAAAATTGATTAATTTCACTAAAGTACCCACAAGTTAAGAATTTTAATTTGAGAATAAATTAACGATATCGAAAAATTTGTAGGGATATAATTTGCAAATAATTATTTTCTTCATACAGCAATAGATATAAAAACACAAATATTTTTAGAAAGTAAATAAATAGCCCCTAAATATTCTTGAAAAACATGGTCAAAAAATACGGTCGTAAATAACTTTTATATATAATCTCTGTGTTTTTTTTAGACAAGTGAATTCTCTCTAAGAATCTTAAATTCTTAATAAATACATGAGAAATATGTTCTTCCAGACCTCAATTTTTCAATCTTTCCCATAAGTCCACTTTCATTTTTAAACTTACTTTATTTCTCTCACCCGTCGAAAAATAAAGATTTATTTATTTCTCTCATCACTCACTATTTTTTTTCCTCCGTTCAATCTCGCCCATATTTAAGATAATCTGTGAAGAATTTTGCGAATCTAAATTACCAAAAAAAAATTACTCAATATTCTTTCTAAAATGAAATCCATATTGAAGTTTATTTTTTGTTATATTCGCTCTCCTTTTTTTATTTTCTTCTTATAATGCTATGTATAAAAATTTCATATGCTAGGTATAAAGACTCTATATACTAGATATGAAGACTTTATATAATAAGTATAAAAACTGGCTTTGAACGTTTTAAAGACTTAAAGTTAGAATCTTTGAAAAACTTAATATGTTTAATTTGTATAAAAATTTGACATGCTAGGTATAAAGAATTGATAGGCTAGGTATAAATATTCTTACTACTATTAATAAAAATTTAAACTCAATGAATTTAAACTCAATCGATTATCTGTCGCATTCTATCATTGCCATTTTTCGCATTAACGTCCAGCTTCTCAATGTCCCTAGACAAATTCTTGACTTTAACAAAATACTCACTCTTATATACAACCATGTCACCTTGGGAGATATTCATTAGCTCTTTCTCGAGCAGTTGCAGCCGACTTATGTTGTTCTTTAAAAACAGTGCGGCGAAGACATCTCATGCCTCTTTCTATGCCTCCACATGTCACACCCCGCGGCCACGGGTAGTACAGTCCCCCGCCGTAAGCATACAACGCCGTGTATGCTTACAAGGCTAATCACAATTTAAACCAATCAACACGCAATTCAAAACAAGTTTCTAATATAAAATCAGAGTACACAGTCTGGACAGTAAAATAATACACTATAAGTATCTCATCCGGATACCAACCACGAGGCCTACCCTAAATCTATACAACAAAACATATCTAGGGTCGTATACTGGTAAGCTACTAAGGCCTACTACTCTCGTGCCTCTCCGGAATCCGTCGCACCAATACCTGTGAATAACGGGGAAGGTGGGGGTGAGAATAAATTCTCAGTGCGAATTGCCACATATGAATTATTGGACTTGCAATCAAACTCTATATTCAAAAATGAATCCCAAACAATAGCAATGCAAACAGATATATGTATAATCACAAATAACAGAATGCCACTACTCGACAACAGTTAATCAACCTGAAACACAGTTTACGGAATTTCAATATGGATTTCAAAACACAACATATATTTTGGCTTAACTCGATTCCTAACTCAATTCATTAGGGCTTGTAGCAATTACAGATGTTCTCTCGAGCTGAACCGTTATCAAACCCACATCTGTAGGGTTACAGACGCCTACAGATGGCCAACCAAGCTGGACCCTTTATCGGACACCCATCTGCAATTGCTGTTTGGCTTAACCATTTCCTAAGGTCCGGTTACAAGTCACCAATACAGGTCAACTTGACACATATGCAAACACACGGACTCAAAGTTACCTATACAGGTCAACTTTGCTAAATCTCAAGCAAATATATCTCAAGCCACACATATAGGTCAGTCTCGCAAATTCTACAGATCGACGCATAAGTCAGCAGCGTCACCTGAATCCAGCCACCTAAACAGGTCGGTCTGGCAAATTCTACAGATCGACGCATAAGTCAGCAGCGTCACCTGAATCCAGCCACCTAAACAGGTCGGTCTGGCAAATTCTACAGATCGACGCATAAGTCAGCAGCGTCACCTGAATCCAGCCACCTTAACAGGTCGGCCTGACAAATTCGTAAACACAGGTCAACGGATAGGTCACCGTTACCTTATCCAGCCACCTAAACAGGTCGGCCTGGCAGATTCATTCACAACAAGCACAATTCATAGAACTAAACAATTAATAACCATACCAACATGCCAATCAATCTTAACCGAACAATTCAAATCATTCTCATTTATGCAAGAATCCATATGCAGTATGAATTCCAAAATATGCAACAATTAATCATTCAACATGACAAACGAATAAACAGTTTAATTCCTGAAAACAAAGTATCAAACAAGTCCAAGAATCCCGCACCTTATTATGACGAGCGTACCGCTTAAGCTAAGGATCGGACGTCTCGTATGGTCTCGCAAGTTCTTGCTCGACCGAGCCTACACCTATATTATACGTATACTAGGTTTAACATTGGTTCAGGATCGAGGAGTTTAATCGAGTGGTGCTAGGGCTTATACCTTCCCTATTCAATTTCTATGTTTTTGGTATCAATTCGTTCGGTTCATTATTTCTTACCAAAATCCTCTAGGTCCTCGGGACCATACAACTCTCCATTTGGTGACCATCAATCACCGGTTCACTACCTTGGTTCTCGGTTCATTTCAATTTACCGTTTGGTTAACCCTAATTTGGTCAAAACCTCAAATCGGCTGTTAAATGTTCTAAAAATTCACGATCAGGAGGCAACCCTACCGATTACAAGTCTAATTGGTCGGGTTAAGCAAATCAAATCACGATTAGGCCAACTTTCAATTTTGGCACGAAACCCTAGAAATCAGATTTCATAAATCGGAAGAAATCGGGAAAAAGAATGACAAACAAACTAGTAAGAAGTGTAGAGGAACTAGTCCTCGAGCAATTCGAGCACAAATCTCGGGTTTAAAACGAGAATCCGAGAAATCGAGAAAATTCGAGGTTTCGAAAGTAAAAAGGAGAGAAAGAAATACCAAATAGAAGGGTTCGGAGAGATCCTCGGCTGCTTTCTCAGTTCCAAACTTGATTTCTCGCAACAATCGGGAGTCTGAACGAAACGGAAACTCACGGGATCTTTTCCTTCTCTCTTAACCGAAATTCACTTAAAAATGGGGAAAATGGTGAAGTGAGAGAGAGAGAAGGTTTAATTTGGGTTTTAGGGTTAAAATTACCCTGAATGCGGATTAGCCAATCCGCACTGCGGGTTACCTAATCCGCACTCGAGACTTAGTCGGTTGTCAGCCGAATCCAGGAAAAGTCCGAGCCTACTGCGGATGAACCTGATCCGCACTGCGGTTCACCCTCATCCGCACTCACTACTTAGCCGATTTCAGGAAAATTCAGTGCAATACAGAAATTCATGAGTGCGGCTAAACTCAACCGCACTGCGGATCCCTCACCCGCACTCACTACTTAGTCATTTTTTTGGCAAAATTCCAGAAAAAGCCTGAGCCACTGCGGATGGCTTCCACCCGCACTGCGGTCAACCTAATCCGCACTGGGGCTATAAAATTCCGAAATCTCGAAATTTAGACGCGGTTTCAATTCACAATTAACTTACTTATTTAGGGGAACCTTAATTAAGGTTTAAACTTCCATTTTATTAACATAATTTATCGGTTCTTCCTTTTAAATCATTTCAATTTAATTGTAAAAATTTCGTAACGTAACATTTCTCCCCCCCTTAGAATAAAGTGAACTAAATTGCGTACCTGATTCGTTGAATAGTTCCGGGTACTTCTCACGAATGGTTTCCTCATGTTCCCATGTTGCTTCTTTAGTCGAATGGCGTCCCCATTTAACCAGGACAAGTTTAATCGTCTTGCTCCGAAGTTGCTGTTCTTTTCGGTCCAATATCTGCATTGGCTCTTCTTGATAGGACAAGTCAACTTGGACATGCAGGTCCGAGTGATCAATGCAATGAGATGGATCTCGTACGTATCGGCGCAATTGTGACACATGAAACACCGGATGAACCCGGTCCAATGCTGGTGGCAATGCAAGCTCATATGCCACCGGTCCCATTCGCCTCAAAATCTGAAACGGTCCAATATATCTAGGACTTAACTTGCCTGATACGCCAAATCGGTGTACACCCCTGACGGGTGAAACTCGAAGCCACACGTGATCCCCTTCTTGAAACTCCAACGGTCTTCTATGCACATCCGCATATTTCTTTTGTCGCTCTTGGGCCGACTTAAGCCGACTCAAAACGACTTTCGTCGTTTCAGCAATCTCTTCTAACATCTGAGGCCCGGTAGGTGAATACGTACCTGCGGGTCCCCACCACAGCGGTGTGCGGCACTGCTGTCCTGTAAGTGCCTCTTGTGGTGACATTCCGATACTCGAATGGTAGCTATTGTTGTACGCAAACTCTACCAAGTACAAGTGGTTAATCCAAGATTCTCGGAAACTTAAAGCACAGGATCGAAGCATGTCCTCCAATGTTTGTATTGTTCGTTCAGATTGACCGTCGGTTTGCGGATGATGGGCTGTACTGAATCTCAATTTCGTGCCCAAGGCTTCTTGAAAACTTTCCCAAAAGTGAGATGTAAATCGAGGGTCTCGGTCAGAGACAATGTGCCGTGAACATCCATGGTATTTAAATTGGTATTGCAAGAACAGGTCAGCCAACTCTCTTCCGGATGTCTCGATCCGGAGTGGAATGAAGTGTGCAATCTTCGTTAGCCGATCCACTATCACCCATATGGCATCATATCGTCCAACGGTTCTCGGAAATCCAGTCACGAAGTCCATAGTGATCGACTCGAATTTCCGCATGGGTATCTCCAAAGGTCTGAGCAGTCCCGCCCTCTTTCGTCTATCCGCTTTGACTTGCTGACAGATCTGACATTTCTCAACATAGCCTTGTACGTTCCTTTTCATCTTTGGCCACCAGAAATATCGCTTTAGATCTTGATACATCTTGACTTCACCAGGGTGAATGGTATACCCCGAGTCATGTGCTTCTGACAGAATCAGATTCTTCAGTTCTGAGTCATTCGGAACGCATATGCGGTTATGGAACCGCAGAATACCATCTTCGTGGAGTTGAAATGGCGAGTCTGCATTTGACTCGAAATGTTGTCGGAACTTCTGGCACTTTGGGTCCCCTTGTTGTGCTGCTCGAATCTGTTCGTGTAACTCTGGTCGAACCTCGACCGCGGCCAAGATAATCGAGGCAACTGTAGCTGTACCTGCACTATTGCTCGCTCCAATCAATCGAGATGAGGTTTCCAATGCAAACTCACGGGATGCACCCACGTGCAGATTCATTCTTCTCATTTCTTCGAGAATGTGTGTCTCGCTGGTGATAATTGATGCCAGATTGATCTGACTCTTCCGGCTTAGCGCATCTGCTACCACGTTTGCCTTCCCGGCATGATACTGGATATCCAGATCGTAGTCCTTCATCAGTTCCAACCATCTCCTCTGCCTCAAATTTAACTCCCTTTGAGTGAAGATATACTTCAAACTTTGGTGATCCGTGAAGATACGGCACTTCACTCCATACAGGTAATGCCGCCAAATTTTTAAAGCGAAGATCACTGCAGCTAGCTCCAGATCATGGGTCGGATAATTCTGTTCGTGCGATCGTAACTGCCGAGAAGCATATGCTATAACATGGTCCTTCTGCATTAGTACACATCCCAACCCAGATCCGGATGCGTCGGTGTAAACGGTATACTCCTCGTCGGTGATGGGCATGGCAAGAACCGGTGCAGTTACCAACCGATTCTTCAACTCCTCAAAGCTTTGATCTTGAGGGGCACCCCACTCGAACTTCACAGCTTTATGCAAAAGTTTCGTAAGGGGAGCAGCTAACTGTGAGAATCCAAGTACGAACCTTCTATAATATCCGGCTAGCCCCAGAAAACTGCGAATCTCCGTAACTGTTTCTGGCCTCTTCCAATCGGTCACCGCCCGAATCTTTTCTGAATCTACGGCCAACCCTTCACCTGATATCACGTGCCCAAGGAAGGCCACTTTCTCAAGCCAGAACTCACACTTCGAAAACTTTGCGAATAGTTGATGATCTCTCAATCTCTGCAGCACTATCCGCAGATGTACCTCATGCTCCTCACGTGACCTTGAATATATCAGGATGTCATCGATGAACACCACCACAGTTGAATCCAAGAGGTCGTGAAACACTCGCTGCATCATATCCATAAATGCAGCCGGAGCGTTCGTTAGCCCGAACGGCATCACCATATATTCGTAATGCCCATAACGCGTTCGGAAGGCTGTCTTTTCCACATCAGTCGGACGTATTCTCAGCTGGTGGTACCCCGTTCTCAAGTCTATCTTGGAGTAGATCGAAGATCCTTGCAGCTGATCAAACAAGTCATCGATTCGGGGTAACGGGTATCTATTCTTGACGGTCACCTTGTTCAATTCACGGTAGTCGATACATAACCGCAAGGTACCATCCTTCTTCTTCACAAACAACACCGGTGCACCCCATGGAGATGTGCTCGGTCTAATAAACCCGCTTTCCAGCATCTCTTCTAATTGGGCCTTGAGTTCTTTCAATTCTGCAGGAGCCATACGATACGGACTCTTTGAAATTGGTGTCGTACCCGGTACCACTTCTATGCCAAACTCCACTTCTCGTTCCGGTGGTAATCCGACTATTTCTTCCGGAAACACATCCACGAACTCCGACACCACTGGAATCGTATTCATCTCAGGAACTTTCGTATCAGTGTATACTATTGCTGCCAGATATGCAGTGCACCCTGAATCGATCAGGTGCCTAACTTCCACAGCCGAGATGCACGGTATCAACCCTCCAACCTTCCTACAGTTCAGCATGCACGACATACCACCTTTCGCGGTCACAAAACAAATCCTGCGGTGCGGACAGTCGATCGTTGCGGCATGTCTTGTTAGCCAATCCATCCCCAATAGAACGTCGTAACCCGTGATCTCCATAACCAACAGGTCTATCTCGAGATCCCTTCCATCAACTCTGACTTTTCGGTTTCGGCATATGGTTATTTTTCGGTCAGTCGAACCGAAAGGGGTTTGGACACTCAGGACTTGGTTATTGGTTTTGGTTGGCCAGTTATACCTTTCTACCCAAGCCTTCGATACAATGGAATGGCTACACCCAGTATCTATCAAACAATAGGCACTCTCATCCGAGATAGAAAGTATACCTGTCATCACATCAGCTCGAGAATCAGACGGTTGCGAGCCTTCTCCTTCCTCCAGAGTCCTCGTTGCGTCATATGCAACCTCTGCTATACCGAGTGCATGGGCAGCCACTCGACCTCCAATCCTGCCTCCGCTGGTTTGGGAAGCACCTCGACCACGGAATGGTGGTCTACCAGTTCCACGTCCCATGGGCCCTCTGCCACCGCTGTTCCTCTGGAACCCTAGTGCTGCATTCGGGCACTCTCTTGCCCAATGCTCTATACTGCCGCAGGTGTAACAGGCTTGGTTGCGGCGTCTGCACTCGATCTCCGAGTGTTCCTGGTCGCATGAACGGCACCACACTGAAACAAAACCCGGCCGGAGTACCGGTGCTGCCATCTGCCTCGGAGGGGGTCTAGGTGCCACAAACTGTCTCAAGGGTGGTCTAGCTGTCGATGGTCTTCCCCTCGACCTCAATTGCCTGTTCTGGTCCTCCCTCTGCTTCACACTCCTCTCCGTCATTTGCAGCCTTCTCCTCTTGCCGTGCAACTCCACTTGCTCAGCATGATCCATCATGGCCTGCAGCTCAGTAGCCATCGGGGTATCCACAATCATAGAGATCCCCCCGTCAAGTCCATCCAGGTACTGCCTATGGTATCTCACCACATCAGTTTGCACATCAATTGCATACCTGGATAGGGCGAGGAACTCGTTGTTATAATCTGCCACCGTTCGCCCATCCTGCTTCAAATCCAGGAATTTCCTCCGCAGCGCCTCTCGCTGTATGTTACTCAGAAATCGTCGAGTGAATTGTTGTTCAAACCATTCCCACGGAATCTTGGCCTCCTCCCCGACATAACTACGTCGGGCTCCATCCCACCAGAACCTCGCACCCTCCTCTAACTGCTGCTCGGCCAGCTCCACCATATCCTGTTCTGGCGCTCTACACAGAACTAGCTTGGCACTCATGCTCGCGAGCCATTCTTCCGTAGCGGCATACTCGCCAGTGCCATTAAACCGAGGTGGATTAAGGCGCATGAAGGAGTCGTACAACCTCCTAAAATCTTCCGGACCTCCTCGGGGAGCCTCCGGTGCCACCTCATGTCTCTCTGCTTGGCGGCCTCTCTCGTAAGCCGCAATCAATCTATCGTCTAGATCTCGGTCCCGGTTCTGCGCACCTACAGGTCCAAGATCAACTCTCTGGACCTCCGGCCCTGCAGATCCGGCCTCGCTCGCATGAACGATCGGTTCGTTCAGTGGGTTCCTAGTTCTAGATCGTCCCCTACCTCGGCGTCCTTCCATAGCTCTTAAATAAGAAGAAAATAGTCATTAGATTTGCATATACCTATCTCATAGAACGAACAAGTCGTTAGCCGTGACGACCCCAAGTATAACGTACCCCACTCACGTATCCTATCAGTCTGGTTAGGGTTTAAACCTTGAGCTCTGATACCACCAAAGAGAACTGTCACACCCCGCGGCCACGGGTAGTACAGTCCCCCGCCGTAAGCATACAACGCCGTGTATGCTTACAAGGCTAATCAGAATTTAAACCAATCAACACGCAATTCAAAACAAGTTTCTAATATAAAATCAGAGTACACAGTCTGGACAGTAAAATAATACACTATAAGTATCTCATCCGGATACCAACCACGAGGCCTACCCTAAATCTATACAACAAAACATATCTAGGGTCGTATACTGGTAAGCTACTAAGGCCTACTACTCTCGTGCCTCTCCGGAATCCGTCGCACCAATACCTGTGAATAACGGGGAAGGTGGGGGTGAGAATAAATTCTCAGTGCGAATTGCCACATATGAATTATTGGACTTGCAATCAAACTCTATATTCAAAAATGAATCCCAAACAATAGCAATGCAAACAGATATATGTATAATCACAAATAACAGAATGCCACTACTCGACAACAGTTAATCAACCTGAAACACAGTTTACGGAATTTCAATATGGATTTCAAAACACAACATATATTTTGGCTTAACTCGATTCCTAACTCAATTCATTAGGGCTTGTAGCAATTACAGATGTTCTCTCGAGCTGAACCGTTATCAAACCCACATCTGTAGGGTTACAGACGCCTACAGATGGCCAACCAAGCTGGACCCTTTATCGGACACCCATCTGCAATTGCTGTTTGGCTTAACCATTTCCTAAGGTCCGGTTACAAGTCACCAATACAGGTCAACTTGACACATATGCAAACACACGGACTCAAAGTTACCTATACAGGTCAACTTTGCTAAATCTCAAGCAAATATATCTCAAGCCACACATATAGGTCAGTCTCGCAAATTCTACAGATCGACGCATAAGTCAGCAGCGTCACCTGAATCCAGCCACCTAAACAGGTCGGTCTGGCAAATTCTACAGATCGACGCATAAGTCAGCAGCGTCACCTGAATCCAGCCACCTAAACAGGTCGGTCTGGCAAATTCTACAGATCGACGCATAAGTCAGCAGCGTCACCTGAATCCAGCCACCTTAACAGGTCGGCCTGGCAAATTCGTAAACACAGGTCAACGGATAGGTCACCGTTACCTTATCCAGCCACCTAAACAGGTCGGCCTGGCAGATTCATTCACAACAAGCACAATTCATAGAACTAAACAATTAATAACCATACCAACATGCCAATCAATCTTAACCGAACAATTCAAATCATTCTCATTTATGCAAGAATCCATATGCAGTATGAATTCCAAAATATGCAACAATTAATCATTCAACATGACAAACGAATAAACAGTTTAATTCCTGAAAACAAAGTATCAAACAAGTCCAAGAATCCCGCACCTTATTATGACGAGCGTACCGCTTAAGCTAAGGATCGGACGTCTCGTATGGTCTCGCAAGTTCTTGCTCGACCGAGCCTACACCTATATTATACGTATACTAGGTTTAACATTGGTTCAGGATCGAGGAGTTTAATCGAGTGGTGCTAGGGCTTATACCTTCCCTATTCAATTTCTATGTTTTTGGTATCAATTCGTTCGGTTCATTATTTCTTACCAAAATCCTCTAGGTCCTCGGGACCATACAACTCTCCATTTGGTGACCATCAATCACCGGTTCACTACCTTGGTTCTCGGTTCATTTCAATTTACCGTTTGGTTAACCCTAATTTGGTCAAAACCTCAAATCGGCTGTTAAATGTTCTAAAAATTCACGATCAGGAGGCAACCCTACCGATTACAAGTCTAATTGGTCGGGTTAAGCAAATCAAATCACGATTAGGCCAACTTTCAATTTTGGCACGAAACCCTAGAAATCAGATTTCATAAATCGGAAGAAATCGGGAAAAAGAATGACAAACAAACTAGTAAGAAGTGTAGAGGAACTAGTCCTCGAGCAATTCGAGCACAAATCTCGGGTTTAAAACGAGAATCCGAGAAATCGAGAAAATTCGAGGTTTCGAAAGTAAAAAGGAGAGAAAGAAATACCAAATAGAAGGGTTCGGAGAGATCCTCGGCTGCTTTCTCGGTTCCAAACTTGATTTCTCGCAACAATCGGGAGTCTGAACGAAACGGAAACTCACGGGATCTTTTCCTTCTCTCTTAACCGAAATTCACTTAAAAATGGGGAAAATGGTGAAGTGAGAGAGAGAGAAGGTTTAATTTGGGTTTTAGGGTTAAAATTACCCTGAATGCGGATTAGCCAATCCGCACTGCGGGTTACCTAATCCGCACTCGAGACTTAGTCGGTTGTCAGCCGAATCCAGGAAAAGTCCGAGCCTACTGCGGATGAACCTGATCCGCACTGCGGTTCACCCTCATCCGCACTCACTACTTAGCCGATTTCAGGAAAATTCAGTGCAATACAGAAATTCATGAGTGCGGCTAAACTCATCCGCACTGCGGATCCCTCACCCGCACTCACTACTTAGTCATTTTTTTGGCAAAATTCCAGAAAAAGCCTGAGCCACTGCGGATGGCTTCCACCCGCACTGCGGTCAACCTAATCTGCACTGGGGCTATAAAATTCCGAAATCTCGAAATTTAGACGCGGTTTCAATTCACAATTAACTTACTTATTTAGGGGAACCTTAATTAAGGTTTAAACTTCCATTTTATTAACATAATTTATCGGTTCTTCCTTTTAAATCATTTCAATTTAATTGTAAAAATTTCGTAACGTAACACCACATCTTCAATGAGAGTCAATAGGCTCTTGTCCATCGTAGCATTCAACACAAATAATGCTCGTTCAGCCTTCACTTTCCATTTCTTGTAAGCTCGGATCGAATTCGGTGGCGATTCGATGCCATCACCCAAGGTGTGACTAAACAACTAATTGTTTTATTCGTTGAACAGTCGGTTTTGTTAATTAATTAAGTTTCTCTATAATTTATTTTAGTTCGTTATATACCATTGGTATGTTCTAAATAGCAATTATCTTGTCATCGCAGGAAGGTTAAAAAGAAAAAAGTTATCGCAAATAGCGTAGCTATAACAAATTAAAGCTATCCTACATAATGTTTTTCTTTTCAAAAATTACAATGAGTTTAGTCACACGAAGGTTAAAAAGAAAAAGATAGGGTCCTTTGAAAATATATTGATATTGTAATGAGTTTCTTCCAATTTTTAAATACATACAACCTTTTACAAAATTTATATTGAGAAAAAGAAGATTAAATAAACTCGTACTGTGGAGTACAATGAGTAAGAAGAATTATCGCGGAGCCATTTCGGTAATTGTTACACCACCTGAAATTTCGGCAGCTGTCCCAATTCCTTGGAGACTTTTCCTATCAAAATTCTCTGCCTCCAACTTGGTAGTACTAGTACCTTGTAAATAAAATGCTGGAGTTGATGGTGTTGGTAAGCTCGTTGAGTTACTGCTGAGCATAAGAGAAACCGAAGTCATATTTGGCCTTTTTGAAGGATCGTCTTGGACACAGAGTAATGCTATAGTTAGACATTTTAATGCCTCATCAACTTGGTATGAATCGTGTAGCCTTTGGTCTATTACTTGTAGTGCTCTTCCGTTGCACCATTCTTTCCATACCTATTCCAAGAAAATTATTCAAAGAACTGAGTTTAAGTTTCAATTTTTCCTAAAGAAAAAAGAAACCTCTAGCGTTGATCTCATAACTTGATTGAATATAATTTATATTTTACCAAGCTTAAAAGATTTGGGGTACTTCCAGAACCGTTAAAATCTCTCACACTTCGGCCCGTTAATATTTCAAGAATTATCACACCATAACTGAAGACATCTGATTTTGTTGAGACATGTCGGCGCATGAAGCATTCTGGTGCAATATAGCCACTGCATAACAGAGTAATAAAAACAGAGATATTTTAATTCAATACTTTTATTTTTTTGTAATGAGAAAGCTAGCTATAAATTAACTAAAAACATAAGATAATCTTCTTACTTTGTTCCGACTATTCGGCTTGCAGTTCCTTGTGATTTGTCAATGTTGAATAGTTTGGCAAGACCAAAATCTGATATTTTCGGAAGCATGCTTTCATCCAACAAAACATTGCTTGTTTTGAGATCGCGATGGATAATTTTTAACCGAGACTCTTCATGAAGGTAAAGTAGTCCTCTGGTAACTCCTCCTATGATTTGATATCTTTTTTGCCAATCTAACTTCTCGCCTTTTTGAGGATCTATGTTAATATACCTCGTTAATATATATATAGTTCTAACTTCTAAGCACAATTCTTGTTGGAATTTAAAATTTTCACAAGTCATAATCGCAAAAGAATACGGGGTAAGAAACTCAATGTTAAAATATGAAATTTTAAAAAAGTTTATACATTTCAATGTCAATAAGAATTGAATTGTTTTAAAATTTGAATTGAACAAATATAGTACAGTTTTGTTTTGCCTATATTGATTACCAAAGAAACTAAATTATTCAAGAAGCTGTATGTCGAGATTGGAAACTAGTACCAAAAAGAAGCGTGTCCAAGCTTTTATTTGGGAGAAACTCATAAACCAAAATCTTTTCATGTTCATCCAAGCAAAGGCCCAATAACTTGACAAGATTTTTGTGCTGGAGGTTGGCAAGTGTGAGTACTTCATTCTTAAGCTCAGAAACACCTTGGCCTGAATCAAGGGAGAGTCGTTTGACAGCTATTTCATCGCCATTTGGAAGACATCCCTATCGCAAAAGAATACCATTTATAGGTGTTTGGATACAACAGTCACATTTACAAATTACAATACCTCGTTAACTCTCATTTTGAGTTTGATCCTCATTTTGAAGACTTGAACTTATTTAACATCAATCTGATTAATTATGCTGAAAATCATAGAGGTTCGATTTTTTTTTTTCTTGTCGGCATCAATCAAGAACCACATCAGTGTGAATGTATTGTTCATCTGACATAGAACAACGGTTGCATGTTTATGTATAGTATTTAGAATATGGAAACTACTTCTAATTCTTGTAAAACAAAAACAAAATTGCATTCGCAGATTAGGAAATTAAGTTCATTGTAGCTAAACTCTAAAATCCTAGAGAACTTCATATATCAACTGACCAAAATATTTATATAGTAACAATAAAGGAGCATTGGAAGTTTACCTTGTAAACAGGCCCAAATCCACCTTCGCCTAGCTTATTTGATGGTGAGAAATAATTGGTAGCAATTGCCAGGGTTTCCAGTTTAAATAAGTGAGGTGTAGATGTCTCTTTCTCCTCATTGGGCGTGCCTGTAAGAAAGTAGATTAAAATTAAGAGATCCCTTTTGAATCCTGATAATAGTTTAAGTACCTTTTTAAAGAAAAACGAAAAAGCCAAAAATGTGTCTTATAAAACGAACTGAGTTAATGTGGTAACTGGCTATTATTTAAAATGACCATAACCCTACCTAATCCAATCGTGTTAGCCTAGCTTAAGATTTTATGCAACCGAACTTTATTATTTGTTTTTTAATATGGTCCATGGTCAAAAGATTTTAGTGTTTGACACTGTTCTTTTTTTCTTAATTTTAAACAGAACTTTGCATGGGCAGAAATGCTCTATAATTAATGTCATCTAGAGTGTTGCTGGTCGTATAAAGATCATGATATAGGTCCTTATTAAAGTATGAGCTTGCCTTTTTATCCTTAAATTTAAAGTTTAAACATAAATTGAGTGTTTGAATAAAAAATTCAAATTTGAATTGCTTAATTTGTGTCTCAATTATCGATTAAATATTGCCCTAGTGTTCTATCAATATCAAGAGTTAATAAGAGAATAAGAGAAGTACTTGTGCAGGTTGGTTGTCGCATTGACCTTCTTCTTCTCAGAATACAAAATAAGGCCACCATAAGGATTATTATAAAACCGCATATAGACGGCACAATAACCACAGGAAGTATCTTCTTTTTATCTTTGCTCCCTGCATTGATTTAATTTTTCTTTCTATTAAAGTGGATATGTCCATCGATTTGATTAAATGAAATCAATCAAGTTCAGGTACCGGTACCAACTCTCATGGTACCAATTAAGCCCTTAAATACATAAGTTCTACATTAACAACCCATAAACAGCAATGTTCTACCTAGCTCAAAAACAACCAAACATAAATAATTGAATCATTAACTATTGCGGACAAAAGCAAAAGCCTCCCATATAATTTCAAATTTCATAAAGCTAGGGATTGTTGCAGTGGTTAGCTAAACATAACATAAATTACTAACAATAACAATTTCTTGATAAATTACAAACATAACATAAATTTCTTGACAAATTTCAGTCAAAATTCTGAACAGAATGCAATAAGGTTAGATTTATATGGTAGGTACAAAATAATAAGGTAGTAAGATATGTTGATTTTTCTTGGTGCACAATCTTACCAGTAATTTCTCTCAATGGTGGGGCGATACCGGAGTTTGATACAGACTGTGGGGGAGGGGAAGATGTGATAGGCAATGGTGAAGGTGAAGGTGATAATTCATCTTGGCTAGTACTCTCAAAATATGGATAGATCTCCATGCGAATGTAACATTCGTACCGGAGAACAACTCCACCTTGATTTTTGTTGCAACAACTCTGAAAATAACCCATCGACTGATTCAGGCACATGTGGCACTCTTCTGCCGACAGATCCCTCATGCACTGTGTCAAACCGTACATTGTAATATCACTGGTAAAATTTTCCTGACCCATAGCAAACTTCCGGCTCGAATTGGCCGCCTCAGCTGCAAGGCTGCCCATGTGATCATTGTAAAACTTATCAAATGCTTGTACATCTGGTATGGTATCTGTGTTGTACAGTATCTGGTGCCGTGACTTCTCCTCGGGTGTGGTAAAGTTGGAGTTTGAGTAACGCAGGATGCACTTGTCATAAAAAATGATTGCTTTTTTACCAACTGGGCACCTGCTTGTAATACCTTGGGCTGCTTTATCCAAGCATGACCGGCATTTAGAGGGAGACAGATCGCCACGGCATAACGCATGACTGAATACTTGATTAGGGGCATCGCCAAGCATTGCAATTGTAAAGCCGGTTTGAGAACCGGATGACGGGAGCATAGAGAGGACATCATTGAGATTTAATTGGTAGGTACTGTTGAGTGTGAAATTAGAATCGGTTGGACAATCTATATAAGTAAATGGATTTTCCTCTGATGCAGATGCAACCAAGTTGAATATCACGCAGAGAAGCCAGAAGAGAAAATTAGGTATGTAGCTGTTTCGACATGAAGAGGAAGCCATTGGAAATCGGATTAAATGCTTTCTGGAGTTTAGTTTATCTTTAGTTGCGCTAAATATTGCCTGTAGATCGACACAGATACAATTATTACCTTGTTTGAATTGTCAGGCAGGTAGACTTGACTTGGAAGTCTACCATGATCACTACTATGGTTCCGTTCCCTGTTTAACACTTCACTTCGACGTTGACTAGTCCTGTTGATTTGACTTAATTTTTTTATTTGAGATAGTCAGATAACATTAAAATTGCTTAATTTCACTATAGTACCCACAAGTTTAGAATTTGTATTTGAGAATAATTTAACGAGATCTAAAATTTATATTGATATAATTTGGTAATAATTAGTTTGTTCATAATACCAATAAATATAAAAACACACATAGTTTTAGAAAGTAAATATACTTAAAAAACATGTTTAAATAGAATATAGTAGGTCGTAAAGCATGTTTATATATAATGATTGTTTTTTTTATAAACAAGGGAACTCTTTAAGAATCTTAAAATAAGAAATATTCTGTCCCAGACCTCAATTTTGCAATCTGCCCTCCAAATTCAATTTCATTTTCGTTGAACTTAATTTATTTCTCTCCCATAAAAAAAAAAAGATTTGTTTCTATGACCAGCCTTATTCTTTTTTCATTTTTTTTTCCTCTGTTCAATCTTGCTCATATTTTCAATAATTTGTGAGAAGAATTTTGCGAATCTAAAACTACAAATGTTTTTTAATTGATTTTCTTTATCAAATGTGATTTATATTGAAGTTTTTTCTTTTTTGTTATATTCGCTCCTTTGTTTTTTTTCTTCTTAATATGCTATGTATCGACTAACTATCCTCCAATTAATTTCCCCCATTCATTCCCCAGTCAATCACTAATTATGGAAACCTCTCATTAACTGGCTATCATTAATTACTTGGGTGACCACTTAATATTTGATAGATTTTACAACTGATGTGTGCAAATATGGGTACCTATGTGCGCAACTTTTAATATATAATATATCAAGTATTCACACCTAAGATACTAAGTCTTTCGAGAAAAAAAAACTACACACATCACACACTAATCTTTTACACACTTTTTTAGAAGTGGTTTTTTAAACCGTTCAATCCCATCAATATTTTTGACGATCAAGTGTTTGTACCTAATGGATTATTTTAAAGTTTAATTTTGTATATATATGGCACTAGATGATGTCTGAAAGTATTAAAATTAATTATTGCATATATTAATACCTCGTCATGCAAAATTGAATATTTCATGTATCAAGTGTTTGTATCAAACACATTCTATCAATATTTATTTTCCTTAGATGACGTTCGAAAATATTATTATCCAATATTGCAATTATTCATATCTCATCATGTAAGTGTGAATTGTTCATGTGCCAAGTATTTGTACCTAGCATATTACATCAAATTTTAATTTTTTACAGTTCAATCTAATACCCCGAATATCCTCTACACAATGATGAAGTACTTTAGGATTCTTTGTGGTGCAAGTATTCATATCTCATCATGCAAGTGTAAATAGTTCATATATCACGTATATGTATCTAACAGAATATTTTATACATTTTTTTCCTTAATTGTGCCATTAGATGATGTTTGAAAGTACTAATATCAAGTATTGCAACTATTTATTTCTCGTCATACAAGTGTGAATAGTTTATATGCCAAGTATTTTTACCTAACATATTATATCAAATTTTAATATTGTTTTTCGATATGACACTAGATAACGGAAAGTAGGGCTGTCAATGGGTACGATATGGGCTGGGTGGAGGCATTTTCATACCCGTACCAGTTAAGTCTTTAATTTTGATGGTTAATTGTTTATTATTTTACGACAAAAAGAACCAGTTCTTTCTATTTATAAAAATAAAGTCAACTATAATGTTCAAATAGAAATATATTATATTTCATGAATAGTTCCCTTTAGTTAAATTATATGTTATACAAAAATATTAAGTTATGTTTAACTAATTCAAACATTTGCCTCATGATCCACCTATATCAGCTATTCATAGTATGTATAAATTAAAGTATAAATTAAGTAGGATTTCATTCAAGATGTACATGTAGAAAGTTCAAAGGCAAAACAAAATAACTAAGATTGTTTTTAGGTTCGGTTCTTTCGAATAGACCACTTGATTAGACTAGAGATATTTGGTTGAGAATTGTGAACACAATTGCACAAGAAAATTTGAGTTCTATGTTTCTCTTCACTTTGTCGTGATGCT
Organism: Carex rostrata; assembly: GCA_964058875.1. Lineage (NCBI taxonomy): Eukaryota > Viridiplantae > Streptophyta > Magnoliopsida > Poales > Cyperaceae > Carex > Carex rostrata. The sequence continues at coordinate 227,402 of CAXKVT010000193.1, read as the reverse complement.
ATTTATTTCAACTTCTTTGATAACAATGTCCGAATTAATCAAACATATAAAAAAATTGACCTGGATTGGAGAGATCGAATGAAAGCTACGACATTCTCATGCGGCACGACCAAGATTCTAATTTTATTTCCAGTTATTTTCTTTGATTTCTCATTTTTCCTATGCTTTTCCTTTTCCAATTGCAGCATGCTCTCCAGTACAACAGATCCTGAGTTAGTTATAGAAAGGTAGTTAGATTTAGTTATAGAAAGTTACTTAGATGGGGGATAAATGAGGGTTAGGAGATGGGATAAAAAAATTATTCTAATTACATGGGGGACCACTTAATATTTAATATATTTTACAACTCACGCGTGCAAATATGGATACCTATGTGCACAATTATTAATATATAATATATCAACTATTTATAACTAAGATGCAAAATATTTCGAAAAAAAAAAATTGGACACATCACACACTCATCTTTAAAACATTTTTAGAGGTGGGTGTTTTTTCTCCCCTTCAATCTCATCATTATTTCTGCCGACCTGTTAGGAAATTTTCAAATATAAAATTATGAACGTCTTCTATGCAATTTTCTCTTTTAAATGAGATTCATTATAACATATTTTCCGATTGTCCGTTGTGTAAGTATTCATATCTCGTCATGTAAGTATTCATACATCGTCCTAAATATCTTGTCTGTAAGTATTCATATCTCGTAGTGCAAGTATTCATACCTCGTAATGCAAGTATAACTAATTCATGTCTGAAGTGTTTGTGCTTAACATATTTTATGAACTTTTTTTTGCATATGACACTAGATGACTTCTGAAAATATTAATATCAACTATTACAAATATTTATACATAGTTGTGAAAGTGTAAATAGTTCATACGTCAATTATTTGTACCTAATAGATTCTACAAAAATTTAATTTTGTTTCTATATGGCACTAGATGATGTCTGAAAGTATTAAAATCAATTTATTGCACATATTAATACCTCATCAAGCAAAATTGAATATTTCATGTATCAAGTGTTTGTATCAAACATATTCTATCAATATTTTTTTTTCTTAGATGACGTTTGAAAGTATTATTATCAAATATTGCAAGTATTCATATTTCATCATCTAAGTGTGAGTTGTTCATGTATAATGATTTTTTACCTACCATATTATATCAAATTTTAATTTTTTTACAGTTCAATGTCATACCAAGAATATCCTATACACAATTTTCTCTGTTCAAATGAGATCCATAATGAAGTACTTTAGGATTCTTCGTGGTGAAAGTATTCATACCTCAACTTGCAAGTATTCATACATTGTCGTTTAGGTATTAACAACTCGTAATCCAGTGTAAATAGTTCATGTGTCAAGTGTTTGTATCTAACATATTCTATCACAATTTAATTTCATTTTCAAATGGCACGGGATAACGTCTGAAAGTATTAATAACAAGTATTGCAAGTATTTATACATCATCATGCAAATGTAAAATAGTTCATATGTCAATTGTTAGTAACGAACATAATTTACGAAATTTTTATTTTTATTATTTCACATGGCACTGAATGATGTATGAACGTATTACTTTCAAATATTGTAAATATACATACCTTGTCATGCAAGTGTTACATTCCGAAATTTTTAAACATGATTAAATGGATAAATCGATCATTTGACTTAAATAAAAAGTTTAATTAATTTAACGATCGTTCAGAAATTTTCTGACCAACTAAAACGAAACTAAAATTTTGTAATATAAATAATGTATGAAATTACGTATAATAAAATTTAGAGATTTCAAGATAAAATAAATTGATTCGTGTAAGTAAATGACCTAGTTGAAATCTAGATTACCATATAACAATATGAATTATTTGTACACATAAATTATGAGATTTATAAATCTTGGTTATTAATGAATTATGGAAGTTTAATTAAATAAATATATATATATATGGAAATATTATTTGATATCGAAATTATTCGAATCTGAAATGTAGAATTTAACACCTGAAATATTATAACGAAAATATGATAAATTTTACGAGACTTGATTCTAATTTTTGTAACATAGAACGTATTAAAATAACTGATTGGGACCACATATTAAAAAAATCAGAATTTTAGAACCTTTGATCTTGACCAACACGAATCCTGATGTAATACCATTCATTGGATTGAATAAATTAGAGTTCCCCTTGTAAAGTAATAAACTCTGCAATTATCTTGGTCGTCCGATCTAATCTAGCACGAATCTTGAAGCAGCCCAAATAAACTCTCTCTTTCTCTCCTCTCCTTCCCTACCCGTGACAGACCCCCACCCGTTCCCCCTTTCCTCTCTGCTGCGCCAAGACAAAAAAAAAAACAGAGGGGCTCCGCCCCCCTCTTCCCCTCCCGTCGCCGGCAAGCCGCGCCGCGCCCCAACCCACCTCTCTCTGTTTCTTCTCGGTCCGACCCACCAGACCCGCCAAAACCCCCCAGCCCCCTCTCTCTCTTTTTCTGCCTCCCTTGCCCCTCCCTGCCACCACCCCCTCTCTCTCGTTGACCCGAGCCACCACCACGAAAACCTCACTCTCTTCTCTCCTTGACTCGAGGACCCCTTCTCTCGACTAATTCCTCTCTCTTTTTCACATTTTGCCTCTGATTTCTTGAGAGTCTGAAAATCCTAGAAATTGGGGGTTTGCCATTATTGCTTGCGGGTGCTTTCGTGCGGGTGCTATGATGCTTGCTAATGCTCGAGTGAGATGGCCGCGAGGCGAGGCGAAACCCTCGGAACCGATCACTTTCTTTCGATATTTTCTATTTCGGTTAATTTCTAAAATCCTTGATTTGTGTCTTGATGAATCGATTAATGTTGTAGAACTTGAATTGGCTAATTATCGAGTTTGGTTGTTGATTTTCCCGACTCGATCGATTTGCTCGAATAAATTAAGTATAAGGGGTTATATTGCAAAATGATTTTTTTTATTGATGGTAGGAATTGTAAAATATATGACCATTGTGATTTGTATTAATCAAAGGGAACTGTAGTTAATTTCACCTTTGCTCGGGTTGTTGATTTTCCCGACAAATGGTGCTGACTTGTGGCTTGTGCCTTGTGAGATGTTCTGTTTTGCTGGTTTTATTGTGCATGGCTGTGTTGTGTTGTATTGTATGCATGGCGAAGTGCAGGTACCAGTGGTACCAGCCCAGTATATTACTGGTATGGTGCTGATTTTGTGTGTGTACCAGCCCTTGACTTGACAGGGACCAACAATGTAAATAAATTAAATTGAGGGTTGTTTTGTGCAAAATACAAGCCTTGGGAATTTTGATAAAAATAAGGGGTATGAATTGTAAAATATAAGGCCTTATATGAGTTGTATAAATATAAGGGGCCAACTTGTAAGATGTAAATTGTTTGAGGCTATAGCCAGCCTACGCATTAGAAATGTTATAAATGGACTTGGAGTAAATTGTGAATTGTTAATTAGCGGCTTAAACCCTTGCTAAATTATGGGCTTTTAATTAAATTGAATTGAATTAAAATGATTATAAATGAGCCGAAAGGTATAAAAGAATTGACGAATTAAAATACGGCTTTCGGAATTTAAGTTTTGATAATTTAACCGAACTAAACCAAGTAAACGTATAATATAGGTGTAGGCTCAGTCGAGCAAGATATCGCGAGGTAATTCGAGACACCCGATCCTTAAATTAAGCGGTACGCTCGTCATACTAAGGTGCGGGATTCTTGGACTTGTTTGATACTTTATTTTCAGGAATTAAACTGTGTATTCGTTTGTCATGTTGAATATCATTGATTGCATCATTGAATTGTGTAGAGCATTTGCATAGCCCAATCAAATTAAACTCGAATTGATCTGAATTGAATGATTTGCATGCTGGTATGGTTATAGGTTATGTTGATCTATTGTGATCTGATCTTGATTGAAAGTCACCACGAACTAAATGATTTGATATGTATGTGAATGGATTTACGAAGTTAAGCACTTGGATCCAATGAATTTGCCAAGTCGGGCTGTATGCTGGCTTGGATTCCCAGCATCCTAAATGGCCTTAGGTGAACGGCCCTCGATATTCCCAGTACCGGTTGGGACGAGGGAGGGTGATTATGTGATGATATGTGATTTGTTATGATATGTGATTTGAGGTCATGGGTGACTTGTGTAACGTCTGTGGCTCGGTGGCATTTTCCTACGTGTTAATGCATTTGGAAGGTCAATTGAATATTACGACTATTGGAATGATTCCAAAGAGGATTTTCTTTATATGATTTGAACCAGACCTTAATAAATTGTTAAGCCAAGCGATTGCAGATGGGTGTCAGATAAAGGGTCCAGCTTGGTTGGCCATCTGTAGGTGTCAGTAACCCTACAGATGTGGGTTTGATAAAGGTTCAGCTCGAAAGAACATCTGTAATTGCTACAAGCCCTAATGAATTGAGTTAAGCCAAAATATATGTTGTGTTTGAAATTTATCTTGGAAATTCCGTAAACTGTGTTGCAGGTTGATTTAACTGTTGTCGTGCATTGGCATTCTGTTATTTATGATTATATGTATCTGTTTGCATTGTTTATTGTTTGGGTTTTATTTTTGAATATAGAGTTTGATTGCAAGTCCAATAATCTAAACTGTGGCAAATTTCGCATTGAGAATTTATTCTCACCCCCACCCTCTCGATTATTTTCAGGTTCAGTACACGGACGCAGCAAGTGAGGATATTGGTAATGCATATAAAAGATCCACTGCCTTGCGTGTATATGTGACGCTTGATGAATACACGCGGCAGGCTGTCGCACCCGTGGATTTGGGGTGTGACAGCAAGTGTGAGTAATTTATGTACCAAGCGTTTCATCAAAAATATTTTATCAATACCTTTTTTTTACTTATGGCATGACATGAGGTTTGAAAAAACTAATATCAGATATTGCAAGTATTCATATCTCGTCATGCAAGTTTAAATAGTTCATCTATCATGTATATGTATCAAACAGATTCTAGACATTTGTTTCGTTAATTATGACATTAGATGATGTTTGAAAGTATTAATATCAAGTATTCGTAACTCGTCATACAAGTGTGAATAGTTTATATGCCAAGTATTTTTACATTACATATTATATCAAATTTTAATGTTGTTTTTATTTTAATGTTGTTTTTTCATATGACACTAGATAACAGAAAATAGGGCTGTCAATGGGTACGATATGGGCCGGGTGGAGGCATTTTCATACCCGTACTAGTTAAATCTTTAATTTTTATGGTTAATTGTTTATTATTTTATGACAAAAAGACCAGATCTTTCTATTTATAAAAATAAAGTCCACTATAATTTTCAAATAGAAATATATTATATTTAATGAACGGTTCTCTTTTAGTTAAATTATATATATTATACAAAAATATTAAGTTATGTTTAACTAATTCAAACATTTGCCTCATGATCAACCTATATCAGCTATTCAGAGTATGTATAAATTAAGCCGGATTTCATTCATGGTGTACATGTAGAAAGGCGAAAGGCAAAACAAAATAACTAAGATTTTTTTTAGGTTCAGTTCTTTCGAATAGACCAGTTGATTAGACTAGAGATATTTGGTTGAGAATTGTGAACACAATTGCACAAGAAAATTTGAGTCCTATGTTTCTCTTCACTTTGTCGTGATGCTATTTATTTCAACTTATTTGATAACAATGTCCAAATTAATCAAATAGATAAAAAAATTGACTTGGATTGGAGAGATCGAACGAAAGCTACGGCATTCTCATGTGACACGACCAAGATTCTAATTTTATTTTCAGTTATTCTCTTTGATTTCTCATGTTTCCTATGCTTTTCCTTTTCCAATTGTAGCATGCTCTCCAGTACAAGAGATCCTGAGTTAGTTATGAACTATTTATAACTAAGATACAAAGTATTTCGAAAAAAAAATTGGACACATCACACACTCATCTTTTACTCATTTTTAGAGGTGGGTGTTTTTTCTCCCTTTCAATCTCGTCATTATTTCTGCCGACCTGTGACGAAATTTTCAAATCTAAAATTATGAAAATCTTCTATGCAGTTTTCTCTTTTAAATGAGATTCAGGAAAACATACTTTCGGGTTGTCCGTCGTGCGAGTATTCATATCTCGTCATGCAAGTATTCATACATCGTCGTAAATACCTTGTCTATAAGTATTCATACCTCGTAGTGCAAGTATTCATACCTCGTAATGCAAGTGTAACTAATTCATGTCTGAAGTGTTTGTGCTTAACATATTTTATGAACTTTTTTTTGCATATGACACTGGATGACTTTTGAAAATATTAATATCAAGTATTACAAATATTTATACATAGTCGTGAAAGTGTAAATAGTTCATACGTCAAGTGTTTGTATCTAATAGATTTCACAAAATTTTAATTTTGTTTCTATACGGCACTAGATGATGTTTGAAAGTATTAAAATCAATTTATTGCACATATTAATACCTCGTCATGCAAAATTGAATATTTCATGTATCAAGTGTTTGTATCAAACATATTCTATCAATATTTGTTTTTCTTAGATGACTGATGACCATGAAATATGTATACTTTTGCGTAGTGTTTCATATCAATAACTTGACCAATTTTCATGCATTTAGGTTAATTTAGTTTACATATATAGACTTTTATTTAAAGGCCCAAACTGAAAATTTATTTTAAAGATCATTTTTTTTTCAGGATCCATATTAATTTTGTTTTTAAATAGAAAAATATAGATAGTTTATTCCATGATGCTTATTATTTTTTAATTGAAAAAAATTATAGTTTATGCCATGATGCTTAGATTATTTTGACTGAAAAAAGATATATAGTTTATGATATTATTATAAATATTTTGAATAGCAATTTGGACTTTATACTGGTTCAATATAAATATTTTAATTTCTTAATCAATTTAGTGTTACTTATTGCTCTATAGCACATTTTTTGATCTGACAAGATGGTCCTGATCAACGGTGGACTTGATTTTCTGGAGCTTTCAATCTTGCAGCAAATTCAAGAGTTGTGTGAAATGAAAAAAAAAATAATAATTAAATTTTGGATCGACACTATTGAATCCGATCCAAATATTTAGATATGGACCGTTGATTCTAATATTTTTATAAATATTGTAAACCAGACACTTTTAATTTTTGTACCTCATATTTTATTAATTTCTATAGATAAAATATTCTCAACTTCTCAACTCAAATATTGGGATTTTTTTTTATAAGCCATAAAAGAAAAATTGACTTTCGGGAACCAATTTGATTGGTTGGTGTTTTTTTATAAAAACCACAAGTACCAAACTAGCTATTCGGCATCAACTATTTATTTTTGTTCGGTACCGAATAGTTTAGTCGGCACCGAAAAGTTTCACAAATTTTTAACATGAACTATAACACTATAACACAAAACGTGAATAATATTTTGGTACCAAATAAGTTATTCGGTACTGAATAAAAAGAGTTGGTACCGAATAGCCTATTCAGTACTTGTGATTTTTGTAAAAAAAACCAATCAAATTGGTTCTTTAAAATTATATTTTTTATTTACGGTTTATAAAAAAAATCGTAATATTGCCTGTAGACACAGATACAATTATTACCTTGTTTGATTAATTGAGGCAGGTAGACTTGACTTGGAAGTCTCCCATGATCACAACTATGGTTCCGTTCCCTGTTTAACACTTCACTAGGATGTTGACTAGTCTTGTTGATTTGACTTAATTTTTATTTATTTTAGAGAACAATAAAATTGATTAATTTCACTAAAGTACCCACAAGTTAAAAATTTAATTTGAGAATAAATTAATGATATCGAAAAATTTGTAGGGATATAATTTGCAAATAATTATTTTCTTCATACAGCAATAGATATAAAAACACAAATATTTTTATAAAGTAAATAATTAGCCTCTAAATATTCTTGAAAAACATGGTCATAAAATACGGTCGTAAATAACTTTTATATATTTTTTTTGAGAGAAGTGGGTATACCCACCGATTTTCATTACTAAACGAAACCAAATTACATCATTTTTTTTTACCTGGGCACCATTACATTGGTAATCTCTACATTAGCTAACAAAATAATAAGAACAAGCATACAAAAGTAAGAAATCAAGATAATACCCACTTGCATATGCAACAACAAAACAAAGTAAAGAAACTAACAACATCTCCTAGCCAACTAAACACATAGACCAAATCAAGTAAAAATGACCCTGCAACAAGTAAAAATTACAAAAAGCTGCATCCTTCAAGCATCAGACCCCTACATCTTCAATATCATCATCCTGAAAATGATCTATCCCAAGCATAGGGATTATATCCAGCCCATCCACCATAGGGATAGTAAGCAAATCTCCTGACAGACCCTTAACATCAAGAGGTAACACATAAATCAGATTGTCAAGCGCATTATATTTCTGATTAGAGCACAAAAAATTAGCAATTGCAAGAATTTGTGTCCCTAAAGTACTAGCCTGTTTGACAATACCCCTCTTGAAAATTACCCTGTTTCTCTCAATCCATATAGACCATAAAACAACACCTATAACAATCATAATTAAATTGGCATCCTTAAAAGGGATGCATGCACCTATGTCCCACAGCTCCTCAAGAGTTATACAAGTAAAATCAAAATTATTATATTGGACAATCCAAGCCCATAACTGATTAGCTAGAGGACAAGTTAGAAATAAATGAGAAATAGTTTCAGATGAATCACAAAAGACACAACTTTGATCACCCTGTCAGCTCCTTTTTTCCAAATTATCCCTAGTCAAAATGTGGTTTTGTTTTGCCAACCAAAGAAAGATTCTAATTTTTAAAGGTATATTAGCAGACCATATACTATTAAAAGTAGTAGGTATGCCCCCAAATAGTAACCATGCATATAAAGAATGAACACTGAAACGACCAGTACTAGTCTATCTCCAAACAATTTGGTCTTTGGTATGACTCAAGTGAAAATTCTGAAATTGCGATAATAAAGCACACCATTCGGTATGATATATACTCACTAACTGCCTACAAAAAGCAATTTGCAAACCATTAGACGTAAACACCTGTGAAACTAAAATCTCTTTATCATATGCAATATCAAATAAGTTAGGATAAACATTGTGCAAAGCACAATTACCTATCCATCTATCAAGCCAAAATATGATGGAATGTCCATTCCCAACTTGCCAATCAGTACTAACTTCTATAATTCCTTTATATTTCATGATGTCCTTCCAAAAAGGAGAAAACAAACCAAAAGTACCAAGTACACTATATTTCTGTTTAAGAATCTACTTCCAAGTACCTGTAAGTGTATCGTCTAAAAATCTCATTAACCACTTAGCAAGCAAGGCTCTATTCATGACTTGTAAATCAAGTACTCCTAAACCACCTAATTTTTTACTCCTACATACTCTATTCCAAGTAATTAAGGCATATTTTTTCCTAACTGTGTTACCCCCATACCATAAAAACCGACTTCTTAACTTATCAGTTCTCATTTTAATTGTTGTTGGCATATTATACAAAGATAACCAATACAAAGGTATAGCTGAAATAACGGAGTTTAACAATGTCACCCTCCCCCCTAAAGAAAGCAATCTGCTTTTCCAAGACTGTAATCTTTTCTCAATCTTTTCTACTAATTCATTCCAACAATGCATAGGCATTTTTTTCCAATGTAAATGAACCCCTAAGATATTGGTAAACTAACCAATTTACATCCTAATTGAGTAGCTAACACCTGTCCTTCTTGTTGTGATAAATTTGAAGCTACCATTTCACTTTTATCAAAATTTATTTTCAAATCTGATAAGTTTTAAAAACACAGCAGAATCCATATTAAAGAATTGATCATTTTTCTATCTGCCTGCAAAAACAATAAAGTGTCATCTGCAAAATGCAGATTTAACACATCCCCTATATTTAAAAATAACTTTTATATATAATATCTGTGTTTTTTCACTATTAAAGAAATCGGTTTACGGTTCTTCTAACGGTTTGCGAAGAACGTTTCAAGTATTGTTATACAGATCACTATAGAAAAAGGTATGTAATCTACTTGGTTGATTTACACGTGGAGATTTTGATTTCTAAGATATTTGATTTGCTTTTGACGATTTTTAATTTCACTATCGAAACTTTAAAGATGATTAGTTGTACTCATGATAATGATTATGTGTAAGTAGTTAAGCACAATAACGTCTACTTAGAGAGGAAGCCATTGGAAATCGGATTAAATGCTTTCTGGAGTTTAGTTTATCTTTAGTTGCGCTAAATATTGCCTGTAGATCGACACATACAATTATTACCTTGTTTGAATTGTCAGGCAGGTAGACTTGACTTGGAAGTCTACCATGATCACTACTATGGTTCCGTTCCCTGTTTAACACTTCACTTCGATGTTGACTAGTCCTGTTGATTTGACTTAATTTTTTTATTTGAGATAATCAGATAACATTAAAATTGCTTAATTTCACTATAGTTCCCACAAGTTTAGAATTTGTATTTCAGAATAATTTTACGAGATCTAAAATTTATATGGATATAATTTGGTAATAATTAGTTTGTTCACAATACCAATAAATATAAAAACACACATAGTTTTAGAAAGTAAATATACTTAAAAAATATGTTTAAATAGAATATAGTAGGTCGTAAAGCATGTTTATATATAATGATTGTTTTTTTTTTATAAACAAGGGAACTCTTTAAAAATCTTAAAATAAGAAATATTCTGTCCCAGACTAGTGATTGGTAAACGGGCCGGGCCGGGCGGTCCGGGCAAAACCCGGGCACGGGCACGGGTAGCCACGGTCACGGGCGTCACGGGCACACGGGTACAACGGGCCGGGCGTCACGGGTTTTTTTTTCAAAAATTCTGTCCTGCCCGTTTAATACCCGTGCCCGTCACGGGTTCGGGGGCAGGACGGTCCGGGTACCGGGGGCCGGGCGGTCCGGTCCGGGTCCGGACCGGTTTTTTTTTTTTTTTTTTCTGTTTTTTGTTTCTGTTTTTCTGTTCTGGTTTTTTTCTTTTGGTTTTTTTTTCGGTTTTTTTGTTCTGTTTTTTTGGTTCTGTTTTTTTGGTTCTGTTTTTTTTTTCTGTTTTTTGTTTCTGTTTTTTTTCAGTTTTTCTGTTCGGTTTTTCGGTTCTATTTTTTTTTGTTCTGTTTTTTTTTTCGTTCTGTTTTTTTGTTCTGTTTTTTTGTTTTTTTTTTTTTTTGTTCTGTTTTTTCTGTTTTATTTTGCTGTTTTTTTTGCTTTTTTTTCTGTTTTATTTTGCTGTTTTTTTTTGCTGTTTTTTTTTTTTTCTGTTTTTTTTTTTTTTGAAAACCAATAAATTATAAATATAAATTCATACCAATTTAAACTCATTTGACATGGTTGTATATTTGAACTCAATAATTTTTGTTATAATAAAATATAAATCAAAAATTTCTTAAATCAATTATTTTAAAAATAATTAAGCTCTTATTTTAAAACAATAGATTAAAAAATGAAAGTTACCCTCCTCTTTTATTTCGGGCTTGGGACCGGCTATGTAAAATAACATAGGCAGAGTTCCAACTTTTTTTTTGTTAGTAATTTTTCGTAAAAATGAATAATTTAAAAACTAATTGAAATATTTAGAAATTTATAATTTAAAAAATAACCATAAAAATTAAATCTAACATCTTTATTTAACCTATTAAAAATAAATCCGAATTTCAAAATATAAAATATAACCTATTCAAAACAAGTCTAATTACTTCACATATTAAAAAAAAAAAATCTAACATCTTTATTTAACCTATTAAAAATAAATCCGAATTTCAAAAATAAAATCTAACCTATTCAAAACAAATCAAATTACTTCACATATTCAAAAAAATAAATCTAACATCTTTATTTAACCTATTAAAAATAAATCCGAATTTCAAAATATAAAATATAACCTATTCAAAACAAGTGTAATTACTTCACATATTCAAAAAAACAAATCTAACATCTTTATTTAACCTATTAAAAATAAATCCGAATTTCAAAATATAAAATATAACCTATTCAAAACAAGTGTAATTACTTCACATATTCAAAAAAACAAATCTAACATCTTTATTTAACCTATTAAAAATAAATCCGAATTTCAAAAATAAAATCTAACCTATTCAAAACAAATCTAATTACTTCACATATTCAACAAAATAAATCTAACATCTTTTATTAACCTATTAAAAATAAATCCGAATTTCAAAAATAAAATCTAACCTATTCAAAACAAATCAAATTACTTCATATATTCAAAAAAATAAATCTAACATCTTTATTTAACCTATTAAAAATAAATTCGAATTTCAAAATATAAAATATAACCTATTCAAAACAAGTGTAATTACTTCACATATTCAAAAAAACAAATCTAACATCTTTATTTAACCTATTAAAAATAAATCCGAATTTCAAAAATAAAATCTAACCTATTCAAAACAAATCTAATTACTTCACATATTCAACAAAATAAATCTAACATCTTTTATTAACCTATTAAAAATAAATCCGAATTTCAAAAATAAAATCTAACATCACATATTCAAAACAAATATAATTACTACACATCTAACAAATCTAATATAAACTAAATAAATCTAACAAATCTAACATAAAATAAATCTTATAAATCTAATTACTTAACAAATTTAATAAATCTAACATTCAATAAATATAACAAATCTAATTACTTAACATTCAATAAATCTAACATAAACTAAATCTAACATTCAATTTAAATTCTAAATTTTTTCTACAAAAATAAATCTAACATTCAATATTTCAATCTAACAAAATTTAATCTAGCAAAATTTAATCTAACAAAATGTAATCTAACAAAAGTTAATGTTACCTTTTTAATTTCGTGGGAAAATCTTCGAGAATACCTTCGTAATTCCCTTTCCGTTTGCGTGTTTGTATTTGCGTATTTGTTAAATTAACAACTATTTTTTTTAACAATAAAATTAAAATTGGAGAATAATAAAAATATTGAGATTGAGATTGAGAGAATGAGAGATGAAAATATTGAGAGAGATGTGAAAATTTGTAAGGAATGAGTGTATATTTATAGAATTTTGTTTGGAGGGATTAAAATTTGAATTTTTTTTAAAAAAAAAAAAAAAAAAACTGAAAAAAAAAAATGGGTAGGGGTCCGGGTAGAAAGTGGGGATGTGGGGCATGGGAGGAATGGGGGGAGAATTTGAGTTCAAATTTCGAAATTTAGACCCAAAAAAAAAAAAAAAAAAATTCTGCCACGGGCTCACGGGCACGGGCACGGGCGCACGGTCTCACGGGCACGGGCGTCACGGGTACGGGTTACGGGTACGGGGGTCCGGGTTCTCACGGGCATTTTTCGAAAAAACCGGGTCCGGCCCGTTTAATACCCGTGCCCGTGTGCCCGTGTACCCGTGCATACCCGTGGCACGGGCACGGGCACGGGCGGACCGGTCCGGGTTGGGTCCCCGGGGGTATTTACCAAACTCTATCCCAGACCTCAATTTTGCAATCTGCCCCCCAAAATTCACTTTCATTTTTGTTGAACTTAATTTATTTCTCTCCCATAAAAAAAAAGATTTGTTTATATGACCAGCCTTATTCTTTTTTCATTTTTCATTTTTTTTTTCTCTGTTCAATCTTGCTCATATTTTCAATAATTTGTGAGAAGAATTTTGCGAATTTAAAACTACAAATGTTTTTTAATTGATTTTCTTTATCAAATGTGATTTATATTGAAGTTTTTTCTTTTTTCTTATATTTGCTCCGCTGTTTTTTTCCTTCTTAATATGTATAAAAACTTGATCTACTAGATATATAAATATTTTAGGGATCGACTAACTATTCTCCAATTAATTTTCCCCGTTCATTCTCAGTCAATAACTACTTATGGAAACCTCTCATTAAATGGCCATCATTAATTACTTAGGTGACCACTTAATATTTGATAGATTTTACAACTGACGCGTGCAAATATATGTACCTATGTGCGCAACTTTTAATATATAATATATCAAGTATTCAGACCTAAGATACTAAGTCTTTCGAGAAAAAAAACTGGACACATCACACACTAATCTTTTACACGCTTTTTTAGAAGTGGTTTTTTTGAACCGTTCAATCTCATCAATATTTCTGACAATCAAGTGTTTGTACCTAATAGATTATTTGAAAGTTTAATTTTGTATATATATGACACTAGATGATGTCTGAAAGTATTAAAAATTAATTATTGCATATATTAATACCTCGTCATGCAAAATTGAATATTTCATGTATCAAGTGTTTGTATCAAACAAATTCTATCAATATTTGTTTTCCTTAGATGATCGTTTGAAAATATTATTATCCAATATTGCAATTATTCATATCTCATCATGTAAGTGTGAATTGTTCATGTGTCAAGTATTTGTACCTAGCATATTACATCAAATTTTAATTTTTTACAGTTCAATCTAATACCCCGAATATCCTCTACACAATGATGAAGTACTTTAGGATTCTTTGTGGTGGAAGTATTCATATCTCGTCATGCAATTGTAAATAATTCATATATCACGTATATGTATCTAACAAAATATTTTATACATTTTTTTTCCTTGATTGTGCCATTTGATGATGTTTGAAAGTATTAATATCAAGTATTGCAAGTATTTATTTCTCGTCATACAAGTGTAAATAGTTTATATGCCAAGTATTTTTACCTAACATATTATATCAAAATTTAATATTGTTTTTCCATATGACACTAGATAACGGAAAGTAGGGCTGTCAACGGGTACGATATGGGCTGGGTGGAAGCATTTTCATACCCGCACCAGTTAAGTCTTTAATTTTGATGGTTAATTGTTTATTATTTTACGACAAAAAGAACCAGTTCTTTCTATTTATAAAAATAAAATCCACTATAATGTTCAAATAGAAATATATTATATTTCATGAATAGTTCCCTTTAGTTAAATTATATGTTATACAAAAATATTAAGTTATGTTTACCTAATTCAAACATTTGCCTCATGATCCACCTATATCAGCTATTCATAGTATGTATAAATTAAAGTATAAATTAAGTAGGATTTCATTCAAGGTGTACATCTAGAAAGGTCAAAGGCAAAACAAAATAACTAAGATTGTTTTTAGGTTCGGTTCTTTCGAATAGACCACTTGATTAGACTAGAGATATTTGGTTGAGAATTGTGAACACAATTGCACAAGAAAATTTGAGTTCTATGTTTCTCTTCACTTTGTCGTGATTCTATTCATTTCAACTTCTTTGATAACAATGTCCCAATTAATCAAACATATAGAAAAATTGACCTGGATTGGAGAGATCGAATGAAAGCTACGACATTCTCATGCGGCACGACCAAGATTCTAATTTTATTTCCAGTTATTTTCTTTGATTTCTCATTTTTCCTATGCTTTTCCTTTTCCAATTGCAGCATGCTCTCCAGTACAACAGATCCTGAGTTAATTATAGAAAGGTAGTTATATTTAGTTATAGAAAGTTACTTAGATGGGGGGTAAATGAGGGTTAGGAGATGGGATAAAAAAATTATTCTAATTACATGGGGGACCACTTAATATTTAATATATTTTACAACTCACGCGTGCAAATATGGATACCTATGTGCACAATTATTAATATATAATATATCAACTATTTATAACTAAGATACAAAGTATTTCAAAAAAAAAAAAATTAGACACATCACACACTCATCTTTTACACATTTTTAGAGGTGGGTGTTTTTTCTCCCCTTCAATCTCATCATTATTTCTGCCGACTTGTGAAGAAATTTTCAAATATAAAATTATGAACGTTTTCTATGCAATTTTCTCTTTTAAATGAGATTCATTATAACATACTTTCCGGTTGTCCGTCGTGTAAGTATTCATATCTCGTCATGCAAGTATTCATACCTCGTAGTGCAAGTGTAACTAATTCATGTCTGAAGTGTTTGTGCTTAACATATTTTAGGAACTTTTTTTTGCATATGGCACTGGATGACTTCTAAAAATATTAATATCAAGTATTACAAATATTTATACATAGTCGTGAAAGTGTAAATAGTTTATATGTCAAGTGTTTGTATCTAATAGATTCCACAAAATTTTAATTTTGATTTTATATGGCACTAGATGATGTCTGAAAGTATTAAAAATAATTTATTGCACATATTAATACCTCGTCAAGAAAAATTGAATATTTCGTGTATCAAGTGTTTGTATCAAACATATTATCTCAATATTTGTTTTTCTTAGATGACGTTTGAAAGTATTATTATCAAATATTGCAAGTATTCATATTTCATCATGTAAGTGTGAGTTGTTCATGTATAATGATTTTTTACCTAGCATATTATATCAAATTTTAATTTTTTACAGTTCAATCTCATACCACGAATATCCTCTACACAATTTTCTCCGTTCAAATGAGATCCATGATGAAGTACTTTAGGATTCTTTGTGGTGAAAATATTCATACATTGTCGCGTGAGTATTAATAACTCATAATCCAGTGTAAATAGTTCATGTGTCAAGTGTTTGTATCTAACATATTCTATCATAATTTAATTTCATTTTTAAATGGCATTAGATAACGTCTGAAAGTATTAATAACAAGTATTGCAAGTATTTTATACATCATCATGCAAATGTAAATAGTTCATATGTCAATTGTTAGTAACGAACAGAATTTATGAAATTTGTATTTTTATTTTTTCATATGGCACTGAATGATGTATGAAAGTATTAATTTCAAATATTGTAAGTATACATACCTTGTCATGTATGTGTGAGTAATTTATGTATCAAGCGTTTCATCAAAAATATTTTATCAATAGCTTTTTTTACTTATGGCATTACATGAGGTTTGAAAGAACTAATATCAAATATTGAAAGTATTCATATATCTCGTCATGCAAGTGTAACTAGTTCATGTATCACGTATATGTATTGAACAGATTCTATACATTTGTTTCGTTAATTATGACATTAGATGATGTTTGAAAGTATTAATATCAAGTATTCATAACTCGTCATACAAGTGTGAATAGTTCATATGCCAAGTATTTTTACCTTACATATTATATCAAATTTTAATGTTGTTTTTCCATATGACACTAGATAACAAAAAATAGGGCTATCAATGGGTACGATATGGGCCTGGTGGAGGCATTTTCATACCCGTACTAGTTAAATCTTTAATTTTTATGGTTAATTGTTTATTATTTTATGACAAAAAGACCAGATCTTTCTATTTATAAAAGTAAAGTCCACTATAATTTTCAAATAGAAATATATTATATTTAATGAACGGTTCACTTTTAGTTAGATTATATATATTATACAAAAATATTGAGTTACTTTTTACTTATTCAAACATTTGCCTCATGATCAACCTACATCAGCTATTCAGTGTAAGTATAAATTAAGTCGGATTTCATTCAAGATGTACATGTAGAAAGGTCAATGGAAAAACAAAATAACTAAGATTTTTTTTAGGTTCGGTTCTTTCGAATAGACCACTTGATTAGACTAGAGATATTTGGTTGAGAATTGTGAACACAATTGCACAAGAAAATTTGAGTCCTATGTTTCTCTTCACTTTGTCCTGATGCTATTTATTTCAACTTATTTGATAACAATGTCCGAATTAATCAAACAGATAAAACAATTGACTTAGATTGGCGAGATCGAACGAAAGCTACGACATTCTCATGTGACACGACCAAGATTCTAATTTTATTTTCAGTTATTCTCTTTGATTTCTCATTTTTCCTATGCTTTTCCTTTTCCAATTGCAGCATGCTCTCCAGTACAAGAGATCCTGTGTTAGTTATAGAAAGGTAGTTAGATTTAGTTATAGAAAGTTACTTAGATGGGGGATAAATGAGGGTTAGGAGATGGGATAAAAAAATTATTCTAATTACATGGGGGACCACTTAATATTTAATATATTTTACAACTCACACGTGCAAATATGGATACCAATGTGCACAATTATTAATATATAATATATCAACTATTTATAGCTAAGATACAAAGTATTTTGAAAAAAAAAATTGGACAAATCACACACACATCTTTTACACATTTTTAGAGGTGGGTGTTTTTTCTCCCCTTCAATCTCGTCATTATTTCTGCCGACCTGTGAGGAAATTTTTAAATCTAAAATTATGAAAATCTTCTATGGAATTTTCTCTTTTAAATGAGATTCATTATAACATACTTTCCGGTTGTCCATCGTGCAAGTATTCATATCTCGTCATGCAAGTATTCATATATCATTGTAAATACCTTGTCTGTAAGTATTCATATCTCGTAGTGCAAGTGTAACTAAATCATGTCTGAAGTGTTTGTGCTTAACATATTTTAGGAACTTTTTTTTGCATATGGCACTGGATGACTTCTAAAAATATTAATATCAAGTATTACAAATATTTATACATAGTCGTGAAAGTGTAAATAGTTTATATGTCAAGTGTTTGTATCTAATAGATTCCACAAAATTTTAATTTTGTTTTTATATGGCACTAGATGATGTCTGAAAGTATTAAAAACAATTTATTGCACATATTAATACCTCGTCAAGCAAAATTGAATATTTCGTGTATCAAGTGTTTGTATCAAACATATTCTCTCAATATTTGTTTTTCTTAGATGACGTTTGAAAGTATTATTATCAAATATTGCAAGTATTCATATTTCATCATGTAAGTGTGAGTTGTTCATGTATAATGATTTTTTACCTAGCATATTATATCAAATTTTAATTTTTTACAATTCAATCTCATACCACGAATATCCTCTACACAATTTTCTCCGTTCAAATGAGATCCATGATGAAGTACTTTAGGATTCTTTGTGGTGAAAATATTCATACATTGTCGTGTGAGTATTAATAACTCATAATCCAGTGTAAATAGTTCATGTGTCAAGTGTTTGTATCTAACATATTCTATCATAATTTAATTTCATTTTTAAATGGCATTAGATAACGTCTGAAAGTATTAATAACAAGTATTGCAAGTATTTTATACATCATCATGCAAATGTAAATAGTTCATATGTCAATTGTTAGTAACGAACAGAATTTATGAAATTTGTATTTTTATTTTTTCATATGGCACTGAATGATGTATGAAAGTATTAATTTCAAATATTGTAAGTATACATACCTTGTCATGTATGTGTGAGTAATTTATGTATCAAGCGTTTCATCAAAAATATTTTATCAATAGCTTTTTTTACTTATGGCATTACATGAGGTTTGAAAGAACTAATATCAAATATTGAAAGTATTCATATATCTCGTCATGCAAGTGTAACTAGTTCATGTATCACGTATATGTATTGAACATATTCTATACATTTGTTTCGTTAATTATGACATTAGATGATGTTTGAAAGTATTAATATCAAGTATTCATAACTCGTCATACAAGTGTGAATAGTTCATATGCCAAGTATTTTTACCTTACATATTATATCAAATTTTAATGTTGTTTTTCCATATGACACTAGATAACAAAAAATAGGGCTATCAATGGGTACGATATGGGCCAGGTGGAGGCATTTTCAGACCCGTACTAGTTAAATCTTTAATTTTTATGGTTAATTGTTTATTATTTTATGACAAAAAGACCAGATCTTTCTATTTATAAAAGTAAAGTCCACTATAATTTTCTAATAGAAATATATTATATTTAATGAACGGTTCTCTTTTAGTTAGATTATATATATTATACAAAAATATTGAGTTACTTTTTACTTATTCAAACATTTGCCTCATGATCAACCTACATCAGCTATTCAGTGTAAGTATAAATTAAGTCGGATTTCATTCAAGGTGTACATGTAGAAAGGTCAAAGGCAACACAAAATATCTAAGATTTTTTTTAGGTTCGGTTCTTTCGAATAGACCACTTGATTAGATTAGAGATAATTGGTTGAGAATTGTGAACACAATTGCACAAGAAGATTTGAGTCCTATATTTCTCTTCACTTTGTCGTGATGCTATTTATTTCAACTTATTTGATAACAATGTCTAAATTAATGAAACAGATAAAAAAATTGACTTGGATTGGAGAGATCGAACGAAAGCTACGACATTCTCATGTGACACGACCAAGATTCTAATTTTATTTTCAGTTATTCTCTTTGATTTCTCATTTTTCCTATGCTTTTTCTTTTCTAATTGCAGCATGCTCTCCAGTACAAGAGATCCTGAGTTAGTTATAGAAAGGTAGTTAGATTTCGTTATAGAAAGGTATAGATGCGGGATAAATGAGGGTTAGGAGATGGGATAATAAAAATTATTCTAATTACATGGGGGGCCACTTAATATGTAATATATTTTACAACTCACGCGTGAAAATATAGATACTTATGTGCACAATTATTAATATATAATATATCAACTATTTATAACTAAGATACAACACTACTACAAAATAAGTGATTATACACGGACATAAACAAGCGAGCTACACGGATTTCCTGCCGCGTGGGCTGTCACAGTGTAGAAAATCCTTGTATATATACACACGGATATTTACCGCGTACAATTACTGATAGCTACACGGATTATTACATACACAGCCGTTTACAAATCCTTGACACTGGCGCTCTCCATAACCGAGCTTCACGGATTATTACATAAAAAGCCATGTACAATTAGATTTCTACACGGTTATTTATCTAGATATCTGTGTCGCTCTCTTATTTTTTAATATTTTTTAATGTGGAAAATCCTTTCTACACGGATATATAATTACATGTCCGTGTAGCTCTCTTATTTTTAAATATTTTTTTAATATTTAATTTTATGTATTAATTTTCTTCTTTATTTTTTTAATGTGGAAAAATCTTTCTACACGAATATATAATTAAATATCCGTGTAGCTCTCTTATTTATTTATTTTTTTTAATATTGAAAGATCTTTCTACACGGATGTATAATTAAATATCCGTGTAGCTCTCTTATTTTTTAATATTTTTTTAATATATAATTTTATGTATTTATTTTCTTCTTTATTTTTTTAATGTGAAAAAACCTTTCTACACGGATAGTTAATTAAATATCCGTGTAGCTCTTTTATTTTTTTAATGTGGAAAAACCTTTCTACACGGACATATAATTAAATATCCGTGTAGCTCTCTTATTTTTTAATATTTTTTTAATATTTAATTTTATTCATTAATTTTCTTCTTTATTTTTTTAATTTGGAAAAACCTTTCTACACGGATATATAATTAAATATCCGTGTAGCTCTCTTATTTTTTAATATTTTTTAATATTTAATTTTATGTATTAATTTTCTTCTTTATTTTTTTAATGTGGAAAAACCTTTCTACACGGATAATTTTTAAAATGTCCGTGTATAATTGAACTACTGTTTTTTTTTTAATTTTTTGTTTATTTTTGGCTAGCCTCCAGTTTTGCCAGCCATTTAAAATCAGATCAATTCCAGAACAGAGAATTTCGAAAATAAGAATACCAAAACCCCTAAATTTTGAAAATTTCCAAATTATATCAAAAATTAATACAAAATTCATGTACACTAAATTATACAAAGATCATACAAATCCATATTCTGGTTTACAAAATTGTTTTATAAAAAAATCTGCCCACATACATCTAACGTGATCTAATTGCTCCTTGGAGTAACTCTTTGACTCTGATGAATACTACAAAAAATTCAAAACATGCAAGTTACAAAATTATGGCAACTACATCTCTGTTTTTCTTTATAGAAATAAATTATTGCAATTATAACAATGCAACTAATAAGAAAAGTTTAGAGGAAATCAATATTAATTGTATGGACAAGTCAAGGCAAAACTTATGAATTACATACCGGATATGCTGGCCATTTGAATTGTATGAATTCAACAAAGTGAAACATAAAAATCATCGTGTAATAACCGCATTCCCAACCGTCAATCTGTTATGGGCACTAAAATTTACATTCAGCAGCCTATGTCAGAATGACAATAAATTTTTGAACCCAAAAATATGAAATTATAAAATTATAGTGTGCTCACCTCCCTCCAGAGCCCATTCATTTTATTTCTGCTCTTACCCGTGCTTTGCACTCCACCCTCTTTAAGATATTGCCGAAAAGCCCTTACAAAATTGAGTGACTGTAATTAGCAATTCCACAATTATAAAAAAAAAAATCAAACCAAGTGATATTTCGATAACTTACTTAATTATAACAGGCATGACTCTTTTGGACTGGCGAGTGGTGATGGATTTATCGGGCCGTTTTGAATCCATGACATAAATCGTATTTTCAAGTGGCATAATCACCAACAAACACCAGTGGGAGCTGTGGGGGGAGAAAAATTGTAGTACTTTAGCATAAAATTAGTGACATATATATTTCAGCATGTAATAGTGACACAAGTGTTTGCTATGGTTCATTGTGTAATTCTTTAACTGAAAATATAAATAATTAATAAGGGTTACAAGTAACCTACCTTTGGTGGTATGGCAGGAAAAGAAATTTCTTTTGATCCCCACGAACATGATGCATCGCTTTACGCAAGTAGTCGACACAATCATCCTCATACCATTCCAACATCATTCCATTAATTCTGCCGGGGTCCAAAAGTGCACACAAGTTCACGTTACCTTTCGATGCGGTCTCACGGCATTTCTGGACTAGGAACTTGAAAAATCATCATTTTACATTAGAGTATATATTTGAGTGCTATACACATGATATAAATAATTGATTGGTCACTAACATGAGGAAAACGGTGATGACTCCCACATCGAGCCATTTATCGCTTGACGAGGCGGCCTGTAGAAAGTCGTTGAATTCTGTGAAAGGCAGCACGACCTCCCTGCTATTGTGTAGAAACATACCGGGGGGGACACTGAAGGTAACAGCCGTCATGTCCTTGGGTGCCTTGATCAAGTGGGCGTGGAGAGTCTGCAACTGACCAGGCAAACAGCTAACCTCTTCTGCTGTGAGCCCCGTACGGTCTAGTGGCGCATCCACTGGCACATCTACTGGCGCATCCACTGGCGCATCCACTGGCGCATCCACTGGCGCATCCACTAGCACATCCACTGGCGCATCCACTGGCGCATCAAGCACTTCTGGCGCAATAGACACCAAGGCTAATTCCATGTCCCGTGCCGGTGACAACGCTTCATCCTCATTGATTGTTTCACCTCTTCGTGTCTGTATCAAATTTTGTATATGTCTTTTTCAAGTATTAGAAAAGAATGATTTGAATAAGATATCCTATTGTATTTGGAGATTACGTACATTGTCCAAAATAATTTGATTTTTTGGCCATTGGACTATTGCATAGCGGGCATCATCAAGCACCACCATTTCATCGACAGGGACAGGAAGAGGTATTCTCACAGCCCAATCCTGCGTGATCTTCTCAACCGCTACGTGGAGATAGTTGGGCCTCAACTGATCACCGGCTGCAGGAGGATATACAATGCCCTTAGCAATGGTCAGAGGGGTAGTACCAAAATACATGACAAGGTCGCATGCTGTGGCCTCCTGCAATAATTATCAGCAATTAGTTGTCTTTAGAATGAAATAATATTGTCTAGCGAATTAACCGCGAGAATCAACAATACCTTTCGATTATGAACAAGTAGTGCTTACCTTTAGATTGTCCAAGCCGCCTAGCACTTCGGTCCCGGATGCCTGACTACTTCGCCGAACTCCCGGAGAAAAAGGAGGTTGATCCTCGGATGGCTGCCTAATTTGGTGCATTTGGTTCACCATCCTTGATTCCAGCTCAACCAGCTTCTGGTTGTACTCCATTGTAAGCTCCTCGCGTACCTCCTGGCGCACCTGCGCCAACCTTGATTCCATCTCGTCTTTGTTGACCTTGGCACGAGGTCTTCTCCGGGGTTTTGCTCCATTGAATTCCTCATTCCAGCCAGTGTAGGCCCCTCTGCCCCTAACTCAACCGATGTGTTCTGGATTCGGGAGCGCTAAGGACAAGGAATCTTCTTGTCTTGCGACAGTCCGGGCACCAGAATTGACATCCTCCTCCACCTCCAACTGTTAATTAAAAAATTGGTTATAACAAAACACTAAGTAATGTACACAAAGTTATGATTTTGTTTGAATGACACAAAGTTATAACAAAAGGCTCTTACCATTTTATGAGCAATGGGCTCCACGTCTTTTGGGAGTACTATCCGCCCGTCAACGGTTACCTCAGATCTTCCCATGACCCAATCTTGGCCCCTAGGATTTTGGATCTTAACCACGGGAGAATCTTTGTTTTGCGAAAGAACTTTTGCCCATTCTTTCGACTTACCCTCGTAACCACCCGACCCTAATTTGTGCGGGTACTTGTTCATTTTGGCGATCTTCCTGCCCTTCTCACTTTTTTTCTTCGAACATCAAAGTAAATCCATTACTTAAGGAAGATGAGTACAGGTTGAGAAAGAACAAAAACTAAGAGCATCTCCAATCCAGCAATTGAAATTAATTGCTAAATTAGCAATTATGAAAATTTTAAAAATTAAGCAATCCACTCTTACATTGGAGCAATCAACCAAAAAATTGAGAATTAAACATTTGACCAATAAGAATTAAACATTTGGCCAACTCATCTTTAGAAAATGATTTCTTATTAAGCAATTTTTTCCAACAATTGCTAAATAAGCAATAACCATACAACCCAGCAATTACAAAAACAATTGACACATCAGCATAAGCAATCCATAAGCAATCACTGTTGGAGATGCTCTAATGAGTTACCTAAATTTACATACCTTGAATTCTTCTGTTTTCTTCAAAGCTTGGAACTCCTCCCACACCTCTTGTGTCAACCAAGGATACACTGGCAACAGATCTTTCCCTTGATCCATGAAAACTGTTTTCAACCTGCTCTTGAATTGCTTCCAAGCTTCATTCATTATCTTCAAAGTCTTTTCCTTTATCTTGCCTTTTGGGTCATCCACGATGTTCCACTGGTCCTGATTGATAACGAAACTACTGCATGTAAGTTCATCTACTCAAAAAAAAAAAATAGAATTGTTAGGTACTTTACCTTCACAATGTTCCACCATTGGTCCTTGTCCTTCTTTTCATCAAACTTATCCCAGCGCTCAACCAGGATAGATGCATTTTTCTTCACTATGGCGGCGCAAAAATTGGAGTACTTTGCCCGATTTTCACCCTTCGCACAGCCGTTCTTCCGGAATTCGATTGGCAATATTTCCTTCTGCTCAGTGATCTTCTTGCACATTGTCGGACCTCTTTTCCTTTTTTTAGGCCGAGCCGGCGAGACCTCTTCTTCCATGACAGCTACATTCTCTCCTTCTACATTATCCATCACAGCTACATTCTCTACATTATCCTCACCTGAATGTGTCATCGTTCTTTCTACAATCTACCGAGCGAGTGAGAGGAGCTTAGAGGTTCAGGCGAGATGAGAGGAGAGCAACAAAGAGTGGAAACAGAGAGCGAAACACCAACAGTGGCAGCACCAAGAGAGAGGAACCACGGAAAGAGAGAGGAGGAGACGCGTGGGTTTAGGGTTTAGAGGAGACGAAGGGATTTTGAAAAGAAAGTGACCAGGCCGACCCAGCGTGCATTTTATTTCGCTCAAACCATTTCTACATGGATATTTAATTAAACATCCATGAAGGAAGACATTTCTAGACGGTTATTTCATTAATAATCCGTGTAGAAATTCCATACATACGCGGATAAAAATGCGCGCCTTGGGAAGTTCGAAATATAAAGACATCTTTTTTATGTTTTTTTTTATTTTTAAGCTTTGCATCTAAACTCAAATATTTATAAATAATAAAAGTTCAGAGTTTGAAGATACGTCGTTCCGACTTCCATTAGATAATTATTTAAAAAGCACCTGCGTGTTTAAATAACAAATCTTTTAACTTTCTACACGGATGTTTAAGTAAAAAACCGTTTAGAAATGATAGAGCATGTCTCCACGGATATTTCATTAAATGTCCGTGTGCAAATCTTTATTAATTTAAAATTCTCAGAAGACGAAACGGCTCTTCAAAATTCTATATAAAAGTATAGTTCGATCAAAATATTTATATAAATTTTATTTGCAAGTAGAAATGGCCGAAGTCCCTTCCGAAGTCCCTCCGGCCGGTAGTGCTCATCCCTCAAATGTTCAAGAAGACGTGTGGCCATTGCCTTCCGGCTACGTCTCGCCCGAAGAGGTTGATGTTAATTTCAAAGTCCCTCTCGGTTTTGAAGTCCCTCCCAGCTATCTCATGCCTCCTCCCAACTACAGGAGGACATGGCCGTGGCCGCCTTCAAATGTGCCACGCCGAATCCCAAGGGGGCACCCACCACCAAAGCCGTACATGAGGAGAGGCGATCGCTGGACCAGGCCAAAGAGCCCCTGGATTAGAAGGAGGCCGGGGTCATCAAGCCAGGGCCTTTATGAAGGCATCTTTTATTAATTTAGCTAGCTTTTTTCTGTTTTCTTCTTCCGTATTTTGTTTAATCAGTTTTTTGTGTATGATGAATTGATGATATAGGATGTATTAGCTATGATTTTTTGATGTGATATAAATTTTGTTCTCAATTTAATCAATTTTGTTTTATATAAATTTTTCTTTTTTGTTAAACAAATGATGCTATGTAAATAATTAATTTATAGATATAACTTAGCAGTACAAAATGATGTTATATTTAATTATAAAATAGAAAACTTTTTAGGAAATTAAAAACCTGTATACACAATGTTTAGTTAAAAGTCCGTGTGGAATATCTTTCTACACGGATGTTTAATTAAAAGTCCGTGTGGAATACCTTTCTACACGGATGTTTAATTAAAAGTCCGTGTGAAAAACCTTTCTACACGGATTTTTAATTAAAAGTCCGTGTAGAAAGGTATTCCACACTTTAATTAAGAGTCCGTGTGGAAAACCTTTCTAAACAGATTTTTTTGGTACTTACATAAATAATAAGTTGCCTTTATTTTTTTATTCTTAAATTCTGCATTTAATATGTAAACTGAAAAAAAGAACACTACATTTAAACAATGATACGAAATCATAATATTGAACAAAAGATCATACAAAATCATATTAAACAATTATAAAAGTTCCCACATAACACAAAGTATCTTTGGTATCTGTCAGTACTTTATGCAATAAGGACAAAAAAGGAGAAAATAGACTTAACAAAAAACTGGAAAAACTAATTGTCACACCCCAAACCAGGAATTCTGGATTAAGATGTGATCAACCTCGCCTCGTGCTTAATTAATCATTAAGCACGCAAGGCTAACCATAAATAATAACTCAAACAGCAGCGGAAGCAAATATAATATAAATATCAAGCATCAGTCACATAGCAAATAATTAAACATACACATACATAACATATAATTCGATCCATCTCGGATCCAAATAACACTATCTATAGAAGGGGGTACATGATCTATCGAGCTCGTATATATAACACAGTAAATACGAGACTCGTAAACCAAATCAAAAGTCTAACTCTAGCTAATCAAACGATGTGGCCATCGGGGGCAACTCCTGCTGCGGATCGCCAGATGCTGTACCTAAAACCCACGAAACAACTTGTGGGTGAGCGACGAGTCGCCCAGTATGTGACCCAGAATTATCCCCTCAGGGATCCTCTACGGTCAAAGCACTTTTATTTATAAAATGAATACAATTAAGAATTTGCACATGTGTGAACCTATATTAATAGCTAAAAGAATTTATAATGCTTCTGAGTGATGCCATGATGCGATTATTCTATTATGCCAACATGCGAAATAAACCCAAAATAAAATCAAAGTGTAATATCGGATATAAATCAAGTCGGAATCCAGTACTCCTTGCACTGTGTGCCCAAATATAATAATAATAATAATAATAATATGGATAAAGTAAATCACCCCGTGCCGTGCCAATAGTATCAAAAGAAATCGAATAGTATAATCCAAGGACTGTGATCAGAGTGCAATGATACACGATGCCTAGTGACATCGAGCATTGCTCCACAAGAACTGCACACTAGCCGATGGTTATACCTTTACCAAAAAGAATCTGAATAATATAATCCAAGGACTGTGATCAGGGAACAATGATACACGTTGCCTAATGACATCGCGCATTGCCCACAAGAACTGCACACTAGCCGATGGTTATATCAAAATCCGATGTGTCATCTCACCTAGACGATTCATAAGCCAAACATATCCAATAGGAGAAATCATACAATGCAAGTCGCAAAAATATCATCACCAGGGCCACAGAACTCGAGATCGGAACTGTGCCCTCACCCGCCACACCAACACCCGCCACACCAAATCACCAAATCCGCCATGGAACTCGAGATCGGAACCATGCGGTAGCGTAAAACAGACCTACACAGAACTCGAGATCGAAACTGTGCAGTCTCAAGTAATAAAAATGCCACCACGGAACTCGAGATCGGAACCGTGGTGGGGTAATCCGTTCTAGGCATGTAGCTCCTAATGTAGGCGTGGGAAACATCCTGAATCGTCCGTGCCACAGAACTCGAGATCGGAACTGCTCACGTCAAATAGCAAAAATGATCGAAAAATGATATAATCAAGGTTTATACATATAATATAGTCCTAAAGCCATCCAAGGATCAAGTGACCCTCAGCTCAGTGGCTATCGGGCCGTCCCATGCCAAGTGACACCAAGACGGAACGAAGTCACTCGGCTCTGCTCTGCTCTCACCAATGCATGCGTATGCACGTAAAATAATAATATAGTCTTCTACGAGAAGAAGACAACTAATAACCTAATATTTTAATAAGATATATATATAATATTATTTACTTACTCTACTCTTAAAATACAGTAAATTCGAGTTTTTCAGGGTTTATGCAATTCTACATACAGTGCAGAAAGGATAAACATGCTCTAAAGTTTTAATGCAACTACTTAAATATAAAGTGCGGATGTCAGGTCAGATGGATCGACTGGTAAGAGTACGCCCACGAAAGAATAATTCAGATATCCCACACCTGTAGGGCTGGAGTCTCTGTCGCTAATAAACAGTGTGCTCCGCGTATGCTCCAATCTGCGGGTCAGTTGTATCGGCCCACGGGTCGGACTCGTACGGAGTTGACCGATCTGTGATCACGTAATTTAAACTAATTAAAATCTACGCTAATTTTATTCTAACCCTCATCCCAATTAATGTGCAAGTCAAATTCTTGATTATTTCAGTCTTATAAAATTACCGGTTCAGTCAGTCTGACTGATCCGATTAGGCATATATTAATTTGTTAATTTCATGTCATTGAGCTTAGAATTAATCTTAATTTCTTTATATGTTCGTCAGATACTGATCATTCACCTTGATCTAAATTAATCTAATTTAATCCTAAATTAATTTATATTTTTAATAATTTAATTTGAAGATATATTACTTGTAAAATTTCAATATTGAATTATTCGCAAATAAATAGTTATTCGAGAGCTACGATAAATTTCACGTGTTTTACTTAACTAATATATTTTAATTTCCTACTTACTCGATTTATTTTATACGGACTATAGTTGATTTTCAATGGGTCGAAATTCGGTTTCGAAAATTAATTTATAATTAAAATCCCTAAGGCAAGTATTTTAATAAGATATATTACTTAAATGATTATTGCGAAATTTATAATCCGTTTTTATATAGTTAAGCTATTTTATATTTTAGATGTATCATTCTAATTAATTAACTTTATTTCACGTCATAAAATTATATGCCAACTTATCATTCTAGATTACGATGCTCAACTATATTAGATATTCATAATCATAATAATTTTACTTTCAAAATTATTTAATTTAGTGAAGAACTATATTATATACATATGTTAGATTACATTTTATATTGGTACTGGTGTCATTAAATCATATGTTAACATAATAGCATACTCTCATGTGAAAATTTTACGTATCCTATATAAGTAGACAATTTAAAATATAACTATAGTAACCTAGATATACTCACTATACGTATTTTAGTAATTCCATACTTATGTGAAGAGAAAATGATATATATATATATATATATATATATATATATATATATATATATATATATATATATATACATATACGTATATATATAGAGAGCGAGGGGGAGAGAGAAGAGTTCCTTTATTTACATATATATTTAAAGGGAATGTTTAGTCATGGTTTATGACGCAATTCTTTGTTTCATTACATGAGAAATTATTTATGCATACTCTTAGATTACATATTATGTTCATATTATTTATGTGATGACTTAACATATATTTATCATATAAGATAATCCAATTTAATTTTGAGCATATTTATAGTCAAGCCTAACATCTCACACCATTAAAGGCCAAGTCCATATTAAAGAAGAAATATGCTCAATTCGATTTTGGTTTAACAGCCGAACCCTATTTATTAAAATGCCATTTTATTCATTCAGGCCCCTCTAAAAGAGGTTAGTGTGTAATCATAATAATTTAACATACAAGTCTCTTGATTTATAAAATTTACAAGTAAATGAGTTGCAACAACTTACTCATCAACAATTTTACAACTTAAGAAAATTTCCGACGATTTGCATATTAATGGCTAAATTCACAATTCCTTTCCTAAGGTCGAGTTCTTACTCGAATTTTTCAGATTTGCATAGAGACCCCCTACATTTAATTAATTCTACCCAATTCAAGAATTCAAGAGTCGGGAAAATCAACAACCCGCACCCGAAAATTAGCAAATTCACATCCTACGGTTATGCTTAACAAATCACTTCCTACAATTATGCTACGATATCAATTAAATTTGACCGAGTCGGAAAAATCAACAATCCGAACTCGACAATTAGTCAATTCAAGTGCTACGGTCTTTAATCGACTCATTAAGGCCCAAATCAAGAATTTAGAAGTTAATTTCAGAATTTACCCGAAAGAGAGAAGGTCGAAAGAAAGCGGCAACTTCCGAGGGTTTCGCCTCGCCTTGTGGCCACCAAAATTGAATCAACCACCACATATTTAGCATCTCCAAACACCATATCAGCACCAAGAGACACCCGATTAGCACCCGCAAGCCACAGTGACAACCCCCAATTTCTAGGGTTTTCGGGTTCCCTCAAAATCAGAGGCAAAAAGTGAAAAAGAGAAAGAAATCAGCCGGGAGAGAGGTCCACGGGTTAGAGAGAGAAGGGAGGAAGGTTTTCGTGGTGGTGGCTCGGGTCAGCGAGAGAGGAGGTGGTGGCACGGAGGGCGGGGGAGGCAGAAAACGAGAGAGAGAGGCGGGTGGTGGTGGAGCTCACGGCAGGGAGAGAGGAGAGAGTGGGGTGGCCGGTTTGTGGGCTTCGCCGGCGACGGGAGAGGGGAGGGGGCGGAGAGGGGGGTGGGTTGGCGTAGAAGAGAGGAAGGGAGCAGGGGTCTCACGGGTAGGGAGGGAGAGAAGAGAAAGAGAGAAGGGAGAGAGTTGGGTATTAAATGGGACTGCTTTAAGATCCGTGCTGCAGCAAAATCGAATGGCCTAAATAATTCAAAATATTATTCTTACTTCTTTTAATTGATTTTAAAGTGTATTTCTTTTATAATTTCAAATAAAAGTTCGTAATAATTTTACAATTAAATTTGTATGTATATTTTGAACGTTTAATCCTCAATTTAAGATTCGAATAATTCGATATCAAATAATATGTTCATACACACATATTTCTAATTAAATCTCTATAATTCCTTAACGAACGAGATTTGTAAATTTTACAATTTATTTGTACGAATGACTTCGTATAATTATACTCTTACTTAGAATTAAATTATTTATTTATTTACACGAATCTAATTAAATAAATTCCTTCTTTTCTAAAAATTCAAGGAATTGTAGCGAATTTTCTAAGTTTCTAATTTACCGAATAATTATAATTTTATTCCTAGTGTTATATTTTATTTTATTTTTTTAATCTCTAAATTTTAATATACATAATTTCATACATTACTTATATTTCGAAATTTTAGTTTCGTTTTAGTCGGTCAGAAAATTTCTGAAAGATCGTTAAGTTAATTAAAAAATTTTATTTAAGCGGAATGATCGATTTAGCAAATTAATCACGTTTTAAAATTTTGGAATATAACACTAATAACCAATAAAAACTAATTAATAAAGAGTAAAAAATCATGAAGGTTAGAATGGAACAAGAGCTTGCAGACGCTTGGCCCTACGGATGTAGGGCTTTGGATCAGGATGGCCCCTAGGGCTCCGCCTTGGCTTTGACAGGGGTGGCCACGGCCAGCTTTTCGGGAAATATCTGTACAGGTGCTGGTTCTTTTTTGTTCGCTTCCGCCACTGGTTCTTCATTGTTCGCAGCCATTTTGTATATAAGAAGTGTATTTCTCTTTATTTGATCGCAAATATGAGTTTGGACTTTGGAGCGTTGTTTCCTTTTCCAGTTTAAATAATAAATGTAAAAACTTAAGAATAAATGCAAAATTTAAACAGACATTTAGCTAAATATCTGGGTAGAAATGTTTTTAAACATTTTAAAATATGCAAAAAAAGAAATACATAAAAAAAAGAGCTACACGGACATTTAGTTAAATGTCCGTGTAGAAAAGCTTGGGGTCATTAAAATAATATTAATAAACAAAAAATAATAATAGAGCTAAACGGACATTTGTTAAATGTCCGTGTAGGACTCCTTTTTTTAATTACAGGTTTCAACAGTTTCACGGAATTCGGAAAGACAATCAAAACGACTCTTCTTAAAGGAAGAGGGGGCTGTCCGATGGCCATCGGCCCACTTTTGTGTTCGATGGGTTCTCTCACCGTCGGTTCTGCTTTAAGATTCGCGTGTACAGATCTTAAAGCAGACACGAAATTGCGGGCGCGAATCCTAAATAACCAGATATCTACATTACTATTTACATTTATATTACTATTTTATATTAATATTTAAGTAAACTAATATGAATTATAAATAATCAGATATCTATATTCATAAAATTTATATTTAAAAGGAATAAATATAAACCAAAAAAATGTAAAATACAAAAACACAGTAAAATGTTATCGGTTTACAGTCATCCAAAGCTCTCATCAGTACTGCAAATAAACTCTGCTTTTGCTATTCGAGTCATTAATACATAGATGGATCTTCTGGCTGATACAAAAAAAAAATTTGAGATCGATAAAAAAAATAAAATGAGAAACAAATTAATATCCAGAGATAGATTACAGAACTAACCTTAAGTGATCTTATGGTCTGACTCTTCGTTCGGCTCTTCATCTCTGAAATATTATAAAAGAAATAAATATTATACATTGTTTTTTTTCTAGAATAGAAATATGAAATTTTTCACGTACGGTTAAAAGGAATAAATATTATACATTGGATTTTTTTTTTCCTTTTTCTCTTTTTTTCCACTATTTGAACATTTTCCCATAGTCCTTCACTGTGGTCAGATCTCATGTAATTTGCTTCGTCTTGTTCTTCAGTAGTTGCTGCTATCTCAGCTTGCACATCAGCACAAAATGGAGGTATCTCATCGAATTGGTCGTACTCTTCTTTGTCGATTACGTTTTCTATCCCAACAATCCTTCTTTTTCCGGGTAAGACAATGCTCCCTAGCATCACTCGGGTCAGTGACATAAAAGACTTGAGTTGCTTGCTTGGCGAGTATGAACGGATCATCAACATATCCGACTTTGTTAAAATCAACCAGTGTGAACCCGTCGTTATCAACTTTAACACCACGGTTTTCGACCCATTGACACCGAAACAAGGGAATGCTGAGGTGAGCATTGTAAACGAGCTCCCAAATTTCTTCAATAACACTGTGATATGACTTTGATGCCATTACAGGTCGGGCATCCCCTGATCTACTGAATTCTTGAGACGTCGCCACCAACGTCACCCCACTATTTTGCATGGTGCTCTTATCACTTTGTAATTTAGTGTAAAATGTATATCCGTTAATCTCGTATCCTTGGAATGTTCTAACAACCATTTGGGGTCCTTGGCCCAGCAATCTAACCGTTTCACTTACGGGCGACATTTCGGAGTGTGACTTCACTCTTTCTTTCAGCCATCCTACGAAACAACGGTTATGCTCGTCAGTAATCCACTTCTGACTTCTCGTGTAGTTCTGTTGTCGAAGGATTGCCATGTGCTCATCTATATAGGGAGTGACATCTGCCATGTGCTGTAGTACAATAAAATGTGCCTTTAACAGTTCATCTCTATTAGCAACTATTGCTTTCAACCCAATAGTCCCTACTCCTTGGAGCCTTCCCTCATATCGAGATTTTGGAACGCTAATAGGACCAACACCGATCATGTAGTTGGTACAAAACTCAATCACCTCTTCCATGGAATATCCTTCTACGATGCTACCTTCGGGCCGATGTCGGTTCCTTACGTAACTTTTCAAAATACCCATGAATCTCTCGAATGGATACATATACCGCAGGAACACGGGACCACAAATCTTAATTTCCCTCACAAGGTGAACAACAAGGTGAACCATAACATTGAAAAAAGATGGCGGAAAATACATCTCAAGATGGCAAAGAGTAACGACGACCTCCTTTTGTAGAGCGTCCAATTTTAGCGGGTCTATCACTTTGGAATTAATTGCATTGAAGAAAAAACAAAGCTTCGTGATGGCTTGCCGAACGGGCTTTGGTAAAATTCCCCGGATTGCAATAGGAATCATATGTGTCATTAAAACATGACAGCCGTGGGATTTCGGACCAATCAATTTCATGTCCTTCATCGACACAAGCTTCTTAATATTCGAAGAATACCCTGATGGGACTTTAATACCATGAAGGCATTTATAGAAACTTGTTTTCTCGGTCTTCGACATTGTGCACATTGCGGGAGGTAGGTATGCCTTTTGCTTCCCTTTATCCTGCGGTGCAAGCTTGGGTCGTATTTTCATTTCCACCATGTCTTTTCGAGCATTGATACCGTCTTTAGTCTTCCCCGGAATATTCAACAATGTGCCAATCAGACTGTCGCAAATATTTTTTTCAATATGCATGACATCTAGGCAATGTCTCACTTCTAAATATTTCCAGTACGGTAGCTCCCAAAATATGGACTTCTTTTTCCAAATATTTTTCGGTGGTGCTTTGGTATATTTTTCGAAAACAACTTTAAGGTTTTTAACCAGCAAGAAGACACCCTTCCCGTCTAACGGACGACGTGCCACTCCAAGCTCAGTGTTCCCGTTGAATTCTTTATTCTTCTTACGGTATGGGTGATTAATAGGAAGAAACCTACGGTGCCCCATGAAAACATTCTTTTTACAATTTTTCAACCTCAGCACCTGCGTGTCATCTTCACAGATAGGGCACACTTTTGCTCCTTTAGTACTATAGCCCGATAAATTTCCGTACGCGGGGAAATCGTTTATGGTGCAGCTCAAATTGCTCTTTGCCGTACGCATCCCACACCCGGACGCCATCCCTCCACAATTTTTGGAGGTCCTCAATTAATGGTGCGAGATATACATCTATGTCATTTCCGGATTGTTTGGGTCCTTGGATTAGTAATGACATCATTATATACCTGCGTTTCATGCACAACCAAGGAGGAAGATTGTAGATGCATATAAGAACTGGCCAAGTACTGTGCCGACTGCTCATGCTTCCAAACGGACTCATTCCGTCTGTGCTCACCCCTAGCCTAAGGTTTCTTGATTCGCTACCAAATTCTATGAAATCTCTATCAATGTTTCTCCACTGAGGAGAATCAGCTGGGTGTCTTAGTTTACCGTCCCTTTTGCGCTCTTCTTCATGCCAACGCAATAATTTCGCATCTTTGGGATTTGCAAATAACCGTTTGAATCTCGGTATTATCGAAAAATACCACACCGACTTAGCCGAAGCCCGGCCCTTATTTCCTTCATCGTTACGATTGTTAGTGTCCTGGTTCTTACGTCTGTACCGTGGAACACCGCATTTAGGACAAACATGCATGGCCTCGTACTCTCCACGGTACAATACACAGTCATTCGGACATGCATGTATTTTTTCGACCTTCAAGCCCATTGGACAGATCAACTTCTTCGCCTGATATATTGTACAGGGTAACTCGTTGTTATCTGGGATCATTTCTCGTAAGAGCTCTAATAAGGACGTGAAACTCTTGTCGCTCCAACCATTGTCTGCTTTTAAATTCAACAATTTCAACACAGCTGACAGTTTTGAAAATTTGGTACACCCGAGATATAACGGCTTTTTGGATTCATTAGACATATACTGAAATCTTTTATAATTTTTATCACTAATTTCATCTTCCACATCACGTAACATGTCCTCTAGATTTTCAGTAAAATCGTATTCTACATTTTCATCAATAATCTCGCAAACATCCTCGTTGCAATCAAGTTCAAGAACATTATCAAAATTTTCGACATTCTCAAAATCATCGTTGAAATGAAGCTCAAAATTATCAACAACTTCTACATTAATATCAACATTGTCTTCCAAAACAAAATTTCTATTGGTAGCACTACATTCCCCAATTTTCTCACCATGCATAAACCAACATGTATACCTTTTCTGAAATCCCCGACAAATCAAATGAGCTCTAATTTCTTCCGAGTCCCCAAATCTTTTAAAATTGCTACAATCTCTACAAGGACAAAAGATGTCGTTATCCTTTGTCTTCACTCTATAACTCTCGGCACATTTTATGAACTCATCAACGCGAGCCAAATATTCTGCACTATCACGTCGCAATTCGTACATCCAACTTCGATCCATCTGTAAATTAAATTAAATGAATGATTCCAATTAATCATGGTGGTCGAACAATTTCTTGGCTTACACAGGGGCCGGTTTACAATCCTAACCCACTCCTTGAATATTATGCCTCATATGTGAACACATATTAGCGGGATTTAATTAATGTTTGAGAAAAATTCGGCAGCATTTCCCCTTAACTCCCCAAGTATGCGTAAAACCACATACTCGTAGGAGCAATAAGGAGAAATGCTATCGAACTTTTCTCAAACACTAATTAAATCCCGCTAATATGTGTTCACATCCTAAATGGGACACAATATTCAAAGAGCAGTCCCAAACGGGGGACTATCCAAAATTAATCCCTATTGGATTAATTTTGAACGGGCATGGACCTAAAAGCATCAATAGGTTGGTTATTGGACCACAATACACTAATTATTTACATTACCTAAACAGATCAAGCATGCATGAATTAATGAATAATTGACCTAAATAATTAAGCAATAATAAGCACCAGAAAATTAGCGACAGAAAAGAGGAAGACTAACCTAGCAGGATAGAGAGGACAAATGCAAATTAACTTCAAAGATCTCAGCTCCGGTCTCAATCCTTGATTCCTTGTGCGCAGAAATCAGACCATTTCAATACAGAGAGAGAGAGAGAGAGTATTAATTGATCAAAACGGCGCTAACTGGAAGAAGCTTTTTGTAACCCTAAACCTTTCTACACGGACATTTAGCTTTTTGTGTGTAGAAAGTCAAGAGAGCTACACGGACTTTTATATAAACAGCCGTGTAGGATTGTTTTTAACTGGCAAAGGCTTTCTATGGACATAAGGAGAACAAGATGAATGGTTCGGATCGACTGTTTGAACTTTGAAAATAAAAATATGTTCATTTTACAAATAGGTCCTTATGTCCATAGAATCAAAAATACCTTTCTACACGGCTCTTTATTAAACGTCCGTGTAGCATTTTATTTTATTTTTTTAAATGTTTTTCTAATAGCAAAACAATTTTCAAAACAGGGGAAGACATTTCAAATCCAGAATTCCAAAACATATATAGCAATTTGAACAAAAAATTCAATAACACTAATTTATACAAAAATTACAAATTCTTATTGAGCAATTAATTACAAAGTGAAGGACCATAGCCGGATGAAGAGTCGGATGAAGTGTCGGACGATCTCGTCCGACTCTTCATCCACTCCCCATTCGGCTCTGGTCCTTCATCCGACTCTTCATCCGACTCTTCATCCGACTCTTCATCCGGCTATGGTCCTTCACTGCGAGAGGAAGAGTACAGATTGATCAATACATGTTCTAATAAAGAAAGAGTTGGATGAAGGACCATCAACGAAGGACGGTCCGACACTTCCTTCGACTCTTCATTAGGGTGACCTTCAGAGCAGGTGAAGATACATATTTTAATAAAGAAAGAGCTAGCTAAAACCAAAAAGTTGGATGGACCTTCAAAAAAAAAGGGAAAGAGATGGATGAAGAACCTTCAGAGTCGGATAAAGAGTCGTCCGACTCTTCATTCGACTCTTCATCCGCTCTGAAGGTCCTTCATCTCACCTCTTCCCCTTTTTTTGAAAATCTTCATCTGACTCTTTATTCGATCAGCTTTTTCTTTATTAAAACATGATCTTCATCCGCCTCCGAAGTGATCAAAACATAGAGACCGCGAGAATTGATCAAATCGGCGCTGGAAAGAGAAGGCCTTTTATATATGATGGAAAAGGCGCGCCCTTTAGTAACCAAAACCCTAAAATAACCGTTCTACACGGCTTTTTTATTAAACGTCCGTGTAGCTCTCTAACATCTTTCCACACTATTAATTAAACAAAAAACCGTGTAGAATTGACACATTTCTACACGACGTTTTATGAAACGGCCGTGTAGCTCTCACAAGCTTTCTACACTTTAATTTAAACAAACATCCATGTACAATGCTGACATTTCTTTACGGGTCTTTAATTAAATATCCGTGGAGCTCTCTCAAGGCTTTCTACACTGTTATTTAAATAATAATCCGTGTACATTTCCTAATAAACGTCCGTGTAGCTCTCTCACGGCTTTCTACACTGATTCTTTAGTAAACATCCATGTAGAGATCCCACACATATTTCGGACTTCCAAAAAATTAGAATTTCTCCACGGTTTTTAGGTAAAATTATCAAATCCGTGTAGAATGTGCAGTGTACAATGACCATTTCTGTAGTAGTGAAAGTATTTCAAAAAAAAAAATTAGACACATCACACACTCATCTTTTACACATTTTTAGAGGTGGGTGTTTTTTCTCCCTTTCAATCTCGTCATTATTTCTGCCGACCTTTGAGGAAATTTTCAAATCTAAAATTATGAAAATCTTCTATGCAGTTTTCTCTTTTAAATGAGATTCATGAAAACATAATTTCGGGTTGTCCGTCATGCAAGTATTCATATCTCGTCATGCAAGTATTCATAAATCGTCGTAAATAACTTGTCTGTAAGTATTCATACCTCGTAGTGCAAGTATTCATACCTCGTAATGCAAGTGTAACTAATTCATGTCTGAAGTGTTTGTGCTTAACTTATTTTATGAACTTTTTTTTTGCATATGACACTAGATGACTTCTAAAAATATTAATATCAAGTATTACAAATATTTATACACAGTCGTGAAAGTGTAAATAGTTTTCTAGAAGGAAGGAGAAGAATATTCGAGCAAGAAGTCGGCAAGATTGAAGTTTTTGATTCAAGAAAGGGTGTAATCATTTCTTTATTTCATTTCTTCTTATTTTTGCCAATCTTTGTAATGGATCTCTCCAAAAGGGAGTTGATCTCTCTCTAGGAGTTTAGGTCAATGCATGAACTTGTTTAATTGTATCTTATTCGGTTATTTGTTTTTATTATGATTGTTTTATGGGATTTGATTGTTAATTTCTGTGATTTATCATTTATGTTGATTACATAGTTTAGTACTTGAAATCGCGGTAGTCTCGCTTTGGAATCTCTTTGTTATGCAAAGGATTCAAAGAAGTTAGGATGAGAGGAGAGTACCAAATTATGAATACAAATATCTTAGGTTTTGGGTTAGAAGCGACCGTACTTTGATATCCATAACCGGAACTATAGAAATTAAGGGTTAGGGTTTGGTGAAGAACAACCGTGAAGTCAAACCCTACTTAGGACACCTTAGAACCAATATTGTGAAATACTTTGAATTATGTGTATTAAAAATCCCTCTAGGTAGTGACAGCCCTAGAAATCGAGGAACATTAATCCGTTCACCCAAAGTATTTGTATCAATATTTGTTTCAAAGGCTAACATAAGTTATAACCATTTTTTAGCTTTCTTAGAATAAATATTGATATTTGTCTTGAATTATGTGTATTAAAGATCCCGCTAGGCAAGGTAAAACTCCTAGAGATATTGAGGAACATTAATCTGTTCACCCAAGATAACCGTATCAATATTTATTTTAAGGACAACATAGGTTAGAAACCTCATCAAATCATACATGAATTTAAACAAATACCAAATAGATAGAATTAGCAAGGGATTGTAGACCAAATACCCCTAGACCTTTTCATCTTTATTTCCTTTATTTACTTTAATTGTTTTAAATTCCTTTCTCTCGGGTATTGAACCCAAACTTAGGATTAATTAGAACAACCCCCCCCCCCCAATTTACTTTTATTGCACTTTACTTTCCTTTTATTTTCTGAAATTAATTAGTTAAGTTTAAACTAAGTATTTAACATACTCCCTGTGGATCGATACCCGACAATATATTACTTTGATAGGATTGTATACTTGCAATCTGAACCAAAAATATATTTAGGGATAAAAAGTACATCTAGTTGTACTGAAACTTTACACTATACCTTTTTGGGTGTATCAAGTTTTTGGCGCCATTGCCGAGGAGTATAGTTTAATTCTAAGTTTTAACTTTACAAATTTATTTCAGATTTTTTTCCTTTTGCTTGGGAACTAATCTTGATTCTTTTTCAGGATTTTATGAGCTCCGGGAGAACTGCTTTTCCCACGATTTTTGAAGAAGAAATAGACGAAAATCAAAGCATGGAAAACCCCTTCAATAACCCCATCGAACAACCTCACCGTGACGATCTATCCCATCATGAGAGCAATGATTCTCGTGTGCGAGGATTATCCCCACCTAATAACAACAATAACAACAACAACGGAAACGGAAATGGAAACAGAAACAGAAATGGCCGTAATCATCAACAAGGCCCTCGCTTCGGTTTCATCCCTCATGGCCAAGAACCACGTGACATCAAACCCTCTCTTATCCACCTACTTGGCCAAAGTCAGTTCGGAGGAGTCCTAAATGAAGATCCACATGCTCATTTGGTGGTTTTCGAAGAACATTGCGGCACTTTTGCTCGAGAAGGAGATAAACTAGACAACCTCAAGCTCAAATGCTTCCACTTGTCCCTCCGAGACAATGCAAGAACGTGGCTAAGAACCGTCAACCGGGACCACATCGAAACATGGGACGACATGGAGAAGTTATTCTTAGGAAAATACTTCCCTCCATCCAAAACCCAACATTTCCGGACGAAGATCACAACGTTCAAGCAAGCCGAGGGGGAGTCTC
Source organism: Carex rostrata (assembly GCA_964058875.1). NCBI lineage: Eukaryota > Viridiplantae > Streptophyta > Magnoliopsida > Poales > Cyperaceae > Carex > Carex rostrata. The sequence continues at coordinate 186,022 of CAXKVT010000193.1, read as the reverse complement.
CAACCGAGGCATGGGATCGATGGGCGGAGCTTCAACGCTTGTGCCCTAACCATGGCCTTGACATGTGGTTGTTTTTTCAATTTTTCTATGGAGGTTACACAATAGCTACTAAAACTCATTTAAATTCAGCTGCAGGGGGAAACATGTCACGGATGGATCTGGCACAAGTCATGGCAATGATTGAAGACATGACAATCAACCAAAGGGAAAGGACTGCCGAGCGAGAGGGACGAGCCCAAAGCACACTGGAAATCATGAAGGTTGACGAGTTTACCGCCTTGAGAGCACAAATAGAGGCCTCACAACACCAAATGGCACAAATGCAAAATGCCAAATCCGTGACGAAAAAGGCTCCATGCGGCATATGTGGAGAGGTGACTCATATCACCGCCGATTGCCAAATCCTCATGGAAGGAGAGGATGTTGAGCAAGCGAACTCCATATTCTATAATCAAGGTGATAGGAGGAACGACCCGATCTACAATAAGGTTAGGCAAAATGATAATTTCAATTCAAATTCATACAACCCTAACACAAGGTGGAACCATTCGAATTTCAAATGGAGGACCGAGAATGACAACTCCAACCAATTCCAAAGTAATTCTAACCAATACCGGTCGAACCAAAACTCGTACCAAGGACCTTCCCAAAACAGCAACCTAGAAAAGATGATACAAGACTTGATGATCCAACAAAGTGACTTCACAAACCAACAAAGAAACACCAACACCGATGTTTCAAATTCCTTGAGGAACTTGAACAATAGGTTTGACCTCTTGGAAACTAAGACAAAGTTGCTAGAGACACAAGTAGCACAACAAGCATCTTCATCTGTTCGCCAACAAGGAACACTTCCGGGCAAGCCTGATGTAAACCTGAGGGAGTACGCGAATGCCATAACCTTGAGGAGCGGCACGAAATATCAAAGGCCAAAGATGCTGAGCATAGAAGAGCAACAACAACCACCTCCGGCTCCTCTCAATGTAAACACACCGGCATCGGATCAATCTCAAGAACCGGGTAATTCCAACCCGGCCAAGGTAAAACCTATTGAAACTCCTAAGTATATTCCACCATATAGGTTTATACCATTTCCTCAAAGGTTAGTGAAGAATAAACTTGACCAACAATTTACCGAATTCGTAGATCAGAAAAAGTGCACAATAGAGAAATGCGAACATGTTATATTAGACGAAAAATGTAGCGCAATCTTTTCTACCGATTTATCTCCTAAAATGAAAGATCCGGGTAGTTTCTTGATACCTTGCTCTATAAACACAACTAGAATTGAAACTGCAATGTGTAATTTAGGGGCAAGTGTCAGTCTTATGCCTAAATCAGTTTATGACAAACTGGAGTCGGGTACTTTAGAACCAACCAATATGACACTAACTCTTGCTGACGGGACGACATGATCTCCACTTGGTATCTTAAAAAATGTGGTTGTGAAAATTGGCAAGATTAAGATTCCTGCCGATTTTGTTGTCATTGAAACGGATGATAATTCAGCCGTTCTCTTAGGTCGAGCTTTCTTAGCAACTGTAGGTGCAAACATCAAAGTCAAAGATGGGGAGCTTTCTTTCTTCGTTGGGAAGAAGAAATTTTTTTTTTTATTTTCATAAGCCATTGATACCTCATGACAAAAATTCAGTTTGCATGATAGAAATTTCACAGATTAATAGAGAATTTGTGCAAAAGAAGTCGGTGGCAACATCTGAAACTGACAAACCTCGAGAAGTCGACAAAACAAAACAAGGTTGGCACCCAAAAGCAAAATCCATAAAATTGATGGAAAAATTCAAAAACATGTGCAAGAAGAAGAAGTGGAGCAAAACCAAAAATGAGAAAATCAACACAAAACGGAGCAATGGGGAGGCCGCCCTCCCGATCCTCCACCCAAGCATTGAGGCCACGCGCACCACCACCACCTTTCACCAATAGAGTATACCATGTTTCTTCCTATTTACTTTTGTTTATTTTTACGCATTGGGGACAATGCTTAATTTAAGCTTGGGGGATGGGAAGAAATTGTATCTTGCATGCATGTTTACATTTTTCATGTGTTTTTCAAACTTTAGGATTTATAACCTTGAGTTTTACTTGACCATGAGTAGGATTTGTGATTTTAAACTTAATTGCTTGAGATTGCAAATTTGTCAAGATGTTTTATGAGGTTATGAAAAATAGAGTCTTGCGTAATTGGACTTAATTGTTTGAAAATGCATAAAATATAAAATCATGTTTAATTTTTGTGTTAAAAGTTGGCAAAAATAAAACTTTTGATAAATTTGAGTGATTGTCGAAAATTAGAAATTTTGATATGAATTTTAACGAGTTTTTAGTAATACCCTTGGAATAATTGGAAATAACCAATGTGATTTTTTTTCTTTGAATGATTTGTGATTGAAATTTACGATAACTTTGAATTATGACGGTATTGCTAGACACCAAAGTGTTCTTACCCTAAAGAAATCAAAGTATGATATTTTCTATAAACCGTAGATTAAAAATTAATTGATCATTTATTAAGATTATATGATATTAAAATCTGTCATATACTAAATTTAATGGTTTAATTAATTAGTAGATTATGATAATTTTTGAATTGCCTAAAGGTTAATTACATTCTCATAATTTACGTTATTCTTCAATTATTGGTTACCCAAAGGCAACAACATGTATTGAAAAAATAAAATTATCATATTAAAGTATTTTCTAGTAAAAATATTATGTTTAATATATATCTTAAGAAATTCCAAAGGATAATTAGGATATATATTAATTAAGTTATTGCTCCGAAAATATGAAGTTATAAATTATTGTATTTGTCTCCTATCTTCTAATCTTCTTTTTAAGTTAAATTTTATTTTTCTTAACTTTCCTTATGATCTTATCATCTGATCTTCTAATTTTATCTTCTTATCTTCTTTTCTTTTTAAAATTACAGTTAATGTACCTGTATCAATGTAATCGCATGCATCATTTGTGACAGTCTTTAATGGTCTTAACTTTGCTGAATGGAATGAACAAGTCTAATTTCACTTAGGTGCACAGGACTTGGACATAGCACTATTACTCGATAAGCCCGATGCTGTAACTGATGAAAGCAGCGAGGAAGATAAAGCCTTTATGGCAGACTGGGAACATTCTAACAGGTTATGCCTTATCTTTTTGCGAATGACGGTTGATGGAAACATTAAGGTTGCTCTTCCGGACACGGATAACGCTCAAGAGTTTCTAGCAAACATCAAGGCACGCTCACAAACAGCCGATAAGTCGTTGGTCGGTGCGCTTATGGCAAAAGTTACCACCACGAAGTATGATGGTAGTCGCACTATGCATGCACATATCGTAGAAATGACATCTCCATCCGCAAAACTTAAGAGTTTGGGAATGACAGTTGATGAAGGGTTTCTAGTTCAATTTATTTTGAACTCTCTGCCGAATGATGTTTATAGTCCGTTCTAAATTAATTATAATGCTCAAGAAAAGAAATGGAACATAAATGAATTGACTAGTAAACTTGTTCAGAAAGAGACAAGGCTTAAGGAAATGAAACCTAACACTGTTTATTTTTCAAATCTAGAAGCTGGGTCGGGTTCTAATGCTAAACTAGGGAAAGCTAAGACTAAGAAGAAGGGGAAAGCCTTTCAGGTGTCTTCTAGTGCAAGCTTCAAGAAAGAAGGGAACAAACTAAAGTGCCATTTTTGTCGTAAGATGGGTCACTTTCGGAATGATTGTCTGAAAATGAAGGTTTGGTTCGAAAAGAAAGGTATGAATCATACTTTTGTTACTTTTGAGTCAAATTTTATTGATGTTCCTAATAATACTTGATGGATTGACTCGGGCTCTACAACTCATATTTCAAACAACTTACAGGGATTTCTTACGATCCAAACCACAAGCCAAAGTCAACGAAGTGAAAGATATGTAATTATGGGCAATAAAGACAAGGTGCCAGTGGAAGGTGTCGGTACATACCGATTTATATTAAGTTCTAGCAATATTGTCGATTTGTATGTATTTAAATTTAGATCTAAATGCTTTAGTTTATATAATAATAATTGTATGATTGGTTGTGGCAATTTAATTGATGGATTATATAAATTAGAGTTAGATAATTCTTATGCAGAATCTCTGATTATCGTAAACAATACTATTGGAATGAAAAGAAATATGAATGATGAAAAGTCGGCGTACTTGTGGCACAAAAGATTGGGTCATATATCCAAAGAAAGAATGCAATGTTTAGTGAAGTCCGAAGTTCTTCCAAACTTGGATTTTACTGACTTAGGTGTATGTATCGATTGTATAAAAGGCAAATAGATGAAACATACTAAGAAAGGTGCCACTCGTAGCTCTCAACTTCTAGAAATAATTCACACGGATATTTGTGGACCATTTGATGTTCCCTCCTTTAATAAAGAAAAGTATTTCATCACCTTCATCGATGATTTTTCATGTTATGGATTTGTTTATCTTCTAAATGAGATGTCACAATCTACTGATGCACTTGAGGTGTTTATAAATAAGGTTGAACGACAGTTAGAAAAATAAGTGAAAATCATTTGATCTGATCGGGGTGGAGAATGTTATGGTAGATATGATGAACCAGGACAAAATCCAGGACTTTTTGCTAAATTCTTAAAAAAGTGTGGTATATGTGCACAATACACTATACCCGACACACCACAAAAAATGGTATTGCTGAACGTCGTAACAGAACACTTATGGATATGGTTCGGAGTATGCTCAGTCACTCAACTGTGCCTAAATCTTTGTGGATGTATGCACTTAAGACCACCATGTATTTACTAAACCGGGTTCCAAGTAAGGCAGTAGAAAGGACTCCTTTCGAACTGTGGACGGGAAGGAAACCTAGTTTGCATCATATACATGTATGGGGTTGCCCTACGGAGGTACGTTTGTATAACCCACACTAAAAGAAATTGGATTTCAGAACTGTTAGCGGATTCTTTATTGGATATCCAGAGAAATCCAAAGGTTTTAGATTTTACTGTCCGGATCATAGCACGAGAATTGTTGAATCCGAAAATGTGCATTTCATCGAGAATGCTAAAGTCAATGCAAGAAGTTTTCATCAGTGTAATTCTGATCTTCAGGAAATTACATAACAAGTTACTGTTCTTTTGTCTGTTGTTCTGACTGTTGTTTCGAAAGTAATTATTCCGACTGTTCCAGAACAACCAACTGCTACTGAAGACATTCCGATTGATAACATCATTATTGATGATGTAGTTGAACCAAATGATATACCATTAAGAAGGTCTACCCGTGAACGGAGATCGGCTATATCTGACGATTATTTGATTTATCTACAAGAATCTGAAATTGATTCTGCAATTGATGATCCGATTTCATTAAAGAAAGCTATTGAATGTGAAGAATCTGATAAATGGATTGATGCATGAAAGACAAGTTAAAATCAATGGAACAAAATCAAGTCTGGGATCTCATCAAATTACCTCACGATTCCAAGCGAGTTGGATGTAAATGGATCTTTAAGATCAAACGTGACTCAAAAGAAAAAATTGAACGATATAAAGCTAGACTGGTTGCCAAAGGTTTCACTCAGAAAGACGACATTGATTATAAAGAGACATTTTCGCCCGTCTCTAAGAAAAATTATTTACGTATCATCTTGGCTTTAATGGCTCATTACGATCTTGAGTTACACCAAATGGATGTCAAAACTGCTTTTATGAACGGAGAACTCGAAGAGGAAGTCTACATGGATCAGCCCGAGGGCTTTTCAATTGGGGGAAAGGATATGGTTTGCAAATGGAAAAGGTCGATATATGGGCTGAAACAAGCATCACGACAATGGTATCTCAAGTTCAATGATGTGATTACTTCTTTTGGTTTTAAGAAAAACATTGTTGATCGTTGTATATACTTGAAGGTTAGTGGGAGTAAGATAATGTTTCTAGTTTTATATGTTAATGACATTTTACTTGCGACTAACGATCTTGGTATGATGAAAAGCACCAAGAATTTTCTCTCGAAGAATTTCGAAATGAAAGATATGGGCGAGGCGAACTATGTGATAGGAATAGAAATATTTCGTGATCGATCACAAGGTTTGTTAGGTTTGTTTCAGTAAACATATATTAAAAAGATTCTCGAGAGATTTAAGATGGAGAAATGTTCAGCTGGTAAGGTACCGATTCAGAAAGGGGATAAATTTGGTTTATATCAATGTCCTAAAAACAAATTGAAAAAGGAAGAAATGAATAATATTCCTTATGCTTCCATTGTGGGTAGTTTAATGTATGCACAAACTTGTACAAGACCAGATATCAATTTTGCTGTAGGAATGCTTGGACGTTATCAAAGCAATCCTGGAATAGAACATAGGAAGGCAACAAAGAAAGTTTTACGATATCTTCAAGGTACTAAAGATCACATGTTGACGTATAGGAGATCAAACTACTTAGAGACAGTCGGTTATTCAAATTCAGACTATGCCGGATGTTATGATACACGAAAATCCACTTGCGGATATGTGTATCTTCTAACCGGCGGAGCAATCTCATGAAAAAGTGCGAATCAGACAGTAATCACTACATCCACTATGGAAGCCGAGTTCGTGGCATGCTTTTAAGCCATGGTACAAGGACTATGGCTGCGGAACTTTATTTCGGGACTTGGAATTGTCGACAGCATTGCTAAGCCGCTGAAAATTTATTGCGATAATTATGTAGCAGTCTTCTTTAGCAAAAACGACAAGTACTCCAAAGGTGCCAAGCACATGAAGATTAAGTACTTTTCCGTAAAAGAAGAAGTACAGAAACAAACAATAACAATACAGCATATAAGCACAAAGATGATGATAGTTGATCTTTTGACGAAAGGATTACCACCCAAGATATTTCACAAACATGTCGAAAGAATGAGAATAGTTATTTGTGATAAATGATTGTTGTAATTAAACTTATATTATAGATGAATGATTATTTATGATATTATTATTGATTGATTGTTTCAAATACAATTCCTATTTATTTAAGTATATATATATTATTGTTTTCTATTAATAGGAATTAGTCTATATAAATTAGACAATTAACGTGGATCCTCAAGTATACCATTATGATTTATATTAAGTTAGAATTGATATTGTAGTACATGGAAGGAAGTTAATAACAAATATTATTAGCAACCGCCATGACTCGTATTAATTTTGCTTAAGTATAAATATTATGATTTTAGAATTTATAAAATATAATGACATACAATATTATTGTGCACCTTATGAACGCTGTAATGTCATAAAGTTTTATAATAGACCAAGTGGGAGAATGTAAGAAAATATGATTTGGTAGCCCAAAATAAAACATATTAATTTATGTGCATCCTTTACGTGGGCTGATTTAAATGGCATGTTTTAATAACGAAATTTAATTAACCTGTTTGGTTCTGCGCAAGGTTGATGCATATTAATCTTTAATTAAAAGGCGCATGTTATCAAAGGTATAATATGGCGTTGGCTGACAGATAATTGATCTGTCTAAAAGGTGCGCTATCCACATAATATACCTGCTATTATCCTCTGATTAATTAAGGATGCATAGCGAGGCTGATTAAAAGGCGCTATCAAGTCAACAGGTGCATATTGATATTTTGTATAAAGGTGCGTTGAATGAATAAATAAAGATGCGCTATTATTAATCCAAAGGGTGCATATCTGTACAGATGCATATGGCTAACAGGTGCATTGATCAAATAAAAGATGCGTTGACAGATCGATTAAAGATTGCGAATGTCCTGTGCCATATTCATTTTTCCTATAAATATTGCTTTAATGACAGGCAGTGAAGAACGTGAATTCTAACAATAAGGTTGATCATCTTTTCATCGAAAGAACAAGTTGTCATTCCTTAGAAAATGAAAGATGAGAGAAATCGGTTTACGGTTCTTCTAACGGTTTGCGAAGAACGTTTCAAGTATTGTTATACAGATCACTATAGAAAAAGGTATGTAATCTACTTGGTTGATTTACACGTGGAGATTTTGATTTCTAAGATATTTGATTTGCTTTTGACGATTTTTAATTTCACTATCGAAACTTTAAAGATGATTAGTTGTACTCATGATAATGATTATGTGTAAGTAGTTAAGCACAATAACGTCTACTTAGAGAGGAAGCCATTGGAAATCGGATTAAATGCTTTCTGGAGTTTAGTTTATCTTTAGTTGCGCTAAATATTGCCTGTAGATCGACACATACAATTATTACCTTGTTTGAATTGTCAGGCAGGTAGACTTGACTTGGAAGTCTACCATGATCACTACTATGGTTCCGTTCCCTGTTTAACACTTCACTTCGATGTTGACTAGTCCTGTTGATTTGACTTAATTTTTTTATTTGAGATAATCAGATAACATTAAAATTGCTTAATTTCACTATAGTTCCCACAAGTTTAGAATTTGTATTTCAGAATAATTTTACGAGATCTAAAATTTATATGGATATAATTTGGTAATAATTAGTTTGTTCACAATACCAATAAATATAAAAACACACATAGTTTTAGAAAGTAAATATACTTAAAAAATATGTTTAAATAGAATATAGTAGGTCGTAAAGCATGTTTATATATAATGATTGTTTTTTTTATAAACAAGGGAACTCTTTAAAAATCTTAAAATAAGAAATATTCTGTCCCAGACCTCAATTTTGCAATCTGCCCCCCAAATTCACTTTCATTTTTGTTGAACTTAATTTATTTCTCTCCCATAAAAAAAAAGATTTGTTTATATGACCAGCCTTATTCTTTTTTCATTTTTCATTTTTTTTTCTCTGTTCAATCTTGCTCATATTTTCAATAATTTGTGAGAAGAATTTTGCGAATCTAAAACTACAAATGTTTTTTAATTGATTTTCTTTATCAAATGTGATTTATATTGAAGTTTTTTCTTTTTTCTTATATTTGCTCCGCTGTTTTTTTCCTTCTTAATATGTATAAAAACTTGATCTACTAGATATATAAATATTTTAGGGATCGACTAACTATTCTCCAATTAATTTTCCCCGTTCATTCTCAGTCAATAACTACTTATGGAAACCTCTCATTAAATGGCCATCATTAATTACTTAGGTGACCACTTAATATTTGATAGATTTTACAACTGACGCGTGCAAATATATGTACCTATGTGCGCAACTTTTAATATATAATATATCAAGTATTCAGACCTAAGATACTAAGTCTTTCGAGAAAAAAAACTGGACACATCACACACTAATCTTTTACACGCTTTTTTAGAAGTGGTTTTTTTGAACCGTTCAATCTCATCAATATTTCTGACAATCAAGTGTTTGTACCTAATAGATTATTTGAAAGTTTAATTTTGTATATATATGGCACTAGATGGTGTCTGAAAGTATTAAAAATTAATTATTGCATATATTAATACCTCGTCATGCAAAATTGAATATTTCATGTATCAAGTGTTTGTATCAAACAAATTCTATCAATATTTGTTTTCCTTAGATGATCGTTTGAAAATATTATTATCCAATATTGCAATTATTCATATCTCATCATGTAAGTGTGAATTGTTCATGTGTCAAGTATTTGTACCTAGCATATTACATCAAATTTTAATTTTTTACAGTTCAATCTAATACCCCGAATATCCTCTACACAATGATGAAGTACTTTAGGATTCTTTGTGGTGGAAGTATTCATATCTCGTCATGCAAGCATTCATACCTTGTCGTGTAAGTATTAATAACTCATAATCTAGTGTAAATAGTTAATGTGTCAAGTGTTTGTATCTAACATATTCTATCACAATTTAATTTTATTTCTAATGGCACTGGATGACGTCTAAAAATATTAATATCAAGTATTTATACATTATCATGCAAATGTAAATAGTTCATATGTCAAGTGTTAGAAACTAACAATATATGAAATTTTTATTTTTATTTTTTCATATGGCACTGAATGATGTATAAAGTATAAATTTCAAGTATTTTAAGTATTCATACCTTGTCATACAACTATGAATAATTTATGTATCAAGTGTTTTATCAAAAATATTTTATCAATACCTTTTTTTTCTTATGACATGAGGCAACGTTTGAAAATACTAATATTAAGTATTGCAAGTATTCATATCTTGTCATGCAAGTGTAAATAGTTCATATATCATGTATATGTATCTAACAGATTTTATATATTTTTTACCTTAATTGTGTCATTAGATGATGTTTGAAAGTATTAATATCAAGTATTACAAGTATTCATATCTAGTCATAAAGTATGAATAGTTTATATACCAAGTATTTTTACCAAACATATTATATCAAATTTTAATATTGTTTTTCCATATGACACTAGATAACAGAAAATAGGGTTGTCAATGGGTACGATATGGGCTGGGTAGAGACATTTTCATACCCGTACTAGTTAAATCTTTAATTTTGATGGTTAAGTATTTATTATTTTATGAAAAAAAGACCAATTCTTTCTATTTATAAAAAATGAAGTCCACTATAATTTTCCAATAGAAATATATTTTATTTAATGAACGGTTCTCTTTTAGTTAAATTATATATTATACAAAAATATTGAGTTATTTTTTACTAATTCAAACATTTGCCTCATGATCAACTTATATCAGCTATTCAGCGTAAGTATAAATTAAGTCGGATTTCTTTCAAGGTGTACATGTAGAAAGGTCAAAGGCAAAACAAAATAACTAAGATTTTTCTTAGGTTCAGTTCTTTCGAATAGACCACTTGATTAGACTAGAGATATTTGGTTTAGAATTGTAAACACAATTGCGCAAGAAAATTTGAGTCCTATGTTTCTCTTCACTTTGTCGTGATGCTATTTATTTCAACTTCTTTGATAACAATGTCCGAATTTATCAAACAGATAAAAAAATTAACCTGAATTGGAGAGATCGAACGAAAGCCACGACAATCTCAAGCGACACGCCCAAGATTCTAATTTAATTTCCAGTTATTTTCTTTGATTTCTCATTTTTCCTCTTCTTTTCCTTTTCCAATTGCAGCACACACTCCAGTACAAGAGATCCTGAGTTAGTTATAGAAAAATAGTTAGATTTAGTTATAGAAAGGTACTTAGATGGGAAATAAATGGGAGATAGGAGATGTGGGAAAAAAAATTATTTGATAGTTTTAACAATTGACGGGTGCAAATATGGATATATATGTGCGCAAGTGTTAATATATAATATATCAAGCACTTATACCTAAGATACTAAGTATTTTGAAAAAAAACTGGACACATCACACACTCATCTTTTACACGTTTTTTGAGGGGGGTGTTTTTTGTTCGTTCAATCTCGCCATTATTTCTACAGATCGGTGAGGAAATTTACAAATCTAAAATCATGAATATTTTCTATGCAATTTTCTCTTTCAAATGAGATCTATGATGACATATTTTCGGGTTGTCCATCGTGCAAGTATTCATACCTCGTCATGCAAGTATTCATACCTCGTCGTGAATACCTTGTCGTGTAAGTATTCATAACTCGTCATGCAAGTATTCATACATCATTGTTAATACCTTGTCGTGTAAGTATTCATACCTCGTTGTGCAAGTATTCATATCTCGTAATGCAAGTGTAACTAATTCATGTCTGGAGTGTTTGGGCTTAACATATTTTATGAACTTTTTTTTTATATGGTACTGGATGACGTTTGAAAATATTAATATGTAGTATTACAAGTATTTATACATCGTCATGAAAGTGTAAATATCAAGTATTAATATCAAGTATTTGAATAGTTTATATGCTAAGTATTTTTACCTAACATATTATAACAAATTTTAGTATTATTTTTTCATATGACACTAGATAACGGAAAGTAGGGCTATCAACGGGTATGATATGAGCCGAGTGGAGGTATTTTCATACCCGTACTAGTTATGTCTTTAATTTTGATGGTTAATTGTTTGTTATTTTATGAAAAACAGACCAATTCTTTCTATTTATAAAAATAAAGTCCACTATAATTTCCATATAGAAATATATAATATTTCATGAACAGTACGCGACCAACACCTCGGCGGAGTAGCCCGAGAGTTAGCCGAGATAGACGTGGAGAAGGGGAAGGTACGCGACCAACACCTCGGCGTTGACGAGGGACCACTCTCCAAACGCATCTACCGGGCGTCGATGGCAGATTTTAAGTACCCAACTACATTGCCGAACTTCCAAGGTAGCGGGGATATGCAAGACCCCCACAACTTCGTGCACAGTTTCCAGGAGAGACTCCGCCTCCTGGGAGCCACCGACCCAATCATGTGCCGAGTCTTCACCACGTGCTTATCTGGAGAGGCATGGGACTGGTACATGGGACTACCTCGCAGCTCCATTAGGAAGTTCAAACACCTCGCAATAGTCTTTTAGAGAGGTACAATGTCATCAAGCCTCCTCAAATCACATGCGAAATGCTACTCGACATTGTGCAAGAACCCGGAGAAAGAACGAGGACGTTCGTCAACCGCTTCATCCATAAATCTCGCAAGATCCAAAACCTGAATGAAGAATTCGCAATAGCCGCAATCAAGAAAGAACTTTGCAAAAGCGGCCCAGGCACACTAAGGTACGATGCATGTCGTAAGAATGTCAAGACCCTTAGAGAGTTTGTCACCTTCGCAGAAGGATATATCAGGGCAGAGGAAGATGAAGGCGGCTTCGAGCGGTCAAGGTCCCGGTCACTGGCAAGTCGCGAATACCAGACCTCGACTAGAGAAACCTCGAGTCCAGGATCCTCTTCGAAGGACACCATCGAGACGAGAATCCGGAGAAGAGCGGTATCGCCCGCACTTCACCCGATACACTTCTTTCATTAGGAGAAGGAACGAGATGTTCCACATAGTGTGAGACAGATTCGAGCTACCTCCACCGCTGCCTAAAGATCTCTTCGATGTACAAGACAGCAGTAAGAGATGCCTCTACCATAATTCTGACGACCATTCTACCAACGACTGTTTACAGCTCAAGGACATATTAGAGAGGTTAGCAAGAGAAGGCAAGCTAACCGAGTTTATCAACCCCGACTTCTACAAAAAACATGCGTGGCAGTATAATGGTTGGGCGAGAGACTTCAAGAAAAAATACCTTACTGAATGGAGATTGAAGGCGGGCGACCCCCGCGAGTTAACCAGGATAATGACATGAGTGAGACTTGTCAACCCGCTTGACCTTTAAGCCTCGTGATTAACATGATAAGCACGGTGAATGTACAGATGGTGTGAGAACGACTACCACAAAGAAAGGTCAAGCCCTACCCGACCATATTGGTTTCCGACGTGGTCCCCAATAGGAAGAGATCATGTGCAGCCAAATTTATATCTTTCTCTGAGAAGAACCAGGGAGACATAAATAGGCCCACATGACGACCCGATTGTCCTTAACCTAAAAATCAAGACTCACCGAGTAAAAATAATCTTAATTGATACCGGGAGTTCGGCAGACATCCTTTACCTATCTACTTTCAAGAAAATGAACTTTTGGCGAATTAGTATATCAGGTAGATAAGAAACCTACAGCGAGGACCTCCCCGTGAAACTAGGAAGTCAAATCCAGCGCTAACTTCATGCCGCCCGACATGAAAATCTCGCTGGATCTGATGGATAAGGTTCGGTCCAAGAATCAGATTGAGCTAATAGACAAGATAGAGCAAGTCGAACTGGAAGCAGGAAAGTTCTTGAACATAGGGAAAGCAGTGCAAGGCGATGCGAGGAAAGAGTTGGTAGACTTCCTTAGGGATAACCAGTCCATTTTTTCATGGATCGCCACTGATATGCCTGGGATCCCGCGATGCATAGCCGTACATAAACTCCACATAAGACCAGGAGCGAAGTCGGTACGACAGAAGAAACGTGATATGGGCAGAGAAAGACAAATAGCGGTAAAGAAGGAGGTACAAAAATTGCTAGAAGCTGGGGTCATCCGGAATGGACGGCCAACCCCATATTAGTGAAGAAATCAAACGGCAACTGGAGGATGTGCATCGACTACACTGACCTTAACAAAGCCTGTCCCATGGATCCTTTCCCTTTACCTAAGATTCATTAGTTGGTGGATTCCACCTCTGGTCACACGTTTCTAAGCTTCATGGATGCCTTTTTGGGATACAATCAGATCAAAATGTGCCAGGAAGATGAAGAGAAAATGGCATTCACCATGCACTCAGGGTTGTATTGCTACAAGATGATCCCCTTTGGTTTACGAAAGGCTGGGGCCACATTCCAAAGAATGGTGAATAAAGTCTTCGATAAGCAAATTGGGAGGAACATGGAAGTCTACGTGGGTGATCTCCTCGTAAAAAGCATGTCAGAATTTGAGCACATAAAGGACCTCTGCGAGACATTCGAAACGCTGAATGGGGCCAACATGAAACTCAATCCTAAGAAGAGTTTCTTTGGTCTCACAGGAGATAAGTTTCTAGGGTTCATGGTATCGATGCGGGGCATCGAAATCCACCCATCCAAATCCCAAGCAATATTGGACATGAAGCCTTCCAAAAATCTGAAAGAACTTCAAACACTAACTAGTAGACTAGCTGCACTTAATAGGTTTATAGCGAGGTCGGCAGACGTTTGTTTCCTGTTTTTTAAGGCAATGAGGAAATTCGCGAGGTTCGAATAGACGAATGAATGTGCTATAGCCTTTCAGAAGATTAAGGAATACCTCGCTAACCCGCCTTGCCTCAACTGACCTTCATCAGGGGAATCACTAGTCCTTTACCTCGCGACAACTGGTCACACGGTAAGTGCCGCGTTGGTTAGTGAATAAGGAAAAGAGCAAAGACCGATTTACTTTGTTTCTCACGTCTTGCGGGATGCGGAGACGCAGTACACCCAATCGAGAAGGCCGCCTATGCCCTCGTTAAGGCAACCCGAAAATTAAGACCATACTTTCAGTCTCATCCGATCAAGGTGTATATGGCGGAACCCCTGAAGAAAGCCTTTGGGAACTTTGAATCCTAAGGACGCTTATTAGCATGGGCGCTAGAATTATCTGAGTTCGACATCACCTTCCATCCTTAGAGTTCGTTCAAGTCCCAGATCTTCGCCGATTTCATAGTCGAATACTCCGGGATGCCCATGGAGCTGGGAGGAAGATGGAAGTTGTATGTAGACGAAGCATCCTCGCTACAAGGTGCAGGGTCAGAGGTGTCTCTGCTCGGACCACAAGGCGAAATGCGAAATTATGCCTTACATTTCCAGTTTCCGGTCACCAACAACACGGCTGAATACGAGGCGCTAATTGCGGGATTGCGATTAGCAAAAGAGGTTGGAGCCTGAGAAGTCCACCTACATAGCGACTCCGAGTTAGCCGTGCAACAATTGAACGAAGAATGCCGCACGATCGACGAGAAGCTGCGCAAATACCGTAACCACTTCCAAACCTTGAAAGGGCAGTTCGACGAGGTCGAGATACAACATGTTCCGTGCACTCAAAACAATCAGGCAGATGCCTTATCAAAGTTAGGGGCCGCAGGAAATCTTGACAAAGAGCTAGTTATCATGATGGACATTCCCAACTCCAGTATAATGAATGATGACCTAGAGATACTCGCCGTAGAGGAAGTCGGGAAAACATGGATAAGCCCGATGTGGACATTCCTCACCACGAGTACGCTACCCGAAGACCCATTAGTGACCTGATGTCTCAAGAAGATAGCGCCTTTGTACTCCATATTCAATAACCATCTATACAAGCGGGGTTATGTCTGTAAGGATTTCATTTGTAAGTCTATGTGGTGAGAATTTAAAATTTTTCCTATCACCACTTGGCTCAATACACAAAGGACATTATTTATATGAGCAAACAAGAAACTTCTTAATAGTTTCATCAGGCACCTAATGTGTACTAAATAAAAACAAATAAATTTATTCATTTCTCACATAAGAGGAGATAATAATTTATTACTAAAGAGATTGTCAAATCTCTTGATTAAAGGGAAGTCGATTTCCCTTCTAGATCTCTTGGAAACCACCTCTTCGATTGAAGGGCCTCTCCACCTCTTGGTTCACCTTGAACCTAAACAACAAACTAGCACACCTCTTAGATAGATGGATGTGAAGTTTAGAGCTTAGATCCAACCACCTAGCAAGAAGAGATGAGAGATGAGAGCCTCCTTTCAAAGTTTTGGCCAAGGGGAAAGGAAAAACGTGGCTGCTCAAAGGGGCTGATTTTGGCAAGGGTTATAGGCAGAAAATTAGCATATTTTTCTCCCAAATGAGCCCCCTTAAATAGGCAAGGGTTAGGGCAACCCTTTGTGTAAGGTTTGAATCAATTACACAAATGCCACTAACATTGTTTAGCCATCTCATGCTCTCTTTAATCTCATCTTATGGTTGGTTCAATAAATTAATTTATGAACAAATAATATTGTTAATATTATTCTATTATACAATATTTATATTGTTCTTATAATGTATTCAAACATTATACCAAATAATATTTGCATAACTTCATAAATTTATTTATGGTCTAAGCATGTCACATTATGACATTTTATTTTAGCATTTCATCACATGTATTTTATTTTATACATTATTATGAAATGTAAAATACTTGTTGTTTCTCTTCAGTTGGTGTGACCGTATAGAGGATCTATGTCATCTTGGCAATAATATAAAACTTTATATTATTGACTTAAGAGGTTCTATCATTACATTATAGTTATCCAAACGACATAGTAATCATTTACTCAATCCACTAATTTTGTGTCTATCCTTGTCGCATGATATTATGAATAATATACAAAATAGGATCGTGTCATTTTTGCATTATATTTGTTTTCTTAGTCTCTCAAGTGAATTATAATTATAACTACATCAATTATATTGCATGCGATATAATTCCACTTTACCAAGGGGCCCAGTAATATCATAACTCAAATTGAGGAACAATGGTAATATTAACATATAAATTTCTCCCGCACAAGTTGTACACAACAAACTACTATTTTATTCCTATTATAAGATAGTATTTAAATAACAATCACATTGTATACTTCTCATGTGAAAAACCTACACATCTCATATCTAAGATTCTAAAAACACAATGGAAACATTAATGACACAAAACACAATCCATATAATGTTCCATTTATTTAGGTCATGTTCAATATATAAAATACACATTTTTATATATTCATGTAATTAAATGATAATTATTTATCAACATTTATAGAACTTCAATGTACTTTAATCTACATGACAATCTTCCTCGGTAATTAATGTTCCTCCTTAATTTCCACGATCGTGAACTTATTTAGTGATTAAATGTTTCTCAGCTTAGGAGTTCTATGATTCAAGACCAAGAGCATCTCCTTGAATACTTTCAAAGATATAACATATAAATCTCAAGGAACAAGAATAATAATATTCGTAATAAAATCATGAACAACACATAAATTATTATTAAAATATAACTTTCAAAACATACATCCTTCAATGTCAGACCTTGGCTGAAATGTGTAGATGAAGACATCGCCAAGAAGATCTTGCTTGACATCCACGAGGGACTTTGCGGAAGTCACCAAAGGGCCAAGACATTAGCTAAGTGCGTCATTCGGGCAGGATTTTACTAGCCAACGATGCAAAAAACGCAACGAATCTGGTAAAATGTACCAAGTGTCAGTTCCACAGCAAGCTTAGTAGCATCCCGCCATATGACCAGATCTCGATCTCGGGGGCATGGCCCTTCGATCTTTGGGGAATTAATATCGTAGGACCATTTCCAAAGGCCACTTTGAACAGACGATGGCTAATTGTTGCTGTAGAATATTTCACCAAATGGGTGGAAGCCAAAGCCCTCTCCGAGATCACTGCAGTTGCGGCAAAGAATTTCATCTGGCGGAACATCATTTGCCGGTTTGGCGTCCCTTATGCCATCATCTTGGACAACGGAACGCAATTCAACGCGGCGATTACCATGGACTTTCTCGCCAGCCTGGGCATACACAACAATTTCGCGAGCGTCAGCCACCCCGCAAGTAATGAACTAGCCAAGGTAACTAACTGCACGATCTTAGACGGATTGAAGAAGGTCACGGCGAATCACAAGAACTGGCCCGACATGCTTGACCAAGTGGGAAGTCAAACGGGAAGTCAAACGACCCTTACACACCAAGCGGGAAGTCAAACAGCCAACTCAAAGATATGAGAACAAGGTCTCTTAGTTCAAGCTACTCAAGAGAAACACTCAATAGATCACTCTAACCTAATCTAATTTGAGATTAGTCAAGTGGGTTTAAGGTTGTTTGAGGAATTTTGAAGTTTTAAGCTCCCACAACAATGGACTAAGCTGAGCTCTCAGAAAATCGCTTTTTAGAAGATTAGGGTTGGCTAAGATTATTTGGGAAGAAAGCCCAAAGCCCTATTTATAGAGTTAGCTCAAAAATGAGCTGTTTGACATAAAACGTTACCAACATTTTAGTTCAAATGCGATTTTAGGGTTTTAATTTTCTGACAACTCAGCAAAACGTTACAACGTTTGTAAAACGTTATGTAACGTTTTCAACTGTAAAAACTTGATCAAAAATAGATATCTTTTGATGCTCAAATTTAATTAAAACGTTACAATGTTTAAATTTGAATTTTATCTTTCATACAGCTGTACTTGGCGTTCTGACATTCCTAAAACGTTACCAACGTTTGTAAAACGTTACAACGTTTCAAGTTGATTATGTACAGCTGTGCTTCAGTAGTTCTGTCTAGTGGTTTGCTAAACCCCTAACGGATTCAACCCGTTTTGCCCGGCCCGTACCCATTACCCGAGCTACCCGTACACGTTGCCCGGGTACAAACGGGTAGACGGGTAGACGGGTACCGGTAATAAACGGACCGGATAATCAAATTTGGAAAAAAACCCGTTGTACCCGTACCCGTCTACCCGTACCCGCCTACCCGTACCCGTCTACCCGCATACCCGTACCCATACCCATTACCCGTACCAGACCCGTTTCATTTCAAAAAAATTTGAATTTTTTCGCCATTACCCGTTAATCTGTTATCCGTACAGAAAAAAAAGAAAAAAAAAACATAAAAAAAGAAAAAAGAAAAACGGGCGGACCGAACCCGTACCCTTACTCGGTATACCCGTACCCGTCAACCCGCAACGGGTACGGGTAATAAACGGACCAGATAGAGATTTTGAAAAAATTATCCGTCTACCCGTTACGGGTTTTACCCATACCCGTCCTACCCGTTAGCAAATCACTAGTTCTGTCAATTATAAAACGTTACAACGTTTATATAACGTTATCACGTTTATAAAACGTTACAACGTTTATAAAACGTTACACCGTTTTAAGGTAGTTCTGAGTTTGATCAAATAGTTACCCCTGACAAGCATAAAACGTTACAACGTTTTACAAACGTTACCAACGTTTTATCCCTGTTTATACAGCCTCAAACATACTTTACCAATTTTCTGATTTTACAATTTGTATTCTTGATAAGTGTCTTTGTGACTTCTTCAGTCCAAGTATTCCATTTGACTTGAACCTATCTTTCAAAAATAGAACACATCGTAAAATTCAATAATTGTATATTTTTGCAAATTAGTCAAATAAACGAAAAAGATTATTGCTCAAACAACAATCTCCCCCTTTTGACGATTTGCAAAAACATACAATGCGAGTAGGTGCATAAATCAAAATTTTTCCCAAATTGGTTTACCCAATTTTGATTTTGCATGTCAAGCCATTGGTACCAATTTCTCCCCCTTTTGGAAATCGATGTGTAACATCCTGAAAAATTGAATTTTTATTATTTGAAATTAGAAGGTTTTATTATACTGTTTAATATACTATATAAGTCTATTTTGAAAAAAAAAAAAATAATCATCATTAAGATATATTAGATTAAGTGAAGATATATATATACATACATTCTTATTATGTGTAGTTTTTATTTTATTTTAATATTTTAATTAGCATTTGAAGTAACAAATTATAACCGACAAGAAATTATAATATAATAGAATTTATTTTTATTCATATTCATTTTTAAAATAAAATAAAAGGAATTAAGATGGCATCTCTTGCCATGCGGCCATTCGTGACATTTGTATAAATGGTAAAAGACGGCCGTCCATCTTTTATTTATTATCAAATCCCTTCGAATTCCTTCAGTTATTTTCTGAAAACCGCCAACCCTGATTTGTCTCAAATGCAAAGCCAATTAAAGATGCCATCGTATACAAAGTAATAATTGATTTGTTTCCGTTTAGTCTCAAAACCGCCCATAACCTCTCTATATACATATGCCAATTAAAGAATAAAATAAGCATCGAGACATTGCTTAAAATCATAAAGGAATTTCTGTGGCACTATACCTTCCGCTTCTCTTTTCCTTGCACAGCCGGTCAAGAAAAAAATTATGTCTGAGTTGAATTTCGAGTATGTCGCCATGACTATGAACTATCGTTGCAATCGGATTTGAAATTCTGAATTTCTCGCTATAAGGTAACCGGACTTCTCTATAACTGTGTTTTCGTTTTGTATGGTTGATTTGAATATTGGTATTGCATATTGAATTATGATGGCATATTTAACGGGATAGCGGGTCTGAGGTTGGAATTTGATATGTGATTGTAGCCTCTCACTGTTGGATGGATTTCCCAGTGAGTTGGCGGCCTTCCAATGTTGGATGGATTTCCCATTGGATTGGCGGATTAAAGGAATTGTGTTATGAGAATGTGGGAATCGCCTGTGACAGGGATTACACATGTGTGAATATAATGTGACTGGTTTTATGGATAATCTAGACCGACGTGCTATTGCTGGTTAAATATGCATGCATAATTAGATGTGTATTTGTGTGGATTAATCCGGCCTATTTGATTGATTGTTAAATTAAGCCAATTGTAGAGAAGCGCGTCGTTAAATAACCGGTTACTGAGCTTTGTAGCTGACTCCGTTTTGTTATTTTGTTTTCCTTTTTGTTGGCGACGTAGGTTGACAGGCCAAGGAAAAGTGTGAAGATGCTTATATAATCACGCTCCGGATGGTAAAAAATCTGGGGTGTGACATATGGTATCAGAGCATTCGTTCCTCGGACTGTGTTTGGGTCCTTTTTTTCATTTGTTATCATTTCCCTTTCGATCTTTGAAATGTCTAAAAGACAAGTGTTCTGACTCATCTGAACATGTCTTAAATTGAGTTGTTGGTCGAAAATAAATAATTGAATTCCAACATATTTGTTTCTTAATTTTAATTTTAACTTCTGATGTCTGAATATTTAACAGATTATTGGTTGAAAAAGTCTATGCATCTCCTCCAATTCGTTCATGTTATCATCTAAATTATTTTCTAATATGAACTTACAGAATTATAGAATTTAAATGAAATTATCTAAATTAAATTTATTTAAGCTTATCTCCTCCAATTGATCTATATCTGTTAAATCTGTCCATTTCGTTTGAGTTGCCATTGTTTGTTTAAATTTTGAGGACAATTTTTTTTTAAGGAGGGAAGAATGTAATATTCCGAAAAATTAAGTTATAATTATCTATGCTTACAGTTTTTTTCATAATATATATTAAAGATTATAAATCTTTTGGTAACATATTTTATAAAATATATATATATATATATATATATATATATATATATATATATATTACTTTAAGAAAAAGAAAAAAACAAAAACGATATCATAATTGTTTTATTATTTCCTAAAATTATTGATTTGATCAAATTTGTTTCTATTATTGTATAATATCCTAATCATTAATTTGTCGTACTTAATTCTATTTAATTTTATTTAGAAAGAAATTCTAATGTAGCAATAGTCAGGCGGTTCCATTCCTTAATTGTCTCCTCTGATTCCTTGACATGATACACATGCTTTATGATTAATTAATATTATTATTGAACGAATTATATCTTTCGCTGACAACTCCAAATTATTCTCACTCTTAATCTTGTGTAACTTGATTCGTTACCAACTCAACATGTCTTTAATTGCATTTCATGGTTGATTCTGACATGTGAAATCCGATATAGCATTACTTTAAAGTTATTAATTAATGATCAAATTATGTCTAATTTGATCTCGTTAAATATGTTTTCCGTATTTTGTTCTATTTATTTTTAAAAATAATTTTATAATTTAATCAGAGTTGCGCAACGAAAGCGTAGTGCTTTTATTTACAAGTTTATGTTTGAATTTTGCGGACAAAATTCTTTTCGAAGAAGGGAAGAATGTAACATCCTGAAAAATTGAATTTTTATTATTTGAAATTAGAAGGTTTTATTATACTGTTTAATATACTATATAAGTCTATTTTGAAAAAAAAATAATAATCATCATTAAGATATATTAGATTAAGTGAAGATATATATATACATACATTCTTATTATGTGTAGTTTTTATTTTATTTTAATATTTTAATTAGCATTTGAAGTAACAAATTATAACCGACAAGAAATTATAATATAATATAATTTATTTTTATTCATATTCATTTTTAAAATAAAATAAAAGGAATTAAGATGGCATCTCTTGCCATGCGGCCATTCGTGACATTTGTATAAATGGTAAAAGACGGCCGTCCATCTTTTATTTATTATCAAATCCCTTCGAATTCCTTCAGTTATTTTCTGAAAACCGCCAACCCTGATTTGTCTCAAATGCAAAGCCAATTAAAGATGCCATCGTATACAAAGTAATAATTGATTTGTTTCCGTTTAGTCTCAAAACCGCCCATAACCTCTCTATATACATATGCCAATTAAAGAATAAAATAAGCATCGAGACATTGCTTAAAATCATAAAGGAATTTCTGTGGCACTATACCTTCCGCTTCTCTTTTCCTTGCACAGCCGGTCAAGAAAAAAATTATGTCTGAGTTGAATTTCGAGTATGTCGCCATGACTATGAACTATCGTTGCAATCGGATTTGAAATTCTGAATTTCTCGCTATAAGGTAACCGGACTTCTCTATAACTGTGTTTTCGTTTTGTATGGTTGATTTGAATATTGGTATTGCATATTGAATTATGATGGCATATTTAACGGGATAGCGGGTCTGAGGTTGGAATTTGATATGTGATTGTAGCCTCTCACTGTTGGATGGATTTCCCAGTGAGTTGGCGGCCTTCCAATGTTGGATGGATTTCCCATTGGATTGGCGGATTAAAGGAATTGTGTTATGAGAATGTGGGAATCGCCTGTGACAGGGATTACACATGTGTGAATATAATGTGACTGGTTTTATGGATAATCTAGACCGACGTGCTATTGCTGGTTAAATATGCATGCATAATTAGATGTGTATTTGTGTGGATTAATCCGGCCTATTTGATTGATTGTTAAATTAAGCCAATTGTAGAGAAGCGCGTCGTTAAATAACCGGTTACTGAGCTTTGTAGCTGATTCCGTTTTGTTATTTTGTTTTCCTTTTTGTTGGCGACGTAGGTTGACAGGCCAAGGAAAAGTGTGAAGATGCTTATATAATCACGCTCCGGATGGTAAAAAATCTGGGGTGTGACACGATGAAAGGGTGAAAAATTAGCACTAATTTAAAGTGTTCCCCCTCAAAATATGCACTCCCCCTCAATTTAGCAATATAATACCGATAAATCACAAATGAAATAAAATTGAGGGAATTACTCTAACATTTTTCATGACAATTTGACAAGTCCATATATGTATTCAACAATTTTGTAATTTAACCCTTGACAAATTATCAATCCATACAATTCATATAAATTCTTACATCTCATACATATCAATCATCAATAAACAAATTTCCAAGATATAGCAATTCAAACAAGTCAAACAAATTTTTGCATTTAACCCCATGAATTTTCCCAAAATGCATAGAGTCATAGAATCAATAACTTTTTGCAATTTAAACCATAAGTGATCCATAATTTGCAACAATCACAACAATTCAACAATCACAAACAATTTAAACCAATTCAAAACAACAATTTAAAGCTAATTAAAGTTCTAATTAACCATGCAACTAAAGAGAATTGTTCATGCATAGCAATCAAATTAGCAAGTTTTTAAATTTTGAAAGTAAAGCAATAATTAGATCTACTCATCATCCATATTGTCGTTTGGTGCATCTTTTGCTTCTTCTCCTTCACATTCCTCCTCATGCTCTTCTTCATCCACCTCTTCTTCTTCAACAATGTTCGCACGTTGCCGAGCCGGGCTTCCCGAGGGACCATATTGTTTGACAAATCAGTTTGAGAGACTGGATTGAGCTTCATCAAATGCATTAAAAGCCCTGGCATGTGCCCGAAATTGTTTCCTTATCCTCATTTGCCCTTTTTTAAGATCTTCGAGCTTCTTTTGCATGGCTTGATGGTGTTGTTGGATCTCAAGACGGTGAGCATTCATCTGTTGGCACAACCACATTAGTTGTGCTTCTTGGCCTTGTGGAGGGACAAATTCACCCACTTAAGGTTGTGCCATGAATTGTGGTTGGGGGTGTACCGGTTCATGTACCGGGTGCAATACTTCATCAAGATCCCAATATTGATTGAGTAAGGCATTTGGTCGGTTTATCCAATCATTTATATCTCGTTTATCGGGTTCAAAACGCCTTAGCCCCTAATTTGAATGACCATGAATCCAATTGATTTTAGTCAAGTGATCAACCAAATTGATTGGGAAAGAGAATTGTTCTTCTTCAGGTATTTGAATACCATTGAGACGGATGATTTTGTGAATGAGATGGGCATATGGCAATGTATGTACCGTGCTGGAAAAAGCGCTCCTCATGTGACGGAGGATGATGTAGGGTATGTTGATATGTTTATCATCCATTTGAATGAGGTGACGAAGGTAGTACACGGGTCCCCACTCAAGATTGGTTTTGATTGTGACTTTGGGAATGAGAATGTTGTTTATGAAAAGGAAGAGTAATCTATGTAGAGATGGGAGGTGAGAAACATAGATTGGTGCTCCGGCTACATTGTTTCGGTCAAACCGTCTCTTATACTCGCTGGAGGTACCCTTGGCATAAAGAGGCCAGTTCCTCAAAATATAGGTTTTCTCCCCTTCATTAGAAACCTCAACCCATTGAGCTACATTACCGAGAGAAAGTGCAATTTCTTGCCCGCATACCCAAGAAGTGATAATGAAAGGATCATCTTGGATTTTGATTTTTGCATCGAATGTGCGGGTTAGAATTTGAGTGTAAGGTTCACCACAACTCACAAGAGGGTTCCAATTCCAATGATTTAAATACTGAATAATTTTGTCATCTTCGGGATGGGAAAAGGTAACCGATGATTTGTCAAACCAGTAGCAATCAGTTACTTTCCTATGCACGAATGAACCCATGTAATTCTCATATGCCACAATATCCCGAAAAAGATATTTGTTAGACCGGTGAATTGTCCAATTTGGTTCTATGTTACCACCACTATTTTGACCTTCTTTCGATCCCAAACGGAGTCTTTTCTTACCCTTATTAATAGCAGATTTCTTTGGAGCCATTGGATTGAGGTGAGATTGAAAATTTACCAATTGAGAAGTGAAGTACTAAACTGAGAAGAGAAGAGCCCAAGAAGAGTAGTGGTGAAGCCAGATCGTCAATCCAACGGTTGAATCACCGGATTTGAGCGTAGGGTTTTGGCTAGGGTTTTGGAGAGTGAAGAGAAGAGAGAGAGAGAAGAAGAATTTTGAGAAGAGAGGAGAAGAAGAATCAAGAAAAATTTCTTGATTTGGAGGTGTAGGTTGGTCGGAATAGGTAGAGAGGGAGAGAACGACGGAGAAGAGAGAGAGAGAAATGAAGAGGAAGGGGCAGTTTGGAGATGAAGAAAGAAGAAAAATGGATCCGGATCTGCATTTAACACCTTTTCGCTCTAAAACGTTACAGACGTTTGTCAATCGTTACCAACGTTTTGTGAATTACTGCGTTATTTGCTTAAAACGTTACCAACGTTTCTAAAACGTTATGTAACGTTTTGTCCTGTCTTAAAACAATCATTTTGGAAATTTAGAATTTCAAGAATTAAATTAAAGCGTTACCAACGATTTATAAAATGTTATAACGTTTTTAAGTGAATTGGAGAAATTTAACATTCGTTAGAAAACGTTCCAACATTTTGGATAGAAAAACTGATCTCAGAAATGACCAAGTATCAGATGTAAAACGTTCCAACGCTTGTGAAAACGTTATAACGTTTTGCCTGAAATGCTGAATTTTACTCAAGGTTTTGCATGAAACGTTACAACGTTTATAAAACGTTGTGTAACGTTTTGTATTGTAGAAATTAGCACAAAAGAAACTATCAGATTTTTGAAATTTTAATTAAAACATTACCAACGTTTTAGCTGTTTTGTCTGATTATTGAGTACATTTGATGAAATCATTACAACGTTTTACAAACGTTTTCAACGTTTTGGTTCTATAGATCAGCTTTAAAGTAAACTATTTTGATTGCTATGAGTTGTTTTGAAATGAAATTTGGTATGCCTTATTCTCTAAGTTCAAGCATGCCTAATTGAAACCTTAATTCATTGTGTTGTTGAGTATTCAAGGGTTTTGTGAATATATCGGCAATTTGCTCTTTTGTGTCGATATGTATGAGTTCTATTTCACCTTTTTCTATGTGATCCCTAATAAAATGATGCCTTATTTCTATGTGCTTAGTTCTAGAATGAAGGACCGGATTTTTGGATATCATAACGGCACTAGTATTGTCACACATAATTGGTACGTTGCGGAAGCGAATTTCATAATCATTTAAGGATTGGATCATCCAAAGAATTTGTGTGCAACAACTACCGGCCGCTACATACTCGGCTTCCGTTGTGGAAAGGGCAACCGAGGTTTGTTTGTGATTTGACCAAGATACAAGTGAATCACTAAGAAATTGGCATGTACCACTTGTGCTTTTTCTATCCATACGGTCTCCAGCAAAATCGGCATCAACATATCCTTTTAGGTCTAGATCCGATTGTTTGTCATACCATAATCTCAAATTTAAACTACCCTTGACATATTTAAGAATTCTTTTAACGGCTTTCAAGTGCAATACTTTGGGATTTGCTTGATACCTAGCACATAGACATACCGCAAACATTATATTGGGTCTACTAGCGGTTAAATAGAGTAGGCTTCCTATTATAGCTCGGTATTGTGTGATGTCCACCGATGTGCCATTCAGATCCGAGTCAAGAGTCAAGATTTGCATTTGTAGCCATTGGAGTCTTGCTTGTGTTACTTTCGATCATCCCAAACTTCTTGATCAACTCCTTTGCATACTTTGGTTTGGCTCACAAAAGTTGCATCCACGAGTTGCTTGATTTGGAGTCCCAAGAAGAAATTTAATTCACCCATCATGCTCATCTCGAATTCACAACTCATAAGAGAAGAAAATTTCTCGGCAAGTGCCACATTAGGTGAATCAAAAATTATATCATCTACATAAATTTGCACCACCAAAAGTGATCCATCTCTTTTCTTGGTGAAGAGAGTTGTATAGACTCACCAAAGCACTCTATGAACTCAAACAAGCCCCTAGGGCATGGTATGGTAGGTTAAATTCATTTATAATTGGTAGGTTAATTCATTTCCTAATTCATTTATACCCTTTCCATAGCTCATATGGTGTTTTATTCAATATGGTCCTTATGTTTACACGATTTACCACGTAGCATGCCGTATTTACTGCCTCGGCCCACAAGTGTTTGGGTAAGGAGTATTCATTTAGCATGGTTCGGGCAAGCTCAACTAAGGTTCGGTTCTTCCTCTCAAATACCCCATTTTGTTGAGGTGTGCGAGGAGCCGAGTACTCATGTTTATATCCCTCTTTAGAGCAAAGTTGATCAAATTTTGTATTTTCAAATTCACCTCCATGGTCACTTCTAATCCTAATGATTTTTAATCCCTTTTCATTTTCAACTAGTTTGCAAAATTCAATGAAGTTGCTAATTGCTTAATCCTTATGTTGTAGGAACAAAACCCAAGTAAAGCGACTATAGTCATCTACAATTACATATGCATATTTCTTTTTGGTCAAACTTGGTACACTAATTGGTCCAAACAAATCCATATGTAGTAATTGCAAAGGTTGATCGGTTGAAACCATATCTTTGGATTTAAAGCTACTTTTGGTTTGTTTACCTTGAACACATGCATCACATAGTCCATCAAGTTCTAGTTTATGTGTTGGTAAACCACGCACAAGGTCTAATTTCACCAATTTTCTAATGGTATCAATTGAAACATGACATAATCTACGATGCCATTAGGGGTGTTCAAACGGTCGGTTCGGTTTAAACCGAACTAAAATAATCAAACCGAACTTAAAACCGAAGTTTGAAAATCCAACCGAACCGACCGAACTAAAATAGCAAACCGAATTAAAACCGAACCATTTAAACCGATTTAAACTTCGGTTTGTTCGGTTGAACCGAACTTTCTCAAAAATCAAAACTCAATACATCTATAATACTCAATTTAAACTTTGGTTTTGATTAATGAACCAATTTAAACTTCGGTTTTGATTAATGAACCAAAATAATACTAGAAGTCTTGACCCTATCAATAAAATCGGTCGGTTCGGTTTAATCGGTTTTGAGAAATCAAAACCGAACCGAACCATTTAAACCGAACTAAGTCACAAAATCAACCGAACCGAACCAATTCAACCGAACAACCGAACCATTTAAACCGAAACTTACCGGTTCGGTTCAAAACCAAATAAACCGAACCATTTGAACACCCCTAGATGCCATAACCATGATCCGTTTGATATGGCACTTAGACATGTTTCACCGGAATCAAAATGGGTAAAATACAAGTAGTACACATTTTTATTTCTTTTACCCGAATATATTAAAGTATCATTCGAAGACCTAACTATATGACAAGCATTAATATCAAATTTATCATAGTATCCCGAGTCACATAGCTTACTTATACTAAGTAAGTTATAATCTAATCACTCAACAAGGTATACATTGGATATGGTCAAGTGTTGGTTACCGATTGAGCCTATTCCAATAATAGAGCTCTTTTTTTTATTATTACCAAAGGTAACCGTACCCCCATCATATGGTTCTAAGAATTTAAAATTAGATTTATCACCAGTCATATGGTGTGAGCATCCACTATCAATGATCCAAGCACTTTCCTTTTGAGATGAAATCAAACACACCTACAAAGTATATATTAGTTATTGTTGAGTTAGTAACTAACATATACCTTGTTTTAATCTCCCCCTTTAAATTTGGAAATTGTAATAATTTAGGAGAGATTAAATATGAACCTAAGTTAGGATAGCTTTAGGAACCCAAACAACCTTTTGTTTGTTGTTTGCATTCCTAAATCTACACTCTAGAGAATTATGACCGATTTTACAACAATAGTTGCATAATGTAATTGATTTCTTTTGAGTGGTAGAACCTTGTTTGAAAGTAGATTGGTATTGATACTTAATTTCATGCACACCACACTTATGACTATCATGAGACTTATTTTCAAAGCTCCTAAAGTGTGCATAGAGGTCATCCGGTGTAAATGAGTCATGCGTGCCTTGGATTGCCTCTAGAGCGCTCACCAACCCGGACCATCTATCCCTCATGAGCATCACTCTCAATAGCTTTCCTACAATTTTATTGTTAGAAAGTGGTTCTCCCAATTCGGTAAATTCATTTTGGATATGCATAAGTCTATTATACATATCCTCAATGCTTTCACCATCTTCAACCTTAAAGGTTTCAAATTTAGCTTCTAGGCCGGTTATCTTGGTTCATTTAATTTGGGTATTTCCTTCATACCGGTTTATAAGAGCATCCCACATTTCTTTTGCATTTGAGGCACTACCAAAGAGTGAGGCTACCGATTCACTAACCAAGTTAAATATAACATTGGTTGTAAGATCATTTTCTTTCTTGGTTTGTTTGGATTCGGGAGTCTCAATTTTAATGTTGGTAATATCGGTAGTAATGGAAGTAAATGTTGATGTGTAACCCTTTTCAATCACATTCCATACCTCAAGGATGTTCAAGTAGTTAATCATGGTTTTCTTCCAATGCATGAAATTTTTGGTGGTAGTACCAAAAATTAGGGGTTCTTTCACGGATTTATAGGGTGTCATTTGTCAAGTTGATCTAACTCCAATTAAGTGTGTCTTAATTCGAGTAACTTGCTTTGATACCACTTTGTTACACTAAGTGCACCTCTAATTGCTCAAAAACTGAAATTAAATTGCAATTGAAAGTAAATAGATGAGTTTAGAGAAATTTGACATGCTTAATAGAGTTCGGCAAAACAAAGGCCTACGTCTCCGGGGTTTCGCAACCTCAAGTGGTGCGCCTTTCTATTACCCAATACGAAAGGATTACAACTTGTGAACCGTTGAGCCCTTACACACCAAGCGGGAAGTCAAACGGCCAACACAAAGAGATGAAAACAATGTCTCTTAGTTCAAGCTACTCAAGAGAAACACTCAATAGATCACTCTAACCTAATCTAATTTGAGAAGAAAGCCCAAAGCCCTATTTATAGAGTCAGCTCAAAAATGAGCTATTTGACATAAAACGTTACCAACGTTTAAGTTCAAATGCGATTTTAGGGTTTTAATTTTCTGACAACTTAGCAAAACGTTACAACGTTTGTAAAACGTTATGTAACGTTTTCAACTGTAAAAACTTGATCAAAAATAGATATCTTTTGATGCTCAAATTTAATTAAAACATTACAATGTTTAAATTTGAATTTTATCTTTGATACAGCTGTACTTGGTGTTCTAACATTCCTAAAACGTTACCAACGTTTGTAAAACGTTACAACGTTTCAAGTTGATTATGTACAGTTGTGCTTCAGTAGTTCTGTCAATTCTAAAATGTTACAACGTTTATATAACGTTATGACGTTTATAAAATGTTACAACGTTTATAAAACGTTACACCGTTTTAAGGTAGTTCTGAGTTTGATCAAATAGTTACCTCGACAAGCATAAAACGTTATAACGTTTTACAAACATTACCAACATTTTATCCCTGTTTATACAGCCTCAAACATATTTTACCAATTTTCTGATTTTACAATTTGTATTATTGATAAGTGTCTTCATGACTTCTTCAGTACAAGTATTCCATTTGACTTGAACCTACATATCTTTCAAAAATAGAACACATCGTAAAATTCAATAATTGTATGTTTTTGCAAATTAGTCAAATAGACGAAAAAGATTATTGCTCAAACAACAATATTTTCTGTTACTTTCCCACATCCCAGGGATCAAAAAGCAAATATTAACTGTTATGCCCCCACAACAGGGGGGGCAAGCCTTAAAACAACAAGATCACATACAAGTACAATAATTTATGTTACTCCCCCACATCCCGGGGGTATCAAATGACAACCTTCAAAAACAAAAAATGGAAAAAGAGGGAAACACAAGCCGAGATCCATAGCAACACTGTCCATGGGCTATCTCGTCACCCCTTGTAACCTAAAGAGGACTGAACAATCCTGAAATATCACAATAACACAACGATTAATATAAAGCGATATCCCGCAATAAGTAACGAAATAATAGGAATATCTTACTCAGTCGAAGTAAGGAACGGGAGAATGATTAGGTGAAGAGCCTCCCCCGACGTTCCCCACGACGTCAATGAATAGTTCCTCCTTTGACGCTCTTACCTCGGCACCTGTTTATGCAATTGCCGTGTCCTTTGGGGAGTTGACGGGATTCTCATCCACCTACACCTCGGGGTTCTTCTTTTGAAAGTTTGGATTCCCGTCGTTTGATTGATCAGGATGAGTGCTAGTAGGATCACCGAGGTCCTTCCCACCAAGACCTCATTGCCCTCATTCTCCTCCTCTTCTTCAACCTCTTCATCCTCTTCTTGAATCCAACCCGCATTAGGGTCATTGATATCGATAGGCCAACGAAGTTTCCCCTTCCACGGGATCGGGATCTCACTAGGTTCCACGCTTTCAAAGGTCTCAAGAGGTTTGACCCCTTTGCCTTTAGAGTTTAGCAACCTGTCCCTCCCTTTATCCCATGTCCACCCGGGTAGAGCCCTGGCGGATCGCTCATTCTTCGGGATCTCGACAAATCCGCAACACTCGGGGTCGAACGGGTACAGGTTGCTCAGGTGCTTCAGCTCGTCATAAATGGTCGCCCTTATCAAGTTATCGCATGATATTTGGGACGCCATGGTGAAGGCTTTGCTTCCTAAGAACCTACTTATAGCCTGTTGGGGCAGTTCTTCTTTCTGCTTCTCCAACGCCTCTTTCAACTCGCCCAACTAACAATCCCCATCTATCAGCTCTTTCTTCATCTCGGCAACCTTGGCTAAAGCTGCTTTTGCACAGCCCCTTTTAAGTTCTCAACCTCCCTCTTGCCAATACGAATCTCTTCCAGCCTAATGTTAGCCAGGCGATTACTGGTTAACATTTGGTCTTTATAGAAATCCCTCTCAATAACTATGGCACTAGACTGAGGTATACCGGGGGGGTGAGGCTCGAGTCGGAGAGCCTCCTTCTCGTACTTGTCCCAAAGAGCCCCCGTGATAACCCCAGAATGATGTTGATAATGCATCATTAGACCCAGTGCTCCGAGAGGATCCTCTTCGACCAACTTTCGTTCCTTTGCGGTCGAGGTCACCCGAAAGGCTTCTCGCTCGTACTTCACACGTTTGGCGGTAGAGGGAGTAAGGTTGCATTGCATAGCGGTGTACCCCAGGAAGTAAACCCCCAGACTATCAGGGTAGTCCTTAGGGAGGTGAGTCTTCCACACTACCCCTTTCCCCTTCTCTATATCTAGGATGATCTCCTGGAGGTGCTTGCGGAATTCTTCCCCAAGCTCGTTCTCTTTTTCTGCAAGATAGTCAGAAGGGGGAAGGGGAGACGAGGTTACCCTAGAGGCTGGCGCGGGATGGGACGTAGGTGAGGTTGAGGTGGCTGTTCTTGTAACCACAAGTGCTGTTTCCCTCTCCTTATGTGATTTCTTAGAACTTGACTCTTGGATAGAGATCCCGCCGGCACTTGGAGCTTTTCTTTTCTTTTCCCGAAAAGGCTCGGGTTGAACTCCTTTTTGCTTATCTGCGCCACTGATCTTTCGTGTTAAGACTTAGAAAGGTGCCTTCTTCTTATCCCTTTGCCCAGTAGGAGTTGAGTCCTTCGGCAATACCGATGTCTGAGGAGTCGCCTCTGAAGGCTTCTTAAGAGATGCCCCGGAAGGTTTCTTGAGGCCTACCCCGGATCCTTTCTTTAAAGCCCCTGGAAAGACCATGTTCTCGGGCTCAAGGGGCAGGGGATGCTCCGAGGTACTATTGAAAGCAGGGCACATATTTCCAGAATCTACAAACAAAAACTTCACAGGTTAATAAAACTAAACGATGCATAATTAGGGTGAAAGTTGCTTGCATAATGTGTATTAAGTAGTGATGGTTATTGAAGAACTGAATTTCAACAAATTGAGCGATGAGACCCATTATGTGTTTGTCAGCAGCGCTCAAGGAGGTGTCTAATTCCGTTGACTCTTCCTTTGTCTTCCTGGGAGTCCTTTCTAGACGTTTCCATTCTTTCCTGACTCCCCTCCAACAGTCGAAGTCGTCTGTATTCTCCAGATAGATCCAGGAATAGTTCCATTCATTGAACTTGTTCCATTTGGCAGCTCGATCTGTGTCAAACAGGGTCAAACTCTTCGGGATTTTCCTGATCCCGATATAACAGGTGTTCGACCACAGCGTACTGAAGAAGGTCCAAAAACTGCTTAAACATCTAGAGATATAACACCAACCCGTAGGAAGGATCTACGTAGGTGTGACATCAAGTTCTTGTAACAACCTCCGAACAAATGGGGAAAGTCTTAGTCTAAAGCCGCAGTGCGGCATCTTCCAGTAAATAACGACTCCTTTCCCAGAGTCATTGGCTCGATCGTTTACATCGGGAGCCCTCAAATGAACCTTGTTCTGGGGAAACTCCTCCCTATGTTCTTGAGGGACAAGGGCCTCGTAAAAATAGTCAAGGTACTCAGGACACCGCATGTCGGCCTTGGGAATAAACCTGGCCAACTCTTGAAAGTCGCGGTCGTCTGGGTGCCTGTCGTGAGGTTCGACTGGCTCAGGTTCCTTCTTCTTCGAAGGTGGTTTGCTGGTCTTTTTCGAAATAGCCCCCTTGGTTGTTCTCCTTTTCTCCGGAGGTTCGACTTCTTCTGACTCTCCTTCTTCCTCCCCCCTTGTTCTCCCAATCTTCCCTCCAAGGTGGTTCCCTCTTCCTCCTCGGAGACTTCAGTCCGACCCGAGGTTTTTGCCTCACTGATTTCTTCCCAATCACTATCATCCCGTGGTTCCCTCATGTGACCACGTAAATGCTGGTCATCTCGGGGAGGAGCCAGCATGAGGCCCTTCCCTCCACCATGTCGGATGCGGGAGTTGGGTGGAGAGGGTAAGTCAGAATTAAGGACCCGCCTCTGGATGACTTTGTCAGCCGCCTGAGGTGGAGAGGGTTCTTGGGATAACCTTTTGATATTCTTGGATGAACCGGCCATGTCACTAAATTATACGACAGTAAGGAATAGGCTTACAAAGATGCACTGATGAATAAGTATACTTTACAATATTCTAATGTATGGGTTTGGCAATCTACATATACTGAGGGAATAAACCATTGTTCATGAAGGAATTTTTCTACTAACACAAAAGCACAAGCTATTAAAACAAAAAGCTGGGGATTTCCTCGCGGAAGTGAAATGCGGAAGGAGTTTGCGAGTTCGATGCGAATAAATACCCCGGAGTTACTTGTTGAACATGACCCGGTTCTAACACAATGAGTGGCTCTTTTCAAGCTCTTTTTTTCGAGGTGAGTACCGAGAAAGAGAGTAAAAGGTGAATGATGAGGGGTCGGGGCCTTTATATAGATTCACCGCATAATCACAGTGCGGAATCCAAGAAACTAATACGCAACATCTTCTCGGTGAGCTCCCACATCCCATCTATGCCAACACTACTTATTGACACGTGGCATTCCTTGACTTGTCATTCCGAATATAATAATGGCACCCCTCGAGTTACGCGTCGTGCCCTCTGACAGTTTGACTAACGCCTGATTAGACAGCCAATGACCCGACATGTCCTTTGGAATTCTCAAAGACATGATTATATAAACCTCTTTTCAGAGCAAACTTCGGCACAAACCTTTCTTTTCATAATAGCTATACATCTCCGAGATGAATAACCCTAATTCCCAACCCGGGAATGACGGAGAAAAGTGGAGAACTTTCTTCGATCTCGTCCTAGTCGGAGGATCTGAGAACTGCCAGAAGACATTTAACACCCTGTGCGAGACAGGACATGCCGAGTTAGCAGCCGCCCAAGACCAAGGGGAAGCAGAGGCTTCAATCCCGGAAGAAGTAAAGGAGAGCTCGGGCCAGGGAGAGTCGGAGAACCTATCTCGGGTAGACATGGTGGGAGAGATGATTAACTTGGAATTTGTTGATCCCATGAATTTGAACAGATGCGTCCACTGCGAGATAAGAGGGCACTACCTCGATATGTTTATCTATGAGGGATGTGAAAGCAGTTTCCATCCCGGATGTGTTTCCGAACATCTCCCCCAGGATGGAAATGATCCACGCTTCGGCACATACTTGTGCCCCACTTGCACCTTTCAACGCCACCCTTTCCCTCCTTATAGCCTCAACTAGTAGATATTATCTCTTAGATCTCGTCTTTTTGCTATATGGAAAAAGGAAAAAGTATACCTACTTTTGGAATGTAATTTTACTTTCTTGGAATGCCTCCCGGATTGACTATATCATTGTCACGATTACTTTACTCAATTATTATGACTCAATATTTATTTTCTATAATTTAATGCACGGCGCTTCGAATAATGATTTCATTAAATGACTTCTGAAAAAATGACGGGTCAAACCTCGAAAATAAGGAAAACCGTCAAATCAATTCAATGTCGCCTTGGGAAACCCAAAAGACGACGTCTCATTTTTGATGTGAAATATTCAGTAACAATGGGTCCCGCCGCATTTATCACGACCACGGTACTACTTTTCACCTATAAATACCTTCGTAATACGTCCAACAGAGGCACTCTCACACTTCTTTCATTTCTTTCATCTCGGGAATACTTATATCATGCCTATAACACACTCTGCTCACAAAAGAAAACTCCTAAGTCGGAGCCCGAGGACCCCATATCGAGGCTCCAAAATCCCGTTCCTTCTGCTCCTGGGATACGAGCTCGGATAACCCCGGAAAAGAAGAAGGGGTTATTAAAATACTGGGATCCCGAGGTCTTAGACTGGGTGCTTGACAATGAAGATCTTCGATTAAGATATCTCATTGAATGGGGGATTGAAATCAATCAGGCCATCGAGGAAGACGAGATCGACTGGGCCGAGCTCGAGCAAAGTAGCTCGGATGAGGCTGAAATCCTGCAATTTGGTCCGCGGGATGTCTACGGAGTTCCCATGGATAGCTGCGAGATCTGCGGGAAGGTCGATGTTAGTACCCGCATAACTTCTTGCTGGTTTTACCACAAGAAGGCACATACCTCGTGCTTGCGGTGGATCGCTCGAGAAGACCCCCGCAAGTCGGGACATTTTCTTTGGCAATGTCAACTTCCTCCGCGGGTTTGGTTCCTCGAGGGATAATACACCGTCATGCTACCTTCCCCTGTTATGTCCATCTCGTCTGGTGTGATTTTTGTTGTTGTGCAAAAGCGACATAACCCGACTATTTGCTGACCATGGGAACTGTAATGCATGCGGGGTATAGTAGTAGTTCCTTTTGTTATAGACTAATATGATCTATTTCCGATGTAAATCAAAAAATTTATTTAATGAACATTTTTCCTTTCTACTTACTGGTTTCTCATCTCTTACCTCGAGGGCTCTACCCCGACGTTGATTTAACACAACGGCAATTTTCCAATTTAACATAACTGCTTCTGACTAAAAAAAACATAACGCGTATTTTTCGCGTTATTCTACATCTGTAAATGTGTACAGCGCGTATTCTCCGTGTTTGGCTCAAATCTCGAACGAAGTAAATAAATTCTTACCGCGTATGTTATTAAATTTTACCGCATTTCTATCCAACTATATATACGATATGAAGTCGCGACATAAGTAATAACAACAACTGTTGAAAGCAAAATCATGGATCTTGGGTCAACCTCGAATAATAGAGGGAAAAAAGTGGAAGTCCGAGATAAAGATGACTTCTGCCCGAGGTGCCAACAGTTTGGAAAATGTAAGGAAATGTTCACGTGTGATGAGTGTAAAGACGCGTTCCATCCTCCTTGTATCACAACATACCTGCCTAAGACAAGGGAGGATTTGAGATGGAAACACTTCATCTGCCCACCGTGCGCACTTGACAAGTCGAAGCGACTTCAAATTAAAAGAAAACACAAGAAAATATTTTATTCCGATTTCGAGTAATAAACTTGTTACTAACTTAATGATCTATCCGAGTTCATCTCGTTTCTATTTATTGTTTTGACCTTTTTATCTAATGTATATGTATGTCCGAATGAATGAATTTTTATGTTTCCCCGGGATAATTTATGTTTCACTTTGTTTTGCAAAAAGATCGTGAGTATAACAAGTCAAAAGCATCTGCTTAAGATGCATTTTGACTTCGGGGGCTAATGATAGGGCCATGTTACCAAGGCCCTTTTAGCTTCAATATGGGCCATGAACAGGGCGGGGATTAGGACCTCTTCATTGAGAGGCCAACCTAGGATACAATGCAAAGCCTATGATTGAAGTCCAAAATTAACCGACTTATATGGGCTAGATAGCCCATATCTGGCGACTTAAAGCCCGAAAGCCGCCTAACCATTCATAACTTCCTGCGATGTCAGTTATAGCCTAACCATTCACGACGTCGCATAACCACTAGTTATATCGTGACCACGATCACACGATCTCATAACTGACCCACGAACTGGTTTACCCTTGGCAGGGGTAAGGCGGTATGTAGGTCACCCTATATAAGGCTCTTCTTTCGACAGGGAAAGGACGAACCACAAGCAGTACACACTTGCTTACACATACACAACTCGGAAATAAGATAGGTTAGAGTTCAATATTCCTAAGATCATTCCAAGTCTCTTAAGTCATCTTCTGACTTCAGAGATCCGAGGTTAACTCCCGACCTCACCACCACCTCTTCTCGACCTGCGACTTTGAGCAGAAGGAGCCCAACTTCAGCCCATTTTTAGCATACGGCCTGCTGTCCCGAGATAACCCGTATCAAGTTCTTTCGAATAGACCACTTGATTAGACCAGAGATATTTGGTAAATAATTGTAAACACAATTGCACAAGAAAATATGAGTCATCTGTTTCTCTTCACTTTGTCATGATTCTATTTATTTCAACTTCTTTGATAACAATGTCCAAATTAATCAAGTAGATAAAAAATTAACCTGGATTGGAGAGATCGAACGAAAGCCACGACAATCTCATGCGGCATGCCCAAGATTCTAATTTTATTTCCAGTTATATATTTTCTTTGATTTCTCATTTTTCCTCTGCTTTTCCTTTTTCCAATTGCAGCACGCGCTCCAGTACGAGATCCTGAGTTAGTTATAGAAAGGTAGTTAGATTTAGTTATAGAAAGGTATTTAGTTGGAGGATAAATGGGAGAGAGGTGATGGGGAAAAAAAATCTTTATTCAATATTTTATAAACTAGGTAAAAAAAAATTGACAAGTGTACAAAAATAAATAAAAATAAAAATCATCACATCCTAATACATCAACGAATAGTCTGTAATCTTAGCAAAAACAGCTCCTGGATCACGTATTCTGCCACATTGCGATGATCAAGCCTTTTTCCTTCAAAGCACCAGCTGTTACATTGCTTGCAAATATCCCAGCACGCAGCAGCCAAGAACGAATTTTCCATGTTTTCTTAGATAAACCACACACCACTGCTCTACCCCGTGATTAATCAAAGGTTCGATGCACTGCCTGATCTGTATTCATTATACGCAATCCCATCATACCATTGATTGTAGTCCACACTCTCCTTGCATGTGTACAATTCAATAACAAATGCATGGATGATTCTATTACTCGACAATCACACATAGTGCATATAGGTTCACAATTTAACCCCCTTTGATGCATCATCTCATGCGTTAACAGCCTATTCTTTAACAATAAGTAATAAGAATATCTTTACCGTTGGTGTGGCCTTAAAGCTCCAAGTGAAATTGAATCTCCAACGTATCATCCCTCCACTTGTGTGTCTCATACGCATACACTGATTTAGCCGAGTAGAGGCCAAATTTCCATTTAATAAGAACATGGCCAAATTTCCATTTAATTACTTCAACTAATTAGTTAACTTCGGCTGTTCCAACTTATTGATATTGGCCTGCGTGGAATGTTTTGCGTCAAAGGATGGGCGCGCCTGTCCTGGTAATCTAAAGTTTGGAGTGGTCCATGAAAGAAGATGGCGAGAAGAAATTTTCCAATATTAGAATACATTTAATAAAATTAATTGATTAAGAGTAGGGTTTAAATGCCTTCATTATTTATTTTTATTTTTTAGAAATACAATAATTTAAAATTTAAAACTTAAATATCAAAATAAAACCTTCAATATGATCGATATTATTTTTTCTATGCATTCATAAAATATTATGATATTTCGATTTTATTTATTAGTATCAAGAATAAACTCTAGATGTTATTTTTTCAACTTATTAATTTATATAAAATTAAAATAAATAAAACGATACTTTTATGTGTATATGTATATGTATATGTATATGAATGTAGAAAAAATAATATAGATCATACTTAACTATTTTATTTGACATATATATTATAAAATATTTGTTATTAGAAAATTAAAAGTGTTAGCATCGCAAAAGCAAAATACAGGCAACTCTCCGACAAAGGTCTAAATTGTTGGCATCAATAATTCCGTCTCCAAGAGAGATGTAGTCGACTAGTCGTCAAGTCTTTTGTGTATGTAGATAAAATAATATAAATAATACTTAACTATTTTATTTGACGTATATATTTAAACAAAATTGTTATTAGAAAATTAAAAATGTTAGCATCGCAAAAGCAAATACAGGCAACTCCCCGACAAAGGTTTAAATTGTTGGCATCAATAATTCCGTCTCCAGGAGAGATGTAGTCGACTAGTCAAGACTTTTGCTTAACTAAGAATTAAAGGCCTCGTTATGCTGCGTCGTTCTGAGCACACACATGGCCTCTAATTCAATTCAGATGTTATTGTGCCTCTTTTTCTTCTCTTTTCTAATCACTGCCTCTAACGTTAATGCTGCATCCGTTTTGTGTTCTGATTCAAATTTCACAACAAACAGCACTTACCAATCAAATCTCAACCAAGTGCTTTCTACCTTTCCTTGGGCCGGCTGGCGCACTGGCTTTTCCCTTAAAACTCAAGGAAACCCCCCTAACCAAATTTTCGGCCGTTTGTTATGCCTCGGCAACCTTAATACCACTGAGTGTCAATCTTGCCTTTTAAGTGGGTTAGATGCAATAAAAGCTAGTTGTCCACAGAGCAAAAGAGCGGGCTTATGGTATGATGATGAGTGCTTTCTACGTTACTCTGATACCAACTCGACCACATCTCATGAGAAGTCATGGCAGCAGGCAATACTTTACCATACAGAAGACTTGCCAGATCTAGAAAAGTTTCAAAGCTTGTACACCCAGTTAATGGGAAACCTTGCTGATAGGGCAGCAAATTCCTCCCAAATGTTTAAGGTTGACGCGTTAAATTATACAAGAGGTATCACCTTATATGGACTGGTACAATGTATCCGGGACCTGTCGCCAGATGAGTGCTATACTTGTCTGCAACACTATATCAGCTTAATCATACCTAGTTACCTTTTATGGGGAAAGGCGGCTTTTGGCATTTTAGGTTTTGAATGTTTCATACGAACTGATGTCAGTCCCTTTTTTAATCTTTCTCTTATTGACACGACCCCATCCATGACGGGTCCTCTGCTTCCTCCATCCCTGCAACCTCAGCCACACTCAAAAGAAGGTACAAGTATTGTCCATTGATAATATGCACTAACGATAGGTAGGAGATTTTGTCCAATTTTGAAATTTCTAAAGTACAGAGGGCCAGACGTTTAAAGAAAGTTCTCAATTTTCCAACAGGTTGTACCGAATTTGACAGTAATATTTTTAAAAAATTTCATGAAAATAGGAAAACAAAATGAAATCGGCAATTTGCAAGACTTGAGCCACTTTTATTTAGGTCAATTGTACCCAGTCTGTATGGAAGGTCATTCTCTGTTTCATAGAACTAGAATTGAATGAAACCAGCAAGACATGACCCACTCTTTTTCCTTGGTCAGAGGATGCATGGGGTTAGGTCACTTTCCAGTCCTGAGGTAGAGATAGTAGGGTATTGTAGATAGTCTAATTTTATCAATTTCTTTCCAGTCCTAACTTGAGTTCTTTTAAATATCTCACTCATAAAGGTGTGCTTATCCCAATTCCTCAGGTTCGATTATTATCCATCAAAACTAGAGTACCATGCTCTGTCAAGATAGAAAAGATATTAAATAGCTGGGTTGAACTGATTTTTCTTCAGAATCTTGAATCATTTTCTCATCATTCTTTTACTACATTTCTTGAAACAGCTAAAAGGAGTACTGCAAGTATAGTTGTTCTTGTTGTTGGTCTGGTTGGAGCTTTCTTTTTGCTCATTATTGTACTCATTTATTTGAGGACCAAAATGAAAGGGCAAGTGAAATGTAAGTTCCATGTATGTTACTTTTTATAATCTTTGTAATTTTGTTGAGGAAAACTACAAAAATGTTCTGGTAAGTATTACTCCTCTTCAAATTTGTATTTGATCGAAGTACTTAATTTTGTTACTCATATGTTTCACTAATCAGTTAAAAACTCCAAGTGAAGTACTTAAGCATATTTAAGGGTAAAAATAGTGATACTTCAAGACCATCTATGTAATATTTCTATATATATATATTGTTTTTTCTCTTGCATTAGGAGTGGAGATGAAAGCTTTGACAATATTTTTATCCTTGTGGAGCAGATATTAATCAAGAGAACGAACTTGAAAGAAATGAAGACCTCGCGTTGTTTGATTTAGGAACACTAAGAGCAGCTACTGGTAACTTCTCAGAAGAAAATAAGCTCGGAGAAGGTGGATTTGGATTTGTCTATAAGGTTCTCCCACTTTCTCTGTTCCTGAATTTGCCACCTATGCATTTATTTTGTACAGTATCTCTATTCTCTAAATTTTTAATTTTTTCGGGATGACCCTCCTAGATTTATTAATCTACCCCTGGATCTCCTTAATGTTCCTTTGGACTATATTTTTCAACTGCAAAAGGAAGCACATAAATAATGTCAAATGCCGTGGTAATGTGGCATTTGCCATCCAACTTACCATTGTCAAAAGGCATTAGATTGTCATAGATAGAGAGTATATATGACCTTTGGAAGTTTTGTTTACCTACTCTTCAAATAGTGGAGAGAACTACTAAGCTCGCATTTATTGATTTAAATATATACAGGGAATTCTTGCAAGTGGTCAGGAAATAGCAGTGAAAAGGCTATTCAGAAACTCGCAAAAAGGACAAGCACATATCAAAAATGAGTTGGCCCTTGTTGCAAAACTCCACCACAGGAACATTGTAAGGATGTTAGGATGTTGCTTGGATGGCCCTGAAAAGCTTCTTGTCTATGAGTACCTCTGTAACACTAGCCTCGACAAGTTTATCTTTGGTATGGCCCTTAAAATGTTAATCAAAGTTTTTCCCTTCTCATTTTAGAAGTATACCTCAACTGAAACAAATAGAGGAATAGGAAATGCTCTTCCTTTGAAAATACAATGTGATATAATGTGTGTATGTAGGCTAAATAAGGTGCTTTGCTTCCGATGTTAATATATTCTAGAGGTTCAAACAGTCGATAAATCATTGTTATTGGATGGTCATGAATTATTTAAAACAATGATTTTTTTTTTAAAAGTGGAAATATCCACCTTTTTCATTGAAGCAGAAAGTATTACAAACTGTATTAAATGACCCGTACAGACCTAAAACTTAGCAAACTAATTAACTAACAAAATAGTTAAAGCAAAACTAGAACATCTAAGTTTTTGGAGCATACCCCAATAATATATAGCTAAATACCAAAGAGTAATGAACTTAATCTTTGTCCAAGCAAATTGTAAAAAGAATATCTAAAAAACTTGGTTTCTTCGTATTTAGAATTTTAGATCACATTGAGTGACTAAAATTTGTTATCCAAATTTTTCAAATAACGGTTTCGAGACAAAGCACTGGCCGATCAGTGCTTCGTAAAGCATCTTGGCCCACATCTCCCTTTATATGTGGTTTTTAAGTTCTCTTCCATAGCCCAGTCAATCTTATTATCAGAGTGACATTTATAACTACATGCTATAGCAAGACATGCTCACATCAAATGCCATAAGTAGATCCTGTCAGGTGTCACGAACTGAATTGGGAGCTGCGGATCAAAATAATTGAAGGAATCGGTCGAGGGCTTAATTATCTTCATGAAGATTCGAGACTGAATATGATTCATCATGACCTTAAACCAAGTAACATTCTGTTAGATGCTGATATGAACCCTAAACTTTCTGATTTTGGTCTTGCCAAGCTGTTTAATGTCGATGCTAGCCAAGGAAACACAAGTCATATTGCAGGAACTTAGTAAGCTTATTATTTCTAACTATTATTATGTTGTTGTTATGAACTTATGATTATATCAAGCCACATTATCACATGTACAATTTGATTGGTTTCCAATGGTTTTGAGAAAGATTAACCAACTTTCTCCTTTTTTCTTCAATATTTTAATCACAGTGGATATATGGCACCAGAATATGTTGTGCATGGGCAATTCTCGACAAAAACTGACGTCTTTAGTTATGGAATATTAGTTTTGGAGATTGTGACAGGCCAAACAAACTCCTGCTGCCAAGATCGCCTGGATGAATACCTTTTAACCTATGTAAGCTTTAGTTCTGACCTGTCAACCTTCAAAATCTTAAGTTACATACATGGATCAATAAAAAGTAGTTGCATATTTGTATTTAACATCTCAGTATTACGTACTTAGGTCTGGCGCCATTGGAATCAAGGTGTACCCTTGGAGATCATAGATAAAAGCATAATCGGCTCGTGCCCATCCCATTATCTTGTAAGATGTATTCATATTGGGCTTCTTTGTGTTCAGGACGACCCGTCAGAAAGACCCAGTATGGCATCAGTGCTTCTCATGCTAGGTAATCAATCAATGACTATTCCTACTCCTTCGGCCCCTACTTATATTTTTCAGGGCGTAATGACAACTGCTAGTGAATCAAAGCCATACATGATGTCCACAAATGCTCACAGAGTGGTGTCAACCAACGAATTTTCTGAGTTGGAGCCTCGATAGCTGGCCAGTTGGACATTTGGGTTTTAGCGTGTTTGTCAAAACATGATAAATAATCATTTCGTTGTTTCGTGTGGGTGTTTCAATTTATATCTCAGGAAAACAAATAAGAAACAATGATGTAATAAATATTTTGATAGAATTATCATAGCCTGATCAAGTAATAATTTGAACAGTTATATTCCTATTCATGTTGCTTCGTCATTTGCTTAATAGACTTCTACATCAGCAGGGGTAGATCTACATGGAGTGATTTACCCCCATTCATTTTTAAAATTCCTGTGTTTATACATGATTTTCTATTTAGTATAGAGTAAAATGCTATGGGTGGTGTAAAATTGACCTCCATACTCGGCATAGATAATTTATATGATTGACCTCCAATATGTGTTTGGACCCCATAGCTTGAAAGTTTGGCTCCACCATCAGCAAATTGTATGTTGATTCTGGGAACAAGTAACGCGGCAGGGGAAAGGGTTGGAACAAAGCAAAGTGTGAAATGTTACAAGCTTCCTTCTT
This sequence comes from Carex rostrata, assembly GCA_964058875.1. Classification (NCBI taxonomy): domain Eukaryota; kingdom Viridiplantae; phylum Streptophyta; class Magnoliopsida; order Poales; family Cyperaceae; genus Carex; species Carex rostrata. The sequence goes on along the minus strand of CAXKVT010000193.1, from coordinate 141,068 downwards.
AACCGAATTAAGCAGCACCTTAGCCGTGTTACTTAAGTAAAGTTTATTGAGCTCCATATATAGAAGTAATAGATTCCGATTTGATTCCCATACTATTTCAATTTAGGTGAAATTAAAACCACAGATGTGTATTGAGCTCATTTATAGCCCATCGAACCCACAACTAAAGTTGTTAATCATGACATTAATTTGATGTGTTTAAGGCTAAATTAACCTTGTTTTGCTTGCGAATGATTTTAAATAGTTTAATAATTGTAACCCCTTCAAGAAGAAATGTAGCATTTAGTCACAGTCAATAAAAGTAATTACGATTAGTGTTTGAATTTTGAGGACAAAATTCTTTTTAAGGGGGAAAGGATGTAATATTCCGTTACATCGAGTATTATTTTTATACCGATAAATTTAGGAACAAATAATAATTATATACACGTCTTGAGTTAGGATCACACGTGTGATTGTCCATATAGAAAATATTGTAGGAACTCTCACAAAAATTCAAATAATATCCCATTTAATTTTTAAAATAAATATAACTTCATGATCTACAACTTTCGTGTAGAAGACTATCCTAAATTCCAAAAGTAGGATTCTCCATAAAATTGTAAAGTCAGTAAATATTTCAGTTCGGAGACTGCAGACCTTTATCGATCATTTTTATCTTTTCTCCTCACTGGAAATTAGGATTAAGGTGAAACTAATTGCGTTAGAACCGTAACAGAAAAACTTACAACTCTTACATTTTAACTTTCTTCAAATTTCGAACTTATAATTCCAGTTATTTCAATCTTAGAAGACAAACATTAAAACGAAATTCTGTCATGGGCTCAAATCCGAATTTACAATATGTTGGTCCACTAAACTCAAGCCCAAAAATCACAAATCATCTTCTTTTCCCTAACCCTAGCCGCAGCACCTTTTCCCTCATTTCAGATCTAAACCCCTGCTGGACCCAAACCGGCCAGCCAACTTCCGAAGAGAACCACCGCCTATACGTCCGGATTTTGGAGAAGAGATCAACATGAGAGTTGTAGTGCTCGACGATACGGAACCGTGAGCGCTGGATTCATCCCAATCGGAGTCTCGACTGCTGAGAACCGTCCAAAACAGTGACTGCTGCGCCTACCTTTCCTAAACTGCAAATTTCAAGTAATAGAGTTTCAATCATAAATCTCATTTTTCTTAATGATAAAATCTTGACTATTAAGTTGTATTCTTTCTATAATAAACTAAAAATATATTTATTTTGATTATAGATACTCATTATTATTTTAATAAATATTAAATGAATATCGTTTCAGATTCGTGATACATCTGAAAACTTGTTCACTTTGATTTGGTTGCTGGATGTATCATCTCAAATTAATAGTTTGACTTGGTTTAAATAGATGTAGTTAAATTATCCTATATGTTTAACATCTTTTCATAGTTTATAATTATTATTTCATTAAACTACATCTAAAAATAGTTGTGGAATGAAGTTTGAAAACAATATATATATTTCCTTGATCAAAGATTTTGGATTCCTAACTTAACAGGTTCTGGATTCTTATATAGCTTATTTAATTTGAATTATAAAAGAGTTATAAAGTGTGAATCAAAATAATCAGTGACCAAAGTTTAAAAATTAGAACTAATAATCTAGGGTTATAATGATAAATATAAAATTTTAGAAAATAAGAATATGTGAACTCAAATCTTATTAATTAGAGATATGTTTATTTCTTAGGTTCGACTTTCGAGGAACTGAGAGACGTAGATATCGGTCAAGAATTTACTACGCAAACAGGTGCGGGTTCCTGGTCTTTTTACAAATAATACAAAAAATGCATGGATTGAGGTAAGTAGTCCTTTTTCTTAATCTGGTGGATAAACTGCATGTTGTGAATGTCGAACAATCGTTTGAATTTGTGTAGAATTGCATGATAGGAACTCTTGGTGCATGAAATTGAATTGATAGGAATTGAATTGTGAATTTGAGAATGGGGAACTTGAATGAATCGTTTTAAATTGGGGCCGTCCGTGTGAGGCGGCTCTGCATGTGTTTTTGAAAAGCGGGCTGTCCATGTGTGGCAGCCCAGTGTGTGAACAGGACAGAACAGAACAGAACAGAACAGAACGGGTCGCCAAATTCGCGGCGGTTCGCCGGATGGGTCCCCGAAATGGCCCATCTAGAGTGTGATAATCGGGTCGTCCTTGCGTGGCGATTCGCCGGGTTTTCATGTACGGGCATGGATTCCCAGAGTGTGGAATTTTAAAACCTTTTGAAATGAGTTAAAAAGGGGCGGGAATAAAAACTGGTTATTTTAAAGTGATTTGCATATCCGAATTGATAGGGACATGGGGAAAAATTCAAAAACCTTCTTTTTATGTTATTTGGGGAAATTAAATGCATTGATTTGTAAAAGCACCGGGCTGGAACTAAATCCCGCGCTGAGAGTTAGTTCGATCTCTCACCGTACCACCTGTTATGTGGGTTCCAGGAAACGAAGAAGAAAGCATGGAGGAAGGCCGCGGGTGAGGAAACTAGCGGAAGTTGTTAAGATAGCCACTCTCTGTTTATTTTATATTTGTATGAACAATATATTGTGTGGACATGGCAGTGACTGTTTGACTAGCCATGTCTGACATATTGTCCCTTTTCTGTTTGTTTGTGAACTCCATTTATTTTTAAATAAAGTGGCTTGTTGAATGTTTTTATTGATGATGTATGTGATGTGCTTAACGCCTAGCGCATAAATGCGCGGCGAGTTGTCCGGGGGTGTGACAAGAAAGATCCTCTTTGAACGAAATATTTGTTGAATCTGCCTAACTAATGACAATTTAAAAACATTAGAAAATAATTAAAAAAATCTTTAATAATTCATACTTATAAGTGCAACAAATAGTGTTATTGGTTAACTAACGAACTACACATAGAACCAGAGTCTTTGTTCTAGTGGCAAAGAAAATGCTCTCTGTGTAAGAGGTCATAAATTTCAAACCCAAATGGAGGAATATTTTGTGAATATTTGATAGTTAGGGCCTTAGAGGACTTGACCTCCAACCTTACTCAAAAAAACTATCGAGTTGCACACACACACACATATAGAGGAGGGTTCCACTACACCCTTCCATATGTGCTCCCAACCTGCTCCCAAGTCTGCACCCTCCGATCTGCATCTACATCCCTAAAACTCAACAGGATTTCTAAATAACTATTAACTACTTTTTAGAAATTATGGTCTCTAAAGTTTCTAACTCTCACATCCCTGAAACTCATTTTAGAGTTTCTATTAAGCCACGTTAGCAACAAATTAAAAAGGAGAAACAATTTGAACCAATCATTTGACCAACATAGAGTTTATAAACAATTTCTTAATAATAAACTTTCATGCATAGTTTCTAAATAAGAAACTATTCCACATCCCTGAAATTGGATTAGAAACTGCCACGTCAAATTAGAAACTCTAATAGTTTCAGGGATGTAGATGCTCTTAGAGCGGTAGAGCCCCTCCCTGACCCTGATCCTGATCCCCGTGTGAAAGGAAAAAAGAAAGTCTCAACCTAACCCTCCCCGTGTTGATGAAATTACAACTGACAACTAAATCTGCTTCTAATAAAATGAATTTCCTATAAAATCTTCAATTTTTTCTTACAAAATTTAGCACGTTTGAATTTCTATACAATAAATAACATATTGACATATTTTCCGATTTCTATGATAATTCATTTTCCTTCATTTCTATAAGCGAAGTTGGTGGTAGGCCACCTATTTCAAAATATGACAAAAAATCATAAACAAAGAAAGGGTGCCTTAAGTTCCTGAAAGTTCCAGACTTATGCCTGAGATACATGAAATTTTTTCTCTCAGCCATTAAAGTCAGAGAATTCAGAGGGTGCAAATCGAGAGGGGAGGTGACCAGGTCCTCAGTTGTATAAGAAGGGGTTGTGTGAGAGATCGAGATGGTGAGAGTGAGGGTAAGGGTTGTGTGCGAGATTAACAGGGAGCGTGCGAGAGAGCATGAAGGAGGGGTGCCTGCGGATTTAAGGAGAGTTTCCTTTTTTCTCACGAAAGGATTCTAATCGCTGTGAACCTGTGAGAGAGAGGGATCACAGGAGGTGTCTACTGGACAATGAATTTTTGGGCTCATTAGCGCTTCGATTTGTACAATTTTTAATGCAGATCGGAGGGTGCAGACTTGGGAGCAGGTTGGGAGCATGCATGGAAGGGAGCAGTGGAACCCTCCTCTCTCTCTCTCTCTCTCTCTCTATATATATATATATATATATATATATTTGCTGCAAAAAGATAGGATCCTTCGAAAATATATTGATATTGTAATGAGTTTCTTCCAATTTTTAAATACATACAACCTTTTACATATTTATATTGAAAAATATAAGATTAAATAAACTCGTACTGTGGAGTACAATGAGCTATAACTAACTCAAGATCTCTTGTACTGGAGCGTGTGCTGCAATTGGAAAAGGAAAAGCAGAGGGAAAATGAGAAATCAAAGGAAATAATTGGAAATAAAATTAGAATCTTGGGCGTGCCGCATGAGATTGTTGTGGCTTTCGTTCGATCTCTCCAATCCAGGTTAATTTTTTATCTATTTGATTAATTCGGACATTGTTATCAAAGAAGTTGAAATAAATAGCATCACAACAAAGTGAAGAGAAACAGTGAACTCAAATTTTCTTGTGCAATTGTGTTTACAATTCTTTACCAAATATCTCTGGTCTAATCAAGTGGTCTATTCGAAAGAACCGAACCTAAAAAAAATTAATTCTTTTGTCTTGCCTTTGACCTTTCTACATGTACACCTTGAATGAAATATGACTTAATTTATACTTACTTTTATTTATACATAAGCTGAATAGCTGATATAGGTTGATCATGAGGCAAATGTTTGAATTAGCTAAACATAATTCAATATTTTTTATATAAATTAATATTTTTCCAGTTTCAGATATATGAAACGGGATCATGCCTTTTTTAAAAAAAAAAAAATTCAACTAAAAGGGAACTGTTCATCAAATATTATATATTTCTATTTGGAAATTATAGTGAACTTTATTTTCATAAATAGAAAGAACTGGCCTTTTGTCATAAAATAATAAACAATTAACCATCAAAATTAAAGACTTAACTAGTACGGGTATGAAAATGCCTCCACCCAGTCCATATCGTACCCGTTGATAGCCCTACTTTCTATTATCTACTGTCATATGGGAAAACTATATTAAAATTTGATATAATATGTTAGGTAAAAATACTTGGCATATAAACCATTCACACTTATATTACGAGGTATGAATATTTGCAATACTTGATATTAATACTTTCAAACATCATCTAATGATACAACTAAGGAAAAAAAAATATATTGAATTTGTTAGATACATATACGTGATATATGAACTATTTACACTTGCATGATGAGATATGAATACTTGCAATACTTGATATTAGTACTTTCAAATGTAATCTCATGCCATAAGAAAAAAAAAAGCTATTGATAAAATATTTTTGATAAAACGCTTGATACATAAATTACTCACATTTGCATGACAGTGTACAAAAGACTGGCACTTTTCACGAGGGTAAAAAGTGATTTTTCGCGACGGAGTACTGTCATAAATGTGTTTTTTCTCTCGCGAAAAGTGCATACCTTGTTGTTGTTACGTATGAATACTTACAATACTTGAAATTAATACTTTCATACATCATCCAGTGATATATGAAAAAATAAAAATAAAAATTTCATATATTATGTTAATTACTAACACTTGACATATGAATTATTTACATTTGCATGATGATATATAAATACTAGCAATATTTGATATTAATATTTTCATACATCATTTAGTGCCATTTGAAAATAAAATTAATTTGTGATAGAATATGTTAGATATAAACACTTGACACATTAACTATTTATACTGGATTACGAGTTATTAATACTTATACAACAAGTTATGAATGCTTGTAAGACGAGGTATGAATACTTGCACCACAAAGAATCTCAAAATACTTCATCATAGATCTCATTTGAATAGACAAAATTGTATAGAGGATATTCGTGGTATTAGATTGAACTGTAAAATTTTAAAATTCGATATAATATGCTAGGTACAAATACGTTGATCACAAATATGGTTTCGTTCCCTGTTTAACACTTCACTTGGATGTTGACTAGTCCTGTTGATTTGACTTAATTTTTTTATTTGAGAGAACAGTAAAATTGATTAATTTCACTAAAGTACCCACAAGTTTAGAATTTGAATTTGAATTTGAGAATAAATTAACGAGATTGAAAATTTTGTACGGATACAATAGTGAGTGATATATGAACTATTTACACTTGGAATTAGACCGATTTCAATTGGAAGGCTGTGTCTATCAGATGGTGAAAGACTGAAAGTGGTCCCAATTCCAAAAGGGTTTATTAACACTTAAAGAGGATCGCTCATTCCACATGACACATTCATTATTGGACGATGTGACGATGAGTTATTAAAGAAAACAACCTACCGACGGAGGTGGTACGCTAATGTCACAACCAGATGTCCCACATGGCCACATCAACCAAATATCTAACCTTCACTTGCGATCGAGTTGCTGTGACTAAACAACTAATTGTTTTATTCGTTGAACAGTCGGTTTTGTTAATTAATTAAGTTTCTCTATAATTTATTTTAGTTCGTTATATACCATTGGTATGTTCTAAATAGCAATTAATTATCTTGTCATCATAGGAAAGTTAAAAAGAAAAAAGTTATTGCAAATAGCGTAGCTATAACAAATTAAAGCTATCCTACATAATGTTTTTCTTTTCAAAAATTATAATGAGTTTAGTCACACGAAGGTTAAAAAGAAAAAAAGATAGGGTCCTTCGAAAATATATTGATATTGTAATGAGTTTCTTCCAATTTTTAAATACATACAACCTTTTACCACTACTAGAATTCTCAATAATAGCAACGGTACTAAGTGGTATTAGCAAGCGTAAGAAGGACCCTTGCAATAGAAATTGAGTTTTGATTTTTTCTGATTAAATTAATATAGTTGCAACGGCAGGCCCTTGCAAATAATAAGACCCACCCCAAACATGAGTCCTAGACGGGCCCCACACACTAGTTGCAAGGGCCACCGTTGCAAATAATTTTAAGGATTATGTTTATATTATTTTATTGTGAAGTCCGTTACTATTTGCAAGCGATACCGTTGCAAATGTTTTTAGTGTAGTTTTTTATATTATTATATTCAAAAAGACCTTATTATTTGCAAGAGCCATGGTGGCAAAAGGTTTTAGGATGTTGTTTATTATATTTTATTGTTTAATTTCTAGACATACAGACTTTAATAGTTGAATGGTGAATATAAATATAAACCACAACAACAAAAACTTTAATTATTTTTTTTAGAGAAGGAAAATTATAATACAAATTTACAAGTGACTACAATAATTTTATACGAAAGGTTCATGTAAATTAATTTATTGGTGAATATATAATATCTCCCTTCAAACGGTTAATATAATTATAAGCGACAACAACAAGAATTTTAATATTTTTTTTGGAATAAAAAATGATAATACATATTTACATCAAAACCAACAAATTTTAATGATATTTTTTTTAAAAAATCATTAAAATATATCAGACACATACACTAATTAACTTCTTATAAGAGAGAAAATAATACTATTTTTTTTAATATGCATTTCCACTATAAAAAATAATAATATAAGAGACAATTGGTGTTTAACGATTATCTTTTTTCAATAAACATTTCCAATCTAATGCCTTAATTTTTGTTTAATAATTAGAAAATATTTCTTATTATTTTTAATTAATACTATTTAATCACAATGAAATGTAATTAAGCAGCAACAACTTTTTCTCTAATTCTGACAATTTAATATATCATAAATTTTGAATTGAACATGATTTTCATAGTTCCATTTAAATAGCACAATTTGATCCGAAAAAAGTGATACAGTTACAGTAGGTAAATAGTAGTTAAATATTACAATCCTTCTTATATACCACAAATCACAAATTTTGTCTGCACTTGTGTTGTCAAGTTACTGAAATTAACAGCCAAGGAGAAGAGGGTTTTGAGTCTGGGGAGAGATTTGAGGAGAGGAGGGGAGGGCCGTGAGAATAGAAATAAACAGCCAGGGAGAAAAGATTTTGGAATCCTCTCTGGATGCAATGAGAACAAAAAAAAAATTATACATTAGATTTTAACAGAGCAGTTTTAGCTTCAAGCAGTGTATTAAATATATTAGATGCTCTTTTAATTATATAGTTGTGCTGCATAAAATGAAAACTGTTTTGCTAAAAAAAATTGAGTCAATAATTACCGACCGTTCATTTTCACATTATCGATCGACGGTTGTTTTGCACTGAAATGATTCTAAATTTTTTTTTTAAATGATCATTAGGGAACCTGAACATAAACAACATAAAAATTCTCGAGTTTTATTATATCTAAGTTTCGATCTAACGTAAAGTGTTTGTAGCCATTCGATGACGTAGTGTTCTGATAGCAGGATGAATAGTTAAATCAACGTAAAATTTGATCAAACTTTCCTACAATTAAATTAATGTAATGCTTCTTAGTTTGAACGGTTCGGATCGACTAACGGACAACAAATTTATGTGCTCCTTCGATATATTGTGTATATGACTTACATCTCATATGCATGAACATGAAACATAAACTCTCGTTTTGGAGTTAATGAAGACACGCGATAATATGTCGTCCATTGATCGATCCAAACCGTTTAAATCAAAGAGCACTGCATTTATTGTCTTGCATCTGAGTTTGATCAAATTTTGTTTTTATTTACCCATCCATCTAGTTCACCAAAAATCGAAGCATCATATGGCCATAAACACTTCGCGTTGGATCGAAGCTCATGCCTAATAAAAATTTCATACTTTTATGTTGGTTATGTTTAATTTTCTCCCTTGATCATTTTAAAATAAATTTGGAGTGATTTCATTGCAGATCGACTGTTGATTTTCCGTTTGAAAATGAATGGTCCAAAAATATTTTCTAAATTTGAAGAGGCATACAATAATAAAAGTTTATAAAAATGACACATATATGTACTATTTAGCCATATAAAATGTAAAAAAAAAAGATAAAAAAAATTTTTTGAATTTTTTTCATATGTATTAAGTGATTAGTAATTATCAAGCTTTTCTGACTGTCCGATAAGCAAAGAACGGTCCTGATGTCTTCATTGAAGATGATGTAGGTAAAGAGTCCATATTCTCTGAGGTAACATAATATTTCTGTTTAGATCTTGTCATATGTGATGCATAAGATCCTTTAATATTCGTGTATAATGATGATCAGACGGTCCGATATAAACACATATATTATGTTACCTTTGAGTATACGAAAGCTCTGTGAATACTCTCTGTGGATTTTTTTTTTCACTTTCCTCCTCAGCTCCGTGCCTCCCTCCTAAAATTTTACCAAATTTCTAGGGTTGGCGTTCCCCGCCTCTCTTTCCCTCCCCTTTTACGGTGAAATTTCACCAAATTTTCTCCAAGTTTGGCTTTTCCCCGCTTCACTTTCCCTCCCCTTTTACTAAAATCTAACTGTTGCTCTCCGCCTTCCTAAATTCAGACTCTCCGTCTATGAATTGCTACTCGTTCTAAATTTTCAATATCTTCGCATCTAAGTCCCCATCTAAACCCTTAGACAAAATTTTCCCGCACCCCCTTCTAAACCCTTGTTACTCGTTCGCCGCATCGGCCGATCCGAGCCCCTCAAGTTCAATATCGTTGTTCTTTCTCGCATCAAGACGGAGCGGCCGCACCGGCTGTAGACGGACCCGATTTGAGCCAGCACCGTGAAGTAGCCGCCATGGAGCCGCCGCACCGGCCGTAGAGTTGGAGGCTATCGTAAGTTTTCTCTTTGTTTCAATTTTTCTTTTCAATTTTGTTTGCATTTCTTATATGCGATGACTTGTGCGTTAGTTGAAATTTGACCTTTTAATAATCTAACTTTTCTCACTGGATTAGATTGTTCCTGTTTTCTTTCTTCTTTTAAATTATTAAGGCATGAATAAAGTAGATTATTAAGACATGAATAAAGTAGAGATAATTTTTTAAGCATTTGGGCAAGAAATTTTCAACTATCACTTGAAGATTTGAGAACTGTACAAGTTCATACCAATCCATTTAGCAATAATGGTAAATTTTTCAATATTTTCTGGTAAAAAAAATAAATTACGAATATATCCTTGTATACAGATTAATTTGAGTACTTTTGATAAAAATAGCAAATCACTTGGAAAGAAAATATGATAAAGTTACCTCTTTCTTAATCTATAGAAAACAAATGCAAATGAGAATTAATCTGTTGATGGAATCTGAAGTGATGGATCAAGTCTGGTTTGCAGATAGGATCAAGTCTCAGCTGCAGCTCAGGCCAACAGCCAACTCCATTGCGGCGTAGACGATCCCCTCCCCCGCACCTTTCCTAAACCCTAATGCCAACTCAGAAGGAAGTTTCTGATTGGCTAGATGTCAACCTCGACATACTAGAGCGGTTATCAAAGAAGCATTTTCTTGTTACCTTTTTTTTGCTTAGTTGCTTAAAACTGAAATTATATATTCAATTTTATTAATTGTAGATGGTGAAGTTTGACCTCATCACACTTTGATTCTACAGGTACATATGTTCTAAGTTGATTTATTATGTGAGGTTTACATCTCTTTTTGTTTGGAGCTAGTTGCCAACATCCACTACTGTAAGTGATCTCTGTGGTTAGCTTGCAAATTTTCAGAAAAGACCCTGAATTTTAGGCAATTTGCATTAATGAATACCAGTAACATAAAAGACAGTACAATTGGAAATGTAGTTTTCTTATGGTAGACCTTAATTGCAACCTACTTTATGTAATTTTTAGTATAATAGAATGTCATTTTAATCAAAAATTAATTACTGCTTGCAAGGTCTCACTGTACCAGTCCCATTCCCCAACCCGTTAAGGATCCAATACTGGTACCAAATGCCCATTCAATCTATAAATTACATTATTCAGAAAAGACCCTGAATTTTAACTAAATTTGAACCACATGGAAACCTCTCTTTCTATGGTCTCTGCCACCTGGTATGCTGGTACCATTTTGCCCCTGAATACCAAGGCATTCCGCTGCTTCCAAATCATTCATATCATACCAATAAATCGGCACATCCATTTGGTTTTGCTCAACCTCCCATCTGTTGCTGCATTATTCTCTGATCGAATTTAAGTCTCTTGAATCGAGTCAATGGGACTTAGTTTCTGACAAACAAATGGTGCAAGAGGAGTAACCTCTTCAAGTAAACTTTTAAATTTTCTTGCACCTTCATAAAAGAGTCATATGTTCTATATTTTTAGACAATTGTTTTATCATTGGTGCAGGTTGCAAGATGTACCAAAATAACTAATCCAAATACAGAAGATGCAAAGTATGTTATTAATGTTAAGCAAATTGCAAAGGTATATACTTGCTCTGTGACTTCTATTTATGGATTTCTTAAATACTCATTATTTAATATTTTGATTGTTTATTTAATTAGGTACTTGATTGCGAAAGCTATCTTGAATGTGCTTAAATGTTGTGTCTGATGATTGGCGCTAATGACATATTTTAGAATTATGCAACTAATTTATTGACTATAAATTATGGTGATGGATATATTTTGGATATATTTAGAAGTTCATTTTAGTACTTTTGTTGTAATGTTTTTTGATATTTTGGTACAATGTATGATAATTGTACTATATATGTTGATTAATGCTTATTAAATGTTATTTCTATATTTCAATGTGTTTATGTAAATCTGGTTCAATGAAAATATAATAGCTTATTGGGTTGGTACAACGAGAGAGGATTATAGAATTGAAGCATGCAAAAAGTATCAATGATATTCTTTTAAATAATCAGGTGGGACCCACGTTCATTACTCTTGCAAATAGTTAGGTGGGACCCATGCAGAAATCCTTGCAAATAATACGTTGGGTCCATAAATGATAACCTTGCTAATACTCTGTGGGGCCTACGTTACATAACCTTGCTAATACTCAGTGGCCCATGCGGGATAGTTTTTGCAAGCGTGTCTTTTTGCAACGGCTGCCCTTGCAGAAAGTCTAGGGAAATGTTTTAGCAAGCGTAAGCGCTTGCAAAAAGTCAGAAATTGAGTATTTGTATGGAGGTTTAAAGCAACGGTAGTTATTGCAAGTGTAGCGCTTGCAAATAGCGTTTTTGGGGCCTATAGCAAGGGTAAGCCGTTGCAACAAGTCAAATTCTACCCTTGCCATTACCGGAAATTCTAGTAATGTACAAAACTTATATTGAGAAAAAGAAGATTAAATAAACTCGTACTGTGGAGTACAATGAGTAAGAAGAATTATCGCGGAGCCCTTTCGGTAATTGTTACACCACCTGAAATTTCGGCAGCTGTCCCAATTCCTTGGAGACTTTGCCTATCAAAATTCTCTGCCTCCAAGTTGGTAGTACTAGTACCTTGTAAATAAAATGCTGGAGTTGATGGTGTTGGTAAGCTCGTTGAGTTACTGCTGAGCATAAGAGAAACCGAAGTCATATTTGGACCACATAAGATATGTGGTTCTCCATTGCAAGTGTAATATTTTTGCAATGAAGTGTGAATCCGACATGCTTTTAATTTAACATCTTAAATATCTCGTGCTACTTCTCAACATCCCCATCTCTCTATTGAAATATTATTATTGACGGTAGATATTGGATATGAATAATCAAATAGAATCCGTATTCTATATATGTAGTAGTTCAGAATTTAGATCGTCCGATTAATTCAAGTCAATTTAATTTATTTCAAAATATACATAATAACTCGAAAGTTTGTGTCAATTTAAAACAAATAGTCCAAATTCTTTATGAAATAACTTCAAATTTGAGTTATTACCAGTGTTCTAAATAACGCGCTATAGCGTTTTCGGACCTTGAACGCTAAGTTATAGGATAAATGTGCGCTATTTCAGCTACAACCGCTATAGTGGTAATAGCAGTTCGCTATTTGCGCTACACGCTATGCTGCATGGGCTTTTATTTAAATGTCTAAACTGAAAATTTATTTTAAAGATCATTTTTTTAAGATCCATATTAATTTTGTTTTTAAATAGAAAAAAAAAATAGATAGTTTATTCCATGATACTTAGTTTTTTTTTATATATAGAAAAACTTTATAGTTTATGATATTATTAGAAATATTTTAAATAGCAATTTGGATTTTATACTGGTCCAATATAAATATTTTAATTTCTTAATCAATTTAGTGTTACTTATTGCTCTATGAAACTTTAGATAATGTTGATAATTAACAAATATATAAAATCTAATTTTTTAAACAAAAAACGCTATGTAGTTCCGATAGCTCTTTCTTTAACCTTTTCCGCTATAATGCGATAATCAATATTTAGAACCTTGGCTATTACATACGAAACGAATTTCAATCAAAATATACATAATAACTCAAAAGTTTGCATCAATTTAAAACAAACAGTCCTAATTCTTCAAACAATTTTGGTATAATACCTTAAAATTTCACACAGTAAAAATTGAGAAAACTAAAAATAACTAATCAAATTGTAAAACAAATTCGTAACTATGTATGTAAGGTTCACAATATTGTTCGAAAAGTCATATGGACATATCGAAAGCAAACTTATGAACTATGAAATATTACTGTTGTTGTTGTCATCATCAATTAATTATTTAATTATTTAATTATTATTATTACTTATTTTAGTGTTTTAATAATATATTTGGACCACATAAGATATGTGGCTCTCCATTGCACGTGTAATATTTTTGCAATGAAGTGTGAATCCGACATGCTTTTAATTTAGCTTCTTAAATATCTCGTACTACTTCCCAACATTCCTATCTCTCTATTTTTTTTTTTTTAATTCTTCCCAATCTCTCTATTCAAATATTATTATTGATGGTAGATATTGGATATGACCAATCAAATATAATCTGTATTCTATATATGTAGTAGTTCAGAATTTAGATGGTCCGATTAATTCAAGTCAATTTAATTTATTTCAAAATATACCTAATAACTCGAAAGTTTGTGTCAATTTAAAACAAATGGTCTGAATTCTTTATGAAATAACTTAAAATTTGAGTTATTACCAGTAGTGTTTAAATAGTACACTATAGCATTTTCGGACCTTGAACGCTAAGCTATCGGATAAAAGTACACTACAGCTACGACATCTATAGCAGTAATAGCGGTTCGCTATTTGAGCTACATGCTACGCGCTATAGCACACGCTATGCTACATATATAGACTTTTATTTAAAGGCCCAAACTGAAAATTTATTTTAAAGATCATTTTTTTTTCAGGATCCATATTAATTTTGTTTTTAAATAGAAAAATATAGATAGTTTATTCCATAATGCTTATTATTTTTTAATTGAAAAAAATTATAGTTATGCCATGATGCTTAGATTATTTTGACTGAAAAAAGATATATAGTTTATGATATTATTATAAATTTTTGAATAGCAATTTGGACTTTATACTGGTTCAATATAAATATTTTAATTTCTTAATCAATTTAGTGTTACTTATTGCTCTATAGCACATTCTTTGATCTGACAAGATGGTCCCGATCAACGGTGGACTTGATTTTCTGGAGCTTTCAATCTTGCAGCAAATTCAAGAGTTGTGTGAAATGAAAAAAATAATAATAATTAAATTTTGGATCGACACTATTGAATCCGATCCAAATATTTAGATATGGACCGTTGATTCTAATATTTTTATAAATATTGTAAACCAGACACTTTTAATTTTTGTACCTCATATTTTATTAATTTCTATAGATAAAATATTCTCAACTTCTCAACTCAAATATTGGGATTTTTTTTTATAAGCCATAAAAGAAAAATTGATTTTAGGGAACCAATTTGATTGGTTGGTCTTTTTTTATAAAAACCACAAGTACCAAACTAGCTATTCGGCATCTAACTATTTATTTTTGTTCGGTACCGAATAGTTTAGTCGGCACTGAAAAGTTTCACAAATTTTTAACATGAACTATAACACTATAACACAAAACGTGAATAATATTTTGATACCAAATAGGCTATTCGGTACCGGAAAAAAAATTTGGTACCGAATAGCCTATTCAGTACTTGTGATTTTTGTAAAAAAACCAATCAATCAAATTGGTTCTTTAAAATTATGTTTTCTATTTACGGTTTATAAAAAAAATCGTAATATTGCCTGTAGACACAGATACAATTATTACCTTGTTTGATTAATTGAGGCAAGTAAACTTGACTTGGAAGTCTCCCATGATCACAACTATGGTTCCGTTCCCTGTTTAACACTTCACTAGGATGTTGACTAGTCTTGTTGATTTGACTTAATTTTTATTTATTTGAGAGAACAATAAAATTGATTAATTTCACTAAAGTACCCACAAGTTAAGAATTTTAATTTGAGAATAAATTAATGATATCGAAAAATTTGTAGGGATATAATTTGCAAATAATTATTTTCTTCATACAGCAATAGATATAAAAACACAAATATTTTTAGAAAGTAAATAAATAGCCCCTAAATATTCTTGAAAAACATGGTCATAAAATACGGTCGTAAATAACTTTTATATATAATCTCTGTGTTTTTTTTAGACAAGTGAATTCTCTCTAAGAATCTTAAATTCTTAATAAATACATGAGAAATATGTTCTTCCAGACCTCAATTTTCAATCTTCCCCATAAGTCCACTTTTATTTTTAAATTTACTTTATTTCTCTCTCCCGTCGAAAAATAAAGATTTATTTATTTCTCTCATCACTCACTATTTCTTTTCCTCCGTTACATCTCGCCCATATTTAAGATAATATATGTGAAGAATTTTGCGAAACTAAATTAAAAAAAAAAATTACTCAATATTCTTTTTAAAATGAAATCTCGCCCATATTTAACCCACTTCGATACCACTTGTTCAAAAATATTACTTGGATTGTTGAATCATGATGTATAAGAGGATGTAAACTTTCTTTTATACCTAACCCACTTGATTTATGTAACTATAGGGGGTCTTTTTAGAGATTCGTGCCTAGTTAACGAATGGCCCGTATTTAAAAAGTTTACTGTCTAGTACCGAACTGGATTTGAATTCTAAAAAACCTGTGGTTGCCATCCAGCTAGCTAAACTCGTGGAGTTAGCTCGTGCCTGGTATGGCTGGTTCAAACTTTTCTATGGACCGGCATGGTTAAAGAACCTAACCTTTATAAGTGCTAAACATTATTTTTCTAATAACCACTAGTCCTATCTGGGTAATCGATATAGCTGATGCCTGATGGTAATGATAATTCTGTTGGAACCTTATTGTTACACTAAAACAATTCGACTACAGTTCAATTCAATATGCCACTAATGATCTACCTATGTTAAAATGACCATCATGAAAAATTCATCAATTCTTACAAAGCAGACCACTACGGCAGAAAAGACTTTCTGCGACCGGCAATCCGGTCGCAGATAGTGGTGTCGCCGGTCTCAGATAGAGGAAACGGTCGCTGATACAATATTCCGGTCGCTGAAAGCCCAGTCGCTGTAAGCTTTGTCGCAGTTACTCTTCTGCTGACGTCAACGGTCGCTGAATGACGTCAGCCGGTCGCTGATATTTTTTCTGCGACCATTTTTTTCATCACTGTTTTTTTGCTGACGTCAGGAAAAAAGTTTCTGTGACGACAGAAAACGGTCGCTGAAACTAAAAAACGATCTCTGAAAGTTTTTTTGCTGACGTCGGAAAAGAGTTTCTGCGACCAACAAAACGTTCAGAAAATGGTCGCTGATATAATATTCCGGTCGTAGATACCTTATTTTAGGTTTTTAATATTTTTTTTTGTTATTTATATTTGCACCATTTATTTTAGTAATCACAGTAGCAACAGAGAGGGTTGATTTCAAATTTGTATTTACCCATTTCAACACAAAGAATAGGAATACATAGCAAACAATTGAAAAATCAACAATCAATTGCTTATTCTCTAGATCAATTCTAAACAAATAATCCAAATTGGCATAGGAGTGGCTCTGATACCACTTGTTGGAACCTTATTGTTACACTAAAACAAATCGACCACAGTTCAATTCAATATACCACTAATGATCTACCTATGTCAAAATGGTCATTATATAAAATTCATCAATTCTTAGGGAGCAGACGCAATACCTGACTCCATTAGCGTATTTATGCAAAGCTTCTCTCAAAAGCGGTTGATGAACTTGTAAGACAGCGGCAAGAAAAACTTCGTGCCGATGTAGAGGTTGAAGCGTCGGCGGCCTCTTTAGTGGTAGGATAAAGCCTTCCAAAGCTACAAGACTGCCTTGTGAGATCGTGTTCACAATTCCTTAATGATCCCTCCCTCTATTTTTTAATGGGGAGAAGTAGAGAAGGCTACAGAATTGACTAGATGATGGCTAGAAAATTCTACAACTTTTCGTATATTCTTGTGTTTTGGGGACCAACCTATTTATAGAGATGTAGAGTGGACATATTGCCAAACCCTAACCCTAAACCAATTTTCTGGCCATATGCCAACATAAAAAAGGTATTTTGTGCTATTGCATCAAAAACTGTGCAGTCACATCAAAATCCGTGCAGCTGCTGGAAAATCGGTTTCCTTAATTGCAAATTTAAGAATCAGTCCATCAATGATTTGATTTTTGCCTAAATTGTTCTACACATTTGTGGACCACATCCTAATGAATATATTGATTGTCTATTTCCTTATTTGATCACTTTAATTTACAACCATATATGGCAGTAAACAATGCATAATTAGATTACATATATGCTAAATGTTGGCATTAAATCCAACAAATTCTACCCATTATAAAACCCACAAGGTATATTACTAGGAAGCTGATATGAGTACCCGTGCTACAGTACCTGCACCTAAACTACCATAACTGTTTGTGGGGACCAAACTGCCATAACTGCACTTCAGATCTATAACTTTTTTTTTAATATTAATAGTCAAATCTTGAAGTATGTAGTGCAAAGAACACAAGTATTTATATCTATATAGTAAAAATGTAAATGATAAATTAATAATTTTTAAATAATCGTACCCGCACTTTTTTTTTGAAATTTATGATGTTGTACCCGCACCTAAACTGTCATAATTACTTGTGGTTGTGGGGACCGCAATTGTTCAAGATCTGTAACTTTATTTTAAAATATTAATAGTCAAATCTTGAAGTATATAGTTCAAAGAACACAAGTATTTTTATCTATATAGTAAACAATGTAAATGATAAATTAATTATTTTTAAATAATCGTACCCGCATCTTTTTTTGAAATTTATGATGTCATACCCGCACCTAAACTGCCATAATTGCTTGTGGGGACCGCAATCGTTCCAGATCTATAACATTTATTTTTAATATTAATAGTCAAATCTTGAAGTATATAGTTTAAAGAACACAAGTATTTATATCTATATAGTAAACAATGTTGTAATTTTTACATAACTGCTTGTGGGGACCTAAACTGTCATAATGTTGTAATTAGATCCCTTCTCTTTTTACATATGACACTGAAAGTATTAATATCTAAATATTGAAAGTATTTATATCTATGCACTGAAGTATTTATTTTTATGAGGTCAACTATTTTTGTTAGAGAAATATTGACGCGGAATTAGTGCCGAGATTTTAAAAGGGTGCTGCTGGAATTTTAGAATAATAATTAGTTGAGACTATATAATATATTTTAAGAATAATAATTAGTGGACACAATATAATTAGTGGGGACCATAATACATTATTTCCTCTAAATGCGGGTACTGTAGCACGGGTACTGTAGCGCAGGTATAGAAATGATTATTCTATTAACTATGTTACAAATAGATTGTTGTGAGGTATTATATAATTTAAAAGATTATTTCAGCTTATTATTTGTTGTTAGTTTGCACTTAGGGCTTACCTGAAAGTCGGGATTCCAGTCAACTTCCAGAATTTAGTATTTGTTTCATTCTTCTTGATTTTCCACAATATTTAATTGATTGATTAATTGATGTGGTCATTGTTGACTACTAATTATAGTCTTGCTTGGAATTAGACCGATTTCAATTGGAAGGCTGTGTCTATCAGATGGTGAAGGACTGAAAGTGGTCCCAATTCCCAAAGGGTTTATTAACACTTAAAGAGGATCGCTCATTCCACATGACACATTCATTATTGGACAATGTGACGATGAGTTATTAAAGAAAACAAACTACCGACAGAGGTGGTACGCTAATGTCACAACCAGATGTCCCACATGGCCACATCAACCAAATATCTAACCTTCACTTGCGATCGAGGTAGGCTAATGTCACAACCAGATGTCCCACATGGCCACAATATCAACCAAATATCTAACCTTCACTTTTCATGGAAATTGTACACTGTTTTCATATGTGGGCATCAGATCGGTTCTTGCATCTCCATGATTATGTGTTTGTTAAAATTATTTATCGACATATATACATATATTATAAAAATCTATTTCGGAGCAAGAATAATAAGACGTAAATCATATGGACTTATCTCCTTTTTATTTCACAGACATGGACCAATTGAACTATATTCAATAAACATGTCTATGTAAAGTTGGTAATTTAAGTCCAGCTGTAAATAACATGAAGAATGCTCAGTCTATGCTAGATTAGAATCTGGAGGCATTTATTAGCCTTATTCGTACTGGACTCATTCACTTGCCCCTTCAAATGGTTTTTGTGAATCCAACTGATAGATCATTTTTTACATTTGTTTTGTCGACTGTGTTTTAAAGAACACAAATTCAATTTTATTTAAGTCTAGGTTCCAGTCATATAAATAACTTTGAACTTTCTTTATTTAAGTAGTATCGGTTTAATACCGCGGGAGTCATTAGGAAAGAAAAGGCATGCTTTACATTTCGAATGGATATCACAATATGAAAAAGAAAAATTGTTAGAACTTTTCCTTATGTGGCCCTTACATTGAACGAACAGGCCTTGGAAGTCAATCCCGGACAAATTAAAGAGAGAAGCATTTGTGATACTTTTTCTTTTCTTTTCTTTGCGTCTGGATGGAGGGGGTTTTCACAGGCCTGCGCTGGGCCGAATAACTAATGAAGAGTGACATTGAAAGGGGCTTCACGGGCTTTAATAACATTTAGTTAAGCCCAAAGTTTAATATCCCGCCACCAGAAAGAAAATTCAGATCCAATGCAATACTTGACTGAGTAGAATGAGATCTGAGTCCTCAGTTTTAACATGGCACAAATCTCTAAACATACCTCTTCCTTTCTATCTAAATAAGCACCAAAACTATTAGATTCACATCAAGATTCGTGTTTATTTTATCTGTTCAATTTTGAAATTGTTCGTACAAATATTAATGTGAATTGAACATATGTTTAGTCCGATTAGACCATCCCGATTACAAACAGGAGAGGACTGGATCGATAGTGCATACTCCTATACGACATAAGTGAGGATGTAAAAACATGTGGGACCCATGCTTTAATTCTTAGGGATTCCAAAATAAATGCCCTTCAGAGAACTAAACTAACTAAAATAAGCAATAACAATCAATAATTATAAAATGTCGGAGACAATTAATTAAGCAGAAGACTGATCCTTAAGCTAAAGCCAGTCTCAGTGAGGTAATAATAATGTGTTGAATGCTTCTTTAGTAAAAATCTGAATGACTTTTAGTATGTAATATATTTATTTAAGTTTTAGTTAGTTAGATAAATAAAGTTGTCAAGATTCGGATTAAATATTAATAATAATGTTAAAGTAATTAATACTAGTAATTTTGTGGGAGCATGATCAGCCTTTATCATTAAATTTAGCTAGTTTTGGTGAGAATTTCGGATGTCTCGGTGATTAAATCAGTGAAGCGATCTATACAGAATTTAACGATCCTTCTTTTTCGCGTAAAATATTTGAAAAAATATATCAATATCATTATCTTAATCTTATTATTTAATAAAAGTGGGTTATAAGTCCACCTATTTCATTTAGTAATGAAACCATTACAGGGATCTTGGTACCAAATATGTCATTATCTTATTTAACTTATAAAAAATTGGATTTTTACATTCTAAATTATATCAAGTAAAATCAACCTATTTAGTTAAGATTTTATAATGTTTGAACTCCAAATGTTTAAATTCAAAATGATGACATATTTTAATTAAAATTAGATATATATTAGATAGTAAAATGATATTTGTTACCAATAATCACTACAGCAGATTCGACTTTCTGTGAACGAAAATCGGTCGCAGAAAGTATTATTGCCGGTCACTGATAATCAAACTGGTCGCAGAAAGTGAAAAACGGTCACTGATACCTCGTTCGCTGAAGGTATTGTTGCAGATACTATCCCGATGACGTCATCCGGTCGCTGATAATTTATCTGCGACCAATTTTTTTGGTCGCTGTTGTTTTTTGCTGACGTCATGAAAAGGTATCAGCGACCGTGAAACCGGTTGTTGATACCCAAAATCTGGTCACTGTTGTTGTTGTTTTTTGTTTTTGCAAAATGTAGGTATTAACTATTAACACATTACATAGTGTATCACTAATTCAAATATCATATTTAGGTAATATAAATTTTACATATTAATTCCACATTAATTCATATCACATTTACATAATTCAAATTTTACTAAATAACACAATAACAATACCACATTATCTAAATATCACATTTTCACAATACTAATTAATTACACATATTAATTTCACATTAATTCATATCACATTTACATAAAAACCTTTGACCTGCTTTCATCGACTAGGTCAGGAAAAATAAAAAATAAAAAAGGCCTTGCTTGCCTTTTGGTTCTCCACAGTTGCCTCCAGTTCTTTTATATATTATTGAATCTTCATTTTCGTGTTCAAAAAAATAGCATATTACAAAATTGAAATGTAATTAAGTAAACAACTTAAGAACTTGAAAAAGTTTACACGTTGGTGATCAATTGAAGTAAGATTAAAAGTGGGGATTCTTACCTCTAACACCATTGGAATTATCAAGCCATTTGTCAAGTATAATCCTCCAACTCCTAAAAGCAAAAAGATTTTTAGAACTCAATAGAGAAATGGCGGAGAGGGTTTAGGGCTGCTGTTTCTTACGCTAATAGCCAATTTTAGAAATTTATTCCAATAGTTTTACTTAGTCAAATTTCATGTTCTTTATATGAAAATTCTCATGACATAGTGTTCTATATGCTGATAAAGTTTCATAAATTTTGGGGCTTCCTAGTTATACAAAACAGTGCCCTAAACACAGGGGTAAACTAGGAACAGTGCTGTCATTTTTTATTTTTTTTCCCATTTCAAAGACTGAACTTCAAAAATTCATTAAAAATAGCAAAAAAATCCAAATTGTTCAAAATTTGAGCCTAAACTGCATGGAATTAAATCCTCTATCTGTCTGTCATATTTATTTTACCAAAATCAAAGTTTATGTTCTCTAATTTGCCAGTTTTCAACAGAAGGGTATTTTTGACCCTTTTTTATGACAATTGAGACTTTAATAGGCTTCCTTTTGTACATAAATTGCAACTTGGTGTAATTGTGCTGAAGCAGGATACTAGGGGTGTCAATGGTACCTTTTTAGCCGTTTATCTGACCCGTATCGTATTCGATAAGGCGGGTATAGGTAAGAATTTTTTTTCGTTAGCTTATTGGCTATGGGTATGGGTAATAATTTTTTTTCGTTAAATAAATGGGTAAGGTTATGGATAATGACTATTTCATACCTGTTACCCTATAGGGTAATTATAAAATCCAAATATATATTCAATTCAATTTCCAACCCACTTAAATGTATATTCGTGTTTTTGAATTTATATTCTTTATAAAAAAAATAATTTAGTTGGAAGTGATTGCACATTTATTTTATTTTTTATTAGAAATGCAATTATATATGTATTAAAATGAATGAGTTTTTGATGTTGAATTTGTAAAATATAATAAAACTAATTATTATATTAGTATTATCTGTTATTCACCCGCTGTCGTTTTGTTACCCGATAATATTAACGGGTAAGGGTAGGGTAGGGTAAGATCAATTTTTAATGGGTATAGGTAGGGTATGAATAAGGTTAATTTTAATGGGTATGAGTATGAAAATGTCTCCATCCGACCCATACCGTACCCATTGACACCCCTACAGGATACCTGTACTGACTCCCCTTGTGCCATCTCATTCTTAACAAATATATTCTCTCCATTTTCTCCATGAGCAATATCATTTTTACCAATTTGGAGCTCTGACAGGTTCTCTTCCAATTCTCTGGATGACATGCTAAACAATTTAATAAAAGCAATTAGAAATGAGGAGGCATCACTTCACAATTAAAAAATATCAACAATCAAATATGGTTCAAACTTGACCCAAATGATTCCAAAGAATGAAAATATGATTTTTGCGTCTCAGAATTTATTACAATAAGGATATCAGGGTCGATCATGCATGAGTTATGCATCTCAAAATCGGCATACTGAGTCTTTGTATTTTTGCTTGATTTGACTAACCACATATACATGAAAAATACACAGTATTTTGTTCAAACAAGAAGTCGGCAAATCCTGTAAATGAATGTATTGTATAAAAGGTTAGAGCTGTACACATTTTATTCCTTTCCCAAGTATATTTATAAAATATGAGAAAGGTAACGGGTTTAAAGAGGGTAAAATTTAAGGAAAAGTAAGCATAAAAAATTGTACAAATATGACTCAGTTAAGCACTAAATCTACAATTATGCCTCAATTTAGTCAAATTTCAACAACAGTGACTAATAATTCTAACTTCTTAACAAAACTAAAACCCCTAAATCTCCCTCAATTTAGTCAAATTTTAACCCACCGATTGAATTGCAATTCAGTTAAGACTCAATGTCTTCTCACTTTTTACAAGGAAGTCAATTTAACTCTTTGTTCATTTCTCGTTTACACAAACGGAATCAAGACAGTATAAGACAGAAGACTGAGCAATCAAGGAAAGGGTGAAACCCTCCGTAGAAGCCAGTTGGTACCAAGGTTGTGGATAACGACTTCTCAACCCCACATTTGGACTGTCTCCGAGTCCAAATTCACGAATCAGCAGGGCACCCATTTGATTTTGTATTTCCAGCCCCGTTGTCTTGCAAATGGATGAGGTGGAACGGAAAAGGAGAGAGGAGGAATGGTAAGCGTAGTCTCCCGCGCAAACTAACAGCGAATTGGAATCGAGGGAGGGGGTTGGCACAAGCGCAAGAGCAAGGCGAGAAGAAGGGAGAGGCGGAGTAGAGAGGAGAGGCAGGGGTAGGCGGGGGTGTAGGGTTTGGGTCTGGATTCGGGAGGGAGATGCGAGGGTTTTCATCTAGTGCCGAAATTTTTCATTTGGTTGCCTGATTTTTGCGTAATTCTTTTTTTTTTTGGGAAAAAAGAGTTTCAGTGACCGGTAATTTCGCCGGTTTCTTATACCGGTCGCTAAAAATAACTTCGGCTGTAGTGAACAGGCCCTAAAAGTCATTTAGATATTTTTCCAAAGCAACGTATGAACCATGAAATATTATTGTTGCTATTAGTTAATTATTTAGTTATTATTATTATTGCATATTTTTAGTGTTTCAATAATTTTATTTGGGCCGCATATATAAGATGTGTCATGTGTTGTTGTCTACTGTAGTATTTTTGTAATAGAGTATGGGTCCGACGTAGGGGTGAGTAAATCGCTCATAACTCGTGAGCCGCTCATAACTCGCTCATTAAAAGTTCGTCTAAACTCGCTCATTTATCCGCTCATTTAAACTCGCTCATTAACAACTCGCTCATTTACTTAATGAGCGAGCATGAGCATGACCCAACTCGCTCATAACTCGCTCATTAAGCATTTGCCACATCTAATCCTTGCCACATTTAATCCTATGTAATTCTGTGTAACATCAACCTTGCCTCATTAAGATTGATAGATAGTAAGCATAGTTTCATATTTGATCCTGTGTAATATAGTGAGCACAATGTAACATTTAATCGTGTATAATATACTAATATTCATAGTTTCATATTCATTTTTTTTTTGTAAATCGGCAGAACCAAAACCTCCGCCTAAAGCCCAAAACAAGTAATAATCATAACAACTCGCTCATTTAAATGAATTATGACAATTTGTTGGATTTTGTTATGATGACTTTTAACAAATTTTGTTATGCGTGGGCACACTATATAATTTTGTTATGAGTCATAAGTCATAACTTGTGAGCCGCTCATAACTCGCTCATTAAAAACTCGCTCATTTACAACTCGCTCATTTATCCGCTCATTTAAATTCGCTCATTAACAACTCGCTCATTTACTTAATGAGCGAGCATGAGCATACCCTAACTCGCTCATGCTCGCTCATTAATCACCCCTAGTCCGACGTGCTTTTTAATTTAGCTTCTTGAATTTCTCGTGTTACTTCCCGACTTTCCCATCTCTTTATTCAAATATTATTATTCAAGTAGAATCCGTATTTTATATAGTAGTTCATAATTTATATCGTCCAGTTAATTCAGATCAATTTAGTTTATTTAAAAATTTACAGAATATCTTGAAAGTTCGGGTCAATTTAAAACAGACGTTCTGAATTCTTCATAAAATAACTTAAAATTTGAGTTATATATTACATCCGAAACAAATTTCAGTCATATACTCCACGCATGAGTGTACCTACTCCTCTCCAGACATTTTTGGTAGAATACCTTAAAATTTGTCACATTAAAAATTGAGAAAACTAAAAACTAAAAATAACTAATCACACTGTAATACGAATACGTAACTGTTTATTACATATTTAACACTCAATTTTCATTAATAATAATATGTTAACAATTTATGTCACAATAGTACAATACAAATTGTAACATATCAAATTCAACATTTTAATTTCCTTGTTCTAAATGATGAAGAATTGATTTATTAGAACGAGTACATAACAATGAATAATTAACTCATGACAATGCCAAGAAGACTTAAAGAAATTACCTCATAATTATACCAGCCTAAAATGTTAGCAATATGACATCTTGTGCCAGGATGAAATCGAGGTACAAGCTAGGATCAAGGCGAGGGTAGATTTTAGGGTTTCCCAACTTCAGTTCGATATGATGATGCCAACTAGCAACTTCAGTTCGAGTATGAGGAGGACGAAGCCGTGGCTGAGGCGAGTCTGAGACGGGAAGAGGAGAGCGCGAGAGGAGGGGTAAAGAAAATCACGGAGAAGGAGAGGCGAGGGTGGAAGAAAATTACAAACCCTAATGGGAGGGAGAGGTGAAGGCAGTAAGAACTGTTCCTCTCTTTGTTCTCCACCTGAGAGATAAGTTCTCCGCCTGAGAGAGAAAAGGGGAAAGGGAAGAAGTTCTCCGCCTGAGCTGACGGAGAATGTTATTCAAATTTCTTTCTCCGTTATTCAAATTTCCGTCTGTATTCAGTGCATATGCGAAATTGATAATAGCACGAATCGTAATCGATCAAACGGCTGAAAATTTCTGCTCACGGGAAAGGCTGGGTGAGCCTGTCACACCCTAGCCTTACTCTTCTCTTCTACCGTTCTACGCACTACGCAATAAAGCCTGCAGACAATTCGTTTTACGGAACTGGTCATAAACAATCCTGCTGCAACCCGTTTATTTGTACGTGCCACAAAAAATCTCCAAGGTCAGAAAAGTTTCCAGAAGTTACTAATCGTCTAGGGTACGTGCCATAGACATGCATTTAATATTGAAAATAAGCTACATTACTTGTTCATTACATTCCCACTTCAACACTAATCAACTGAAAAGAGAATTATTTTTGTATTTTAGTTAATAAATTTTCTTAAAAAAAAAAAGTTGGGGCTGCAGATTGGTTATGTGAATCCCTGTATTTGAGTCTGCAGAACTAATCTATATCTTGAGTAATTCTTGAATTTCTTTGAGACCAGAGTAATTTAGTTTATTTTTTTATGCTATAAATAAAAATTTCAGCTTGAATAATCTAGGAATTTTGACAAAATAATTTAGAGTAACACAGTAAAAGAAAAAAAAAATAGGTGGAGATAGGACAGCTATTTTTCCTAAATTAAAATAATTGAAGAATTTCTTCATGACAAACCACGTCTGCCGTATCCAATGGGATATTTGTTTGATTTTTTTTTTTTTTTTTTGAAGCGAATTGGAAGAGAACAAAGAATCTTGCGCCGTTGATTTTATTTGGAATACAAAATATATAGTGTTTGCGCCATCATTTTTTTTAATGGTTTACCAAATTTATATAATTTTTAGGGTTTACAACCGTAATTATACGTATAACTGTAAGTATACCACGGAACATAAATAAATACTCGTGTACACGCGTGAAATACAATAAACTTTTCTTCTTAGAATGCAAATGTGGGATAGGAAGGAGGCCTGTTTATTATTGGGCCCAATTTGGAAAAAGCCCATTCAGCCGAAAGGGCCAACGTATGGACAACAGCTTGGAAAAGTCTGGGTTCATTATTTTTGGATAACGTTAAAATTAAAACGGAATTTGATTAATTTACTAGTATCATGACACAAATCTGCAGCTATACTACAACATAATAAAAATACAATTTTGAAACCTAATCAACAAATTCTACTAGTAAATAACATAAATTAAATAACTCTTATGTTATTATTTATGATTACAATTTTGGTAAGAAACACTTGAATGTCCTCAAGCCATACGGAGATAAAATCAGATTTCAAACATTGAATCAAAACTTCGCTCTAATATTTCAGTCTGAAACCTAAGCTTGTTTAACTATTATTAATAAAACCAATAAGGACCAGATCCTTATATTTATATTTCCTCCAGTAAAAAACAATGCTCTAATAGATTATGAACTGAGTGATTTGGTTTAAATAAAATTATGGGGTAATATCTAATCTTGTTTTGATTGCCTAACCTTAATTTCAAGTAACTTGAATAGTTGAAAATTTAAGCATTTTTACTTAATTAGAAGAAGAAGAAAAACAGTACAATTCTGGATATAGTTAGCAAAAGAGACAAAAATTGTTGTGTAAAGATACTGACAGCTAGTTTTGACTTAATACAACACACGGATAATAGAGTCAAAATAATAGTATGTATGATTTATAGGTAACAAGAAGCCAAAATTGCTCTGTCAATATCTTTATCCTTTCTAAATATTAGAACACGTGTCGTATATATATCTACTTGATTAAAGAAGCTGTGAGCAGAGGAAATTTGTTTTAAAGGGGAGTCATTTTCAATTTTATACTTTTGGCATATGAATTATACACTTGAGAAAGCTAATTCACATGTACAATTGGAACTTATACTTTTGGCTTATAATTATATTTAAATGTAAATAATTTCTCGAATACTTTGGAGTTGTGACCTATACCCGCTCTGGATCCGGAACCGCTCCGTATCCGAACCGGACCCGATAATCCACAAACAAGTTACGGGTATCTATCTACCCAGAACCGAAAGACTGAACCCGAAATATCTACGGGTAGATAGGTATCCGGATCCGGACCCGGCCCGATTTGAAACAAATAAGTATATGGATCGAAATTTGAACCCTAACACTTTTAGGGTCCGGGTCCAAATATAATAGTACCCAGACCCAACCCGACCCGATAGCACCTCTAATTATAATAAATACTTTTGCACCAAAACAGCCATCAGTAGTAAGTAGTTAAGTACTATACTTACCTAATTCTATGCTTAACCATTTTGATTTCCTTTTATACAGTTTTATTTAATTTCACTGTTTTCCATAATAAAAAAACAAAAACAAAAAATGAAAATCAGTGATTTTTATAATTGCACAGCATGTGGCCGCCAAGGACTTCCACAAAATTGTTTGGAGATCGCCTCTGAAAACAGTAGACACACACCCGACACCAATGATTTAATTTCAAAACAGAAAAAGTAAAATACAAAATTCTCTATTTAATTAGAAACGCAATTATAACTTTAGCTAGAGTAACTGATTAAATTTGCGATTTTAAAACAAACTTTTTGGGTTGTTGGCTTGAGAAGATTAAGCTGCCACTAATTATCTGTCCCACTTCCCTTCCCAGACGAGTATAATAATTAAACAAATTCAAGTCATGCAAGTTCTATTTTTGGACTCGAATTAAAAGTCATGATACAAGTGAAAGTTCCCTTTCCCCAGTTACCTAACATTCAAAGATATCCCATTGCTGTACTAATTAATGACACTTGCATGCAAATAATAAAAGAGGACAATAATTAATTATTACTTTAATCAATACTCACATGCAATAGTTTTTATACATACATACATTTTTTTTTTTGGTTGTTATACATACATACATACATACACACACGTACATGTATATATACTCACTCTGACCAAATTTTATAATTTTTAGAGTTTTTTTACTATTTTTTTAGAATTTTTCAAAATTATTGTTTTTTTCAAATAATTATGGATTGTTAAAAAACAACAGTTTTAAAAAATTATAAACAAATATTAATGAAACTCCAAAAAAATATAAAATTTGGTCTCCAAGCATATTTCAGTATGGATATTATGTTGAGGAGTTCGGATTAACTATTTGGACTTTGATAACAACACGGAAGGGCATAAAACAACAAATGACCTGTACTTTAAAAAAAAAAACTTAGCACATCCCTATATGGAATGCGTATCCTCTGCATATTAACTCAAAAAAAAAAAAATCTTTTGAGTTAATGATTCTTAACCGTCTGATTTTAAACAGAGCCAATTCTGCCGCTGCTTAAGATATAGAGAGTCTTTTAATATTAGTGCAGATCTAATCTACATAAATCTTGAAACAGATCGGATAATCAGGATTCATGAACTCAAAAGATTCCTTTTGAGTTAATGCAGAGGATACGAATACTCGCTATATGCCATCTTTTTGCTACTTGTTTCTTTACAAGTCAAACTTAAAATCAAAGTCGTGCTATGTTAGGTAAAAAAAAAATCTGCTTGATGTATAGACGCGTTCTTAATCAGTCTAAGTCACATGCGCATTCCATTAATTTTATGCTTTCCTATTATTATTATTTTGCTACTTTATTTTTCTATAAAACAGTATAATAATTGAAGACGTGTCTCCACTTGTCTCCACTTATCAGCAATTCAGCATCATAGGTCTTATATATATATATATATATATATATCGATACGTACGCAACTTGTTTCCATATTACTTCTGTCAGCTCCAATTTGTCTTGCTTTCTCTGTCTCTACTGCAATGGCACTTGTTTTAATATTACTTCTTCTCTTTTCCTTCTCCACTAAAACCATCACTTCAACAAAAGCCCAATGCCTTCCTGATCAACGTCATGTCTTGATTCAACTCAAGCAAGATTTCATCACCACTGAACTTCATTCCTGGAATGCAAGTACCGATTGTTGCATATGGGATGGCATCACATGCGATGAGAAAACAGGTATGGTCACTGCACTCAACCTTACCAACCGGTCCATCTCGGGTGAACTCAACCGGGCTTTGTTCAATCTCAGCTCTCTTCGGTATCTCAACCTTGCTGACAACAGCTTCATTAATATTTCCCTTCCACAAACCGGGTTTGAGCGACTTGCTAATTTAACCCATCTCGACTTATCCAATTCTGGCTTTGTCGGTCAAGTTCCGATGGGCATTTCTGCCCTCACAAACCTGATCTCACTCGACTTATCAAAGCTCTCATTAGACTTTTTGGCGAACTCCTTCAATCACTTAATGTATCTTCATGACACAGGCCTAAACACCTTACTCAGCAACCTCACCAGGCTTCAAGTTCTTCGTTTGGATGGAGTTGACCTTTCACTCAATGGATCTGAGTGGGGCAAGGCAATTTTTCAAGTAACCCCAACTCTTAAGGAACTATCCATGGCAAATTGTGGATTAAGAGGAAATTTACCGGATGAAATATTTCACCTTACAAATCTAACAGAACTTAGCTTAGAACAAAACTCAATGTTGTCTGGCCAACTGTCAGAATTCAGGAAGCTAAGCTTATTGCAATATTTGTATCTTGCAACTATAAATTTCACTGGTCCATTACCAGATTCAATTGGAAATCTCCAATATTTAACCGAATTGAGTCTTTCCAACTGTAATCTCTATGGAGAAATTCCGACTTCAATAATAAACCATACAAGACTCGATTATTTGGACTTAGAGTTTAACAAATTGACAGGTATGATACCCATATCTTTGTTTTCTCACCCTTCTTTGAAATCATTGTATTTATCACATAACCAATTGTCAGGATATCTAGCTGAGTTCTCCCATGGGTCATCAATTTTGGAAGTTATTGATATTAGCTACAACAATTTGCAAGGGAAGTTGCCAATTTCCATTTTCTCTTCCACCAAGCTCACGTTCTTAGATCTTTCATCAAATAACTTCAATGGTACATTGAATTTAGATGTCATCAAGCAAAATAAGAACCTGGACTCTTTGTATCTTTCAAACAACAATTTGTCCATTATAGAAGGCAAAAACCATAACGATTCATTCTATGCTTCATTTCCCCAAATGAGGGCAATAGGCCTGGCATCATGCAATTTAATAAAGTTTCCTTCTTTTCTGAATTACCAAACAAATATTTTCTCCTTAGACCTCTCAAATAATAGTCTCACGGAAGAGATTTTCCTTTCCATTTGTAATGTGAAATTGCCAATGTATCTTGATCTTTCATATAACAATTTAATTGGTACAATTCCACCTTGCCTTCTAGAGAAAGATGAATTGACCTTGCCTTCTAGAGAAAGATGAATTGAGAGTACTTAACATGAAAAGTAACAAATTAAGTGGGTCATTGCCACGAAATATCAGTCAACCATGTCGACTTCGAGCAATAAATCTGAATGGAAATTTAATTAATGGAAGTTTGCCCAAATTACTGATGTATTGTAATGCTCTCCAGGTCTTAGACCTTGGAAACAATCGGATAGTGGACAAATTTCCCTATTGGTTTGGAAATCTTGAAAATTTGAGAGTTCTTGTCTTAAGATCGAATATGTTTTATGGAAAAATTTCAAACGTGGATATCAAAACAAAAGGAAATGATTCGTTTTTCCCCATGTTAAAAGTTATTGACCTTTCTTCAAATCGTTTCAGTGGTACATTGCCAAAAAATATTATTGTGAATCTGAAGGCTATGATGGGTGAATCAAATACAAGTTCTTTCCTATATTATCTTTTGAAAAATGTAGTTAACACCCCGAATGTAGTTTCAGTCACATACAAAGGGCTGAGTTTTGATCTGAAATACTCACTTGGCATATTGAGTTACATTGATCTATCAAATAATGAATTTTTGGGGAAAATGCCCGAAGAGATCGGGCAACTCAAGTCACTTGATGTGCTTAACCTATCACATAATGCCCTGACTGGTCGAATTCCATCGGAATTTGCTAATTTACACGAACTTCAATCACTTGATCTATCTTGCAACAAACTTTCTGGGCACATTCCCAAGGAGCTCACCTCTCTCACTTTTCTTTTGGCACTAAATATCTCGTACAACAATTTAGTTGGAGAAATACCACCAGTCCCTCAGTTTTCAACATTTTCAAATGCTTCTTACATGGGTAACCCCGGATTGTGTGGTAGTCCTTTATCGATGCAATGTGCAACAACTCCAAATCAGGGGCTTTATAATGGTTTGCCTTTAGAGTCTTCTACTGATATAATTGGGTTCTCTGTTTCTATTGGAGTAGGGTTAGGTATGGGGTTTGCCACTGTAATTTGGGCTACGATATCATGGGAGAATGGAAGAAAAAGGTTTAATTTCATTGTAGATAGGTTTTACATTCGACATTTTCACTGATGGATTTATTTTAAATCTTGTAATAATAAATAGGTATGAATCACTATGTATTTTCTTGTATCCACAAATGTCACAATATGTATGGTATGAACTCTTTGTATTATTATCTGTTAACAAAGGCATGCATCAATGTGTTGAATTTGGTCTAATTGTACCATATTTAGTCAATAGTAATACTCCAAGAATAGTAAAGTTGTTGGAGGAGCCGGTTTAATAGGTTTGTTCTTCAAATCATTGGTTCTTGGGGGAATTGTGGAATTATTGTAATTTGATGGCCTATAGAGGTTTATTTCTTCTACACACAAAAGAAGCTTGAAACAATCATTGCTTTCTTTCAGAAATAGTTGGATGAAAGTTACACTTCTGAGGTTAAATTAATTGAATAGCCATGGTTTAATAGTTAAACTAGAGTCATATATAACCGATGAAAAACAATATGTATCGAAATTAGGACGATTGCATTTTAACAATAAATTAATTTTGCTAGAGTCATACCAAGAAAATATTTTACACAATTTTAAACATATTTCCAAACAATAACAAAATCTCTGGAACTTTTTTTATTTTCAAAGCCACAAAAGTCAATTAGGACACACAGAGACCGACTGGGACATATGTATCAAAATTGTAATACGAAAATTAGGTTAGATTCATAAACCGAACCGTATGCATATTTTTAAAAAATATATTATGATTTTTTTTTTATTTGAGACTGCTGATCACCATCTAAATATCTAATCGTATAGGATTACTATATATTTTTTATTTATTTTTGTTGAAGTCTACTTTAATCATCTCAAAGTGGCAGACAGTAAAATACAGAAATACAGAACAATTAAAGTAGAAGCAGTAAATAATATTAAGTCTTTTGTGATCTATACTGCAATGATATGATATCTGTGGATTTAAATTTAAAGAACAAATTCTTGTGTCCAAACTATCTGTAATTCAAATTCGACAAATAATTAACTAACTAGTTGCAAGATACTTTATCAGACATTACCATTTACCATTTAATTTATGTATTAATCATCAATTAACACATTCTAATATTTAATTATTTATTTTCTTTTTTGTAAAATTTTGTCTACTTCTCATATAAATCCTGACTACGCCTCTAATCACCATATTAGAGTTTAGTTAGATACCAACAAGAACCCCTCCATTTTTAGAGATATATACGTATATGGAGAACTGTCTATACTATTGAAAACTACATAATTTGGATTCTAGATACACATTCATCTAATGAGAAAACATAATTTATAATAGGTGAGTTTAGTGAAAGAAAAATATATATATTAATTGATTGCATATATTAAAGATGAGTTTAAGCTTACCATAAAACAATGGCCGATACCAACCGGATTGGGAGCTTGAATTCGGGAACGAGCTAGCAAAAATCATCTTTCTTCATGACAAATGACGCCTAGGGGTGTCAATGGGTACGGTACGGGTCGGGTGGAGACATTTTCATACCCATACCCATTAAAATTGACCTTACCCATACCCATTAAAAATTGATCTTACCCTACCCTACCCTTACCCGTTAATCTTATCGGGTAACGAAATGGTAGCGGGTGAATAACGGATAATACTAGTATAATAATTAGTTTTATTATATTTTACAAATTAAACATCAAAAACTCATTCATTTTAACACATATATAATTGCATTTCTAATAAAAAATAAAATAAATGTGCAATCAATTCCAACTAAATTATTTTTTATAAAGAATAAAAATTCAAAAACACGAATAAACATTTAAGTGGGTTAGAAATTGAATTAAATATACATTTAAGTGGGTTGGAAATTGAATTGAATACATATTTGAATTTTATAATTATCCTATAGGGTAACGGGTACGAAATAGTCACTACCCATACCCTTACCCATTTATTTAACGAAAAAAATTCTTACCCATACCCAATAAGCTAACGAAAAGAAAACCTTATCCATACCTGTCTTATCGAATACGATACGGGTCAGGTAAACGGCTAAAAAGGTACCATTGACACCCCTAATGACGCCTGTCGTATCTAATGAAATCTGTGTTTTTACGGAATAGAAAATCTATAGATGTCCTCACGCTGTCGCCTCATTTTTTAGGGTTTTCAAAATTTATATAATTTCTAGGGTTCACTAACTGTATGTCATACATAAATATGTAAGTATACTATATTAAAAGCATATTGTCTTAATTAGCCAAAAAGAAAGGAAAAAAAAAAGTACAATTATGGATACAGGAATAGCATATTGCGCTGTATTATATTAATCCTTTCTAACTAGTAGAACACGTACGTGTCGTATATCTAGTATATTATTTTTTCATAGAGCAGGAGTCATTAATTAAAATATAATTATAGGGATAAGAATTAATTTATGGTACTTTTTTCATCGCAAGATGGTTTATATATTCTCTTTCTGAACTAACTTCCCCTTACCGATGACTCTTGGCGATGGAGGGGGGTTTTCAATGGGTCTACCGTTCAAATCAAACGGAAACGGAAAGAGATTTTACGGGCTTTAATAACACTACTAGTTAGACCCCAAAGTTAATGCCCCATCACCTGAGAAGAGATTCTCTAGAACATGAAAGAGTGGCGATACGGGACAGTCCGATAAGTAACGGATCAATTAAGTCTCATCTCCGGTTAAATCCACGTGTTCATTTGATCTGTTCAGACTATATATGTAACATATGCAGAGGATTGTTTTGTCCACACACACGATATATACCGTTTGATAAGATTCGGACAGATAGATGGATATATAGTTGGGAATGCCACCAGTCGAGAAATTCAAGCAAGTAATATGTGAGACCCATGTTTTCTTAAAAAACTACTACACATTTTGGAGAAAATCAAGGATCCCAAAATAAATGTCTATGAGGGCGTGTTCGGCGGACACATGAGATTGGAAACGGGTTTGAAATATGGGTCAAAATGAACTATCGGTTGTTGTACGCATGGGAAAAAAAAAATCAATTGAACTGAATTTTTTTCTTCCCACGAGAACACACCCTGATAGAACTAAAATAAACAATAATAATCTATCATTGACCAACAATAATAATAAGTATAAAATATTAATCGTGATAATAATGTGTTCAATATTACATGGATTTAATGCTTCTTAAGAAAAAGTCTGAAGGACTTTTAGTATGCTATATGTTTATTTAAGTTTTAAATAGTTTGCTAAATAAAGTCGTCAAGATTTGGATTATATATTATTAATAATGTAAAGTAATTAATACTAGTGGTTTTGTGAGAGCATGAGCCTTTATCATTATATCAAGTTTTAATTTAAATTAGTGAAGCTATCTATAGTATACAGTCCTTAACATCCTTCTTTTTCGCATAAAATATTTGAAAAAGTTATAAATATCATTAACTTATTTAACTTATGAAAAATCAGATTTTGACATTCAAAAATTATGTCAAGTAAAATCAACCTAGCTATTTAGTTAAGATTTCAAAATGTTTGAATTCCAATTGTTAACTGTTGAATATATGAATTTATTTCTAACACTAAGAGATAGGACTAAGAGATAGAAGTACTACAATATCTTACACAACTAATTCATACTCATTATTCACTCACTACCCACGGACTCATACAAACACTCACTTCTACACCCTATTTATACAACTTAGAAGTCGGTTGATGATTTCTCTAGATTGTACATGTTCATTTAACCGACTTAGACATTTTCTAGATTATACTCCAACCTCTGTAAATTTCTAGAATAATTCCATGTTATCAACTTCGCTTCTTGAATATTCCAGTATAATTAATTTGGGCTGGGCCTTCTGAGGTGTTGTTATTTCAATATTAACAATTTTTTTTTTGAAATTTAGTGACTTTAAATGTCTACTAACGATTTCATTAATAAAAAAATATATTTACAAATTATTAACAATTTCACAACCAACCTTTAATTAAACTTATACATACTTTAGGTACTAAATATGTTATTGGTTCGCAAATCGCAATAATGTTCTAAAAGTCATCTAGACATTTTCCAAAGCAAACTTATGAACCATGAAATATTGTTATTGTTGTTGTCATTAATTAATTAGTTAATTATTATTGCTTATTTTAGTGTTTTAATAATATATTTGGACCGCATAAGATATGTGGTTTTCCATTGTTTAGTATTTTTGCAATAAAGTATGAATCCGACATGCTTTTAATTTAACTTCTTGAATTTCTCGTGTTATTTCCCAACTTCCCCGTTTCTCTATTAAAATATTATTATTGGATGGTAGATATCGTACATTAACAGTCAAATAGAATCCTTATTTTGTATAGTAGTTCAGAATTTATATCGTCCGGTTAAATTCATATCAATTTAGTTTATTTTAAAATTTACAGAATAACTTGAAAGTTGGGGTCAATTTAAAATTGACAGTCAGAATTCTTCATAAAATAACTTAAAATTTGAGTTATTACATAGGAAACAAATTTCAGTCATATACTCCACGCATTAGTGTACCTATATACTCCTCTCCAAACATTTTTGGTAGAATACCTTAAAATTTGTCACATTAAAAATTGAGAAAATTAAAAACTAAAAATAACTAATCAAACTGTAATACAAATACGTAACTATTATTACATATGTATTTAACACTCAATTCTCATTGATAATAATATGTTAACAATTATTGTCACAATCAGACAATAAAAACAGTAACATATTAAATTCAATGTTTTAATTTTCATGTTCTAAATGATCAAGAATGGTTTATTAGAAGGACATTAAAACGAATTAACCAAAAAGACTTGCAGAAATGACATTATAATTTTATCAGCGTAAAATGTTGGCAATCTCAAGTCTTGTGCTAGAACTTTTTATTTTTAGAAATTCAATACAAAAATTATCAGGAATGAATAAAAGTATTTTCATTTTTTTTATTCCACCGAAGAAAAATAAAATATTGAAAAAAATTGCTCTATTCACCAATAGACACTATTTGTGTTTTATTTATGTCTAATAAGACTAAAACCCTAAACCCTAAATCCATCAATACTCTGATCGGAAACCCTCTTCGCTAATAAGAGTAAAAACGCAAAATGGGAATAGAATTCTCGTCGCAGCTCCGATCGGAAGAAGAGAACGAGAGCGAAAAGAAGATATCTTCTTGTAGCCTTTGCTCTGAGAAGAAGAGGTCATAGTTCAACAACTCCAGATAGAGAGGTTGCTCCGACAAGGTAATAAACTTTTTGCTCTGTTTTTTATCGGTCTATTAGTTGTATATTTTTTAGATTTTGGCATGGTTGAGCTGAACGTAGATCAAACCCTAATTACTGTTATGAGTTGCAAGTTTGGTAAATTAGAACAACAATTTGGATTATTTTAATCTTATATAAATGAGTTCTCATTTACAGATGATAGTTTCTGATCAATAAAATTCAATTCTGAATTAACATTTTTAATCTCTTGTCTGACGAATTGAATTTTATTTTTGTTGGTTTTATTCTATTGCGATATTACATCCTCGGATCTCATTTTCTCTTTGCTTATCAGAGGTTAGAGGTTACTCTCTCTGGATGTTATTAAGTGTTTTTGAGTTTGTTGTCAGGTTTAGAGGAGTTGAGAATGAAAAATAATTACGGAGAGGTTCTTTAATCACACTTTTAGGTGTCAAAGATGCAAATGGGTTCTCTTGTGATTCTTATCAGTGACAAGTAGGTTATCTTTTGATTATTAAGGCTTGGATATTAATTACTGCTCACTATAATTAAAGTTCAGAAAAAAAAAGTTTAGACAACTAAAATATAAAATTTTGGTATTATAGTAAAACAATGACTTACTTTTTTATTTGGAAAAGGAAAAACAAGATTCCTTGTACAAAGCACAACCATCTCCCAATTGAGTTATGTAATAACAAAGTGAAATAAATCACATTGGATAGTCTCAGAGATTTGGAATTTCAAAGTACCTAATAGTGTTCAAGTCTCACTGCTAATCAAAATCCAACAATCGTTCG
Source organism: Carex rostrata (assembly GCA_964058875.1). NCBI lineage: Eukaryota > Viridiplantae > Streptophyta > Magnoliopsida > Poales > Cyperaceae > Carex > Carex rostrata. The sequence continues at coordinate 102,171 of CAXKVT010000193.1, read as the reverse complement.
AGGTGTCGTGCATATGAATTGCTTAAGTTTACTATTTCAGGCAACAATATTTTTGTTAAATCATAACCAATGTTTGCATAAGCAAAGCATTGAGATATAACCGATCTACCAAATCGAGCAAACCACCTACTATAAATTTCAGTAAAGAAAGTTGTTTGAGGGCACAATGTTTGTTTGGAAAATGGAAAAAACAAAGTCAGGTTACTTAAAACCAATGCATGCAGAAGTATGTTAAAAGAATGAGAGTTGGGTTGTGCTGAAAATAGCAAGAATGCTGCTCTTTTGTTTTATTTTACAATTGTTGCTACTCAAGAACATAAAAAATAGAACACGCCTTCTACCTACAATTTTTTTTCCTTTGTTCTTCTATTGTACCTCTTCACAGTAACCTAATAGTTACAGGCTTTCGGTTTTTGTGAACAGGGTGAGTGCCTGCTTAAAATGGTCAGAATTGATAGGATAAGCGACCTACCTGATTCTCTGCTTCACCACATAATGTCTTTCTTGGAATCCCGAGAGGTTGTGCAGACATGTGTGTTGTCAAAAAGTTGGAAGAACTTGTGGGCTTCTTTGCAATGTCTGTGCCTTAACATGTCAAATTTTGAGGCAGGTGAGAACATAAACAAGCGATTCATGAATTTTGTTAACACCCTGCTACTCCTGCGTGATACCTCATATCTGCATACGTTTCGTGTGATATGTGATTACGATGATGCTCATGTTTTCCACTGGCCAATCATGACATGGTTTCTTTATGCCATCAAGCGTAATGCTAAAGTGATCGAGATAGATTTTATTGACTATGAAAGGTTGCCTCAATGCGTGTTCAATTCTGAAACTCTTGAAGATTTAAATCTGTGCATATGTAGCATAGACAAAGGCATTGGGTCTAGGACAATCAATCTTCCTAGACTAAAGAAACTCAAACTTTGCGCACGATCAGATGATAATGATATTTTGAATAAGCTCGCTCTAGGTTGCCCTGCACTAGAATATCTCCACCTGATTACTGGCCGCATGAATGTACGTGTTGTTTCCTTCCCTAAACTGAAATATCTCAATTTGTGCTTGTGGGGGGAGGACACGTGGGTCGAATGCATTAGAGCTCCCAATCTTGTATCACTTGTATTAGATGGATGTGCAGAACTCTTTAAAAAAACGTCTTTTGAGAAAATGTCATCTGTAATGAATGCAACTATTTCTCTACGGAGTTGGTACAGCTTTTATGTGGAAAAGTGTAACCTGCTCCATGCTGTCGCCAATGTCCAAAATCTCGAGCTATCATGGAGCACAATTCAGGTAAATGGTTCATATTTGGTATAAATTCCCAAGATTATGTGATATCGATAGGCTATGAGTTTTGTTGACTGTTAATACTGTTTTCAGTAACACCCGATGCTTGCCAAGGTATCTGGTAACAGTTTGCTTGATTGATAAAACTACTTCCTCAAGAAAATCCCTAAATTCTTCTTTTATTTTTATTTAGTCAAAGCTAAGACTATTTCTTTGAAATGCAGGCTTTGATTAAAACAGAATTGTCTAGATGCCCTACTCTCTTCAACTTGACAACTTTATCACTTCGCTATTTTTGTATGATTTGTCATTCTGATGAGATTGGTGACATCTTAAAGCGCACATCTAATTTGAAGAAGCTTACTTTATGCTGAGACAGTGATAAAAAGGTACTCAAAAGTTTTCTTAAAAAAAATTTCTATGGTCAGAAAGAAGTTTTGCTTATTTATAAGGTGCAATGTGTTGGAAACAATGTTGTAAATAACGGTATGTGGTAGTCGGACGGACATGGTACCGCCAAACAATTAATTAGGAATAATTGGCCATAATCGGAAATAATCGACCGATTTGTCGGAAAAATCCATGACGGTTTGGTCATCGCCAACGACTAATCAGCCGATTAATCGGCCTAAACGGATGTTTTTTACAACACTGGTTGGAAAGTGTATATCAAAGTCACACATGTCTCAATAATGATGTGAACTTGTGTGTCAACATTGGAATCTCCCAGGCCAAAATATTTTGGACATGAATGGACTTTTAAGAATGTATAATACCAACTATTCATATAAATATCCAACAAGTATCAGAGCTATTATGAACATGTGTGCTAAACTTCTTGTTTGGTATACGTAATGATACCTAATAAATATTAGCACTAGGTTAAACAATGCACAAGATACTATGAAGACCGTATTAGTATAAATATAACGGATGTCATAGTCGGTTTGGTCTTCACAGTTGGTAAACAATGCACAAAATTTTAACCTCACCTTTTTTCTCGATGAAATTAGTTAATTTAACCACAATTTCATCACCTTGGTAGACAAATGAAGTGCTCAATAATGAGAAATTACCATTGTAAGTCTGTTTTGAATGGAGGTACCTAATTGAAATAATGTTCCTACAAAATAATATCAAGATAACTAAAAAATAAAAATATTCAAGTTTTACTCATATGTAGGATAACAAAAATAAATATAAAAAAATTACCCTATAAGTCGAAAACAATTATTTGAAGGCAGATAACCTCTACTAATTAATTTGATTTGTTGATTTCAATTTATAAAACAATACAAAGTCTCACAAATTTTTTCAGTTAGCACCATATAATATATCGCATTATTTTCTTTTACAAAATCTCGTTAAAAATTTTACAGATTTTATTATCAGCTTTCTAATAGTAATAACATGACAACAAATTTTTGTGACTAAAAGTACAAATTTTTTTAAAGGAGTATAGCTCATCAATATCATCTCGATAAATATTCAATTTTTATTTTCTGGTTCACGCATAATTTGTTCAAATTTAGACAATGGTAACTATACAAAAAGATATGTTGCAATCACAAAGTTAGATTTTTCCGACTTTGTGAGAGCAACATAACCTTCTGTGGAGCTATCATTATCTAAATTTGAAGAGATTGTGTGTGGAACAGAAAATAAAAATTGAATCGAGATGATACAGATGAGCTGTACTCCTACAAAAAAATGTGTACTTTTAGCCACAAAAATTTGTTGTCGTGCTATTATTATCAGGAAGCTGATGATAAAATTTGGAAGATTTTCAACGAAACTTCGTAAAAGAAAAAAATGGAATATATTATATGGTGCTAACTAAAGAAATTCGTGAAACTTTAAATTGTTTATAAATGAAAATCAATAAATCAAATTAATAATTAGAAGTTATCTACTTTCAAATGATTGTCTTCAACTTATATCGTAATTTTTTCATATTTATTTTCGTTATCCTACATATTAGTGAAACTTATATATTTTTATTTTTTTATTATCTTAATATATTTTGTAGAGACATTATTAATGTAATTAGATACCTCCATTCAAAAAATTCTTACCAATGGAGAGAGCCGAAGCCAGCAGACTCGTGAGAAGCGTAAGGTAAGTTTTTTTCGGTTTTGTTTAGATGACGACAACAGACATCAGCTTCAAACAATCAGATCCATCAAAATCACATCGTACAACAGCTAAGGAAGTTGCTACTGTTCATCCTAGGCTGAAACCTCATTGAAAATAAAGGTATTATAATGTTGAAATTCTTGTTTCAGTATCATACTATTTTAGTCGATGAAACTCATGAGTAGCATAACAGGTAGCAATCAAGCATGTAGTTAAGAGCCACTTAATAACATTGTGCATGTTCGGCGAGGTTACGAGGATGAGGCTTAAATATTTAAGCTCCACTATGGAGCACATGTTCGGCAAATACAAAAGATTAAGAATACAAGCTAAGTGTGGATAAAAAATTATTATAGTATTACAAAAGAAGTAAAAGACTATATTGCCCATCACATGACTGTCACGTAAGAAGGCAATTAACTCTGTCTTTCTCAATGTAATTTCAATTCACAAACAAAATAATACTAATTAATTAAAGAAGTATTCTACTGTACCAGCACATATTCAAAGAAAATCTTCATTAATTTTATAATCAGAAAAAAATGATTATTCATGTTGCACCACAGGCACTGTACCTATTTATGAACGGGTTTAACAAGTACATATAAAAGTCACATAATAGAGTAAATTAACTGACTTGAAATGTTCGACACAATTACAAATAATCAGTGTTTGACACATAGTGCATTGTTATTGAAAAACAAAATCACCCAAGTTGTGTCATTGAACTTGCTTGTATAGACGATGAATTGCCGGTGCATTGAACTTGGCCAATTTTGTCAAATAAATTTAATTACCAGAAAAAAAAAAAAAAAAATTTGAAAATTGTGTACTTACATAGCAATAGATAGCGAAACGCTGGTAGTCGAAATTACCAGGAGTTGGCCACATGTGCCAGTTCTTTTGCCAATTACTTGTCGAAAACATTTTTCTCTCCTGATCAGAGAACATGTACATTTTCCACATGTGCCAGAGGAAATTTCATCGGCACAATCGGAGTCCACGTATGCTCGCTGCAACATTTACCAACTTTTGTTTTATACTTTTATTTTGCTATCTTCATTTTAGCAGCAGTCAGACAAACTCTTAAACCGCCACACAAATTATGTAGAGGTAAAATATTATTTTCTTTTTATTTATTATTATTATTTTTTTCATTTTTTAAGTCTCTGTGCGGTGCTCACTGTTCAACTCCTCCTCTAACAAAATAATAGATAAACAGTTGGATTGGATATTTGGATTTGATTATCCAATTACGTACCCAAAAGAAAAAATAAAATAAAATAAGGGAAGCAAGCATATATACTTACAAAAAAGATCATGTATTTCATTTCAGGGCTCGGCACTTGGACCGGAGCTCCTCCTCCGCCTTCTCTTCCTCCTGCTCCTTCTGGCCTGAGTATTCTCTCTTGTTTGGAAGCTCCATCCTCGTCGCCATTATAATCGTTCCTCCTAATAGAGTACTAGCTAGAACTAGTTGCTTGCTCACTTGATCGATTGATCAATGGATTGATGCGCCGCTCCCTCTTCCCAAACCCTAGTTACCGACTCCTGAGTTCTCTGTTTTATTTTGTTTCCATGCTGTACACGCTCACTCGGATACACTTTTCTTCATAAAAGCTAGGGAAGATAGAGGCAGAGCCATAGAAGTACCTTTTTGAAGATAGAGCCATAAAGCCGTAGAGGTACTTTTACGGATCCGTATCCTCCCAGGTACCTGACTCAACACAATTGAAAGGAACGCCTCAGATTTACTCTCATCCGGTCGGGATTCGGGATGACAGAGGGGCAGGATTATTTATGCGTTGTGATGCGTGCCAATCCATTTACGGACCGTCCGATTCAATTCTACTCAGTCGGGTAACCTGAGGGGATACGAATTCTACTTTTACAATATCAGTCAAAATTTCATTGTGATCTTTTAATTCAATGCCAATTGAGTACCGGCTCACGTGAAAATTATCAAAGATTGAGAAAATGTTGAGGTATATGCAACTTTTTGAAACTCTTGGATAAATAGAATTTCTATGAATTTTTCAAATATATATTTTTTTTTTAAAATGCAGACTGTCAAAAATTATAAGTTGTTGTTTGATATTTGTTAACGATACTTCAGAAAATAATGTATATAAGTCCTTCCATTTTTTTCGATATGAAATATTCTTAAATTTGTTTTGTATTGAAGAAAAGATCCCACAATGCATCAGAAAAAATAAAAAAAAAATATGTATATATATTCTGAGCAAGCTCAACGTTGAAATCTAGCCCCCAAGCTTTAAAATTTTTAGTTTGCAAGTTTCCGTTTTTACTTGGAGATAATAAAATTATATGAACTTATAGTTGATGTTAATTTCTATATCATTGATCACCTTGTAGCTTGTAAAAAAACCAAAAATAATATATTTAGTTATACAAATTAAATTAAGCGAGACATCAGACTTAGTATTTCAATTCTCATGCAATTGTTAGTCTACTGCGAATCTGCGATGCCCACATTATGTATTTTAATTTGTACACTAAACTTGAATTTTATATGCATTAGTGTTATTATCATTAAAACTAAGTATAAATAACTAGATTTTGGCAAAACTAATTCAATCTAATTAAAAAAGATTAGATAGTAAAACAAAAACATCAAAACTTTATACTAAACTTTGAAACAATAAAAATTAACTTTAATATTTGTTTTTTGATAGCCATTGATCACTGTTCATGGCCTGCCAGTGACCCACACTGACACTGTGCCACAAGCCCATGTGTTCTTTAATTTGTTCCCACTTGCTCTCATTTAATGCCATATTATAGGCATAGGCGCATAGCTCACCAGTCACCAGTCACCTCCACTTTACAACCTAAACCAGATATGCCCCTTGTAGATTCAATACTGTATATTAATTTGTGGAATCCATAATTCATATATTAAGCCTAAGTTTAGTGTAGAGATACTTACAACTCAGTTTTTGCTTCATACAAGACATGAATAATAAAGTCAAAACACCACTGATATTGACATAGCAGTTAAGCCTCATATATGATATATATATAGGAATATATATATGATATATGATAGAGTAAAACATTGCTATGTCAATATCATATATTACGCCTATGTTTAGTACAAGTGTTAAGAGTGGCATGTTTGAATTTTTTATTATGTTGCGCTGAATATATTCTTAAATATATGATATTTTAGCAGGCACTTGCCCAGTAAACCGAAGAAAAAATGGGTGCAGATATTGACAGAGATATTTTGACTTTACGCAGAGACAATCAATAGTGACAAAATGATATCTTATATGATCGATGTGCTTAGTGAAGTAAAAAATAGCTCTGTCAATATCCCATGCAGAAAACAGTACATATTTTCTGAAAGTAGAAATGGATATCTCCAGTTAGGTGACGACGGAGAGGAGTCAATGTTTATAAATCCAGTCAAAATATTAGCAGTGAAACCAGGACCCTTTTTACCTTTCCTTTAAAGACAGCACAGAGGCACTTCCACTACCCGAAATTTTTATTAATAGAAAATATAATAAAAAAATATCCAGATTAGGGAACGCTTTTCGAGATTTTTCAGATATAATGAAAACGTTTTTAAATATCGCGGCCACTGGCCGTTGTGAATTATCACGGCCATACTTAATGTCTTATTAACCGTTTTAATTACATTAACAATTCTAATTGAACCAGAGAAAAAACCGGAAAAAATCCTGTCCGTTACGGATAGAAACGGCCAGCACGGAAAAAAAAAAAAAATCCAAAAATGCTGTCCGTGATGGATGGCAACGGCCAGCAAAAAAAAAAATTAAAAAAATCCGAAAAATGCTGTCCAATTTTAATTTTATTACAAATTGTACCAAACTCCTTTTTTTTTTTGGCTGGCCGTTGCTGTTTATCGCGGACAGCCCATTTTTTTTTTTTTTTTATTTTATAGGCTGGCCGTTACTGTTCATCGCGGACAGCTTTTTTTTTTTTTTTTTTTTTCCCGCGCTGGCCGTTTCTATCCATAACGGACAGGATTTTTTTTTCCGGTTTTTTCTCTGGTTCAATTAGAATTGTTAATGTAGTTAAAACGGTTAATAAGGCACTAAGTATGGCCGTGTTAATTCACAACGGCCAGTGGCCGCGATATTTAAAAACGTTTTCCTTATATCTGAAAAATCCCGAAAAGCGTCCCCTAATCTGGATATTTTTTTATTATATTTTCTATTAATAAAAATTTCGGCTTCCACTACTGGCAACCTGCGCTAGGCATTTCTAGCTAATCATCTAAGAATAAATGAAACTTTCAAACAAACAATGTCTAACTTCTGTATTTACTACCTGTTACATATCATTAAAGCTTATATATTTAATGATATAAGGTTCGGTGGGAAGTTATGCAGGGGTTCAAAAGCATTTTTGTCTTTGGCAATTAAGAGACCCTGTAACATGGCAGCAAAAATGCATGATTCACATCTCCCAAACAATTTCTCATTTTACCTTCAAATTAAGTTTCATTGCCAATCAACCATATAATGTAATTTTGGCTGTGAAATTTATTTATAGGACTCCTTCATTTCAATTTTTTTAAAACCTTTTAGATTTTCTTATTTTCATTAAAGTTCTTTGTTAAGCAAATATACAAGTCATCCCTTTTGGATTATTTATGCTTTAATTTCAGAATTAATATCCTCTACAATAATGTTTAGTATGAGTTTAAATCCGGACTGCTCATTGCACGCCAATACAGATCTTAAAAGAGGTTTTTGCATTACAGGAATGGATCAGATTGGTCTGAATTATGATCAGACGACCGGGAGCTAAACTCAAACGGTTCGTTAATGCAGAGGATGCGGGCTCATAATCATAATATCAATCAACTAAATATACAAATTACAAAATAATGTTTTTCTCTAGTAATGCAGTAGTAGGAGAAATTAAAAAAAAAGAAAAGGAAAAGAGGTAAATTAGGAGATGACTATCATTGTAGTAGAAGCAAAGTGCAGCTGGCTGGCTAGCTAGCTAGCAACAGTAGGGATTTCTCTTTTAAAAGGATGAAGCACAGCATCTTGCATCAGAACAGAGATAAACTTAGATAGATACCAAGATAGAGAGAGAAAGAGAGAAGTTGAAGAGAGAGAGAGGTTTGACAAAATTGCACTCTGCCTTTCTATAAAAACGACAAAAAGTTGAAAAATCCTTTTGCATAGTTGCATCATTTTATTAGCTAGAAATTATTGTGAAAATTTATTATATAGACGGGAATGGATTTTTTTTTTTTTTTTTAAAAATGGTTAGTCTTGTTTACTTACATATCAGGAAAAAAAAAATGTAATGTGTTTCATATAGAATAATTAGTAAGAATGCAATGTTTGTATCTTTCACCTTACGATCAAGCAATATATTTATCCATAAATTGTTTGCAGCCGATTCTTCTATGGAATTATTGATTTTTAACCGAACTGTAAATTTTTAGTTTAAATAGTTCTATTTAGTTTATATTTTAAATTAATTTCTTATCGTAGAGAAAAGTGGAACGCATCATTAGTTCTGTTTGGTTTAAATGGGACGCATCATTAAATAGATACTTTAATTTTTAAAAGTGAAGAGAAAAGTTTATGTATGTCAGACCAAAATTTATATTTTTTTTCAAACATTAAATCAGCTGATAGTAGAGCCGAATGAAAGCTCATGCAATAATAGAAGCTATATTTATTATTAATAGTGTTAAAAATAAATATTTTATTCGGATACTATTGTTATGTAGCAGCAAACGGAACGAATTCGAACCAAATAATACTAATATCAAATTTGCATCCGTCACGCGCGGATACAAGTACAAATAGTAAATGGATGTTAAAATTTAAATCAAATTTGTCTTAGCAATAAATATAGAATACATATTAGAAAACATATACGAAACAAGTAATTATTAGATAATTGAGTCATATATATTTTACGATACAAATACAAATACAAATTTTTCTATTAATTACTTATAACCTTTTAAAATAATCAATAAGATCAGGTAAATGTATATGTCAATTTAATTGTTGGTTCAGAAATATTGACAAATGTACTTCAATTTTTTCAAAATTAAAGTTGTACAAAATATTAAAATTATAGGTACTGAAACAAAGATAAAACAGCTAATTTCCTCGTAAGAAATTACTTTTGAAATTTAGAAATTTATTTGAATTGTTAAAAATTATTGTTTGCTTGTTAAAATTATAAAAAGTTTTAAGTTTTTTTCCAATGCATGGAGCTTTAACTGTGAAACAGGTAATTGAGTCATTCATTATCTTAATTTTCTACAAATTTTAATTTTCGGAATCTAAGATGGTAGGGTTTACAATTCATTTGACAACTACTTATCTTAATAATAATTTTTTAAAATATACCAAAAGTTTTTAAAATAGTTAATTTCCAAAATTATAGAGATGTTGATTGTCTTATAGATGGTGAATCTGTACCACCTCTGGTTGAGGTGCAAGTGGTGAATATGGACCGTTCATTTAAATTGGAACGAATCTCAAAGCAGACCCTCAACAACCATCGAATTGAGTTCGTCACAGACTCACGGGCTTGTTTTCAAAAACAACGATGTATCACTTTAATGCAATCTGTATCACTTTAACGTACATAGTACATTAATAAATGTAAATTAAAGCTCATACACGTATACGTCAGTTCGTCACAGAGACACAGACTCACGGGCTTGTTTTCAAATAAAAAAATTATTTTTGGTCTTAAATGAACTTTTTTTATCATTCCACTTTACATACTAATTTTGAACAAGAACAAAAAAAAAAAATGAAAAAGCTGTCAAGTAGTACAGATGCCTGATGCCTCAGAGTCAGAGGTCAGAGCACGCGGTTTATTTTACCAGAACCCTTCTTTTTTGGTGTTATTCAGAAACATCCTTTTCTAATCTTATTCTCTTTGATAAAATAAATTGAACTGTTGGAGAACATTTGCCAAGGTTTTGAAATTGGTTTCGCTTTTAATACCAAACTCAAGGTTTTGAAATATTATTTTTGGTAAATTACACATTTGTTATTTTTTTAGGTTCTGTGAGATTTATATTTTATCGCTGTACATATTTTTCCAGATTTTTTTTCTTCTTCTTCTTTCATAAACAGTAATATTATGTGAGAGGTGGATGATGCTTCATAAGAGAAAAGGATTGTTTCAATTTCGGGAAATTTAAAGAAAAGTTGTTTCAAAAATGATAATTTAGAATAAATCTCCATCAAATTTAGATATTCCTACATCACCTTATATAATTATTGGTATTTTTTTTTCAAAGCTCTCGTAGTTTGTACACCTGTTATTTTTCAAAATTTAAAACATGAAAATTTTCATAATTTTGCAATAGTATATTTTTTTTCATGATATTATCACAAGTGCTTATTTTTATTATATTAACATATCCGTGAACTGTAAAAATAAAAACCGAAGTGATATTAATTAGTGGTGTGAAATTGGCAATGCTATAATTACCTGTAATTAAATATATTCCTAGTTCCATAATTTATTTATAGGAATTGTTAACTACGTTGAAATAAGTTATTTAAAATTGATGATACTATTTGAGTTATTTAGTTCCATTCTTTCTATTTTTTTTTTTAAAAGACACCATCATATGCTACTTGCATGGATTATGTTTTTTTTTTAGTCAGCATAAATTGGAATAGTTTGCCTTTGAAGGTCGCACAATAAAATGATTATATTAAACTTGACGAATTGATTCGAACAATAGTTGATAAAGAATAACATTGTTTTATTATTTAAAGGTCTTGTAAACAATTTAATTTATCTTTTATCCTACTAATTTGTATATTGTTTTTGTAGGATATCATTCTTGAGAAGAATGATAAATTTGTTTGTTTGAAGCATGTGCTAGAAAGGCGTTCTACACTTGAATCTCTATAGTATAGGTCATCTTTCACGTGCTTATGAGCTTTCAAATCTTTCTCCCTCCTCTTGTTTATTTTTTTCTTCTCCATTAAAGAATGTACATGCACACCTCCATTTTGATTTAATAATTTTTTTTTTTTACTTTTTAAATCTTATTAATTAATATTTGTACCTTACAACTTGTATAACTCAATTATCCGATACTGCGTCCGTATTCAAATTTGTATTCCTGGATTATTCGTTCTGTATTTGTATCCGTTTAAGTTTGATTTATCCGTTAAGCTAAATTTAAGTTCTTCAAGTTAACATGTGTTTTAATACTTTTGTTTATTTTTTTATGTAAAAGTTGAGCACCTTACATCGAGGACTGCGTCAAGTATTTTTTTTTATGTCAAAACTGAGCTCCTGCATTTATGCTTTTTAATAGATTTTTTTTTCTAAACCATAATTAGAAAAAATATTTTAATGAAATCAACATGATTATTTTTTTTAACAAAACCATAAGAACCAAAATGTCATTTCGATTCTTTTTTTTTGGACTGAATTGTCATTTCGGTCCCAGCTGTTTTCACAGATTTTGAGAAAAAAAATACGTTAAAAAATTGTAAAAATACCTGGGACCGTCAAAAAAAAAAATAGATTTTCAGAACCAAAATGATATTTCGATTCTTATGGTTTTTGTAAAAAAAAAATAATCATGTTGGTTTCATAATTTTTTTTTAATTATGGTTTATAAAAAAAAAATTCTTTCTAATATGTACATACCCCACACTTTCATGAATCCATATCCTCTCAGGTATTGCAGAGGATCACCCTCACTTTACGGTTTCAGATTCAATTTCAACCGGTTTGGTATTCGGGCTGCAATAGGGGGCAGTATTTTTGTACTTTGAGATTCGTGCCAAGTTAAAAAGAACTGTTCAGATCTAGTAATTGTAAAAGATTCCCTTATCAGATATTGGAGAGGATTTGAATTCCACTTTCATTATAGCAAATCATAGTATCAGTGACCGGTACTGTTGTCAGTTGCTGAAAGTTTGTTTTTTCTGAAAGTTATATTTTTATAGTATCAAACTTGCGGGCCTTAATTTTTTTTATAATTATTTGTGTTTTTTGGTCATGAATAAATAATATAGAGTGAGTCTATGGTACTGTGCATATCACGGGTTGTTACCGTGCTACGGCTCTATATTCGAGTTTTCAAATCCTAACGGTCGATCCGAACCGTTTATCTTGTTCTCCATATTAATATGTATTTGAAGACCAAATTTTACATTTTTTGAAAAAATTTTACTATTTTTTTAGATATTTAGAAAATCACTTGATCTGAAAATTCTGGACCATCCAAAAACAGTGATTTTCAAAAAATCTAAAAAAATAGTAAAAAAATTTCAAAAAATGTAAAATTTGGTCTCCAAACACATATTAATATGAAGAACAAGATGAACGGTTCGGATCGACAGTTAGAATTTGAAAACTCAAATATAGAACCGTAACACAGTAACAAATTGTAATATGCATAGTACCATAGACTCACTCAATAATATATATAAATTAATTGTTTTTTAATTTTTCATTGCATCAAGTCAATTGGTTGATTGCTAATATAAATTATACAGAAATTGGTACTGCCCAGCTATAATGAGCTGACAGCCTGACACATAAGCTGTGTCGATCCCTTTAAAAAACTTTTTTTTTTTTTTTGAGATGAACCTTTAAAAAAAAAAAATTACCCGACTGATGATATAAGCATTCAATGCAATATGTCAGATCTAAAAGTCACTTTTGCACCAAAACAACTATCAATACTATTTATCTATTTTTTTTTTGTTCGATACTTAGCAATTAATTTGATTTTCTTTTATACAATTTTATTTAATATCTTTGTATTATGATTTCCGTTATTTTTTTTATTAAATCTAAAATTGTACACTAAAAAAATAATACTATATATATCCATATAGTTATATAATAAAAATTAAAACTTGGCAAATATTTTGGAAAGAGGGCACTATTTCGTGAGCATGAAAATTGACCAAAACCAGTCAACAAAAAACATATCCAATATATTAACAATCATTGCTTTGTTCGAATTATTATCGATAAAAATATTTTATGCCCCATCAATTACAGTATATTAACGCAATTACATCAATTATATTAGTTAACAACATAACACATGATATATAATTTAGCATTAGTTAGTTTGTAAAATTTATGCAAAGCATCTTAACATATGTATTATAGCGGATGCTTATTTAAATTTCTGTTTATGAGAAAAAGGATACAATTACAATTACAATTATTTATTTATTTTGATGTACATATATATAATATATAATACTTATTTTAATGAGACGATAAGCCCAATTGAAGTATCTGAAAAGCCCATTATTCTTCAGGAAAAATCAACTTTGAATAAAAGCTAGGCCCATGTTAACCTCCATTTCAGAAAATAAATTTAAAATATAAAAAGCCCAACGTTATTATATGCATGATGTAAAAAATGATGTAATTTGATGTTTGTTTCATTGTACATAAAAAAAAAAAACTTAAAATTTCAGATCTACATGTCAGATAATAAATCTCCCTTCTTCACTTCTGATTTCTAGCAAAGTTTACAACCTTAATGGACAGATCAAAGTAATATATTTAGGCGCAAATTACTGTTTAATATTAAAATATAATTTACCTGGGGATTTCTTATTTTCGCACAACCTCCAAATATATCTTGTCACCGGACAAAAAAGAGGAGCAAGGTTAAAGTCTTATTTGATTGACATTTGAAAATTGAAAAGTAAATTTATCTATTTCACATCAAAATAAACTATTATTAGTCATTAAAGATTCATTTTACCAACACTTGTATGTGATCAAACGATTCTTACATTATATAAAAATAAATTCACTAATGACATAAATATAGAAAATGCATGTATCTATTTTATACTATTTATTTTAATTCATTTTATCAACACTGTCTTTGACCAAATGATTCTTAAATTATATTAAATTTAATTCACTAATTATAAAAATATAGAAAATATATCTATTTTATCCTATTTATTTTGATTATATTTTAATGAGTCATTGCAATTGCTAATTAATAAATATGTTACTCTCACTGCGTCACTTCTTCTAAAACAGAACAGAAATAAATCTGCTGTTATTCCTAACCTAGTCTTGAACTTCGTTGAGATTCATGTATCATAATGTATCTTTGTTGAATGACTGAATGAATAATAACAGGGTCCTGTTATCCCAAAGGAATAACAACATATTTATTTCCAAACAGAACATTTTATGTTCTCTCGCTACACGAACGCCGGTCTCAAACTTTGTAAAGTTCGCTACATTATTAAATGAAAGGCGTGCTCTGACTCTGACGCATTAGTTCGCTACATTATTAAATGAAAGACGAGCTCTTTTTTTGTGACAAACCCCACTAGTATTCATTTTTCTTAAGAATTTCAGTAGAGGCTCGATACTTGAAGGCTCTTAAATCTATTCAAGATGAAATTTTTACTTTAAACTCTTAAAAGTTAGAAACAGTACAAAATCAAAATTAATCCAACATCAGTAGATCATAGAATCAGTAGAGTTAACACATAGTTTCCTAAATCGGACAGTAAATTATAGAATCGGTAGTGTATTTTTTATCTCATATTTTATTTAGTAAATTTTTAAATCTCTATTAAAGTGGACGCAAATTAATGTTTTCTATCGGAATTGAAAAATAAAAATACTTTATCATTTTTGATAATTTTTATATTGAATTTCTAAATACAAAAATTTATAGTACAAGATTATGTTCTCTCACTGCACAAGCACCGGCAGAAAGCATTGGTTAAAAATAAAAAGGTTACGCGCGCTAGACCCCCAAAATTGCCCGCGAGTTCCGTCTCCCCTCAGAATGCGTATCCTCTGAGATATCTCAACTTTTGCGTGACCGACGTGCCCGGTGCCTATTCCGGGGTCAGTATTATGTGTGCTTTGAGATTCGTGCAGAACGTATTTAAACGGTTGGGATTTTCCATAAAGTCACGCAAAGTTTGAGATATCTCAGAGGATACGAATTCCTCCCGTCATCCCTAGCCTGCGCTCGCGCAAAGGGTACGTCCGCCTTCCCCTGCGATCGCTTGAAATGTCGTGCGGTATGATGGAGGCTAGGGTTCGTCACTGGCCGGCTTCTTCGCTGTGGCGCCAGCGTTCCCGGCCACGGCGACCTAGGAGGAAATCACCCTTGGCATCGCCTTGACGAGATAAACGTGTTGGTGTACTTTTTGGCAGCTGGCGATAGGCGGAGACAAAAGGAACAAAGGTGTTGGTGATTTGGGGATGTTGATTTCATCATGTTCATCACCAATTCGGTTAGTTTCTTCTGCAATTGGGTTTACAAAGGTGTTGTTAATGCCTTGTTGAGTATTTGAGTGTGATTTGAGGACATAAGATGTAGGGGATTTGGGGGTTTTAGTGTTTATTACACTGGATTGGGTATGGTGCAGAAAACGAGTCAGTTGGTGTCTTTAACTCAGAATTTAAATTGGTAAATGGTTGTTTTTGGTTGATCCAAGTCCAGGGTTTTGTTGTCTGCAAGTTATACTACAAGTCTATCAGATTTTTGTAGCTTGAAGAGGGCTTTAAAGATGTGTAATTACCCTTCCAAAGCTGTTATTAAATTGTACCATTATGGCACTGTTACTGAATTCACTAGTCTTTTACCAACAATAGCAGGTCAGATTTTCATTACTTATTCATTTTAGCTGGTACCTTACCGGCATGTATCACAGAATATACTGGTCCAGTTCGGTTGAGTGATTAATATATTCGAGGAAGAACTACAAAAATATCAGAGAACGACTTGCCTAATCATATCTCTCCCTCTATTTATAATCAGGCAAACAAAATATACAACAGCCTTGAAGGCTACAAAAAGAAGTTGGCACACGTAGAGGCTGTCTTAATTTGCTGAATCCAAAGCTGCCAGCAAACCCGAAGGTGCCCGGCTGACAATGCGAACTGGGTTCCTTGGGCTTGTGGGATCAAAAGTTGACACGAGTAACCACTACAATGAGAAGATCAAAGAACTTGTCCCGAAGCTTGATGCTGAACAAAAGATCTCTTTACAGGACAGACAGCAGCGAGCTGCACTAATCTTCTTCAACAGCTGTAGGTGCTGGTACAGGTATCCTCTATTTTTTGTGCAAAATCTGGAGCAAAGCATGTTTATGCAGTAAGACAATTTTTCCTTAACAATATGTTTTATTTTCAGGACTAATTAAATCTTTTTTTTTTCCTATAGAGTGCTCTCAAATGGCTGACATGGGAGATTGTTTGAGTCAATGGTTTATCAGTAGGTAATATCTATAATAATAGAACATGGTGCCACACAAAATTTTACTTGAATATTATATATTTATTTGTTAAATATATTGTTTGTCTGGAAAGCATGTCTTGCATATAGTTTTGTTTGATTTGGCCTAAACTTATGATTTAGTTTGAGTATTGTTTGCAAATTAGTGCTTAACTGAGGCTCTATTGTTAGATTTGGCTTAGATTAACTTATGCAGAGAAATTTGGCCTAAATTAACTTACTGTTAGATTTGGCCTAAAATTGAACATCTTATGTCCAATATCAAACTTCTCTCTCTCTATATATATATATATGAGGAGGAATCAAGTTACAACAATTTTTGAGTTACAACAAGTTACAACAAGCATTTTCTACATTTTCAAAGTCCAAATCATCGATCCAAACCGTTATATGTGATCTCTACAATAAAATGTGCTTGGAGACCAAATTTTACATTTTTTGGAATTTTTTTACTATTTATTAAGATGGGTAAAAAAACTAGTCAAATTCAGACCATTGAATTTTGTACCCATCGTAATAAATAGTAAAAAAATTCCAAAAAATATAAAATTTGGTCTCCAAGCACATTTTATTGTAGAGATCACATCTAAAGGTTTGGATCGATGATTTGGACTTTGAAAATGTAGAAAATGCTTGTTGTAACTTGTTGTAACTCAAAAATTGTTGTAACTTGATCCCTCCTCTATATATATATATTAAGATTTATAATTATAGTTATTATTATATATATTTTCATGATTTTTATACTTTATTATCGATTAATCTTAATTAACCGAGTCTACTACTACCAACTAAAAAAAAAAATTAAACTAATTTAACGCATTTATTTAGAATGCATTTGAATTGTCTACATTAATTTACACTAATTTAACGCTCCACGGTATTTAATCATCAGCACTCGGTTTTTATACACATTTAATTCTGAAATTAAAGCTATGCCTTTTTTGTTTATTCTACTATTTCTTTTTTAGGGTGCTCTCGGTTAGTAACTATCTAAAAATATATGAGCTATTAACTGCTAGATCTTTTTTAGAGTGCTTATGATGATTCTTCTATTAATATTGATTAAATTGGAATTAGCCAAGCTAAGCCCATAAGTTAAAAAAGGCAAGATTTCTAAAATGGTTCATAGAGCGGGGCTGAATTTCTATTTTTAGGGGTTGAAAACTTGAAATAGACACTTTCCAATAATACATGTCTGTTGGCTTTTAAATACACACCAGCATGCTTCTTTCTCAACTACTAATCAATTCTCTAATAGATCATATTTTGCCATTCATTTTTGTAAACTGCAGAGAGGATCTTGATTTCACATCTGAGTTCTGTACAATAAATGCAAACTATGTCACCTCCACGCTTGGCCTCGTCGTCAGTTCGGAGGAATATTATTAGGATCAAAATTAAAAAGGCTGAAAAAAAGACAGAGTTGATGGAGGCTGGTGCTGTTCTAACAAGTACAAAGGAGGAGCTGCATCCCAATTCATCTCCTGACATGAAATTGCACCAAAGCACCTGCTGCTCTTCCCAGGTTGCCAGAGCGGCACCTGCAGAATCTCCTACTCGTAATCTGGAGGTAAGGCTATTAGATGTTAATGTTTTGTTTTGCTCTGTAATCATTTCTTTGTTCTTTCTTTTTTCCATTCAATGAAAATTGAAATAGCATATCCTGTTTCTATAAATTATGGAAAATACAGAGTTAAAGCATTTTTTTTTTTTTACAAATATTATGAATTATATTATGAAAATTGAAATAGCATAGCCTGGATTGGCCTCAACTAAAGGTATACAACAATTAGTAATAAAAAGAATTGAGAAATCTCTATTGATTGAACCAGCGCAAGAATTTTGTGTTGTTCCATTCCTCATTCCTTATTTACATTGTTTCTTAAGCAACCACTGTTTAATTTCCCAAAAGACATAAGCTATGTAAGAGTTGTAATAACCTGTACATCCACTCTCAGTCTCAGGCAGGCAGCAGGCCAATGCATTCCCCTCTCAAAAGAAGAATTTCTGATTTGGCGTCAGATCAGTACCAGAAGAGAAGAAAACTCATAGATGATTGCTTGAGGGAGAAAGGCACAGACTCCAATGGGAATAGAACCGTTAAGGAGGAGACGATATCCAGCATGTCAGTGACCTCCGGGTCTCACCAGATTCTGACGAGTACAGGTTCTTCCTGTGTTCTTGAGAGACAGGAGAAAGGGAAGATAGGTGACTCCACTGATGTCCCCAAGGCGAATGAGTCTGAGGAATCTTTCTTGCTCTTGAACGAGGCACGCGATTTCAAGCATAGAGCTGATCGCCTCAAGGTTAATTTGAACTGTCTTTATTAGGAGTTCCATATTAATTATTGTTGCATTTTATTTTCTGTGATACTCTCTTGCTGATTTGGGAAATTTATTTATATGTACCTATCAGTTAATACTATCTTACCCCTGCATTTATGTCCATTGCCTTGTGTTATTTTGGTGATTCATAGCACACTTCTTGCACTGAAATTAACCTGTTGGTTTTGCTTGATTACAGAGGAAAGGTGAGAAGCCGCTAAGTACGATACTATATTTTGAGGCAGTGCTCAAGTTCTTGCAGGTTGCTTCCCTCTGGGAGCACGAGCAGGGAGAGAACAATGAGGCTGCCGTGCGGCTTTACTCGGACACCGCAAAGCTCTGCCAGTAAGACCAGTTTACCTTTTGCAATAGGCTTAAATTGTTGTCATGACATATATGAGAGAATTTTGGTCTTCTTTGCGAAGCCGTAAGTGCATTGTTTTAATTTGCAAAAGCCCTAATATTGTGCTTTGGTGCTTCCTCTTGCGCATGCTTCATGAAAAATATCGTCTTCACATTTTTCCAGTGTATTTATTTATTAACAATACAAAGTTTCACCTATGAGTCTATGACCCTACAAAACAAGAAAAATGTTCTGTGAATCTGTACCTCCAGTTAGATAGGAAGAATAGATGGCTATTTTTATTTTGGACATTTTGAAAGGATTCAGTAGTATGTACAGAAAATATTTTGTATCATAACTAATATATTTGTATTTTCTTTCAAAATGAAATAGCTATTGTGCTTCTGAGTGTGAACAAGAAAAGAATAAACCAGCTGCTGCTCTAGCATACAAGGCTTTGGAGTTGGTGCACATGAGGCATGCATTTCTTATAAGCCCGGCATTAGCAACCAACCAACGAAGCATTTTTTACTTCAAGCCTATATCTCCGTTTTCAAAGTCCAAATAGTCGAGCGGAACCCTTCAACATGATCTCCTTAATAAAATGTGCTTGGCGACCATATTTTACATTTTTTAGAATTTTTTTACTAATTTTTTTAGATAGGTAGAAAAATCCATTGTTTCGGAAGCTTGTGTACCTTAAAAAAACTGTGATTTTTAAAGATAAACTTATAAAAAGAAAAACGCCAAACTATTTACCAAGAAAGGATTTCACATGGCAAATGTGTAAGGCATCAGGCATTCTAAAAACGATCTTACTTAATTTAGATCAGTAGTCTAACACTGGTTTTATCTCAAATTAGTAGTCTAACACTGATTTTATCTCAAATTGTATGTTACAGGGTGATACTATGACAGCTGCATTCGAGGCCACAATGAAGTACCAGATCCTAATGCACAGCAAGGAGCTAGCCACGCCAATTAGGGAATGCCTCAATTTTCATTTTAATAATGTAAATGTATTTGTTGAGATGGCTCATCGAGCATTCGAGTCTATCTTTTGACGTGTGCTTGATTTTGTACATATATATATTGGAAGTAGTTTATATTTTTTTTTTTTCTAGCTAGTTCATTTAATGCAAGTAAAATTCAATGAACATTTTATTACACTAATGAAAGGTAAATTGACGTGTGCGTGGTGTGCATTGCGCTGGTATCAGAAGGGCCTTCGTTTGATATTAACATGGGCTTTGGGTTACAATTAGAGACCATGGCCATTTATTCATCTTTGATAATTCTGTTTCTTATGTATATTCCTCCAAGTCCAATAGCAAGTTATCTTGTAGTAAACTTTTACTGGATTTAAACAAGTACCATGTTTTCTAGAGAAAACGGCTTACAAGTAACATGGATTTGAATCGTGTTCCTTTAAATTAAATAAATGACAAAATTGCTCCTTGGGACAAAAAAAGTTAGAGAAAACAGCTTACAAGAGCAACTACCACAATATGATTTAACCAACAAATTGTTAGCCTTATATATTAGTTTATCAAATTTTATGAAATATGAAGATCATTTCATGTTTAATCGAAGATATTTAAATATGGACCAATGCAAAACATCACAGATATATTGCCACTTTCATGCGCCGCACCCAAAACATC
The DNA here is from genome assembly GCA_964058875.1 of Carex rostrata. NCBI lineage: Eukaryota > Viridiplantae > Streptophyta > Magnoliopsida > Poales > Cyperaceae > Carex > Carex rostrata. The sequence goes on along the minus strand of CAXKVT010000193.1, from coordinate 81,132 downwards.
AAAATGTATCTTTTCTCAGGACAAAAAAGACGAGCAGGGTTAAAGTCTTATTAGATTGACTTTTGAATAATCTATTTCATATCAAAATAAACTATTATTAGTCATTAAAGATTCATTTTATCAACACTTGTCTGTGACCAAACGATTCTTGAATTATATTAAATTTAATTCACTAATTATATAAGTAAAGAAAATGACAAAATGTATCTATTTTATCCTATTTATTTTGATTACATTTTAATGAGTCGTTGCAATTGCTAAATAAATATGTTTCTCTCACTGCGTCACTTCTAAAACAGAACATCTAATGTGTTCTCTATCAAATTTCTCAGTCAGTCGATCAAGGTGATATATATATTAAGATTTATAATATAAAGTTATTTTTTATATATATTTCCAGGACTTTTATGTTTTATTATCGATTAATCTTAATTAACCGAGTCTACTATACTACCAACTAAACAAAAAAATTAAACTAATTTAACACATTTATTTGGAGTGCATTTGAACTGTCTACGTTAATTTACACTAATTTAATTCTGAAATTAAAGCTATGCCTATTTTTTATTCTACTATTTCTTTTTTACTTTCTTTTTCACGGTGCTCTCGGTTAGTAACTATCTAAAAATATATGAGCTATTAACTGCTAGATCATTTTTAGAGTGCTTATGATGATTCTTCTATTAATATTGATTAAATTGGAATTAGCCAGGCTAAGCCTATAAGTTAAAAAAGGCAAGATTTCTAAAATGGTTCATAGAGCGGGGCTGAATTTTCTATTTTTAGAGGTTGAAAACTTGAAATAGACACTTTCCAATAATACATTTCTGTTGGATTTTAAATACACTCCTGCATGCTTCTTTCTCAACTACAAATCAATTCTCTAATAGATCATATTTTGCCATTCATTTTTGTAAACTGCAGAGAGGATCTTGATTTCACATCTGAGTTCTGTACAACAAATACAAACCATGTCACCTCCACGCTTGGCCTCGTCGTCAGTTCGGAGGAATATTATTAGGATCAAAATTAAAAAGGCTGAAAAAAAGACAGAGTTGATAGAGGCTGGTGCTGTTCTAACAAGTACAAAGGAGGAGCTGCATCCCAATTCATCTCCTGACATGAAACTGCACCAAAGCACCTGCTGCTCTTCCCAGGTTGCCAGAGCGGCACCTGCAGAATCTCCTACTCAAAATCTGGAGGTAAGGCTATTAGAGTATTAGATGTAAATGTTTTTGTTTTGCTCTGTAATCGTTTCTTTGCTCTTTCTTTTCCAGTCGCGATGAAAATTGAAATAGCATAGCCTGGATTATGGAAATTACAGAGTTAAAGCATTTTTTTTTTTACAAATATTATGAATTATATTATGAAAATTGAAATAGCATAGCCTGGATTGACCTCAACTAAAGGTAACAACAAATTGGTAATAAAAAGAATTGAGAAATCTCTATTGATTGAACCAGCGCAAGAATTCTGTGTTGTTCCATTCCTCATTCCTTATTTACATTGTTTCTTAAGCAACCACTGTTTACTTTCCCAAAAGACATGATAAGCAATGTAAGAGTTGCAATAACCCGTACATCCACTCTCAGTCTCAGGCAGGCAGCAGGCCAATGCATTACCCTCTCAAAAGAAGAATTTCTGATTTGGCGTCAGATCAGTACCAGAAGAGAAGAAAACTCATAGATGATTCATTGAGGGAGAAAGGCACAGACTCCGATGGGAATAGAACCGTTAAGGAGGAGACGATGTCCAGCATGTCAGTGACCCACCAGATTCCGACGAGTACAGGTTCTTCCTGTGTTCTTGAGAGACAGGAGAAAGGGAAGATAGGTGACTCCACTGAGGTCCCCAAGGCGAATGAGTCTGAGGGATCTTTCTTGCTCTTGAAAGAGGCACGCGATTTCAAGCACAGAGCTGATCGCCTAAAGGTTAATTTGAACTGTCTCTTATTGGGAGTTTCATATTAATTATTGTTGCATTTTATTTTCTGTGATACTCTTTTGCTGATTTGGGAAATTTATTTATATACCTATCAGTTAATATTATCTTACTCCTGCAACTGTGTCCATTGCCTCATGTTATTTGGTGATTCATAGCACACTTGATGCTTTAGCCTTGGAAAAATAAAAGTGCCTAGTTTGTCTAGCGGTGCACTGAAGTTAACCAGTTGGTTTTGCTTGATTGCAGAGGAAAGGTGAGAAGCCGCTAAGCACGCTACTATATTTGGAGGCAGTGCTCAAGTTCTTACAGGTTGCTTCTCTCTGGGAGAACGAGCAGGGTGAGAACAATAAGGCTGCTGTGCGGCTTTACTCGGATACCGCAATGCTCTGCAAGTAAGATCATTTGACCTTTTGTAATAGGCTTAAATTGTTGTCACATATATGAGAGAATTTTGGTCTTCTTTGCGAAGCCATAAGTGCATTGTTTTAATTTGCAAAAGCGCTAATATTGTGCTTTGGTGCTTCCTCCTGCGCATGCTTCATCAAAAATACCCCCTTCACATTTTTCCAGTGTATTCATTTATTAACAATACAAAGTTTCACCTATGAGTCTATGACGCTACAAAACAAGAAAAATGTCATGTGAATCTGTACCTCCAGTTAGATCGGAAGAATAGATGGCTAGTTTTATTTTGGACATTTTGAAAGGATTCGGTAGCATGCATGCACATAAAATCTTTTGTATGAAAACTAATATATTTCTATTTCTTTATAAATAAATAGGTATTGTGCTTCTCAGTGTGAACAAGAAAAGAATATGCCAGCTGCCGCTATAGCCTACAAGGCTTTGGAGTTGATTCATATGAGGCATGCATTTCTTATAAGCCCGGCATTAGCAACCAATGAAGCAGTTAGTCTAGTAAGTTTCTCAGCTCTTTTCCAAAACAGAACTTTTGTAACTAGAGATTGGCTATATATGGTGAGTTGTGAAGGGAATTTTTTACTTCAAGCCTATATCTCTGTTTTCAAAGTCCAAACAATCGAGTGGAACCCTTCAGCATGATCTCCTTAATAAAATGTGCTTGGTGACCATATTTTACATTTTTTTTAGAATTGTTTACTAATTTTTTAGATAAGTAGAAAAATCCATTGATTCAGAAACTTCTGGACCTTAAAAAATACTGTGATTTTAAAAGATAATCATATAAAAAAAAAACAGGCCAAACAAACTACCAAGAGAGGATTTCACATGGGCTATGTGTAAGGCATCAGGCATTCTGAAAACAATCTTACTTAATTTAGATCAATAGTTTATCTAATGGCTAACACTGGTTTTACCTCAAATTGTATGTTACAGGGGGATGCTATGACAGCTGCATTCGAGGCCACCATGAGATATCAGATCCTAATGCAAGGCAAGGAGCTAGCCGTTCCAATTAGGGAATGCCTCAATTTTCATTTTCATAATGTAAATATATTTATTGAGATGGCTCATCGGGCATTCGAGTCCATCTTTTGACGTGTGATGTTTTTGTACATAATTCAAAAGTAGTTTATATTTACATAATTTGAATACCCTTTTCCTCTTTTTTTTTTCTCTTACCTATATTGTATGATATATATCTATTGGGGCTATTTGTTTGGCAATATTCAAAAATCCCATGAAGAGAACTACAAAGTACAAAATACAATATGGTTTGGTTGTGATAAGTTTGCACTTTGCACATTCCAGAAGCTTCTGTGCTGCCTTAATGCAGTTGTTTTTACAATATTAGACCTTGATCATGATGTTATAAGTGTAAACATTTGGTTTGACGCCATCGCTCTTCATGTCACTATAGAGTGGGCTTATCATGCTAAATCTGTTGACTTTAAGCAATGCATCGAAAAGGTGATTATATACCCTAACAGCACGGTTACATCACACAATCTGTTTGAGAATATGGTTTTATGTGTGTATCATAATTTCTTCTCTACATGGTACCTTTTCTAGCCTCATTTGCCGTAACACTAACAGGTTTTGGTCCGTATCTAGTTCAAAAGATCGACATAATCTCTTGATCATGGCTTGGTAAGTGAGAGGGGTATGATTGAAAATTTTGGAGGAATTGAGAGAACTGAAGTTGGCGAGTACCAGAAGGTATATGGTTCATGCTGAATCATGTTAATTACTTCTAAGTTCAGTATGAATTTGGGCATGATGATTCAATGTTGTTAGTCATTTCTTGGAGGTTTATAAGAGGGTAAGTTTTGCGGTTTGCTGTCTTCAGAAAAGAAAAAGAAAAAGAAAACCGGGGAATTTTGTCGAACACATAGTGTGCATTGAGGTTTGGGTACAATTATCAGAAGGGCCTTCGTTTGATATTAACATGGGCTTTGGGCTACAATTAGAGACCATGGCCATTTATTCATCTTTGATATTTCTTGTATATAATCCTCAAAGTCCAATAGCAAGTTATATAGTTGTAAACTTTTACTGGATTTTAACAAGTACCAAAATCTGGAGAAAACAGCTTATAAGTAGCATGGGATTTGAATCATGTTCCTTTAAATTAAATAAATGTTAACTATGACAAAATTGCTCCTTGGGACAAAAAAAGTTGACAAAACAGCTTACAAGAGCAACTACCACAATAGGATTTAACTAACACATTGTTAGCCTTATACAATTAGTTTATCAAAATTTATGAAATATCAAGATAATTTCATGTCCAATCGAAGATATTTAAATATGGACCATTGCAAATGACTTTTTAAGGAAGTACATCACAGATTGCCACTTTCATGCGCCGCATCCAAAACATCACATATGCTCCCAGAAATGATAATATCAAAAGGGTAAAAGGAATCAGATCACCTGCCTCAAGTGATGCAGGAAATTCTTATTTCTAGAGTCACTGCCGGATGAGTCCAGAGTGAGCCCGAGATCAAATATTTAAATGTTAAAAACCACTTCGAACTCATCCGGCAGTAACTCTAGGGGCAGGAATTTTCTGCTCCCAGAGATGAAAGAGATTCAGTCTCAGAAAAAAGTGGTGGTAAGGTCAAAAGCGGAAACAAATCTACTGCGATCCTACAGGATCGCAGGTCATGCGATTTCAATTTCAACCCTTCATTTATTATAATGGGGGAATCTTAAAAAGAGAGTTTTTGTGCACGAATTTGAAAATATATAGACAGTTGAAATTAGAATCGCAGCAGATTTATTTCCGGTCAGAAGCGGTGCTAAGCAAACTCTGTTTTTCCAAAAAAAAAAAAAAAATTTGAAAGGATTTTCCTGTTCCGTACTGATGCTTTCTGTGGACCCCGAGAGAGATCAATGCAATTAAATAGTGTCCACGGCCAACTTTACTATTATGGTTTTAGTACAAAGCACATGCAAGGTACACATACTAATGTATTGAATTATGAGAACGGTTCAAATGCCTTCATTTTTTGTGCCTCCATCATGTCTCTATTTTTTAAAATTTTAATAATTTAAAATTTAAAACTTAAAAATCAAAATAAAACCGTTAGATATGATCTACATCATTTTATCTATGCACATGTAAAAAATTATGACATTTCAATTTTATTTTGATTGTCATCAAGAGTTTGTAAAAAATGCACTAATTTGGATGATTTCTAGACGTTGATTTTTGAACTTATTGATTCACATAAAAACAAAATTGAAATGTGATAATTTTTTATGAGCACATAGAGAAAATAACATAGATCACATCTAACGGTTTTATTTTGACTTTTAAGTTTTAAATCTTGAGTTATTAAAGTTTTAAAAAATAGAGACATGATGGAGGCACAAAAAAGAGAGGCATTTGAACCCTCCTCTTGAATTATTGGTGTCTATAGTCTATATATAGATGTTATTTTTGCATACAAAAATGAAACCGGCTGGCTTCTTCTCCAAGCTCCAAGCCTCCAACTATATAGAATTCGCATTCTCTGAGATATCTCATATTTTGCGTGACTTTTTGGAAAATCTCAACCGTTTCAGTATGTTCTGCGCGAATCTCAAAGCTCAAATAATATTGGCCCCCTAGGTCACCCCGAATAGGCACTAGACACGTTGGTCACGCAAAATATGAGATATCTCAGAGGATACGCACTCAACTATATAGAGCCTTTCCTTTTTGCAGAATTTTTATTTTATCGATGTACTAAATATTTTGTAAGAAACTATAAAAGATGAAAATGAAAATTCTACCATAGAAAGAACCGCATTACTAATTCAATTCATTTTGATATTTCATAAAAATATTGAATCAATCAAATTATTGTTTTAATTCCGTAGAATTTGTATGAAAATCATACATTTTTTGTAAATAAAGATTGAAATATTTATATAAATCTAATATACCGAATCATAAAAAAATTTAAAGGAATAAAATCAATGATTCAGTTCCATGATTATGATTTGGTTACTTCTAATGTACCAAATTCTATTTTTTTTTTTGTTCCCAACAAAATATTCAATATATTTATAAAAAAAAAATTATATTCCTTCTGTCTATCTTATCTAGCTCGGACCACCTGATGATCTCATCCTGAGTTTACTAAAGAAAAAAAAAATGGAAAAAAAAAAGAAGGTAAAAAAAAAAGGAAGAGAAAGCCCCAACATAAACCTTGAGTCAATTCCATGATTTTTATCTTTAGACAACGTTCAAAAAGAAACCCTTCATAAAATTATTTTATTATTTTGAGAAATCCAACTAAGCCGTTGGCATGCAATAAGAAAATGCGCCTAAATAATTAAATATATAATAAATTAACTTCTTCATTTGTTGTTTAATTTTAAATTATTTTATGTGGCACTAGTCAATCCCAGAAGCTATTTATTTATCCCTCTCCTGCCATGCCCTTTCGGTTTCGAAAGAGTCAGATATGCTTAAATATTGCTTACACCTTTCATCTAACTTGTGATTTGTGAACTCTACTAACAAAATTCAGTAATTGAGCCACGTAGAATCCGAGGGACACTTGTCACATAACTCAAAATTTTGTCAAAAATATAAATTTATTGATTTTTTTTTTCAAAAAAGTTACAAAAATATAAATTAGATACAAGAGGAGGATCCACTTACAATATTTGTAAGTTACAATATCTTATAATAATTTGGTTTTGTGATTTTAAAAGTCCAAATAGTTAATCCAAACCGTTCAGTAAGATATCTATATTATAATGTGCTTGGAGAACCTTAAAAAATGTGCTTGGAGATTAAAAATTTTATATTTTTTTTGAATTTTTTAACTATTTATTGAGTATTTTACAAAACTGTTGTTTTTCAATTACTGAAAAATAACAGTTTTATAAAATACTCAATAAATAGTAAAAAAAAATATAAAATTTTATTTCCAAACACATTTTAATGTAGATATTATATTGAACGGTTTGAATCGACTGTTTGAACTTTTAAAATTACAAAATTAAATTGTCGTAAGATCTTGTAACTTACAAATATTGTAAGTCAATCCCTCTTCTAAATACAAAACAACTATAAATTTATGTCTCGTTCTAAAAATGTTATTTTATGTTCCTATATTTTTCTAGAAAAATTATAAAAAATATTTAATATTTTGTTGAACATTTTTGCTTACTCTACCGACAAAACTAAATCATAATTGATGTGGAGTCCATGCTGTCCTTGCTTAGACCGATTCTCAGGTCATGTATTCGCTCGAAACAATCATTTATTAATTCTTTCCATTTCATATTTAATTAAATATGTCAAAATTACAAGTCTGAAATGCCGCAGTCGCAACAAGTCCATATCCTCCGATATATTTAACTAAAGATTTGAGTTCATCTAATGCAAGTGATAACATTATTGTTGCTTTAAGATTCGTGCATAAAAATTTGAACGGTCAAATTTTTTGACATATTTCAAGAGATGCGAATTCAGTCAAAGCTGTCAAGTTTCATCGATTAATGAGACGAGAGAGAGGGCTTCACTTCTTGTCAAAATGTTAACGCCTGACATTAAATTTAATTGAATTCGGTAATTAATTTAACAAATTGCTAACATTTCCTATGCTAGCAACCAATAACGAATTGCCGCGTTAATTTCACTATCCCTAAATCGCTTTTATTTTTTTAATTTTTTATGAGACGCGTCAGCTTATTTTTTTCGGATAAGGTCTGTGCCCAGGGGCGGACCCAGGATTTTCGTCAGGGAGAGGCAAAAAAATATCGAATCGGATTTAAATAGCTTATCGGATTTAAACCCATTAACTAATTGATTTGTCGATAAAAAATAATGTTTTGACTTATTTTTTCAGCAACTTGACTTATAATTTATGATTCTATAACTTATAATTAATATTACCAATCATAATTCAAAAAAATTATTTTGATTTTAACACTAAATTTAACCCGAATTACAATTCAAACACTCAAAGAGAGGCAAAAATATTTCCAGGGAGGGGCAGAGTCGACCGGTACCAATAAATCACCACTAAAACTCGAAATTCAGGGAGGGGCAGCTGACCCCCCTGTGCTACAGTAGATCCGCCCCGGTCTGTGCCAACGCATCAAAAAATTGGTAACTCGAGCGGTCTGGTCAACAGATTCTATCCTCTCGACTTTAATTAAAAACAAAAAACAAAAAACCGCTCATAATTGAATTCATATCACCCAAGTTAAACAGAATATTACTGTTTAGATTTGGACCGTTTGATCAAAATCTATACATCAAAGAGACTTTGTACATAATTTTTTTGTTAGATATGGATCCCTCGTAATTAGGAAAAGAAAGAAGGAAATCCAGTTACGCCATATTATTTATATGATGCGTATCTCTGAAAATGCAATCGAAATAAAAAATATGAAAAGTCAAAAAATTTGGCTAGAAATAATTGTCTAGACTCGTTCATTTCTGTCGGCTGTATTTTTTTATTTGATTTTGCCATGTAACTGATATATATTAATTAAGTAAAAATTATAAATTGTTTAAATATTAATATTTAGTTTGTTAATTTGTCACTATTGAGTTGCTAAGCATAGATTTATTACTAAATTTGTAGCACTAATTTAAGTGATGTAAAGTGTCAATTATGTATAAATAGTGTAAATCTTTAGCAATTGTAACGAAATCAATTATATACACGAGTTATTTGGGTGCCACAGGTATTTTAATAGCGATTGTCATAGAAGATCTCAAATGAACTTGTACTGTTGTACAAGTCAAAATCACTGATGATAATGAGAAAACTTCAATGTCAAAAATAAGATTCAATAATAGAACCATTAATTAAAAATACAATGAGAAAAGGCGTATTATTTTTAAATTTTTTTCTCTAAGTCGTTGATCCAAAACACATATGAATTACCTAACTAAGTTAGCAGCATGTAAGACAGTTTTAATAAATAAATTAAATACTTTCTAGGATGATCTTTTTCCTTATTAGGCTTTTGCTGGAGAACCAATATGGGGTAAAAGTTATAACAGAGCAGCTTTAGCTTCATGCAGCGTCAGGACTATAGAATCAGAACAGCGTTGCATATAGTTAGCGCGCTGCAAGAAGCCAAAACAGCTCTGTTAAAATCTTTACCACAATTATGTGGTTTTTTAAGATGAAAGATTATCAATATGATCCTGATACTATTGTTTTCTATGAATATTTAATAATTTAGCCGAATACGCGCTCCAGAAAAATTAAAAAAAGTTAGTTGAATATTAGTTGGACCTCTAAATGCGAATTAATGGAGACTAGTAAATAGACAAATTTCATGAATGCAGGTTCTATCAGAATCTTGTATGAGCTATTTTCTTAAAGGACCACTGAGACTTTATATATTTATATACTAGTCCAACATAATTAGCAACTGCACATAAATATTGGAACCCTCAAATTATTTAATTTATACAATATACTTCTCTCAACTATACTTCTAGTATGGGTTCACAATTAGCCCCGATTTTTTTATTTTTACCCAAAACCATATTATTTTTAATATTTATATCCACTTTTGCGGTGGATTTTTAAAAATACCCAGTCCGTGGAAATTTTCCACGGCCCGATTTAAACCTCCCCCCGTGGAATTTATCCACGGTCTGGATTGAAGTTCCCCCCCGTGGAAAATATCCACGGGCCGACCCCTTTAATTCAAATCGTTTCTGTCTCTCCGTGATCTCTCTCTCTCTCTGTTCTCATTCTCTCCGTGGTCTCTCTCTCTCTGTTCTCGTTCTGTCTGGGTGAAGCCAACACAGAAGCAGTGAAGCCTCCCTGCGCCACTCCCTGCACTACTCCGAGCGGCGAGGTGTAGAGACTCGGTACCGGTCGTTCTATCAAAGCCGGCTCTTGGATTTCGTTGCTAATCGGGTAAGTGAGCACCTTAGAAATTCATTGATTCATTTGATTAGTTGTATCGCGTTGACCGCATCTTGGATTCCATTGTTATCGGGTTTTATGGGTTGATTTGGGGATTTATAATTTGTCTAGCGTGGGTTGTTGATTTTCCCGGCTGGACCTGTGTTGACTACGTTACTTGTCTAAATTTGGAAATTTACTATAAATTATTGATTTGACGAATCAATTTCGGTTGTTAATACCAACCTTGTACCGGTGAGATTAAATCAGTACCAGAATTTAATTTGTGCATGAACATATCCATTTACAATTAGAGGGGTAAAATGGTTATTTTAAATTTTAAAATAATTAAATAGAAAGGAAAATAAATAAATGGGGATAGGAGAAAGAATTTAAAATTTGTATGGGGATATTGGATATTATAGTATTTTGATGGATAAATTGGTTATTTCAAATATTTAGATGGGTACACAGGAAATTTTCCGACATTTTTATTTTAACTCCATTGAAAAATTATTTTAATACTAATAACCAAAGTTTAGTAATAATTTTAAAAATACCCCACCCGTGGAATTTTAATTCCAATTTTCTTGGTTTTATAATTTTGAAATTTATTTATATTTATTATTTTTTGTATTGAAATATTGAAAATGTTGGATATATTTATTTGAAAATAGATGTAATACAATATAATTTGTTACAATCTTTCTAATAAATCAAATCATATTGTATTTCATCTATTTTCAAATAAATATATACAATATTTCCAATAGTTCAATACAAAAAATAAAAAATATAAACAAATTGCTAAATTATAAAACCACGAAAATTGGAATTAAAATTCCACGGGTGGAGTAATTTTGAAATTATTACTAAACTTTGGTTATTAGTATTAAAATAATTTTTTAATGGGGTTAAAATAAAAATGTCGGCATACCAAGTTATCCAAATTGAACCGAAAGACTTCACGGACGAGTATCATTTTTTTAGTATCAGTATAGTGATAGCAAGTGGCACAAATTTGTTATATATAGCCTATATATTTAGATGATGAATTGATAGTATGTTTTTTTAGTATATTTTTTTCATATTAGCCTCATTTAAACTAATTGTAGCACGTTTTATTTTGTTTTTAAACATAGGATGGCCAGGGGACGGCCTAGGAGACCACCACCAGGGGACCCTGTTGATGAGCCCATTCCCGCGGACAGCACAGAGCATTTCAGTCCATTATTATGGATGAGTCACACGGAGCACCGAGTCTGCATGGCATCCCGAGAGGTATGTGATTATTTTTACTTTTAAATTTAAATTGTGCCAAGTTCTCGTATTTTGAAGTTCTTATGTTGTTTACTTTTTTTCAACGCAGAGTGAGGACATTTTAGATGCCAGGAGTCGGTACTATGGTATGCAGTACTACTCGCTGATGGACCCGTATCTACGAAATTTGGGGTTGCACCATTTGGTCGATATCATGGAGTCAGAGACTAAGGCCATCAATGCGTCCCTTATTGCAGGACTAGTGGAGCGATGGCGTCCCGAAACGCACACGTTTCACTTACCTTTCGGAGAGATGACAGTGACTCTCCAGGACGTCAGTGCCCTATGGGGTTTGCCCATCCAGGGTGTGCCCGTTGGTGGCATATCTGACCCCACAGAAGTTGAGGAGAGGACGATTAATGCCCGGCTCGCAGAGTTGTTGGGAGCGCAGTCAAGTATACGGGATAATGGTGGAAAGTCCAGATACGCTTTGAAGAGGACAAAGCTCCGAACTCTGTTTCAGGGAGGTCTGCATTGGGGTTCGACGCAGCTCGAGATTGAGAGGTATTCATACAAAATACTGTAGATATATTTATTTTGCACTATATTTTATGACAAAAAATAAGTTGTTTTGTAATTTTGACATTACAGATACACACGAGGCTTCGTGATGGACTTGTTTGGTTCTGTCATGTTCGCTGATTCAAATGGTGATAGCATTCCGATGTGCTAGCTAGAGCTGTTGCGAGACCTTGAAGGGTCAAAAAAGTACAACTGGGGTGGGGCAGTCCTCGCGCATCTTTACTACAACTTGTGCCAGAGTTGCAAGGTTAGTATGCTATTGTCATGCACCTATGGTCTTATTTTAATTATATAACTTGTCCCTGACGGCTAATATTCTTCAAATTATAGCCGAAAAGTAAGAATATGTACGGGCCGGTACTTCTATTGCAGCATTGGTCATGGTCACGACTACCGGTGGGGGTACCTGAGCCGAATGTGTCGCCCGATTGGGGACAACCGGATGGTGCAAATTGCCCGGCATTTGGCAAGAAATGGTATGGACATCACGAGTACACCAACCAGCCTCACGGGAAGCCAATAGGTATCAGGCTGGTTCGAGGTCAGATCCAGAGTCTGGGTGACACACAGGTGATATGGACTCCGTACGAAGATCTATACACTCAGGAGCTGCTGCCGCAGACCGTAGTGGATGATCAGCAGATGTGGTTCTACCGGGGTCCGCTGGTATGCTTCTGGATAGTGGAGCACCACTATCCAGACCGTGTGCTCCGTCAGTTTGGAGATCCTCCACTCATCCCTGCAGATCCAGATGTCCCGAGATCTGTGATTAGGAGTCTTCACGGGTGAGTTATTTTATTTTAGAATTTTGTAATTAACATTAGTTCTTAGCTGTAAATTGCATCTGACACGTTAATTACAGGACGACCCACGGTAATCACCCCGGCCGAGATTGGACCGTGCATCATGAAGCACACTATGCAAAGGCAGCGAATATGAGTGATCACTTGTGGCAGATGCCGGATGATGGGATACAGTTCCAGGGACCTCCTGACTTGAGATATGAGGCTTGGTTTGTGCGGGTCGGCATGGCATCAGTATATCTCGAGGTGCTGCATCTAATTTCCAGCCGGGATGTGTCACTTCTCTTCGTATATGTCTCCTTATTCTTGTCAACATGGTACTCTCTGATCTTTTTGGTCAGTTGTTTTTTGTTAGGAAAGTATTGGCCTTTTGCGAGCTCACTCCTGTATTCAATCCGACGACCGTAGCAAGAAACGTCTGCTTCTCGAAAAGCAGATGTGTCATTGAAGTTTACAAACGGGTGAGTCTCAGAACGGCCACTTAATGGCATATTCTCTCTATTTTGTCTCACAGTGGGCTGTGTGTATTCTTCTTCATCTTCTTCATCTCCTTCATCATTAATGTCCCAGTATCCTTCCTCCCATTCATCGCCAGTTTGCAGATTTTCCTCCGGTACCTCGTTCATAAATTCAAATTCTGACTCGTTTGGATCTTCATGTACTGGTGCCGGTCTGGGGTCAGGACTTGGTTCAGGCCCAGGTAAGGATGAAGGACCTCCATGCATGGATATAGGTGAGATAAAAGGTGGAGATTGTACTCGTGGTGGGACAAAAGGTGGAGATTGAGGTGAATTACGGTATATTTCTGCTTCCGGTTCTGCTACTGGCATTGAGATAAAAGGAGTGTGTGGTTCATAATTGGGTTGATCATTTTCTGCAACCGAATTCTGGCCTGAACTCCCAGCCACTGACTCTCCGCGAATTCTGCATGCAAAAACTTCCAATAATGGGTCACCGGACCGCACAATCTGCGCGATCAGGCCTCTCAATGCCCCGTCATCACCCAATGCGATTCTGACATACCTTCCTGCATGGACCATTCGGGCCTGAATCTGTAATTCCCAACGATTCCTATTGTAGCCGCTCACTTCATAAATAAGCGATTGCAACTGCTCAAATGAGAAATTTTCATCAACCCAATACGTATTTACTGGAGGTTTGGAGTAACGTGCCCCATTCTGGTCAAAAATGAATTTCCCCCCAAAATGTATTGAAATTCCAATAGGCATGGCCAATAAACTACATTCGGAGAAGGAAATATTTTGTAAGTTTACTGATTTCAAATGAACAGTAAATACGTATATGCACAGTAATGAATAGTAAATGAACAGTAAATACGTATATGAACAGTACAAAACGTATGTGCACAGTAAATGAACAGTAAATACGTACATGAAGAGTAAATGAACAGTAAATACAATACATGAACAGTATATACGTATGTGCACAGTAAATTAAAGTACATGAACAGTAAATACGTATATGCACAGTAAAGGAATAGTAAATGAACAGTAAATACGTATATGAACAGTAAATACGTATGTGAACAGTACATACATAAATCTATAGTAAATGAATAGTAAATAACAATGCGTAAAAAAACCTGATTTAGCAGTCGAACAATTCTCTTCCTCCTTCCTCTCTTTCTCCCTTTCTCTCTTTCAGAATAAGCTCTCTGCCTCTCTCTCTCTCTATTTATAATGAAAAAGCGCAAAAAAAAAAAAAAAAAAGGTCCCGCCCGTGGAATTTATCCACGGGGGGAATGGGGATATCGGCCCGTGGAATTTATCCACGGGGGGAGGGGAAATTCGGCCCGTGGAAATTTTCCACGGGCTGGGTATTTTTAAAATTCCAGCGAAAAACTGGGTATTTTAATTAAAATAATGATATTTTTGGGTAAAAATAAAAAAATCGGCAATTAGCCTTTTAGTCATAATTCATTTTTCTTTCTATTTAATATTCTTGAGATGAACACAAAATATGAAAATTGGATATATAGATTAATAATAATATTCCTGCAATATAGTCCATAATAATAATAACTAATTAATTAATATTGATATCTAAAACACATCTATCAAATTAAATATATTGTTAATATATTTGATATGGTAAGGTGTTGCATTTTGAAAATTTGAAAGCCAACTTAAATTTCCGAAAAGGGCAATAAGGTGAAAGTACCAATCAAGTAAAAAACAAAATTATGAGGTTAAATGTGCAAAAGTCATTTTCATTTATCCAGTTGTGTTGATTCCTTTCTCCATTTCCTTTCCCTTTCTTCTCTCTCCATCCTCTTCAAAATCCGTATAAGATACGAAAAAAATTGAATTGGTCACAATATTTTACTTTTAAGTTTTAACGAGTCTTTCTTTCTTTCTATCTACCAATCTCCGTGCTACGCCCAAATTGTTCTAGCGCATTGCTTCACGAGAGAGAGTTCCTCGATTTGGTACTTTTTCGTTTGATTTTCAGGTTTTTTTCTACTTTTTGACACTATACTTACCCCCTTTTGAGCGCATTTAAAGCTTCAAAAGGTAGGATATTTCTTGATGTTTTTCCCCTAATTTCTAGGTCTTATACGTGTGATAGATAGTTCCGATCTTTAAACGGGAAACACATTGGATATTAAATATTTATTTTTTTAGACCTAATTACTTGATTTGGTTTCTCCTTACAATGTTCTCGCAATGCAAAACGAAATTTGTTCAATTGCAATTTCGCACATGTTTGAGTTGGAACTTAGTAATGGGTATTCATTTGGGGTTTTTTCCCCCTACAATTTCAGGTTTGATGGATCAAAGAAGATGGTTGAAGATAATAGCTCTGATTGTTTTATGTCTGTTGCCCCTTTCCCAAGGGAGAGGATTGGGAGGTATTTTTTCTCTCTTAATTATACCTAAAAGTAGTAAATAGATATTAAGAAGCTAAATTGCGATTTGATAGCTGAGCAATCTATAAAATTTAGAAACGTAAGTGAACTATTTCTGACAAGAAAATTATATGAAGCAGCTGGTTGTTTTAAGATGAGAGAATTCTTCAATCACAAAAGATAAAATTTTGAAGCAGCTGGTTGTTTTAACAACAACAACAACCACCAAGCCTTTAGTCCCAAACAAAGCTGGTTGTTTTAATATGTGAGAAAATGCAAATGCAGTGTAATTATCAATGACCTAAATGACTGGATAAAGTGAAAATTTGCCGTGTTCTAATGATAATTTGTGAAAATAGGCTTTGATGGATGTATATAAATAAGTTTTTGTTATTAGTTGAATAAGTTTATATTTTTTTTTTCTTGTAACAGATTTTCGGTTCAAGAAAGGAGACTCTGATCATATCTACAACAAAACTCTTGCTCGGATACTTGTAGAATATGCTTCTGCTGTATGTGCTTTCTTCTAAAATTGATTTTTTTTGTATAAACATTGTCTCGATTTGTCATACTACTCTGAAAATGACATGCAAAAAAAAAAACCTGGGTATAGCTATTTAAAATATTTTAAAAAAAAATGAATCACCTATACCATTTTCAATCATTGCCAACCCCTATCCACATTTCTTCTCAACTCTTTTTCATGAACAGAGAATTGTGACGAAACAAGGTTATTTTAAGGAAAAGAGATGTAAATGAGATATATAACATAAAAGGTTCTTTGTTTGTTCTTTTAGTACATAATGTATCCAATTTTGGGTTGTGTACAACATTAGTTGTTTGCTGGGGGCTTCTTGATAGCTTAAATTATTATGGTAGTGCATCTGAGTTTTTATGATATCAAGAACTGGCAACTGATTGTTGTGTTAATAAAAATTTCAGGTTTATACAATAGATTTGACAGAACTGTTTACATGGACCTGTTCACGGTGCTGTGACTTTACAGAGGTTTATACAACTTTTTTTTTTTGGAATAAGAGCCCCATTTATCCCAACATCCATTTCTTTAGATGGCTCTGGTGGTTTGAATTTGTTTTCTTTCCATAGAGAGATGCCTCAATATCCATGATAGGCCTACTTCTTAATTTTTTGTGTTGTTAATTAATTGGATTGAGGCATGGAAAATCTGAATCATTGTTTATCAAATTTTGGCAGATAGTTTATGATTAATTTTACCATAGGATGATTTTTCTCCTCCAGTTCTAACTAAAATAGTAATACATTTTCATATATTTGATTGATGCAGGGATTTGAGGTGGTTGAAATAATTGTTGATGTACAAAATTGCTTACAGGTAAAAAAAAAAGAAAGTAAAGAAATACATAAAGAATAATATGGAATATGAATAAAATTTGTAATGACTATAAAAAATTACATCTTTCAGGCTTATGTCGGTGTTTCGCCTGATCCAAATGCTATAATAATAGTTTTCAGAGGAACCCAGGAAAATAGGTATTCTACAATTAGCCCCTGTTCACTAATTCTATTTCTTTTCTCTGCTCTTGGCAACTTGCACATCACTTTACTATGTCTATGGTATTTCTATGAACATATCACAGTGAAGTTTTATTCATAATATCTTATTTTGTGATAGTAATTTATTGACCCTCATTTTGTAAATATTTTACAGCATCCAAAATTGGATCGAGGATCTCTTTTGGAAACAACTCGACTTGAACTATCCAGGCATGCCAGATGCTATGGTAGATGCCTAATGACCTTTCTATTCCCTCAAATCCCCAACTTCTCTTGTAATACCATGTAAAACAAAATGACCCATAAATGTCAAAATATATGCTGCGCTGCTCCTATTCTTTAACAAAATATCCAAATTGCCCTTCTCTCTAATCAAAGACAGCAGGGCTACTTCTACTCATTTTACAGTCTATTTGAGAATTTTAAAAGCTTTTTTCGTCTACATGTTCAAGTAATCAAGTAAATGAAATGCATGTACTGTTAATTAAAGTGTTAAACTCTTTCTCTGTTAATTTTCTCTTGTAAAGGTACACCATGGTTTTTACTCTGCTTACCACAATACCACTTTGAGACCAGCAGTGGTAAGAGCTGTAGAAAAGACAAGAAAATTGAAAGGGGATGTTCCTATAATAGTTGTGGGCCACTCCATGGGTGCGGCCATGGCATCCTTCTGTGCACTTGACCTAGTTGTAAGTGCCTTTTATTTTTAATATCAGCAGTTTCTGGATTGCTCCAGTATGTAACAAACCCTTTCATATAATTTGGCAACAAATTTACCCCTTTATTGTTGGGGGAATTTGATGAATTTCATGCTTCATCGTGCCTCACATCCTTTAAAGGGGTAAATTTGTGAGTTTTTAGAATTTAGAAGAGTAAATATGATATTATAAATTTTAGAGGGGGGAAATATGTAGTTTCAAGGTTCTTGAGGGGTATACATGAAATTCCCACTTGTTCATTAGTTGCATAGTTGAGATGTCCCCTACCAGTGAAGATTAGGTTCTGGCCTAAAAGACACAAAAGACATCATACCCTTCAAATTTGGTGCCACTTGGTACCTTTGCCTAGTCAGATCATGTGAAGTACTGCAATGTGATTATTGTGATTGTTATCAGCACTCTTTTCACTTCCATATTTTGTTATTTATATATGTATCTATTTCACCTATTGAAGGTGAACCAAGGACTGAAAAAGGTGAAGCTAATGACATTTGGGCAGCCACGAATTGGCAATGCGGCCTTTTCATCATACTTCATAGAACAGGTTCCGGATACAATTCGAGTCACCCATGCACATGATATTGTACCGCATCTGCCCCCTTACTACCAATACTTCCCACAAAAGACGTACCACCATTTTCCTCGTGAGGTACATGCTCTTCATAGAATAGTCAAATGTAACAAAATTGCATGAATATTTTGATTGAGTCTCAACAAAACAACTTCAATAGAAATTATCAGGAAAAAGGGAAATAAAGAAAATGAAACTTTGAAATGAAAGGAAAGGGAAATAGAAATTATCATAATAGTCAATTCTTTCGGGCATAGTTTTAAATCTGCTAACATGTCAATAGTACCTAGATATTTTCAATTTAATATGAAGACCTTAATTTGTATTTGTCAGGTATGGCACCACGACATAGGTCTGGGAAGCCTCGTTTACCCGGTCGAGCAGGTCTGTGACGAATCCGGTGAAGACCCCACTTGTAGCAGGTCCCTCTTTCTCTCAAACACACACACACACACTTAGGGGTGTTCAAATGGTCGGTTCGGTTGAAACCAAAGTAAAATAGCCATCAAACTTTTTTTCAGTTTTAAAAATCCAACCGAATATCAACTGAACCATTTAAACCGAATTAAATTTCTGTTTGTCCGGTTGAACTGAATAAGAGATTAAATTTCAAAAAGTCAAAACTCAATACATTAGTAATTTCATAGAAATAAATATCAAGATAACATTACACACATTGTTCAATTCCATACAAAATATATAGATGTTCTAAAATATCCAAATCAAATAAAAGGAAGCAGTGATAGAACCGAACAAAATATAAACCATACTTGAACCATTATAATTCGGTTTCCGGTTCGGTTGAAAACCAAATAAAATGAACCATTTGAACACCCTTATTTGCATGCACTCCAAACAGAAAAGTGTATTAATATTATATTTTTTTTCAGGTCGGTAACTGGAAACAGTGTGAAAGATCACTTAGTGTACCTGGGAGTGAACTTGAAAGCAGAGACATGGGGCACATGTAGAATTGTAATGGACTATAGTGTACTCCCTTACCAGATGGACTTAGCCGGTAATGTGGTCTTGTCAAAGTATGCAATTCCCAAGGAATCAGAATCCAAATACATTGTTCAACCGAGCAAACAAGGAAAAGGTGTATTAAGTACCAGTGTTATTTAGGTTGTAATGTGGGAATATACGGGTGGGGTCCATTTAATAGCTATGGATTCCCAGAAGGTGGGATTAATTTTAAGCAAAAATGAAAATGTTGTATATACCTCATCTTTTTTTTTTCTTTTCTAAATCTGTAGTTCCTATGTGTAAAGAAACTTTATGATGGTATTATGCAAGAAATATTAGTAAGCAATGTGATTCCATTTCTCCCAAGTAGATTTAGAATATTGGTTACTAAATCTACGTGGCATGTGTTGCTTAAAAGGATTGCCATTATAATGAAATAAGATAACAGAATGAGATGCTAGATATACCATCCTGCTTCAACCAAAGTAGATATTGACAATGAAGGTAAACAAAAAATGCATACACGATCGTCTGTGTCAATCTGTTTTAGAAAAAATTTAAATAAAGGTTGAAATGGAAGTGTGATTCTGGGTGTATCATGCAGAAATTAAAGATTTCTTGGTTCTGTTTGCACTTTGCAGCAACAGCTCTGAAATCCCATATCGACCGCCACAAAAACACATTGTAGAATAGACTCTGTTCTATATGCTGGGAATATTAACCTGTCTAAGATGTTGAATATATATTTTTTTAATTATACACATATTTTGTATCATTCTGCAGTATTTGCACCTGAATAATTGTGTTATTTTTCATTATGCATAATTTTAGCATATAATTTTTCCCTTTTTATTTTAAATTGCTGCATTTTTTTATGGAAATTGCTTCTCTTTTAAAAATTCAATTTTTCATAGTAAATAACATAATTGGATGAAGATTGAAAATAGCTCTAATACATTTTAGAAGATTGATTAAAAATATGGTAATGTTGGTGATTAATTTTGATCATGAGATATATATTTTGTACATAATAAGTTTAATATAAGAAAAAAATATATTGTTCACCATAATGATTGAATATCCGATTTTTTTTTTATTTTCTAATGAGAAAAATATTTTATTGAATAATATGTTAGTTTTGTTATAATATTCAAATTATGGATCTGAATAATTTGTATATGTATTTGTTTAGTATCTGATACATATGTCTTTATTTGTATCCGTATCCGA
This sequence comes from Carex rostrata, assembly GCA_964058875.1. Lineage (NCBI taxonomy): Eukaryota > Viridiplantae > Streptophyta > Magnoliopsida > Poales > Cyperaceae > Carex > Carex rostrata. The sequence continues at coordinate 60,346 of CAXKVT010000193.1, read as the reverse complement.
TGTCTAAAAATGGATATTGATATGATTTTCAATTTGTATTTGATCGTTTGCACCTCCGAAGTACCGACAAACTTAGGAAGTTGCCTTGAGGGCTCAAGGCGAAAAATTTAGAACTTCACGCTACGCTCACTTCCCTAAATAACCTTCCTTCGCTCCCTTCCGCTAAAAATTGGTTTCTAATTGTCAATCCCTGTTAGAACTTTCTAACGGATGCCAATCTATACAATGCATCACTCACAACACTTTTTGACCTCGCTCAAATACCATTCTTTTTTGTTTCTTGTACACCCTTCCATTTTCTCTCTTCTTTCCGAAACTCAATTCGCGATAGCTCAGACTAGTAACGGAAAGAGAAGAAAGCTAGACAAAGAGAAGCAACAACAACCTATAAGGATTGTCAATTCATATTTCGTAATTTAGATTAGGGTTAGGGTTTAAGAAAAATATATATAAAAAATGGTTTGTATTTCTCTGTTTTTCATAATTCACGTATTAGGTGTTAGGCCTGTTCTAGAATTAATTAGAATTTGTTATCTACAGTTAATTAATTAGTTTCAAATATTTCAGAAAGCAATGGAAGCTATTCACTGAAAAGGTTTTTATAATCGTTATAGTTATGAAAATAATTCTTAATTTTTTATTTCAGTTTTTGATTTTCTCTAATCTCTTAAAAATAAAAATAAAAATTATATTAATAAATAATATTTTATGTATAAAGAGATTTTTAATTGTTTTTTAGTTTGTCTTTTTTTTTTTATGTTTGAAAAGATAAGTCCAAGTCTCCAAAATTGTTATTATATAGTTATACTTTCAAGGTAGATCATATTTTATACTTATGGTTTTCATTTTTACTCACACTTTTTGTATCTAGAAAATAATAAAAACATGATAAAAAGCATGTATCCCACATGAACAATGATAATGAAATTATTAAACACTTTTTCTATCTATGATATGATAAAAAAATAATAAAAACATGTATCTGATTAATGGTGATAAAATTACTTGAGAATGTGTTGTTGGATCATTTATGAATCTAACCAACTAAATTAAGTATTTGTTTAATCAGAAATAAAAAAACATTTTTATTAAATTTGTGGAAATATATAAAACTATCTAGAGGCTAAACAATCAGAGTAATTATCATAATTCAATTTAAAAATTTTTGGTGCAATCTTTTGACGCATAAATTGTAGTTTTGAAATCCAAAATCAACAAAATTTTCAATAGTTGCAAACAAATTAGCAAATTCAATACTACCTTACGTGGGCCGTAAAGGGCAAAGTCCGTTTCCTGACATAAAACAAAGAGTAATGAAAATGTGTCCGACAGGTGAGACCCACCTGTCAGCAATACTGCAATACTGTTTCCTGACATAGATTCGTCGAGTCACTGGAGGATCTAGTGACCCCTTCGGCCCTGAATGCGTATCCTCGACGTTTACTCAAAAGGGAATCTCAACCGTTTGATTTTAAACGGAGCCAATCCGGATCGTGCCTATAATATAGAGGCCCTTTAATGTTAGTGCGATCCAATTCGCACGATTATTAAAGCATATTTGACGGCTGAGATTCATTAACTGAAAAGATTCCCTTTTGAGTTGATGCAGAGGATACGAATTCTTCGGGCCTTACTCGACTCAAATTGCCTCCGCCGCTCCCGCTCCAACACTAAAAAGAGCTCTCTGATCGCCGACCTTCTAACGGATTCTTTTGTTCTACTTTAAACCCAGTCTATAAAATGCATGTCTCAGACCCTTTTTTTCCTCTCGCGCAAATTCCTCTCTCTTTCGTTCCCTCTACATTAAACCCTTCCATCTTTCTCTTTCTTCCCGAGAACCTTGTATTAGCAGATGGCTTCGACCGGTGACAGAAAGAGGAGGAAACTGGACGAAGACAAGCAACAACAGCGCGTAAGGATTTTCAATTACAATTTCATAATTTTGATTAGGGTTTTGTATTTCTCTGTTTTTTTTTTTTTTAAATAAGGCGTATTAGATATTATGCCCGTTCCATTACCATGAAACTTAAATTATAGGTTTTTATCTCTCTTTTTTCCTGATTTCTGATTTATGAAGCTGTTCGATGAAAACAAACCAATCGACCTAAACCATGATTTGAGAATTTGATATGTATAGTTAATTGGTTTTAAATGCTATGGCAATGGAAACTATTCAATGAAAAAGTTGGGGCTTTAAGAAAAGGTTTAAAAAATGGTTTTAATTTTCTTCTTTCTTGATTGATTTCTGAAGCTGTTCAATGTAATAAAACCTGTACTTTACTAAACTTGCATTAGCAATTAAGAGTTTGATTATTTTAAATAATTAATTAATTGGTGTAAATTCTCCAGATTGCAATCGATCTAAACCTCCCGGGCTTTGCTGACAATGGCATGACCCCTGTCCGGTCCCCCATAACTGGCACGCTATACCACATTGGTGGCACTGGGTACAGTCCCACATACAGCCCTAGGTCGCCTGCCTATTCACCGACTAGTCCCACATACAGCCCTAGCTCACCTGGCTATTCACCGACTAGTCCCACATACAGTCATGCGAGCCCTGGCTACAGCCCCGCGAGCCCCGGCTACAGCCCTGCAAGCTCCGGCTACAGCCCCGAAAGCCCAAGTTACAGCCCCACGAGCCCAGGTTACAGCCCGAACAGTCCCAGTTATAGCCCTGCGAGCCCTGACTACAGCCCCGCGAGCCCCAGCTACAGCCCGAACAGTCCCAGTTACAGCCCTGCGAGCCCTGACTACAGCCCCGCGAGCCCTGACTACAGCCCCACGAGCCCTGTCTACAGCCCCACGAGCCCCGGCTACAGCCCCACGAGCCCCGTAAGCTCCGGCTACAGCCCCGTGAGCCCAAGTTACAGCCCCATGAGCCCAGGTTACAGCCCGAACAGTCCCAGTTACAGCTCTGCGAACCCTGACTACAGCCCCGCGAGCCCCAGCTACAGCCCGAACAGTCCCAGTTACAGCCCTGCGAGCCCTGACTACAGCCCCACGAGCCCTGTCTACAGCCCCACGAGCCCCGGCTACAGCCCCGCAAACCCCGTAAGCTCCGGCTACAGCCCCGTAAGCTCCGGCTACAGGTGAGCCCAAGTTACAGCCCCATGAGCCCAGGTTACAGCCCGAACAGTCCCAGTTACAGCCCTGCGAGCCCTGACTACAGCCCTGCGAGCCCCAGCTACAGCCCCGGCTACAGCCCGAACAGTCCCAGTTACAGGCCTGCGAGCCCCGACTAAGCCCCGCGAGCCCTGTCTACAGCCCCGCGAGCCCCAGCTACAGCCCCGCAAGTCCAGGTTACAGCCCGAACAGTCCCGGCTACAGCCCTGCTAGCCCCGGCTGCAGCCCTGCTAGCCCCGGCTACAGCCCTACGAGCCCAACGTGCTTAAGTTGCAGTCCAACGTTTCTATGCCCACAAGTTTCCACCAATTACTGGTGCATACAGCTAAACTTTAATTTTACTTTTCACATTATCACAGGTGCATACAACCCAACCAGGTCAGAGACCCTAATTAATATTTCCTTTCCCTGATCTGTTCAATGTTTCCGTTAGTATTTTTTTTTTTTTTTTTTTGAGGGGTCGAAGGAAAGTTTCAACAATTATATTAAAATAAGAAAAGTATTTACAGAATTCATACAAAAGCATGCACCTTACCTCTGAACCATGGTACCAGTAATCTATATTTACAAAGCTAAAATACTTGTATCCATGTTCTTCTTTCGTCCTAATCTACCCAAATAATGTTAGTCTGTTTATTTTTTCAATTTAGACCAAACAATGCTGGGTGCTTGAAACAGGACTACAGTCTCACCTCTCCACAGTACAGGTAAAGTATCTGGCAAAGTCTCTTATGTACATCCGTTAGCTGAGATCTTCAGTATGAATACACTACCACGTACCAGTAATAAGCTTGTTAATTATTGATGTTTCATTATGCTTCTTCGTGCTAACTTGTTGACCTTTTGTCTCTTATTTTTTTTTGGTTCATCAGGAGTATATTATGGTGGCTTTATATATTTATGTTTTTGACCTGTACCAGCCTCCGGTAAAAAATGGCTAGGGTTTCTGTTCTGGCTCTGATACCAAAAAGACTAATATAAAAGTGAATTGTATTGATTTCTTGATTCTTTTGGGTCTCTATAGGCATCACGAATTACATCCGTAACCCTATTCTATGTTATAACTTCTTTCTTACCAGAAGGACCCTATAACTTCTATTAATGCGATAAACATACATTAAATCTCAACAGGTACCAACCATTCATATATTTATATTCTTGTTTTACATTTGGGTGCTTATGGAGCTTTTTTTTAATCTATTTGAGGAAATTGTACCTGTTTCTGTTATTATATAACCATCTGATTGTTTTCTTTTAAAAAAAAATTAAATAGAAACCAGCTTAAGCGCAAGTTATCTGCCAACTGAATGGGGAAACTCACTGCAATCTACCTCGTCATGCTATTCTCTGTCGCTAGACTGATGGGGCATGTATCTTGGGAGTAAAAAAACAAAACTTCTTCATTATGTTGTTTTGTGTTTTGAGCTTTTCTGTTGCTCCTACTGTTGTTGGTATTTTTATTATTAAAAATCTAGTGCCATTCATGTGTATCTAATTGGATGCTTGCTTGAATTTACTCAGAAATTAATACAAAACTTGTCAACACACAATGATTGCATGGGCGAATGTAGTACGTAAGGGGGTACCCCATGATTTTTGAAAGCTGGATCACATATATTAGAGTTTAATTGGTATTTCATGTGTTAAACAGTGATAATAGGTTGCCAGAAACCGCTGTTGCCAAGGTGCAAAATTGCTTCTCAGTTATCAGCAATTCACATAATTTTAATCTTTCCATAACATCTTAACATTTGCTGAAATTAAAATTCTAATCGGACCAATAATTTAATCAGGCCACATGTGTTATTTACAAATTGACCAACATTAATGTGTACGCAAAGAGACAATTGACAACTGATGTCAAGAAAGCCTGTGGATAGGTAGACCGACTAATTTAAATATATATATGCAAGTTGTTCCTGAATTCAAGTTACTGTTTCTATCAAGTCTGCCAAAACATTTTACTGATATGCACCAACACAAATCCTAATAAACTTGAGAAGATAATGTATATATTAAATTGCCTCTAGGAGCAAATTAGCTAGCACATAGTTTAAGAACAGAGGTTTATGTTATTTGCCTCTAGGAGCAATTGGCTAGCGCATAGTTCATCATATTTAATTGGTAAGGAATATAATTTTTTTTTCCAGAAATAAATATTTCACTAGCAAAAATGTATACTAAATAGGTGAAGCCACTGCAGGAAAAGTCGTCTGATATATATATATATATATAGAGATAGACTAATGTGCTTCCATAAGCACTTGGCCCGAAGTGCTGCCACCCCATTTTCGATTTTTCAAAATCCAAATAGTCGATCCGAACCGTTCATCTTGTTCTCCATATTAATATCTGCTTGGAGACCAAATTTTACATTTTTTGGAATTTTTTTGCTATTTATTAAGCCACTTTGAAAATCACTGATCCAACGGTGGCTTGCCAAACAGTAAAATCAGGGATTCACCGTTGAATCAGCGATTTTCAAAGTGGCTTAATAAATAGCAAAAAAATTTCAAAAAAATGTAAAATTTGATCTCCAAGCAGATATTAATATGGAGAACAAGATGAACGGTTCGGATCGACTGTTTGGATTTTGAAAAATCGAAAATGGAGTGGCAGCACTTCGGGCCAAGTGCTTATGGAAGCACATTAACCTATCTCTCTCTCTATATATATATATATATATATTTTCTAGGAAATGATATTACTTAATTTCATAGCTGCACCTGCATAGAGAGCTGTTAATTTACTATATAAAGAAAAAACTCTAAAATGACAAAAATTTAACATGTCCTTTGTACCAAAGGCATCGACCATACAAAACTCTACATGCATGGTGCAACACACCTAGTTGCACATCCCTTCCCTCACATATGTTTCATAGATAAACTCTATTAATACAATTGCTTTGACCCCCCACCCCCCCAATCTCTCCTCACAACCCAACGAGCAACCATCGAACCTCATTCAAGAATTCTCGAACAAACAACCTCAACATAGCTCATCAAACCAAACCAGCGCCATTGATATTCACTTTTGCTACTCATTTGTGCTATCAAAGCTAGTGCCCCTGGCACCATTGTGCCTCCTCTCCCTCCAATTCTCACCCCAAACCCGTGCCTCAGCAACCGCACGCTGCCTGTCAGCATTGCGGGACCCGCCTCTTGCTAACATATTATGTGCAGGGCTTCCCCACTGCGAATCCTGTGATTCCACATCATCAAATCCCCATTTCCTGCCGGACCCACATCCTGACGCTGTATCTGCCTCTGACTCCCTCCTAACCCTAGAATCCCTCCTCCGCAAATCAGGGGAATTGGGGTTGGGGGACTGCACGCGGACCCCAGGAGTCAGGCCGGTGTGGCTTGAACGGGGAGTGTTAGGGATGCTTCGGCTACTGTGTGAAGGAGGTGCATTGGGGTCATAGGTCTGGGATGCAAGGTACGATAATGCCGTGACCACATCTCCTATAAGAGGTCGTGTGGCAGCTTGCTCCTGAAGACACATGGCAGCAACAGCTAATGCTTGGTATAGGCCCCGCATGGGAAATCGGTTTTGGAGCATAGGGTCCGCCATTTTCGGAAACTTTCGACGATCTTTGAATAATGGGCGTGCCTGTAAATCAATCAAGAGAAGTTAATTCCAAAGAGGGAAAGTTTAACCAAGGTTCAAAGTTTCTTCTAAAAATAAATGTGTCGGGTCTACTTGACCAATACCTTAGGGAAACTTTATTCTTACCAAACAAGGCTGTTAAACCTGGTAATAGACATGCATGAAACGTTTCTAAGATTGTGCCTAGATCGCTCCAATTCGAACTTATGACAGTATGAACGAGTTCGGAAGTGCCCCTTATAGATCCAATTCATAACTGTACCTTTACCATAACATATCATTTATTAAGGATCATCTAGCATTACAAGAGGTCATGTAATATAAATTGCACGGTTGAGTCTAAATCCAAGATGGTTTAGTAGAGGTTTAGTCAAGTCAGTTAATTAATAGGGTAAAATTGTGTCTGAACTTGCCTAAAGTCAGTCAGACCTATTATTAGTAGGAATAATAATAATTTGAGCAGGATTTTAGGACTACTTGTTACCAAATAAGCACGATCACTTAGGTACTTGATCAAGGGTGAAGTTAGTGGAAGTTTCTTACAAACAGTTATCTTTCTCATTTCGATCTTATTTAATTTTGTTTACTTCAAAACTTTATTTTAGGTAGCTTCTTGGTTACCACTTTTGTCAAGTCTATTTAAGGCTGTAATATTATTTCTAACTAATAATTATGAATAAAATGATTTGAGTGTTTCACTTTGGGGAAATCACTATGCCAAAGTTTTCTTGAAGTACTATACACGTTTGGGGTTTAATATACGTCTCTTTCCTATTACCCTCTATAAAACCCTGACCTAACTGCCCTCTAAAACATTACAGAACAAGGAAGAACTTTTTGCATGCGTTATGGCCTATTATAACCCAGTAATATCACACTATATATAGCTTGTATCAGGATTGGTACACCAATTGGAATGTGCCAACATTCTTTCATTTATGCAGTATTTTTTTCATCTTAAGCTAATTTCATTGACAAGATAGTGCACGGTACTAATTTAAGGACCTGAATGTTTTCAAGCATCTGGGTCAAAAGTATAAATTGTGTAACTAGAGGGACATCAAAAAATATAGTCTACGTGACCATACAATTACACACCATATCACCATGAAATTTTATTTAAATCTTATTTCAGAAATTCAATGTGTGAGATATACTTTCAGAGGAAGCAACAGTAGAAAAAGTATAATCAACAGCAGAGAGGTATAACTCAGGCAAAAGTAAAACTCCTAATGGTTCAAAACTTCTCATGCACTTGCTTATTCTTTTATTTACGTTCACAATCCTTTTAATATTTAACATTTAAAGTTCATAAAAATAAAATCCGTAGAATGATATTACTTGTACAGTTTACTTTTCAATTTCCCTTTGCTCTTTAGTTCACATCCTATGGCCATATGCCTAACTGGTAGGTCCCCTATGTCCCAAGCAAAGGAAGAAGAAAAGGAAAAAAGAAGAAAGAAAAAGAAGCGACTTACCCAAGCAACAAGATTCTGCTCTCCAGCGGGTCGGGTATTATCAATAGCCTTGCGACCCGTAATTAACTCAAGAAAAACCACGCCAAAACTGTACACATCTGACTTGACCGTGAGTTGTCCAGTCATGGCATACTCAGGTGCACAGTACCCATAAGTTCCCATGACACGAGTTGACACATGTGTTTTATCCCCAACAGGTCCCAATTTTGCGAGTCCGAAATCCGATAATTTCGGGTGGAAACCCTCACCCAATAGGATGTTAGAGGATTTAAAATCGCGATAAATGACCGGCGGATTGGCCTTGTCATGAAGGTATTCAAGACCCTTCGCTGCACCAGCAGCAATTTTCATGCGAGTATTCCAGTCGAGAGGTTCCTTATCAGGAGGAATATCTGTAAAAGAAATATATGAAAAAAGAAGGATGAATAATGAATTTGGTGGTAAGGGTTGCTCAACTGAAGCGATGCCACTGTGACGTACAGGCAGCATCCATGGCATGTATAGACTGCCACCTATAATGCAGTAACTGTTACATCCTGGTTGGGGGTCATTTTTAATAACATTTATCGTTTTTTTTCTTCTAAACTGTGTGGAAATGGTTATGTGAGCTCTAGCCATTAATTTCTAGAAAAGAAAACAGAGATCCTATGCTTTACTGTAAAACATCTGTCAGTGGGGCCAGAAGCAATGGTCAAAAGTACCCACAAGAATTAACGTCCCGGCCCCTCATTTAAGAAAAAAAAAATCCATCTCTACATGTGAAAAAAGAGAAAAAAATAAATTATATAAATACTACTATGCAGTAAATAATCAGATTCCAACAAACCATGCAAATGATCCATTTCTACATGAGCCTGGTATTTGATCCAAAACCTAAGATGATATTATAAGATGAGAAAAGAATAAGAGAATAACAAACCATGCAAATGATCTTCAAGCGAACCCAAAGGCATGAACTCGTAGACAAGGAGGCGCTGGTCACCATCGGCACAGTAACCGATCAGATTTACCAGATTCGGGTGGTGTAGGAGGCTGAGCATCAGCACCTCGACCAGAAACTCTCTGTTCCCTTGGAGACCATTCCTATCCAGTTGTTTCACCGCTACTACCTGGAATTATAGCACACAAACATATTTTTCTTGTTAGTTGTATCTGTTTGTATGTTGGGTCTTTACTGTTTTATTTTAATTTACTTTTATGGTGACCATATAAATCCAACATGGACATGCCAACATTACAGTGACATATACTGAATCCTAGGTAACAAACCTCGAAATACCAACAACACTAAGTAACAATTTAATTTATTTCATGTCCGCGCCAACATATTAAATATCACATTAAAATACAGTGAGAATTATATCTCCTACGTATATAGCACATATTAAATATCACATGCACATCCGTTATCAAAGTTCTTAAAAGAACGCCCCCAAGACCCAACAAAGAATACAGTTGTGGAAGATTTTATGCTAATATTTTGAAGTATTGCGAAGCAAGGTGGATGGTATGATTTGTAACAGCTTTTTGTTGGTATAGGAATCATTTCTTTTGTAAAATATTTTAACCAATCAGACAAAATTTATTACAAGAGGAATGAACTGGACCTGTCCATTCTCAAGACGGCCTCGGTATACACGCCCAAAACCACCCTCACCAAGAAGACAGTCTTGTCTGAAGTTCTTTGTGGCAGCAGCAAGCTCCCGAAATGTAAATGTCTGTGCGGCTATATGTGTGCTGCCATCTTTTTGTACCTGCAGATCCTTTCTCGAGTCTGTACCAGTCTGTTGCTTCAATTTTTCTGTACAAATGAAACTTTCATAATTAAACAACAATAACTCCAAAATTGACCACAATATAACCCACAAAAGCATCAGTTAAGCACTCAAACTAACACGTTACCAAAAATAAGAGATGGAATCTTCACATCAGGCAAATTCTTTGAAGTGCCCAATTCAATTTCCAGGATTTGGAGGACAAAAAGAGATCATCCAAATTTACACGTGTTCAGGTCGGATTTGAGGACAAACAATTTTCCATGTATGAAATACAATTTATTCTCTCCTTTCTCTCTAAAATTTCTAGAGAGAAATGAAGAGCAATGAGAAAGGTCCATGGTTAGAGATATGGTTTGAAATAAAGAGAGTGGCAAAGTTTGTAAAATAACTGTATAATAGAGTAGGAATTTCTATTTGAAATCTTCAATTTCTTCTTTTCAACACTTCGACTTGCTTTTCCAGTTAGAACTTCCAATCTGCAATTTATTATCCTCAAACAAAATTAACTGAACTTACCAAAGAAATGGCTCCGATCACAAATTCTAATAACTAATACGCCATCGTTATATATCTGCGATAAACAAGCCTGTTTTATTACATGAGTCTCTTATGACAGGATCAAAGTAGGCAACTACAAGTTTAGTAAAAAGGAGGGACACACGCACCCACATATAGGGAGAGAGGTACAGGGAGAGAGAGAGATGATTAAAAGATTTTGCATTATTATTACCAATTTGCTGTAGTTAGTACCAATGGGTGTAGAAACCAATATTTTAACAAACCCTAACAACAATATTCTCTAAAAACCACATTAAACATCCTCCTCACACACTTTTTGGGTAACAACAATGTATCCATAATTTTTAAAAAAAATCCATATTTTTATTCTTTGGCCAAAATACACACCACAATGGACAAACAGCTAGTCTTTTCGATTACAAAATATGCATAGAAACATAACTGAACAGTCTCATTTTGCATGCCAAAGGAACTAAAAAGATCCAGTTCCCCCCTACATTTTTGTAACTATTTTTTTTTTTGCATGTTTTGCAAACCCTTGACGCAATTAGTAAGATATTACCAAAATAACCATAACTAAACTGGCTTTCAAGCTAAACAAAACCCCTAAAAATAGATAACAAACTACTAACATAGCAAACAGCTGCAGTAAAATTCAAATGCTGAAGATTCTAGTAAGTGGGTCACTAACTGTGACACAAAATGTGATACATACACGCTCAAATATAAATAACAAAAAAAATATTACGATAAATTAGAACAAAGGAAGAACAGTAGCCAACATTTGATCTAACCTGATCCGCTTTTGAAATCTACACCTCCTTTAGCTCCCTTTCTACTCTCCTTTTCGTCTTCTTCCTCTTTTGCTGCTGATCCAAAGCACATGAAGCAACCCATCTGGTAACCTCGGCGCAGCCCCAAATGGATCTATCCGATCGAAGAAGATCGAGTAAAATACACGAATTCTACCGGTTTTTTCCTTCAATGGAAAAATCAGACACCACAATCGATCGAATTCAAAAACAAACCGGACCCGCGCCAGATCTGACTAACCGATCGGAGAATTTGAAAGCGAAGCAAACACGAGCTGAAGTTCCAATGGGGAGGGGGGAGGGGCGAGGAGAAACAAAGAATATAAAAAAAAAAGGCCAAAATAGAAAGAAAATAGCTCAAATGGAGAAAGAAATTGGGGGCAATTTGGGTAGGAGCGCCGAGCGTAGAGTTGAGAGGTGCAAAAAAGCAAAGAGTAGAAAAAAAATAAAATAAAAAATCAATGGAAAGAGAAACAACTAACAACTAACAAATAAGGCAAAAGTCAGCTCTGTGTAGAGAGAGAGAGAGAGAACACTTTTATTTTTGCACAGTAAATATTGAGTGCGTAATCTCTGAGATATCTCATGTTTTGCGTGACCGACGTGTCCGATACCTATTCGGGGATAGCGCTGGGGGCCAGTATTTTTAGTACTTTGAGATGGGTGTAAAACATATTTGAACGGTTATGATTTTCCAAAATACACGCAAAATATGAGATATCTCAGAGGATGTGAATTCGTAAATATGAGTTGGGTAATGAATTTAACAGAGCAAATTTAGCTTATGACAGCGCACAGACTAGAGAATCAAAACAGCACCGGGATGGTTAGTGCGCTGCATGAAGTGAAAACTACTCTGTTAATATATTTACCCAAATATTGGGTTTGAAGCTTTAATGGCGCCATTAAATGTGTTAATTGCTCACCTAATCTGATTTTTGAATAAATCCATGATACTATGGAGAACGGTCGGATGAACCAGGTTTATCAGGGTAGCGGGGTCGCTAAACTGACACGTGGGTCCTGTTAGTCCATTGAGAGTTTCTACACCGAGTCCAAGCAAGGAGTAAATTAATTTCAAAGCATGATGATTATTTTCAACGAGTATGATTAGTTTAAGTTCCTTTCTTTTTATTTTATTTTTAATTGGTTTCGCCAAGTCAAATTAATATTATTTTCTAAGTTGATTTGAGGCTCTAGACGCCACAAGAGCCTAAAGTGTTCTATTGTCCTGGTCTTGTCTCAAGAATTATAAAAAATTGCAACAAGTAGAATGATGTCATTTTTCAACTAAAATAGAGAAAGTTTGCCATAAGAAACTCTTTATGATTTTGACACGTAAATCGAGACAAGCTACCTACACATTGTGACATGCATGCCACATGAAAAGGAAGAAATATATTTTATTATTTATTATTTTTTTTTTTACGAAGGAAAAAAAAAGAGAAGATTTCTTGGTGCCTAAAAATATACATTTAGTTATTTTCTTCAATTGACTCGTCACCTATTTGCACTTTTTTGTTATTTTATGAAAAAAAATTGACAAAATCTTCCTTGTAAATAAGATATTATATTGACATGGCCATGCAATAAATTTGCTAACTTGACCGGTCATACCAAACACCTCACCATTAATGGTTAATGATTCATGATTTTTTTAGTGTTGAATGCATTTAATGATAGAGATTTACAAATTTATTGAGTTTCCATTAGTAATTAATTGAAGGAATAGTATACAATGGTCGATTCAAATGACAACCATTCATTTGTTTGGCTATTCATCCACAATATTAAGATTGCAAATATAATAAATTACAATGATATTTGTATACTAGATAACCTTATGTTTAAAAATTATTTGCTTGAAAATTTTATTTGTCAAAATATACACCATATGCTATTCAAGTAATAAAAAAGAAAAAGAAAAATGCATGTTATGTGCATGGTATCACAAAATCAAAATGTAATTATCTCTCTGTTGTCATTAAAATTTCATATAAAAATAAAATAAAAAATAAAAACATGACTCTTAGATATCCACCAATTCTTTTTTTTCTTTTTTTTCTTTTTTTAGAGACAAACATTGATAACAACGTAAATTAAATAATCATTTAAAAAAATATGTAAATAATTAAACTCTGTTATAATCATTTAAAAAAATGAGGAACACGTAATAAATGTAAATACTTGTGAGTTTCTATATAAAAAGGTTGCATATTATGTATAAATAATTCCTCTCGTTAAAAAAAAATTACAAGGTGAGGGGGGCACATGCAAGACCAATTCAATTTCAAACCTATACAATATTCTAGAAAAAAAAAAATGGACTGTGTCACAAATCCTGAAGGTTAGGGGTGTTCAAACGGTCGGTTCGGTTTAAACCAAACTAAAATAATCAAACCGAAGTTTGAAAATCCAATCGAACCGACCGAACTAAAATAGCAAACCGGATTAAAACCGAACCATTTAAACCGATTTAAACTTCGGTTTGTTCGGTTGAACTTTGGTTTTGAACTTTGGTTTTGAACTTTCTCAAAAATCAAAACTCAATACATCTATAATACTCAATTTAAACTTTGGTTTTGATTAATGAACCAAAATAATACTAGAAGTCTTGACCCTATCAATAAAATCAGTCGGTTCGGTTTAATCGGTTTTGAGAAATCAAAACCGAACCGAACCATTTAAACCGAACTAAGTCACAAAATCAACCGAACCGAACCAATTCAACCGAACAACCGAACCATTTAAACCGAATCTTACCGGTTCGGTTCAAAACCAAATAAACCGAACCATTTGAATACCCCTACTGAAGGTTCCTTGCGATTCAATTCCTATATACGGATCGAATCGCTGAAGTTGTTATTCTCCACCATAGTTTATTTATTTTTAAAAGAATATCTCAACTGGGTACCCGTGCATTATAAACAGCGGTATTGAGGATTAATATTCAGAGGTTCCTTTCAATCAGGCTTTTTATTCATAACACTACAAAAAAAAAAAAAAAATCCGTCGAATTAAGGAATTTTACCGACTCAAAAGTCAAAATCAAGGGGGAATTTCATGTATACACCTTAAAAACTTCAAAATTACGTATTTTTCCTCTAAATTTTGAAAATTATTTACTTCTCCTCTAAACTTCGAAAACTCACATATTTACTCATTTTATTGTCTTTTATATAAAAACTCATTCTAAATTTATAAAATACTTATTTTATTCTTCAGTAAAAGTATAAAATGTCCCATCAAACTCAAATTTGAATCTTAAGGGTTCCTCTACCGTACGATTTGCGCGCATCACAATAAGATAATTGCATGTTTGCTTCAAAATTCGTGTTAATCTAGCCCGCACGGATCTCAAATCAATTTTGATCCGCATGCATCACATTAAGATCTGTGCATATTGCTTTAATATTCGTGTGTTTTTGCTTCAAGTTTTGTGTTGATCTAACGTGCATAGATCTTAAAGCAATTCGAACAGTAGAGAAACATTCATATTCAAATTGGAATTAGATGGGCGTTTCATGCTTTTTAATAAAAAAGATAAAATAGGTATTTTATAAATTTAGAATATGTTATAATATAAAAGACAATAAAATGGGTAAATATGTGAACTTTTGAAGTTTAGACAGAGAAATATATATAAAGAGCTTGCATGTTATGTATAAATAATTCTCTTTATAAAAAAAATAAAAATACAAGGTTGATAGGGGCACAAGACCCGAAAAAAAGAAAAAGAAAACTTTAAAGCAAAAGTATTTCAATTGCAAAGCTAAATTAGATTACTTGAGTTGCGATTCAATTCTTATGCGGAGCGAGAGTTCATATCCTACGAGGTAACAGAATATTTCTGTTTAGACCCGGACCATCGGATTAAAATTCAGATCAATCCATTCCAAAATAAAATGCACACATTTCTTTAATATTCGTGCAGATTATGATCAGACCAGGATCTAAACAGAAATATTCTGTTACCTTAGGTGATTTGAATTCGCGGAGCGAATGGCTGAGCCGCTGAAAGTGTTATTGTGCACCAATGTTTATTGGCAAAGGCTTCTATGGACATAAGGACCTATTTGTAAAATAAACATATTTTTATTTTCAAAGTTCAAACAGTAGATCCAAACCGTTCATCTTGTTCTCCATATTAATATGTGCTTGGAGACCAAAGTTTACATTTTTCTGAATTTTTTTACTATTTATTAAGATAGGTACAAAATTCAATGGTTTGAATTTGATATTTTTTGTACCCATCTTAATAAATAGTAAAAAAATTCATAAAAATGTAAAATTTGGTCTCGAAGCACATATTAATATGGAGAACAAGATGAACGGTTCGGATCGACTGTTTGAACTTTGAAAATAAAAATATGTTTATTTTACAAATAGGTCCTTATGTCCATAGAAGCATCACTCATGTTTATTTATTGTTGCTTCAAGAAAATCATATTCATATAGGGGTGAAAACGGAGCCGGATTATACGGCGGATATCCGCTCCGTATCCGGGAATTATCCGAATTCGGATAATTTCCGGATACGGATTCGGATTCAGATACGGAGTCCTAAACGGAGCGGATATCCGGATTATCCGGATTCGGATAGTTTGGCTGGATCCATATAAAAGATGAATTAAAATTTGCTATAGGTGGGATTTGAACCCATGTCCTTCCATCTCAAGGTCTTTGGACTAAGCTTCAAACCACTATACCACAACATCTTTTGTTACCATTCATTTATTTGATATATATATTATATGAATAGATTATATCCCATCTCTAGTTCATTAATATTTATATTTAATGTTTTAATTAATATTTGTATCTTAGAAGTTCATATATCTTAATTATCCGACCATTATTCGTTTTATATCCGTATTCGAATCCGTATCCGTATCCGTTTAAGGCGGATTTGGTTTTGAATTTTGATATCCATTTACTATCCGTATCCGTATTCGTATCCGCTCATTATCCGACGGATGCGGATATGGTATCAGCATTATCCGCTCCGTATCCGCTCCGTTTTCACCCCTATATTCATACCATTAAAAAACTGATAAGTTAGGTATTATTATTTTTCTAAACATTTAAAAAAATAAACAGGGACCAATGCTTCTCAAGTTTGTTTATTTGTTCAACAACACTGAGAGATAGAGTGACTGAAACATAAAAACAAATCTGAACCGTAATCTACTTTTGAAATTTTTAAACAAGTGATTCTATTAATTTAATTTATTATTTTTTAATGCTATGAATAAAAAAATCGGAGGAAGAAATCATGAAGATCTTCTATAATTAAATAAGAATATATTATACATTTATTAATTTAAGAAAATGTACTCAAAATAAATTTAATTTAGACCGTGCCCTTAAAACCGAATTTGCAATTTCAATATGAATTCTTGTTATTCCGAAAAATAAGTCTCTCGGTAATATCAAAACTCAAATGAAGATACAAATTGAACAATTTGTTTTCCGCTGTTATTCTAACCTAGAAAAAAAAATAAATAAATAAATAAAACACTTTTCATTGAACTGTCTAATTTAAAACAGACGAAATTCACATGCAAAACCATCTTATGTGACATAAATTGGTCTATCCAATTCGTCCATTTGAAATTTCATCAGTTCGATCTTGAAATAGCACACATTTACTTATAATAGGAGGTAACCAGGTACTGAGGCGAAATTTATCACTTATTACCTCAAAAAAGAAAGAAAAAAAAATTCGAAAAAAATCAAAACATTCCTTTCGACCCCAAAATGTATTCAACCAAGGCTGCTCTATTCCCCCATGTACACCAAAGTACAATGACTACTGAGTAGCAGACCTAATTTGTTCCAAGGATCTATTATAACTTATAAGACTAATAGTTTATAACTATATAAATTACATAAACAAACTCAAACTATTTATGATTACTCGAATCCTTCCTCGAGCATAAGAATCTCTTGCAGAACAAGATTCAAAATGGGTACTATATTATAATATAAAAAAAAAGAAAAACTTATAATTAAGACTTCTCTGGGTCCTGAGAGGAGTTTTGGGGCTCAATCTGGCTGAGATCGGTGTACGACTTGTTCGGTGCACTGACAGCTGGTGGCCATTGATCTGGTACCACAATAAAGTACGCAGCCATGGCCTTGCGAAAGCGCTTTTTGTACTGCATGGGAGAAACAACAGTTGGCAAAGCATTTTTGGGCCCACCTAGGATTCCAGAAGACTTGGCCCAAGTTTCAAGGTGCTTGTCCCAAGTGTACTGCCTCATAAAATCGATTATGCCGAGGACCAGCTCGTGCCTCTCTTCATCAACTCCAACCAGTAATGAATAGTCCATTACATCAATCGACTGTAACAAGTTAAAATGGTGTTAAAGATAATGTCATATGGAGAGCAAAGAGAATTGTAAAGAGTTAGGCTCCGGTACTATGCATAGCACATATTGATTCGTACTATGGATCGATATCTTCATTTTCAAAGTCAAAATAATCGATCCAAACTGTTCATCATGAACTCCATATGAAAATGTACTTGTATATCAAATCTTACATTCATTTAGATTTTTTTTTTTTTACTTTTTTTTGAGATGGGTAGAAAAATCACTAAACCTATCTCAAAAAGTAATAAAAAAATCTTAAAAAAATGTAAAATTTGATCTACAAGTACTTTTTCATATGGAGTCATGTTCGATGGTTCAGATTGGTTGTTTGGATTATAAAAATGAAGATATTGATCCGTAGTACAGACCAATATATGCTATGTATAGTACCATAGCCTCACACATTGGAAATAATTAGAAAATCATGCCAAAAAAATATAATAATGTAATGTTCAACTAACTGCAAGAAAAGAAGTGTCATTCCAAATGGCCCTCTCCAGTATCCGCTTGGCCTTGTTCCCCACAAAAATCGGAGAAGTCGGCATCATCTCTAACAAATTTTCATCAAGAAGCACCTTATTGTTGCCACTCAGATCATGATTGTATCTTGATCTACATGACCCTTTTAGGTCATAGAGCCTTGTTACATTTCGACCAAATAAGAGGTTCTCCATCACGAGCAAATCCATTTTAGACTCTTTTCCTCCCTTGACATTCTTTGTTGTCACCTAATTACAGTGAGCAATTGAATTCGATTACTTTTAAAGCTGCTATTATTTGCACTTAAATTGCATGATCAACAGTAAGCTTAGTTTCAAACCAGTTGCTAAATTTTTATTGAAAAATCCAACACTTGCCATTGTAAAATATTGACAGCAATTATAGATATGTCATTACAACTCTTAGTAAAATAGTAGGTAGTTTTTTAAAGGACTCTTTTGCAATTTTAAGAACATGGAGGGTTTTGAAATTTATTAAATAATGCATCTTTTCACAAATCTCTCTCTCTCTCTCTCTCTCTTTGGTTTTTTTTTAATTATCAGCCAGACTGTACATTATCCCTTTCAGGATAATATAGAAAACCATAGAACAACTATCTTTTTTTTCACCAAACAGTACACCAGAACCATTAATTGTGGTTGCATGTTTTTAATGTGCTCATTGGAGAAGTTTTTGCATAAATTCATCTAAACATTAGAGAGAGAAATCTGAAAAGAGTAGTACCTGGTAGATTCCAAGAATTTTTGCAAGGCAAGTGGGGCTCCCAGTGCTTATAGACACAGACAGATACTTGAAATATTCAGGTGCAAATTTGATAAATGATTCAAGCTCTGTCTTGGTGACTTGCTTTATAATAAACCTATCATCCAATGATTTCGCGAAAAACACATTACTCTTTCCCCCTTGAGCTCCCCAGTTCTTGCACCTGCTAAGTGACCTAACAAAGTCAACTTCAGAAGGACAGCATTTCTTTCTTAATGCCTCAAAGCACTTCGCATAGTAGCACAGCACAGTAAACTTAGCCTTCCCGAGGGGCCCATTTTCCTCGAACGAAACCTTAATATGGTTAGTTTTAGTGGAATTAAAGGGGTCGTCCATTGAAGAAGCAATATTAAAACCATCTGACGAGAGGTCATCCATCAACTGGAGGGGGTTGAAGTTTCCCGAATCATACACGGGTGAAGGGTCGATTGTTACAACCTCTTTTGCTTTTACCACCTCGTCAGATAATTGCGAACGGTAGTCACGGGAAACAAGAGCGTATGAAATCATGCTAGTCGGTTCATCATCAAAAACAGGAATAACTGTACCATTAACCCCAAGTGGAAGGAACAGTCTACCACCACCTAGCCTCCGTGACAAATCCCGAAATGACGGGACACAAATTGGGTTGTATTCCCCTAAAGTATTCAACCGGGTCAACCCACTAGAATTTTTGTTCAGAGAATCGTAAAACAATGAAAATGGAATCTTAACCAAGCTTTTGTTCTTGTCATCTGTTAGACCCGGTAATAAAACTTTTCCACCTTCGCCCCTCCATTTGGCATCTAGTGTGTCTGAGATATCTGTAGTTAAGGGGAACTTGCTATCAGATAGGACTCTTCTGAAAATGGATCCGGGTTCCAACGAACCCGAATTTGAGTCCACATGTAAGCTTGCACTATTCCCATGATGGCCCTTGGATCTTTTTTCATTTACACTCACTTGCTCAAGGTTGTCAGATGGGGACTCGTCAGATCCATGTTCCACTGACCTGGCGGATAAATTTGAGACAGGTTCTAGCTTGTCCTTGGTTGAACCAGCAGCTATAATTAACCGTTGGTCCCAAAGATATGATAGGAAAAGTATGTGCCTCTTTAGTCTATTAACTTCTAGAATGTCAATGACAGGTTGACCCTTTTTCGTTTCCTTCTTGGTTAATTTAAGCACCATTTCCTGAAAGAAATCAGGAACTTAATTAGAAGAGTCTAATGCACCTTGCTCAGAGTATGGAGCATGTGAAGGACCCAATCTAAAAGGCATTTTTTTACTGAAGTTGTTTTAAACAGAGTTAACCAGTTTTGATTGATTATTATTAGGTCAAATGCTACTCAATTGCAAAATTGAAGGGACAGCGAAACATCAGGTACTAAATATTAAAAAAAAAATCTACTTGGTATCGGCAATGAAAATAGAAAATAAAGAGAAGAAACTGCACCTCAAATTCAGCCTTCTCAGATTGTAGCCGTGTCTGAAGGTCAGTTATATTTCTCCATGACTCGAGAAGTTTCACATTACCATCAAGGGACCCAGTCGTCATTGACCATCTATCCTTTATGCTTTGTAATGCATTGGCTATCTCCAAAAATACTAGCTCTACAGAGTGAGCAACCTGCTTTTCAAGCATCAGCAATAACCAAATGTGACTTTACTGGATATGCAGGATCAATACCTTTTAGGAACACCAACAATGTTTCATCTTTTTTTTTTCTTTTTTTTCTTTACATTTAATTACTTTATAACTTTACGGGCTTCTTCTGTTTTTACTTGTGCCACATATGTTTGCACTAGAAGTGCAGGGGTAAAGGTTTTCTATTCTTAAAGCCTGTTCAGCAAGTGTGGAAAAGGGGAATAGAGTGAATAGAGGTTAAATTCCCACCGAACAAGAAAAGAATAAAGTGAAATTGGGTTTGAACTCTATGAGTCAATTCTCTATTCCATGGGGATGGTGGAATAGAGGAATTGGCCCTTTTTTCAAGAGAGTGGTCGAAGAACTAACCTCAGCTGCTTCCTTGTCAACCCAGTCTTGATGGAGGAACCCAAAATCTAGCTTTGGAGGTGGCAGATAAACATCATGAACTTTGGTGGGTGCATATCGGAAACAAGCAACCATTCGTCCAAAACTGCTTATGTAGAATACATAGAAAAAAAACTTTATTTTCAACTAATTTAATCCTTGTTGCCAGTTACAATATCAAATGACGGTGAATTTAATATATATAGCAAGCTAGCAACTTTTAAGGAAGCAAGTGCACTACTGTTTCAAGTGTCCTTCCTAAATATCCAAATATCACATATGCCCCCCATAAACGACATATATGAAAGATGCACCCACAAAACTGTTTTACAGTTGCAATATTCAGCATTAGTGAAGGGGTGTACTCAATGGAAAAATAAACAAACATACATCTTTTCCACAAGATTGGCAGAGTTCATGAGAAGAAGGGTAATTTGTGATATCTTGCTTAGATCGCAAAAAACAGCATCTTGCAGAATAGTGCATGGGGTCATCCATTATATTTGAGGTTCCAAGGAATAAATAAGAGTTCCTCCTTTGGTAGTTAAACAAGTATAAAAAAGAGAGAAGTAAACAAGGGGGATTAGATATCTAGTTACCACCAACTCATATATAATACAAAGATCTGAGATTCCTATCCTTGCAAATGCATTATCCTTCACAACTTACCCATAGAAACGAAGGCAATCCCGGTGGAGAGAATGGCCGCAGCTTGCGACTCTACTAGCAGAAGCATGGTTTGAAAAGCTGAGCTCCAGAAATTTGCCAAAGGAGAGACGCCAGGCAGCATCAGACATAACTACCCTCTTATTTGCAGGAGGAAGCTTGTTGACCTGAGGGCATTTTAGGCATCTGTGCCACATCCATATTTTGCCCTCTGACTCTCCGGGCAGGTGGAAGTCTGGAAGCTTCCTGACTGATATCGTCAGACTTCCCTGCCGGTGGGTGTAGCAATAGACATGAGCCTCTGGTGGCATTTCGCAAAAATGACACCGGTAACTCTATAAGAAATTCTAACAATCAGTTCTGTATAGGAAATTGAAAGTTGGTTATACTACAGAATCAAAGTAATTTAATAGATGGAACTACTGTTACCAGTTTATAAATTAGCACCTAAGCACTGATTAAATTCCCATAATATTGAGTTGACCCAGCTTGCAAAACAAGAGTTAATATACCCCAATTTTGCCTCAACGCCAAAGACAGCTGTTGATACGAATAAGACTCAATTTGACCCAGATAAGAAACAATGTCAGTCTAATTTGGTACCAATATATATTAGTAGTAATATCAGTCCATATCTTTCTCTTAGAGTAGCTTGTCATATTCTAATAGACTGATACCATACCAATTAGGTCTACTATTGGCTTAACTGGAAACTGTTGGGTTAACAACTACATCAAATACTAACCTGATCAAATAATTGTTCTCGCAAGAATCGTCCTAGAGGCTTATCACAGCTCCCATAGTACTTTATCCGCAATAGATGGGCCCCCTCACATGCCGTCTTTTTCCAGTCACACCTTGAAGAGAGAGAAACAAGTATGCTCTGGTTATCTGACGGCGAAGGGAGATAATCCCCCTTCATTGGCATGTTATCATTCTTTGTAGGTCTAGAAACATCAACACTCAGCGAAGAATCCTGTTGCTTCTCAATAGCCTCATTTTGGGATGGTAAAAAGCTCTCTGAGAGAAAACCAAAAAGGCTGTTGCTTCTACTCTCTAAACAAGGTGGCAATATAGTGCCATCCTCATTTTGGGATTGTGGCAATGGTGGATTTGGCTTCACTACAGCTATAGATCGTTCAACAACAGATGATTTTTCAGGTAAACCGACGAGTAAAGGGGTCTGGGTTAGTTCCGGAAGAGTGGCCCCTTCATCTGCAAGAAATGATGTTTCGAGTGCAAGGTGATAGGCGGCAAAGATTGCATATTGGATCACATGTTTCACCTTTTTTAGCTCGTTGCCACAGGCTCCCCTCAGTAGAATCTATGAAAAAATGACCAAAAATGCAAATAAAAAGTTTGATGACACCCATGAATAATAACCAAACTTAAGGAAGAACAACTCTTTTACGAGAACTAGGAAAACAAAGATATATATAAGCCAATGACTTTACCAAAATGAACTCAAGTTTGTATATTCAAAAGATTGTTCCTTTTATCGATGTAATCCATGAATAAATGAAAATAATAAAAGAATACTCATGGACCAAATTTTAGTATTCGTTTTTGCCTTCTTTGCTAATTTTCCTTCTCCAAATTTTTTCGGGAGGTGGTATTCATTTTGCAGTGGACAGCACCAGGAAGTTACTGGTCAAAGCTGGTCCCTAATTAGAAGAATGAAATAATAATTTGAAGAACACCCACTAACCGTGCAACCAAAGGGCCTGGCACAGTCTTCGAAAAACATAAGGTTCTTTAACAATTTCTTCCCTTCACCGGCACTACCATGCTCTTCCAGAAACTTCTCAACACGGAACAGTTCACACTGCCCTAACTGAGGTTTTGAGAGATGGTCAATTGAAGGCACAATCTGAGCCCCAGTGCAGCGTGCTATGCGCTCCAGGAGCGGCCGCTTGATGTTGAGAACAAGTGAGATGTTCCGATTGAGAAACAAGTCTTGCGCGCTACGGGAAACAGCCTTCTCCACCAATAAGACATCTGGCCGGTGCACCTGTATCTTTGCAACCGCCATTCTCAAGTACTCCACCTCCTATAAAAATCATAAATAGAGAGAAATATTAAAGTTGTAATTCCATTTCAATTTGCAATTAAGAAGCAATAAGGGAAATATGCACCTGCTGTAACAAGGTATCAAAACTCGAAAGCAAGTTTGAAACACGCTGATATTCGAGGGCTCCTCCAAGAATGAGAATACGAGGCTTCACAATTTTTGTAGCCATCCGCCGGTGGGCGACGTTTTTCTTGCAAACAACCCCTTTTACAACCACACTACAGGATGCCAAGAGGAGAGTAAGCTAACAGTGCTTAATTACAGAAGTTTAGAACAAGGAAAAATGACACAAATATAAATTGACACAAAAGAAAAAAGACGCAACACAGATACCTAACAAGAGTTACAAACAATACTGTTCAATAAAGCATTTTTAAAAATGAAGATTCAAAAGTAGCAAGGCATCTTGACATAGGTTATAGAATCAAACTTCTTTTTTTTTTCTCAAAACAAGAGGCAAGATCGCAGATTTTGTCTGCGAACCAAAAACAATTTCACAAATATTGTAGGTGATTTTCCCAGGAATCAAAATTTGTAAATTCAGGTCTTGCTTGCAATCGCTTCTCATTTACATATTACTAAAAAAGGTGAAGTAAATAATTCATTAGATGTAATGAATATTAACTCATTGCACAAATGATATTTTGCTTAATAGTGGTGTAATGCAGAGTGGCATACATTATGCCATCAAGGTAAAATTATTATATTTTGCCAAATCAGGTTGTTCACTCATATGCGATATACTTTGAGGTTCTTATTTTTAAATTTTCTTTACTTCATGTTTTAATAGCAAAGCTGAGTGTAAATTAAAGGCAGCACTGATAAGACATATTTTAATCAAGATATATTTGGTTTAAATGCTTCAATAACATAAATGAGGCTTATATGCACTCAAATATAGAAATTATAGTAAGTCATACCTACTGCTATTGCACCTGATCCAGTAAGTAATAATCATCTAATGGATTTATCACGTACAACAAAAAGTTGAAATTAAATGCATAGGTCATACCTATCACTTGGGCGTCCACATGCAATGCACTTGATCTTCACATATCCACCCGGGTCCATCCCTTCTCCCTTGCTCATATCCGGTTTTAAAAGCGATGCAGCATCCCACGCCAAGCGTGTGATTATATCCAACCACCCATCATTATTTCCCTCCTCTCCTTCCCCTGTTGGCACGTTTTCTGCCTTTAGCAGCTGACAAATCAACGCCCTGAAATGCCCATCCACGACAGTCTTCATTGCTCTCTTGTGCTCCTCTGCCGATCTCTCTCTGCAAATAAGATGTGCTTGCTAGGCATCAAAGATTATCTTGTAGAAATTCAGTTATGGCATGCGTTTAAAGAGTTAAATGCTGGTATTCAGTGTTTGAGAAAGTTTCAAAATGCAATTCTGCAAAAAATACCTCTAGTTACTTCATAGTGTTGTTATGGTACACTAATCCACAATAGGCACAGCATAAAGCCAAAAACTTCAAATTTTAACTCCCAAGTTAGTGACCTTAGTTCACCTTAGCCCCAAGTTACCCCCCTACGCACTGGCATTTCATCTTCTTCTTATTCTTTTTTAATTTATTTAATATCTATATATATATAAATATTTCATTTTAGACTAATGCTGCAATCCTTGGAGTATATGCAATTTGATGTTTGTTCAACATAAGTTTGAAGAGCCAGACAAAAATTTTGTAACCATGCAAAAATGTGAAGTACAATACCTGCTTGGAAATAAGCCGCCAAAACTGTTGGTACGTAGGTACCGCCACTCCTCCCCAGCAGAGCCTGCATCATCTTCCTCATCTAAGGA
This sequence comes from Carex rostrata, assembly GCA_964058875.1. Taxonomy (NCBI): domain Eukaryota; kingdom Viridiplantae; phylum Streptophyta; class Magnoliopsida; order Poales; family Cyperaceae; genus Carex; species Carex rostrata. The sequence goes on along the minus strand of CAXKVT010000193.1, from coordinate 34,818 downwards.
GACTTCTCCCACCTCTCCCACCTCTCCCTCCTCTCTGTCATCAGGTTCAGGCGGGACCCACAGCAACCGATTATTTTCAATGTCAACAGTGTTCTCTTCTATAGGTTCTATACCATATAAGGCTGAATGGGAGGTGGGACATTCATCGACACTATAGCCTTGGGTTTCTCCAGTCTGGTCAGAGTTAAAGGAAGAGGTGAAGACTGTGTTTTCAGCATGAACTGGAGAAAAAGGAAGTTTCTGGTCGGAACCCTCATCGACCTGTACTTGATCTGCTTGATAGGGCTCATGGGCATTATGGTAATCAACAAGGGTATAATAGCCATCTGAATTCTGGCCATGGACTGTTTCTGAGTCAGAGTGAAAACCACTGTATTCATCATCTTCGTCATCACTCCTATTACATAAAGGGGCAAAAATAAAAAGTAAATAAATAAAAAAAAAAGTTAGCCAAGTATTGAAAATTTGGAAGGATTTGTTCAGCCAAAAGTGCTTGGAATTCAAATTAGGGAAAAGCCATTTGGTATGATAAGAAATGGCTAAAAATAGCATTAAAAGATATCAAGGACTAGGCAAAACAGTTAAAAATTGTCTTGTGACTGAAATGTAGTACTAACTATTATTCACTGTTCTTTCATTTAGAAACCCTGATTCCAGAAATTCTAAGAACGGAACACAAATTATTTTCTGAAGGATCGCAAATTTTGTCTGCGAGACAATTGTTGACAATGTCTACCATTGTAAAAATTTAAGTGAAAATAAAATCTCAACCATTGCTCTGTTTCTATTACTATAAATATAGAAAAATATTGGTGCTTGTTTCCTCATTTATGGTCTCTTTTCTAACTTTCCAGAAAGATGAAGTGTCACAACTAGTACAAGTTTACCAACCATCTGCTACAGTACATATTTTATGCTTAAAAGAAAAGGTGCCTAGGTAAGCAGTTCACACTATATTAGTAAATGTAATTAACAGTTTTACCACAAGAGAAAACCTTAGTTCATTATAGAGTTTTGTATCAACAGCAGCACAATATTACATTTACTAATATAGTGTGAACTGCTCACAAAAATCTAAACAAAGAAGTACAAGATGAAAAAAAAAAAAAAAATAACGAATGGAATAAAACCAAGAAAATATTACACGTACCTGTTCAAGCTACACTCATAGTGCTCGCATACCGTGTCTGTATCATTCTCAGCCTTTCCCGGCTCAAAAAACTCCTCCATCTCAGGACAAGTATCAGCAGCGATTGCTTGACCATACCGCACATACTCCCCAGCAGCACAATCGTAATTCTGATCATTATTTGAACCAGACACGGCAGACCCACCTGTCACAGTGCTCAAGGTTTGTCCGGTGGAGCTTGTTTTGCTACTCTCCATGCTAACAGATGAGAGACTCGGACTGAGCATCCCATTTCTACCTGCACCAGTTGACGCCTCCTCCCTCTGCTTGAGGCAAAAATTACAAACCCGTATCATCTTCTCCCCTTCAGCCTGGTCAGAACGAGACTTACGTGGCACAAAAGTGGTGCACTTGGAGCAGAAGACACGGCCACATAAGCGGCAGTGGTGCCGTCGGTTGATCAAGTTGAATTGGGACTCACAATCATAGCAGACACGGCAGCTCTGATCGGGCATCCAAAAGTCACGTGGGAGGTTGTTACTAGGGTTAATGGTAGGGTTGAGGTTGGGGTTGGGCTTGGGGTTGGGCTTGGAATCGGTGGGACCCGCATCCGACATGCTTCTCCTAGGTGGAATCCATGATTTGACTATGTCAAATAAGTCTGGGAAGTGGTTTTTCGCATCTGAGGCTTCCATTTTTATCAGAATTTACCAGAAAGCTCATTATCACTCATTTGTCGGGTGAGACAGGAGAGAATTTTGCTTCAGATTTATAGGTAGTTGTCAAATTACTACCTGATGGTGTAAGTGGTTTCTCTTGAACTCCCAACACATCTGCAATTTAATTTTTATTTAGTAGAGAGTACATCTATTTCACTTATTGAGTGTATCTTTATTCTAGGAAAGAAATCTTTTGTGAATCTGTGTACTATTAATTGTAAACCAGAAACCACTCAAGCTCAAATCCCTGGTTTTTCCAATGCAGAATTAATCGCCGCTTGAATGAAAAACAAAAGGGAAAGAGGAAACAATGCTTGCATGCAAATATTTGCGTAATTCTGAATTCTAGAATTAATTTGTATAAAAAAAACGAAGACAAAAAAACACAAATTGAAGATCACACCTGGTTTTGAGCTACACTAGAATCAGAAAAAAATAACTAAAAAAATATCATTTAATTCAAAAAAAATTTGAAAAATTAGCTCACACAAAAAGGAAGAGAAAAGCAAGCGCTTCTCTTCCAGAAGAAACTAAGATGTGATTGCCAGAGGTGCGAGACAGCGCAGCAGCAGAGAAGAGAAATCACGGATTAAATTAAAGCAAAGCAACTTTTTCTAAAAAAGGAAACGTTTTTCTGAAACAGTCCTGAAGAGGAAACGTTTTAAATAAATACCTTGGGAAATTATTTTTTTCGTTCTTTCTTCCCAGAAAGCAGAAAGTTTTTCTTTTCTGCGGCGAGAAGCAAAACCTTCTCTCTGTCCCCAAATTTGCTTCCTTTGTTTGTTTGTTTCTCTCATCCTTTGTGTGCTTCAAATTATTAATATTATAATTTTTTTTTTTTGGTAAATACGCTTTCAAATTAATTAAAAGCAAAGAGAAACTCACTCACATAGTCACGTGGGTTAACACTGTGACTAGGATGTATATTGCAGGAGAGGGGGGCGTCCGACGCCCATCGGACCACTTTTGTGTTCGATGGGTTCTATTCACCGTCGGATCTGCTTTAGGATTCGCACCGGCAATTTCGCGTCTGCTTTAAAATCCGTAAACACGAATCCTAAAGCAAATCTAACGGTAAGAGAACCCATCGAACACAAAAGTGGTCCGATGGCCATCGGACAGCCCCCTCTTCCGTATATTGCTAGCATTTAATATCAAGTGCTTTCTTGTGGGACCACTCACACTGATTGCTTGAACTGTTTCCCAATTCGCATCCTCTGAGATATCTCATATTTTGCGTGACTTTTTGAAAAATCTTAACCGTTATAATACGTTCAGCGCGAATCTCAAAGCTTGAATAATACTGGCCCCCTACGTCATCCCAAATAGGCACCGGACACGTCGGTCATGCAAAATATGAGATATCTCAGAGGAGATGCACTCGATTGGTTGGACCGTTCTCTACTCGCTTCATGGTCTTGATCCTCTCCAATAGGATGTATACAGTACACCGTACTATATAAGATCAAGAAGGTCAATTACTTATCGGACGGTATCTATTGAATCTAGTTTCCCCGGAAAAGAACAGGTAGTGTTGATCCTCGCCATCTAATCTGAAATGGACGGTAGTGATGAACTAAGATGGTCCGATGTAACTCGTATGACTGAATGGGAACCAAATCAAGTCAATTCGTGCGTTTCTCTGTCTGCCCTTTTTTTAAATTCATCGCCAGTTCATTTAAATTGGAGGTGTCCATTCTCTTTTAGGATTGCGTAAATCCACAAATGCATTTTTTTTGTGGTTACAAAACGCATGTAGTAGAGAATTGATCGATGCAGCTCCTGAATTAATGGAGAAGTTAAGGGGTACCGAATTATTATTTTATCTGGTGGTATGATTTTTTTTTATTGTACGTACTTTTTTTTTTTTAATAAAGTATAAATGAAAAAAAATATAAATTTAAGATGAATTATAATAGAAAATTGAATATATTTGTGAGATTTTAAAATTTAGAAGAGTAAATATGATATATAAATTTTAGAATCGAAAATATGTTATATTGAGTTTAAAGACATACATAAAATTATTCGTGCAACTTTTTTTAGGGGGTATTTCATGTATATCTCTTAAAATTTTCAAAATTAGTATTTCCTCTTCTAAAATACATAATATCATATTTAATCTTTTAAATTTAATGAACTCACAATTTTACTCATTTTATGATCTTTTCTATTAAAACTCAACTTAAATTTACGAAATACCTATTTGTCAATCTTCTAATTGGTTAGTTTCTGAGAATAAATGAGTCATTCCTCTACTTTTGACGCTTATACAAGCATATGCCTAAATGTTAATGCATGTGTAAGCGGCATGAGTAAAGAAATGACCAATGTTATTTTTTTTAAGAAGTATAAAATAGATATTTCATAAATTTGAAATAGTTGTAATAGAAAACATATCAAGAGGGATCCAATCACACCCTTTTTTGGTGACACCGGATTACACCTTATGTTTACAAAGTTCAAACAGTCGATTCAAACCGTTCAACTTGTTGGATATGTTAAAATGTGCTTGCAGATCAAAATTTACATTTTGATCTTTTCTATTAAAACTCAACTTAAATTTACGAAATACCTATTTGTCAATCTTCTAATTGGTCAGTTTCTGAGAATAAATGAGTCATTCCTCTACTTTTGACGCTTATACAAGTATATGCCTAAATGTTAATGTGTAAGCGGCATAAGTAAAGAAATGACCAATGTTATTTTTTTTAAGAAGTATAAAATAGATACTTCATAAATTTGAAATGAGTTGTAATAGAAAACATATCAAGAGGAGGGATCCAATTACACCCTTTTTTTGTGACACCGGATTACATCTTATATTTACAAAGTCCAAACAGTCGATCCAAACCGTTCAACTTGTTGGATATGTTAAAATGTGCTTGCAGATCAAAATTTACATTTTTCTGAAATTTTTTTACTATTTATTAAGATGGGTACAAAAATTCAACGGTCTAAATATAGTGATTTTCTTAAATACTTAATAAATAGTAAAAAAATTCCAAAAAATGTAAAATTTGATCTGCAAGCACATTTTAACATATCCAACAAGTTAAACGGTTTGGATCGACTATTTGGACTTTGTAAACTTTGAAAATGGAGAGTGTAATTCGGTGTCACCAAAAAAGGGTGTAATCGGATCCCTCCTCACATATCAAAATGAGTAAATTTGTGAGTTTTTGAACTTTAGAGAGTAAATAAGATATCATGAATTTTAGAGCGAAAAATACATAATTTCCAAATTTAGTGGGGTATACATGAAATTTCTTTTTTTCTTTTTTTATTATATGATGGTATCACATTATTTTTATTGTACGAAGTCCAGCAAATTTGTGGCAATTACAACCGTTGTTTTTTTTTTGTCTATTATTAAATCTCATCCCAAATGTGTCTTAAATCCGATGTGAAAGTGAAGTTTGCGTCGTCGGTTCCTCGGCTGTGTATTTGTTTGGCATTATGTGGAAAGATTGGTACCAGAAGCAGATTCTCTAGGCCCCCTTTTAGCATGTCAATATCTTACTTAGGCTATGGTAATGATACTGGTAGATATCATATGAATTAAAAATGGTACAATCAACGAACTACGTTACTGTGATGGGTGCCGACCAGTAAAGAAATACAATACATGATGTCAATATCTTGGTTAATAATTTGCTTGATTATTTTTATTGACATCATGATTATTTAAGAGATGAGTTGAAGAACTTTAATCTCTTAAATTTTTAATTTCTGCCACAAAACCACTAATCTTCAAAAAAAAAAAAAATCTGCCACACACACATGAAAAAAAATGCACACATAACTCATTTTTTGTATTTATTTACCTAATATGTACAAATTGTATGTCAAGTGATTTTTTTTTTATGTCATTTGCTCCACTAAAAGTTAAAAAGTGAGCTATTTATTTGTTTTTTAGAGTGAAAAATGAAAGTCTACCTCTTCAAAATATAATATTCATAGAGGACATTTCATCTTGCTTTTGAATTAGGGCATTGTTTTTTTGTATGTAAATTAAAAATTGGCCCACTAGATTTTACAAGGGGGAATTTCATGTATGTCCCTAGAAATCTCGAAATTATGTATTTTTCCTCTAAAATTCATAATATCATATTTAACCTTCTAAATTTAAAAAACACACAAATTACCCAATTTATTATTTTTCTATTAAAATTCATTTTAAATTTATAAAGTATCAATTTTAAATTTGACTAAAAAAAAAAATCATGTAGCATATATGTTTAAAAGAAATGCCCAATCTTAATTGGTCAGTTGAGATGGAAAATGATACATTTACTTACTTCACTTGTGACTTGCATAGAACCATATGCATAAATGTTATTGTGCATGAACCCTCAGAGCCAACTAATTAGAAGACATTTTTTTCTAAATATTTTTATTTAAAAAATGGTAAATTGAGACATTATAAATTTAAATATAAATGAGGTTTATTAGATAAGGTAACAAATTAGTTAAATCTGTTAGCTTTTAAAATTTAGAGGGGTAAATATGATATTATGAATTTTAAAGAGAGAACTAAGTAATTTCGAGATTTTTAAGGGGTATACATGAACTTCTCCCATTTCACAAAAGGAGACTTTACTCTTGAGCCATTTCATTCCTCAAATAAGAAAAAACAAAATTACTTAAAATTTGTTGGACTACATCTTTGGTCTAATTTTTATCTGATGATATATGATTACTATTTTTGCCGCACACAGATGTAAAGAAAAGCATAGCTTCATTCTTGTCTCTTTTTTTTGTTATCTTATTTGTAAACTAGTAGTTTACATATCTGGTATTATTAAAATTTCTAATATGATGTAGCATTTCTCATTCAGTTTAAGAGATGTAAAAGAGTTTTTTATTTAGAAATTATGTATGCAAGTTTCATATTAAAAAACTATTTGTAAACTCTACGCCGATCAAATAATTGGCTCAAATGATGGCATGGCTTAATAAAAACTCTAAAATTAATTTCAGAAATGTGAGAATTTAAAAACTTTAGTGACCTTTAGTTTCGAAAAAGTTGTTAATAGTTATTTAGAAACTCACTTAAATTGCTGAGATATAGATGTTTGAAGCACATAGCCATGTATAAACAAAGGAGTCCACATCGTCTGCATTAACTCAAAAGAGAATCTTTTGAGCTAATACATCTTGACAGTCTAATTTTAAACGGAGCTCATCCAACCTTCGTTTATAACATAGGGTGCCTTTAATATTAGTGCGGATCTAATTCGCACGAATTGTAAAGCTTATTAGACGGTCCAAATATATTAACTAAAAAATTTCTTTTTGAGTTAATGCAGAGGAGGATACAAATTCTAAACAAAGAGGTGCTAAGTACTCCTATAAATTTATGTTTTTATTTTTATCTCTAAAAAAATTAAATTAAAAAAAAAAACTTCCAGTCTTCTCATAAAATAAAATTATATAATATTTACTGTTGCAACTATAATCTTAGATTTTTTTTTTACTTTTTCTAACTGCTGCCATGACTGTCTGGAGATGGTGCTTAACAGCTCAAGTGCTAAACAAAACAATTATTTTCGCTTTTTATAAGGTCTATTTCAATTTTCAAAAGTGTCACTATGATATACTCTCCACCTTTCTCTTACCTTTTTATTTCGTTGAAACCTCCCCTCCTAAAGTAACTCAAATTTAGAGTTTCAATTTGGACCGTTCGATCCGCTCTCACATGAATATTAAAGGGATCCGATTTCTGATCAGACGGTCCGTGTCCAAATGAAAAATTGTGTTACTTTAGAGGATCCCGAATTTTCATGCCATTGAATTCCCAGGACATATTCTAAAGGATATCTACTTTTCTTTCTCCCAAGTCAAAAGATAAAAAATAAAAAATAATTTCATTGCAAGTTATGCCACAGGTAAAAATGAGCACACACATTGGTTTTCCCTTGTTATCTTTAATTTTTTTATTGAAAATCTTTGCAGCGGTTGCAAAGTTGTGAGGAAGAATCAAACTCTCGACCTTTTGGTAACCAACAGTCTTAGAACCGAAATTTATATTTATACTATATATAAAAAAAAAAACTCCAAATTACGGGGATTTCGAAAATACCAAGGCCTTTAAGCCAATCTGCGACCCTCGAAGAATGAGTCCATATATTAGCTTGAAGGTCTTGATATTTTTCGAAATCCTTCCAAAACATAATTTTTTGGTTTTTTTTTATTTCAAATTATAAATAAAAATTTCGGGTATTAAAACTTTGCTCTTAACCTAATATGCTGTATGCATAACTTTACGCTACATAATTTAAATCTTGGTTTATTTGGGATGTGATTTGGACTTCATTTAATGAATTCAATATGACTGCCAATGTGCAATTCTGAGTTCATTTGAGCCCAATACAAATGGGCCTAGACTTTGTCTATGTTTTATTATTAGACTGGACTGGAGCCCAATATCAATGTTAATGTTTTTATTCTTTTAACTAGATTGGGTTGGAGCCCAATAGAACTGACAGCTAAATATTTGACTTTGAAACATTATCAGTGCACAAAAATGTTGTTTGGAACAGGAATAACATATTGACCTGTTTGTGGTGGTTATTTTGATGTCACTTGTCAAATATCTCTTATGTTTAAAATTGAAATTAAGCGAGAACCAACTTTAGATTTAGTGAGAAAAGATAATATTTTTTATGTAAAAAATTGTATTTTATAATTCGAAAGAAAAATTATTTGTAAATATTAGACAGTTGAATAACTTGATATCCAATCTCTTATAAAAAAAAAGTAGGAGTTAAGAGCATCTACATCCCAGCAACTCAAATGAGTTTCTAAATAACTTTTAATTACTATTTAAAAATTAAGTTCTCTAAAGTTTATAATTCTCACATCCCTGAAATAAATTTTAGAGTTTTTATTAAGCCACGTCAACAACGAATTAAAAAACAAAACAATTAGCCAATCATTTAGCCAGCATAGAGTTTATAAACAGTTTCTTAATAAGAAATTTACTGCATAGTTTCTAAATAAGAAATTCCCTCACATCTCTAAAACTGGATTAGAAATTGATATATCAGATTATAAACTCTAATAATTCCAGAGATGTAGTAATTAAAGAGCCTGTAAAACCTAAACGGCTAAACTACATATCCTGTATTATAGAAAGCAAAATGCACTGTGAACTTGCTGTGAAATGTTGAATTTGTGAAAACAAATTCTGACAAAATATTTTCACTATATGTCCAAATTATGCCTTTTCACATATTCAGTGTACAAAGGAAAAAACAGAAGAAGGAATAATAAGTACCTCTTGGAATATTTGAGGAAATAAACAAAGGGAAATAATCTAAAAAAAATATTGTGGCTGGATAAAGGATTAGAATCTCTCTGTCAACAGATTCCATTTCTAGGTCTCAATCTTCTTTCGGTTAGTGGTAAATTAGTAGGGTTTTAGTTCAATATCCCCTTTTGTTTTTAGAAAGCAAAAGCAAATATTTTTTAAGTTAACAACAACGCTGACGTGTCCCCAAGCAGATAATAATTATATTCCTTGAGGAACACATTTATATATAACAAAAAAAGGAAAAAAAAAGTTCCATCTTTTTGAACTTTAAGATAAGTTAATACTTTAATGAAAATTATATTTGACAGCCACTGTCAAGATTTAAAAAAAAAAAAAAAAGCTAATACTAGCCTACGGGCAAAAGCTTAAAAAAATTGAAGAATAATAAGTTAATACTTATTTTAGAATTTCTTATTTAAAGAGTTATGCATACCCCCACACCTCCCCCCACCCACCCACCCACCACCCACACACAAATGCCACTCCATGGGCGGAACCCGGATTTGAATATAGGGGGCTATGTAAAGTTAGGGGTGCTAATACATATAAAAGAAACAAATTAGTAAGAAAACTAATTGATTAACTTTCTCCAAATTCCATTTCTTCTACCGTATCTAGGTACTTGATAATAAAATTTTGAGAAGTTGGAGTGGCTTAACACCCCCAGCTAAGCCTATGTTCCGCCTTTGGCATGAAGACATGTATTTATATTTGCATCTCAAATTATACTTTGCCAAGAAAATGTACATTATAAAGGTAGCTCAAAATATGGCACCCTTATGAAAAATGGAAAATACAGAAAGGAGAGCTTATGTGATAATCTGGCAGCAAAACTCATCAGAGGGGCTTTCTTTCTTCCCTCACATTGCTTGCACTAAAATTAAAGCACAATTTCTCATCTACTATATATATATGTAACATGATATCAAAGCCATATAGCACCTGCTTCTTTGAGCAGAGGAACGAGCTTTCCGCTGAGATGCAACGACATGACCTGATCGGTTGGGCCCACCAACCGACCACCGATAAACACTACAGGTGCAGGTGGGTTGCGGCCTATCATTCTCGCTAGGACCCGCTCTATGTCCTTCCCTCTGGGGTCATGGTCAAGCTCATGGATTGCGGGGTTCACTCCGAGATCACAAAACAATCTCTTGACAGTGTGACACATGCAACACGAGCTAACACTGAAGATCACGACGGCTCGGTCAGACGCTAATTTGCTAACTCTATCCATGGATTTGATTTCCAAATGAATGGATGCAAGTATAATAAGGTTGCTTTCAAATTGAAGGATATATGTAAGGGCTAATTTTGTTTTGTGTTGGAGTTTTGAGGCTTAGGAGTTGTTTATTTATAGAAGAGAGAAAAAGTGCTATGAATTGCAACTATCTTTTCAAGGGTTAATGTAAGATTTTTTTTGGTCTCTCTGTTATCATTGGATTGAAAGAGACGTTATTTTCTTGTAGATAATGAAATGAAATTATGGAAACAGAATTTGCTTTGGCAAATTAAATTACTCTCTCTTCTGGAAATGATCTGATGAATCACCTTTGAGCATCTCTTTGGGCAAGTGGCAACACACAAGATCTCCTCCTTACTAATTGTATTAGACAGATACATTGCACTTAGACTATGTATTAGGATTAACCACTTTCTGTTAGACTGTTATATACGGCGCCTATGTTTGTATTGAATACAGTGGTCTATATTGTTATATTCCGAAATTTTAACACTGGAATTATTTGCTAAATGGATCATTTCGTTTAAATAAATTTTTTAATTAAATTAACGAGCGTTCAGATTTTATTTGACTAATTTAAAACAAATCTAAAATTTTTGAAATATAAATGAATTATAAAATTATGTATATTACAAATTGATTTAACTTGATTCATGTAAATAAATAAATAATTAAAGTCTTATTAAGAATATAATTATGCGAAGATATAAGTACAGATAAATTATAAAATATATAACACTTGTACGTTAGGAATTTTAGAGATGAAATTGAATATATATATATATAAATATTAAATAATTTGAGTTCAAAATTTTTAAATAAAAATGCAAATTAATCGTGAGATCTTACAAGGGTTCGATCGAATCTTTGCAACCGTAACAAATTTTTATTGAATTGAAAACCAGAGTAAAACTAGGGTGTTCTTAAGCTCACCAAAGTGTTTGGTGAGCTTAACTCCAAAACCTATTATATCGGTTTCAAATGACAAATCTAAGCCGTTGAAATCCATCTACTTCACAAGTGATGAATTTACATGCAAAGATTTTAAGTATTCAAATTATTTTAGTATAAAGTCAAGCGGTCAAAATTAGAAGGTTTATAAATTAATTTTAGTGCATTCATTTTTTTAGCACTTTTTGACCACTTGACTTTATATAAAATTAATTCGAAATTCTAAAAACTTTACGTGTAAATTCATCACTCGTGAAGTAAATTGGTTTCAACGGTTTGAATTTATTGTTTAAAACTAATCTAATAGGTTTTGGAGTTAAGCTCACCAAACACCTTGGTGAGCTTAAGAACACCCTAGTTCTACTTTGAAAACCAAATTGAATTTCAGAAATTGTTTGAACCATTTGATTATGATCCAACACGAATTTCAGCACCATCTCAACCTCTCCTTTTGATTCAAATTGAAAATTGAAAAATTTAACCCTTTTTAATAAGGATCCTGATAACAATCTCCGCAGCTTTATCCTTGCAAAAAACCCCGTACAAACTGCCAAAAAAATCATAGGGGACCGCTCAATCATTAATAAGTGTTTCGTAAACTGTTAGTATTTAACTTGAAGCATCAAAGTATTTATCTTGAATTTGAAAAGTATTAATCCCTATGCAATTATCTCTGTTTATGAAAGAATAAATCAATCCATCAATTGTCCTCGCACAAAATTTCTTTTTTTTTTTGAATCGTCCCCTCACAAATGGGGACCATTAAATAAACAATCCCCTCATAAATACTTGTCAGTTATATCCGCACAAAATTTCCTTTTTTTTATTGTCCCCGCACAACTGGGGACCATTAAATAAATAATCTCCTTACCCAATGATAAATACTTCTCAGACATAATGATAAATACTTTATGTTACATGGATAAATACTTTATGTTACATGAATAAATACTTCTCAAATATAATTGCAACTTTCAGTAAAACATCAATAATAAATACTTCTCAGACATAATGATAAATATTTTATATTACATGGATAAATACTTTATGTTACATGGATAAATACTTCTCAGACATAATTGCAACTTTTAGTAAAACATCAATGATAAATACTTTTCAAGCATAATGATAAATACTTTATGTTACATGGATAGATACTTCTCAGACATAATTGCAATTTTCTTATGTATAAATATTTTCTTATAATTTTGGACGCAAATTTTAACTGAGAATTTTTATTCTCTATTATGTATGTATGCATGCACATTATAATTTTCTTATGTATGTATGCACATATATGTTGATCCTTGTATTTTTTCATTGGAGATGCAATTTTGTTGGAGACCTTTAACCAAGAGGCATCATGTCATGGATCACATGCACACTCCTTTTTTGATATGTTGGATCTAATACAACTAGGTATGTATGAAATTTCAGTCCAAACTAGATCATAACCAAGCGTTTTGGCAACATGAGCCCAACTTTATGAATTTTGGGCCAAAGCTTGATCATATGACTATTAAGTGGTAAGGACATAACTTTTATACAAACATTGTATTGGATCTTGAGGAGTATATGTTGTGTTGGATCACATGGGATTGCATGTACAAAAGGTTATGTATATATATATATATATATATATATATATATATATATATATATATGTTGCACGAATTGTAATATGTTAGTATTTTATATGGTTTTATATGAATTCATATATAATAATCGGTCCAACGAAAATTTAATGTATATTTTTCATATAAATAATTTAAACCATATAACATTATTTTTTTTAATAATTGGTTGTTATCAATTTTTATCAACTTTAAATTGTAATTTTCAGTAAAATATATGTATATGAAAGACAATGATAAATACTTCTCAAGCATAATGATAAATACTTTATATTACATGGATAAATACTTCTTAGACATAATTGTAATTTTCAGTAAAACATATGTACGTCAAAGACAATGATAAATACTTCTCAGATATAATGATAAATACTTGTTAGAACAATAATAAATACTTTCTTGAACTTGTCAATAAGTAATGTTTAATCAAATCATTTATCATGTCAGGGACAATGATAAATACTTCTGAGACATAATGTAAATACTTTCTTGAACATCAATAAACATGTAAATAATTGTTAGTGGGGATTGTTATTAAAGGATAATATAATTAATGCGGGGATTGTTATTAGAGGACAATATAATTAATGAGATGATTGTTATTAAAATGACAATATAATTAAAGCAGGGATTGTTATTAAAGCACAGTAATTAATGCGGGGATAAATAAAATTTCTTAGCGGAATTAATGGGGGGATAAAAGACAGTTAAGGAAGTTAATTTGGAGAGAGAGAGTGGGGAGGGGGGGGGGGGGTAAATGGAGGGAAAGGGATGGGGGGAATGATATAATTATTTTTTTAATAAAAGGTTCGAGTCCGCCAGTGGTTTTTCTCCTTCTTTCTTCCTCTCCCGTGTGTGCAAGGGAAGACTCTCCCCTCTTCTCTTTTTTTGTCTCTGCTAGGAGCGCCCCACTCAAGCCTCTCTTCCTCTCTTCTCTCGCTGACCCGTGGCCCCACTCAATCTATCTCTCTCTCTCTCGTTCCTTCAAGGAGAAGGATTCAGAATTGATTATCTCGCTCTCTCTCTCCCGCTGTCCCGTCGCCGAATTTAATGTGAAACGGTGAAAGTCGTCGCTGTCTTTCCGTTGTCAGCCGGCCGTACTAGCTGACCCCTGTTGCGTGTGATTGTTCCTTTTCCGGGTATATATACTCCCCTCTTTCTTTTGTTGTTGGTTGCTCTCTCTATTCCCTCATGTGTTGTGACAAACCTTTCTTCTCTCTCTTGATTTTTGCCTTTGGTTTGAGAAATCAAAAACCCTAGAAAATTTAGGGGTTTTCTGTGAACTTGTGTGTATTTTTTTGGTGCCTTGTGGTGCTTCCTTTTTTGTTAATTCGGTGTTGTTGGTGCTCCTCATTGCTTGCTGGCCGAGCTAAATAGCCAGAGGCGAGAAGAACTCTTAGTACCGGCCTCTAAAAATCCTCTTCTTGTGATCCTTTCTTCTCGGTTAGTTGAGCAACTCTTAGTTTAATGTCTTGATTTCGTCTTACGAGGGTTGTTGATTTTCCCGGCAAGACACTCGTGTCGCTGTGCCTTGTGTCTCTGGTTCTTTCCCCTGTTCTGTTCTTGCTTGGTGCTGTGATTTGTATCTAATTTGCTTGATTCTTAGGTCTGTGATCTGTTTTGTGTATGGCTGATTTGCCTTGCCTTGTGACCTGTTTTGCTGTGTGGTTGTGACCGTAGAGGATCCCTAAGGGGATAATTCTGGGTCACATACTGGGCGATTCGTCGCTCACCCACATGTTGTTTCGTGGGTTTTAGGTACAGAGTCTGGCGATCCACAGCAGGAGTTGTCAGGAGCTGTCCCCGATGGCCATGCCACTTGATTAGTTTGGGTTAGGCTTTTGATTAGGTTTACGAGTCCCATATTTCATGTGTTATATATACGGGCTCGATAGATCATGTACCCCCTTCTGTAGTTGATGTTATTTTGGATCCGAGCTGGATCGTACTGTATGATGTGTATGTTTATGTTTATTTATTTGTGTGTGACTGATGCTTGATATTTTATTTTATGCTTTTGTTGTTGTTTTATTATTTTGTTATCTTAGCCTTGCGTGCTTAATGATTAATTAAGTATGAGGCGAGGTTGATCACACCTTAATCCAGAATTTTTGATTTGGGGTGTGACATATATAATGACCCTCTCTGTAACAATTGAAGACTAATGAAATTCATTCAATTCATATCTCATTTTCACATTCTATATGGTATCAGCCTAGTTCTTTCCTCTCTCTTCTCTCTTCTCTCTTGATTTCTTGATTCTTCATTTCAGCCATGGTTGCCCTTTCCTCCACCACTACTGATTCCACTGCTCATCTCTCTCTTCCACCTGATCCTGTGGTTCATATCTCTCTCCCTGTGTCGACAAAGTTGGATCGTGATAATTTCTTGACTTGGAAGTCTCAAATTGAACCGATTCTCCCTGTGTCGACAAAGCTTTCATTCCTCCACCTCAGAATTTGATCGATGCTGGTGTTACTCGAGTCAATCCGCACTTTCTCTCTTGGACTAAGCAAGATCAGCTCTTGCTCGGCTGGATCCGCTCCACTATCTCTTCCTCGGTTTTGTCTCAATACATCTCCAGCAAGACTGTAGCTCACCTCTGGTCAGCCCTTCATAGGGTCTATTCTGCCGTCTCTGCCGCTCATGTGATGGACTTGCGTCGATCTCTTCAATCTAGCACTAGAGGCGGCCGCTCTTGCTCTGACTACTTCACGCACTTACTGAGTATTGCTGATCAATTAGCCGCTGCGGGTTCTCCAATCCCAGATTCAGATCTGGTAAACTACATCCTCACAGGTCTCGGTCCTGAATTCAATGCCTTTGTAGTTACCTTGACAACTAGGTCTACTCCAGTCTCTTTGACTGAGCTCCACAACTTCCTTCTCACTTATGAGAACCTTCTCTCCACCCAATCTCACTCGTCTCCACCTTTTCTCTCGATCCAACCGCTCTCTATTCTGCTCAATCAAACCATGGTTCTGACAATAGGAGGTAGCGTGGGAAGCGATAAAATTCTGGTAGTAGATCGGGTAAGGGTAACTCTGGGCCCGCTAACAACACTTCTGCCGCAATACTTCCCACTCCAACCTATGGTGTAGGCCGAATTCATCCTCAAGGCAACAACAGAGGTGGCCCAGTTCAGTATTTTCAGCCGAATTCTTCAAACAGAGGCTACACACCTTCCTATCAAGCACCTGCTGATCGCCTCACTTGCCAAATTTGCTTCAAACGTGGACATCAAGCTCTTGAGTACCGTCATCGGTTCAACCATTCCTATACCGCTCAAGCTCCACCTCAATTGCATGCTTTGGTCAATACCACCACTCCTACACCTCATGAGGGTTGGTTCCTTGATTTGGGGGCTACTAATCATGTCACATCCGACATAACTAATCTTAACTCCTTCATGCCTTACACCGGTAGTGATACACTTCAAGTCAGTAATGGTTCTAACTTAACCATTAGGCATCTTGGAAATTGTTCTATACCTAGTAATGGTGGTAATTTAAAATTGACCAATGTTCTACATGTGCCCTCTATTACCAAAAATTTAATTAGTATATCAAAATTTACTTTGGAGAACGATGTACTAATTGAATGTCATCCCTTCTTTTGCATTGTGAAGGATCGTCGTACCAAGACTCCTCTTCTTCAAGCCAAGCTCAATAATGGCCTTTACAATGTTACTGCTTCACCTCAAGCATTTATAGGAGAGTGTGTCTCTTCCATGGTTTGACATGCTAGGTTGGGACACCCCTCTCCTAACACAACCCGTTTTGTAATAAATTCGAATAATCTTCCCTCTTTTTCAAATAAATTGCAATTATGTGGTGATTGTTGTAAGACTAAGGCATCTATTTTGCCTTTTAAACCTTCTTCTTCTATTGTAACTTCACCATTAGAAATTATTCATTCGGATCTATGGGGTCCTTCTCCCATTATGTCATGTAGTGGATTTCGTTACTATGTGCATTTTATTGACGTATTTTCTAGATTTACTTAGATTTATTTTCTTAGAACTAAAGATGAGGTAGTCCATATTTTTATTTTATTTAAGTCTTAAGTTGAGAACTTATTTGGCACCACAATAAAAAAAACTTCAAACCGATGGAGGAACAGAGTATAAACCAATTACCAAGCGCTTTTCACATATCATCCACAAAATCTCATGCCCTCACACGCCGCAACAAAACGGCTTAGCGGAACGAAAGCATCGCTATATCATCGAGCTTAGCCTAGCCATTATGTCTCATGCCTCCATTCCGTCAACCTTTTGGGATCATATTTTCCAAAGTGTGGTGTTTCTAATAAATCAACTACCTCCCACTACCTCACCTCACACTCCGTCGTATACAATTCTCTTCAAAAAGAAACCCGAATACACGTTTCTTCATGTTCTTAGATACTTATGCTACCCGTTTCTAAGGCCTTACAACTATCACAAACTTCAATTTCGCTCCATGCCTTGTGTTTTCTTGGGTTATTGCCAAAATAAAAAAAGGATATAAATGTTTTCACATCCCGACTAACAAGATTTATGTGAGCCGAAATGTTCGTTTCGATGAGACAATCTTTCCCTTCTCTACCTCTTCTTCTCCCATTCCAGTTAACTCCTTCACTAGATGCATTTTCTCTTCCTATGCCTTCTATTATTGTACAACCAAAGTTGCCACTGTCTGATTCAACTCTGGCCCATTCTGTTGATGTAGCGCCTATGCCTCTTCCTTTAATTAATTCCCAGCCCACTCTCTCTTCTTCAATTAATCAACCCATATCTATATCTCCTAGCAGGCCGCCCTCCTTCACTCCTCACCACCTCTTCAATTTCCCACTAGGCTGCTGCTATTTCTCCAAGGGCTCGGCCTTTAGCTTCCCAGATAGCTGCACCTCCAATCACAGAAGCTGATCCACCTAGTGCAGCTCCGAATACACCTACTATTTCTCATCCTGAACAGCAGCTTTCCACATCTACACATGCTATGCAGACACGTCAATGCACAAACTTTAGACGACCAAAACAATTCCTGGATCATGCCATCTATGTCACAACTAAACATCCTATTTCGCTTCCGCCTAGTGATGAACCAACCTCCTTCACACATGCTTCAAAATCTCCCGAATGACGCAATGCCATGGCAACCGAATTAAATGCGCTTGCTCAAAACAACACGTGGACTCTAGTTCCTCCTAATCCCAACCGTCATGTCATTGGATGCAAATGGATTTGTAAAATCAAACGTAACTCCGATGGCTCCATTGAACGTTGCAAAACGCGCCTTATAGCAAAGAGGTATAGTCAAGAGGAGGGTATCGACTACAATGAGACCTTTAGTCCTGTTGTTAAACCACCTACGATTCGCCCTGTGCTTTCTCTAGCCGTCACTAACAAATGGACCTTGCAGCAACTTGATGTCAACAATGCTTTTCTCCATGGTGATCTCCAAGAACAAGTCTTTATGGCTCAACCTCTCGGGTTCATTGATCCTTTACATCCCTCTCATGTGTGCCTTTTGAAGAAAGCATTTTATGATCTCAAACAAGCTCCATGTGCATGGTTTCACAAACTTGCATCCGCTTTATCTGAACTTGGGTTCAAGGCTTCTCAATCCGATCCTTTTTTGTTCATTCGATCTTACAAGAACACTCTCACATTTATTCTTGTTTATGTAGATGACATCATCGTTACGGGCTCTCACTCCAACCTTGTCACCACTCTCATAAGTGATCTTTGTTCGCGTGAAAGCGCAACGCAAGTTTCGGTACGCTTGGGAGCGTACCTTTTAAAACCGCGGTTACACCGTCCGATTAGGGTTGCAAGTGCACAACCCTATCGAGGAGTATAATCGGGTATCGATCCACAGGGACGGTTTCTTTGTCTAGAATCTACTTATCTTGACTAAAGACTAGAAGTGAGAAAGAAGGAATTTTGGTATTTAATCTTCCTAAAGAATCAATTCAAACAATCAAACAATGCAATAGAATAGTGACTGTGCAAGGAAAGGTATAAACTGTGTTTTGATTTAGGATAAAAGATGTTTCAAGGGTTTCAGACTTCATCTCTGATTTGCCTCTAGTGGTACGGGTCTTACCAAGTTGGTACGGCTAGGCCGCACCAACCTGGCCCGACCAAGCCGTGTGGGGCTTGGTACGGGTAGACCGCACCACTCTTGTAAGACCCGTACTGATTTACCAGAACAGAGCTTACAAGTTCGAGTTGATGCATTTCTTGCTGGTACCTTGTATTAAACTCTTGAGAAAGGTTCAATTGACCATACCTAAGGTTCCTAAACCTCAACTCTCGTTTGTTGGTTCAAGATCTAGGTTTGGGAGTCAATTCTTCACCTTCTAGGGTTTCTAAACCTCAACTCTCGTGTTTTGGTCCAGATCCTCTAGTTGATTGATTGGAGATCTAAGGTATCCTCTAATCTGTCAATTAGGGGAGAATTCAACCTTTCGGCTTCAATTCGAACAAGTCTACCTAAAGGGATTGGTTTGGTTGAGAGAAGGCAATGGTCACATGACCTTGTTAGGGTTGATCTACCACTATAGGCACACCACATGCAATCACAGCAAGACAAAGCAATCAAGACAAGCAAATACACAATCAATACAATCAAAAGAGTTCATACAAGATCCAAATCAAGAAAAGCAACACAAATCAAGAAAATCCATCTACAAACCCTAGAAACAATGATCAACTACTCACAAGTCATAGATCTGTCCAGAAATACAAATAAAGAGATAAAGAGAGGCATGATAGAACTAGATCGAAGATCGGGAGTGGAGAAGGGGTTGATCCGTCGATTTTCGCCTCTTCCTCTTCCTTCTTCTTCTCTCCTTGCTCCTTTGCTCTCTTTCTCTCTTTGTCTGAGCTCTCAATCTGGAAATGGAATGGAATCCCCCAAAATGGAGAGATCCCTCGCTTTATATAGCCTCTGCCAAGATTTGAATTCTGTCAGGCGGCATCTATGTACGGCCCGTACCAAGGTGGTACAGCTAGGTCGTACAAGATGGGAAAGAGCTGGATCGGCTAAGTCTGGTGCGGCCCGTACCAAGCCTGGTAAGGGTCGTACCAGGGAGTCCAAAAATGACGTTTCTTCGTGTATTTTGCTCCAATCCTGCAGAAAACAAACAAACTCTCAGCAGTACCAAATTCTAAGGATATATCAATGAAATGCACATGATTTTGACAATTTAGAACGTGAATTTGGTACGAAATCAAGTCAAATATAGGCTAAATATGCGAGGTATCAATCTTGCATTTAGATTCTCGCTTAAGGATCTTGGTCCACTTCACTATTTTTTGGGCATCCAAGTTTCATCTACTTCGCATGGCATGCACCTCTCTCAACCTAAGTATATCCGGGATCTTCTTGTTTGATCTATGATGGATGGTGCGAAGCCTACTACCTTACTATGTGCAACCGGCCATGCTCTCTCCAAGCTTGATGGCTCACCTATGGTCGAACCACATCTCTATCGTAGTGTTGTTGGAGCACTTCAATATGCCACGATTACAAGGCTGGACATTGCCTATGCAGTGAACAAAGCATCACAATTTATGCATGCTCTAACCGACGAGCATTGGAATGCGGTAACTCAAAGGTACGATTCACCATGGCTTGCACATTCATGCATCGTCTTCTCTTGATCTTCATGCCTATTCCGATGCCGATTGGGCGGGGTGCCCATACGATAAGCGTTTTACCACCGATTTTTGTGTTTTTCTTGGCTCTAACTTACTCTCGTGGGGGTCTAAGAAGCAACACACTGTCTCTTGGTCTAACACGAAGGCCGAATATTGGAGTATGACCATTGCGTGTGCCGAGTTGATATGGATTCAGCATCTATTACGAGAGCTCCATGTGCCGCTTCTCAATTCATCGAGCCTATGGTGTGACAATTTGGGTACGACGTTCTTGGCATCAAACCCAGTTTTTCATGTGCTCACGAAGCATATTGAGATAGATTATCACTTTGTGCATGAGAAAGTCCCTTCCAAGGAATTTACGGTTCGCTTCGTATGCTCGAAAGATCAATTCGCCGACCTTCTCACCAAAGGATTGTCTTCTACTCGGCTCCAGTTCCAATGTTCCAAACTTGGTTTAGCTGCTGCTGCCCCTTCGTTTGAGGGGGGGGGGGGGTATTAGATACATTGCACTTAGACTATGTATTAGGATTAACCACTTTCTGTTAGACAGTTATATACAGCGCCTATGTTTGTATTGAATACAGTGGTCTATATAATGACCCTCTCTGTATCAATTGAAGACTAATGAAATTCATTCATATCTCATTTTCACATTCTATAAATTGGAACAATTAATATTTTGTAGAACTTTTATTTAGTAATGAATTATAATGAATTGCAAATCCTATTTCACCACTAAAGAAAAATCAATTGTACATGTCATCACAAATTGTTGGGGCTAATTTAATTTCATTCTACTTCTTAGCTTTTGTTTAGAAAAATGATGTTTAGATAATTAATTTTCCTTAAAAAGTTGGCCAATTTTAATAAATGCAATTTATTTCAAATATTTTGAAATTTTTTATTCAGACATCTAATAATTTAGATATTCAGCTCTTGAAAGAAACATACTTATACGTACTGAGGTCAAAGTATTTTTTTGAAAAATGAATATCTGGCTTTATTAAATAATGGAGAATGCTAGCTATTATCATTTTAAAACAAATGTGGACATATTTGCTACATTTATTATATAAACTACGAGCTAAATAAAATATCATCTCCGTACAGACACTACCAGTTGCTGTTAGTGTCATGCAATTTGGCCAAAGCTTTTTTTTTTTTTTTTTTTTTGTTTGCTTTGGAACATATAAGAGATTGGAATTGGATGCCGATCGAGCGCTTGAAGCTAAGATAATTTATTTATTTTTACTTGTTTTTCATGATTCAGTATAAATTCTTCTCTTTCTATTTTCATGCTTCAAAAGGGTGGCCGACTAAATTGGCTTTATCACCGACTTGAATGAATAACTTTCTCACTGGGGATAAAATTGATACTGAATTTATTCTAAAACCTAGCTTCTGACCTAGCAAAAATCTGGCGCCTAATCAGCACTTTTCACCGATTTTAAATATGGCATCGGAATTTTTCCAGATGTACATTTTTCATGACCGACACATGTGTGCCTAATCCGACTTATCGGATCGGATTTGGAAAAGTTTGTAACACGTGACGTATCGCCTTATCGGATCAGATATGGATAAAGATGTTATTTTCTAGTTTATCCGTTTGGTTTTGTCAAATCCATTTTTGTTCATTAAAATGTTTAAATATAGCCTGATCCAATACTAGAGTTCAGATCCGATGACAATTTATCCGTTTGACATTTATTAAAAAATAAATCTACCTTGATCCGATAAGGTAACTCATTGTGTAAAGTTAACTTCTATTTTTTCATTATTAATTGACACAAATTTTAGAAGGATCTCGTAAATTCTAGAGAGGTTCGAACTTTTTATCGACACAATTTTGAATAACTTGTTTGAAAGTCTTGGACTCAGACATGTTGGATTCATTAATCCATCAGATCAGTCGTAACGGGTACGGGTTCAAATTCATTGGAAATTTCTCTAAACAAAATCCAATATTTAAATCAGTTTCACCCAAGGTTCTAAATAGCGTGCTATATCATTTTTAAACGATAAAAGCTACTACGTTATAGCGCGCTATTCCACACTATAGCGGCGCTATATGAACATAGCATCATTTTTTTTAACCATTCCGCTATAACACGATAAACGTTATTTAAACCTTTGGTTTCACCACAACGGGTTTAGGGTTTAGAATTTAGGGTTTATTTCTCCCCCTTTTTATCTTTTCTCTTGCCAAAATTCCTTCGAATCTTTTCCATGTTTTTATTTGTTTAGAATCCTGCTTTTGTGTGTATCATGACTACGCATGTCTGTACTTAATATCATAATATGTGTCGATTCTTTGCATATTCTCTCCTTCATATTATATGAATTGTTTAACAAATAGATGATGCAACTTTGTTGTAGCCTTGTAGATAGTGAAAGTGATGTATAGTTGAGGCGCTCCCTTCCATTTCTCTGCAATATAATAGTACAAAAGGTCTCTTTTAGACTTTAGTTGAAAATAATGGAATTGATTGTAACAAAAAAAAAAATCACGTGCTTATATTTTTATCGGATCGGATATGGATAAACATGTTATGCCCCAATTTATCCGTTTGACATTGTCGAACCAATTTTGTACATTAAAATGTTAAAATATAGTCTGACACGATAATAGAGTTAAGATCCGATGACAATTTATCCGTATGACATTTGTTAAACCTTTCTTTCTTCTACCTTGAAATGTTAAAATATAGACACTGATCCAATAGTAGTGTTCAGATCCGATAAGGTAGCTTATTGTGTAAAGTAAAATTCTATTTTCTCATATTAATTGACACAAATTCTAGACAGATTCGAATTTATTATCGACATATTTTTGTTTTAAAAGCCTTGGGACTCAGACATGCTGGATTCATTAACCCATCAGATCAGTCATAACGGGTACGGGTTCAAATCCACTTAGAAATTGCTATTCCTCTCTCAACAAAATCCAATAAATATCTTTTTTTGAGATAAAAATCCAATAAATATCTCAGTTTCACCACATGGACAAGTTTATCCGAGGGAAGCATCAACATATCTCTCCAAACATAGAAAACATCATTAATTGGATGAATTTGCATTCGTTTCATACTTAATTTCATGTCCCCTCTTTTTATCTTCTCTCTTACCAAAATCCCCTCGAATCTTTTCCAATGTTTTTATTTGTTCAGAATCCGCTTTTGTGTGTATAATGACTGCGCATGTCTGTACTTAATATGTGTCGATTCTTTGCATATTCTCTCCTTCATATTCTATGAATTATCTAACAAATAAATGATGCAACTTTGTTGTAGATAATGAAAGTGATGTATTGTTGAGGCGCTGCCTTCCATTTCTCCGCAGTGTAATAGTACAAAAGGTCTCTTTTAGATTTGGCTGGAAAAATTGTAGTTCGTGATTTGTTTGAGATCAGTTTGAAAAAAAGCTTGTAATTAGCTAGCTCGTTGGATTCTGACTCAACTTGTCGCTAATAGCGAGTTTAAACTTGACTCAGCTCCATTCGTGCTAATTCGGCTCGTTACAATAAAAAAATAAAGTTATTTTTCAATTATTTATCAAAGATTTAAATATCGTTTATTGCGTCATAACGGAACAACTAAAAAAATAACGTTATGTTCATATTGCCCTGCTATAGCATGCTATAGTGCTAATAGCGCTATAGCTTTTATGGTCTAAAAACGCTATAACGTGCTATTTAGAACCCCATTTTTACTATTAATGTACATCATAAAAGGATGAAAATCATTGCAAAAAAGTAATATTTTTTTTTACTGAGACTCACAACACTAAAATCGACACAAAACTTTTATTTATGCGCAGCTCACAACACGAATGAGCTGGTTTGACTCAGGTCAAGATTGGTTCTGACATGGAACAATTTTAAATTTTGTCTAACATGGCTGGGCTCGTTTACAGCCTTACTTATTACAGAGGAACTACATGTAGCTCTGTTTGTAAATTTGGTTGAGATAACCAGATTTTTGTTGACTTAAAAACATATATCCCCGCACAATCTGATCGCACGTGGCATCCAGGCTCCAGCAAGTCCAACCGGCTATGCAAACCTGTCAGATACAAGTCTCTCCAGTTGAATGTCGGGTTGATATATGGTTCTTTCCTGATCCGAACTGACAAAAGCTGCTCCTCGATGACCATATACCTGTTACGGATTTCTCCCCATACCACATGGAAGCCTCGTACACAAGGGTTACTCAGGCTCAGGCAATACCAAGGTTACACCTACCCCGGTATTATACCGGCTACTTAAATTCATGTACCGTTTTTCACAGTTTCTTTATTTGTATAATGTTGGGTTTCCTATTATGTTATTTCAATTTTTGGATGCAAATAACTTGTACAATTTCTGGAGCCCGGGGGGAGGGGCTTGGTTTTAACTTTTAACTTTTAAGGGAGGCTACGGGATCCGTATCCTTCCAGGTACGTGCATGACTCAAGCAAATTGAAATGGACGGTCCAGATTTACTCTCAGTCTATGACTATTTTGGATAGCGCAAGGGGCCCGTATTATTTGTGCTTTGGGATTCGTACCAAGTTAAAAGAAAGATTCTGGACCGTCCGTACGTTTCAATTGTCCTCAGTCAGCTAACTTGCTCGGGATGACAGAGAGGGCAGTATTATTTGTGCTTTTAGATTCGTGCCAAGTTAAAAAAAAAGACAATTTTGAATCATCCGATTCAATTGTACTCAATCCGGTAACCTGAGAGGATGTGAATTCCAATCCTAATAAGGGAGTTCACATTTCACTTGTTAGAAGGGCCACTGCAAGCTGATTTACTCTGGCCTCCCTCCATTCGCTAGGTAGATGGGCTGAATGGAATTTTTAGGCGCATTGCAACTTTTATAATGATAGCCTACGGGCCTTTTTCGCGCAAAAAATGAGAAAGAATATATAAGTCCAAAATATGTCTTTACATATATATCCAAAATATGCCTTTGAGGAACAAAAAAAAAAAAAAGAGGAAATAATTATCTAAAAAAAATGTGGCTGGATAAAGGATTAGAATCTCCCTGTCTACAGATTCTATTTCTAGGTCTCAATCTTCTTTCGGTTAGTGGTAATTAGTAGGGTTTTGGTTTAATATCGCTCTTTGATTTAATTTAAAACAAGAGCAAATAATTTTTATGTTAACAACAATGCTGACGTGTCCCATAGCAGATAATGATTCTCTTTCTTGGGGGAACACCTTTTATATACATACAAAAAAGAATGTTAGTCACCTCTTTGTAAACTTTAAGATAATACTTTAATTTAAATTTCTTATTTAAAGAGGTTATTCCACAAACGGATTATGCATCACATATAATGTAGTCCCATGATAGATGTAATTTTTTTTTTTCCAACTTGAAAGCTCTTGTTTATCCTCTGAGAACAACAAAGTGTAAAACCAAAAAAAAAAAAAAAAAAAAAATGCTCTTGCATCTCAAATGATACTTTGCCAAGAAAATGTACATTTGTTGAAGAAACAAAGGCAGCTCAAAAATATGCTACCCTTATGAAAAGTGGAAAATACAGAAACAAAAAAAAGGAGAGCTTATGTGATAATCTGGCAGCAAAACTCAAGGGGCTTTCTTTCTTCCCTTACATTGCTTGCACTAAAATTAAAGCACAAATTCTCATCTACTATATATTTAAGATGATATCAGAGCCAGATGGCGCCTGCTTCTTTAAGCAGAGGGACGAGCTTTCCGCCGAGATGCAACGACATGACCTGATCGGTTGGGCCCACCAACCGACCACCAATAAACACGACTGGTGCGGGTGGGTTGCGTCCGATCATCCTCGCTAGGACCCGCTCTATGTCCTTCCCTCTAGGGTCATGGTCAAGCTCATAAATTGCAGGGTTCACTCCGAGATCGCAAAAGAGTCTCTTGACGGTGTGGCACATGCAGCACGAGCTCACGCTGAAGATCACGACGGCTCGGTCCGACGCTAACTTGCTAACTCTATCCATGTATGAATTTGATTCACAAAGGAATGAATGAATGCAAATGTAATAAGGTTGCTTTCAAATTTGAAGTTTATATGTAGGAGCTAATTTTGTGGTGTGTTTGGAGTTTTTGGGGCTTAGGAGTAGCTTATTTATAGAAGAGAAAAGGTGATATGAATAAAAACAATCTTTTCAAGGTTAATGTAAGATTTGTTTTTTGGTCGGTTCCTTTTGAAAGAGACGTTCTATTATTTTTTAAATGTATATATAATGAAAATGGAAATAGAATTTGCTTTGGCAAATTTATTCTCTCTCTTCTGGAAATGATATGAATCACCTTATTTGAGCATCTCCTTGGGCAAGTGGCAACACAAAAGATCTCCTCCTTACTAATTGGAACAATTAACTTTTGTAGAACTTTTATCTAGTAATTAATTATAAATGCAAATCCTATGTCGCCACTAAAGCAAAATCAATTGTACACGTCATCACAAATTATTGGGGCTAATTTAATTTCATTCTATTCTTAGCTTTTGTTTTAAAAATGATGTTTAGATGACAACTTTTCCTTAAAAGGTTGGTCATTTTTAATATACAATATATTTGATATATTTTGAATTGTTTTTATTCAATCATCTAAATATTTATATATTCAATTTTTCAAACAAACATATTTTACTGAGGTCAAAGTATATTTTTGGTAAACTACAAAAAAATGAATACCTGGTTTATTAAATAATGGAGAATGCTATGATAGTTTTGAAACAATTGCTAATAATATATCCTCTCCGTACAAGCACTACCATGTCTTGCAATTGGGCTAAAGCTTTTTTATTTATTTATTTTTTTTTAATTTTTTATGGTTTGCAGCATAGATTGGAATTGGATGCCGAGTACTTGAAGCTAAGATAATTTATTTTAAAATGCCAACAAAAATTAAGATAAAAAGAAAATTAACCAAATTTTAGTTTGTATCCAAAAAATCATGTTACCAGTAATGGCTTCTATTGATGATTTTACACTGTGTCTCATCATATTTACACAAAAAAATCTAAGAGTTTACATAGTTTAATTTGCATGGTGTTTTTATTTTTATTTTCTCTCTCATTTCATCACCAGTCACTTTAATGAACATAATTCATGAGTGAGGCTGTGGTAATATGCATAGTGTGAATTGATCCGTATTATAGATTAATATTTTTAAAAAAAATTTAAAAAGTAAATCTAAACTGTTTAATATGATTTTTATATAAAAATATATTTGCAAATTAACTTTTATATATTTTTTTACTAGTTTTTATGATTCAGTATAAATTCTTCTCTTTCTATTTTCATGCTTTAAAAGAGTCGCCGACTAAATTGGCTTTATCACCGACTTGAATGAATAACTTTCTCACTGGGGAGATAATACTGATATTGAATTGCACCGATTTATTCTAAAAACTAGCTTCTGACCTAGCAAAAATCTGGCGCCTAATCAGCACTTTGCACCGATTTAAATATGGCATCGGAATTTTTCCAGATGTACATTTTTCATGACCGACACATGTGTCAAAGGATTGGTTCTAGCTATCTAAATACTCTGCCTAATCCGACCTATCGGGTCGGATTCCAACTTGGGAAATATTTGTGACACGTGTCTTATCGGATCGGATATGGATACAGATGTTATGTCGCAATTTATCCGTTTGACATTGTCAAAACCAATTTTGTGCATTAAAATGTTAAAATTTAGCCTGATCCGATAGCAGAGTTAACAACTTGCCTAATGGATTGAATAACGTGGCTATTCCTTAGAGACTCAGAAACGTTAGATCCATTAACCCATCAGCAGGGGCGGACTCGATTTTCGTCGGGGGACAAAAAAAATATCGAACCGGATTTAAGTAACTAATTGGATTTAAATCCATTAACTAATTAGGTACTCGATAAAAAACATCGTTTTAACTTGTACTTTTAAATACTCTGACTTGTAATTTTTGATTCTCTAACTTATAATTCTAATTGTCAATCATAATTAAAAAAATTATTTTAATTTTAACTCTAAATTTAACCTGAATTACAATTCAAACATTCAGACGGAGGCACAAAAATTTTCAGAAGGGAACAAAGTCAATCGGAACATCCCGATCTCTACTAAAACTCAAAATCCAAAATTGGGGGGGGGGGGCTACCCCTAGAACACTCTAGGTCCATCTCTGGCTCTCTGCCCATCAAATCCAAAAAAATTTCAGGAGAAATCAAAGTCGATTGGAACATTCCGATCTCACTAAAACTCAAAATCTAAGGGGGAGCAACTGCCCCCTGAAACACTCTAAGTCTGCCCCTGCCCATCAGACCAACCATAACGGGTACGGGTATGGATGCAAATCCACTTAAGAAATTCCTATTCCTCGCTCAACAAAATCCAATATCTATATATATCAGTTACACGCTTTCACCACATTGGCAAGTTTATCCAGAGAGAAGCATCAACATCTCTCCAAACATAGAAAGGAACAAAGGATTCATTGGATGACTTTGCATTCGTTTCATGTCTCCTCTTTTTATCTTCTCTCTCTCTCTCTAGCCAAAATTCCCTAAAATCATTCCCATGTTTTTATTTGTTTAGAATCCTGCTTTTGTGTGTATCATGACCACGCATGTCTGTACTTAATATCATAATATGTGTCGATTCTTTGCATATTCTCTCCTTTATATTCTATGAATTATATAACAGATAAATGATGCAACTTTGTTGTGGATAATGATAGTGATGTATAGTTGAGGTGCTGCCTTCTATTTCTATCACAATATTACAAAAGGCCTCTTTTAGACTTTATTAATTGCAAAGGAACTATATTATGTGAATTATCTAACAAATAGATGATGCAACTTTGTTGTAGATAATGAAAGTGATGTATAGTTGAGGCCTTCTTATAGAGTTATTGCAAATTAAGGAATATGTAGCTTTATTTGTTTTATTAAAAAAATACATATTTAAAAAGTAACACCATTTTTGAAAAAATCTTGAAACATAATTAGGAACTTTGATTTACAGTTTTTTATTTTACGTGAACGTTACTGTCCCATTCCATTTTTTTTAACTGTTAACATGTCTAATTCAGTCGGTAGAAATTCTTAAAAATAATTATTTTCAAATTAGAAGTGAAATTATTTGTCAAAATTTAATATGCAAAATATAATTATTTTCAAATTAAAATGTTAATTTTTAAAATATATTAGACATTTACAACTTAATTCTTGCTGTGATTTGATTTCTAGAAATTAGTAAAAAAATCAACTATACAAAAATGAAAAAAAAATGGAATTTTAAAATTACAAATATGTAATAAATATTTAAAAAATCAACTATCCCAAAATTTGGGGATCTAACTTACAAAATTTCTTAAGAAAACCAAAATTTATATTTCTCTAATAATTTTTTTGTATGAATGGAATGAGAATTAGGATATTAGATTACAATTATTAAAATTAACATGGGTGATTAAGACATGAGAATATAAAAATGATAGATTTTTAGTGTTTGATTTGCTCGAGAACATTATTTTTATTAAATTTTCGATGAGTGAAATGGTGAATATTGGGTGGGATCCTGACCGAGTCCGGTCCTCTGAAGTAACTCAAATTTTGTTTTTAGATCCAGATCCGTTCGATCAGGATACGAACTGAATCCAGTCAGAAGTAAAATGCACCCTGATCCTTTAATATTCGTGCTAGAATCAGATCGGACGGTAACAATCTAAACGCAAAATTTGAGTCGCTTTAGACATCAGGACCCGACCAACTTGGCCAGTTGGCCTATCAGATTTTAGGAAATAAATCTGCTGTTATTCCTTGGTAACAACAGGATCCTGTATTTTAGATCTCAAGCGTTTAAACTTTTAAAGCGTGAATCTTAAAAAAAAACGTTTATGTACACGAATCTCAACAAATATTAACGGTTGAGATTGGAATAAAAGGTTCCAGTTATTTCTGGAGAATAACAGCAGATTTATTTCCGTATTTGATACAATCGCAGCTGTTGATTAGTCCTCTTTGTAGCATTTCCACCTCCGCCTCCTTGCCTTCGCCACCGTCAAGTACCGCGGCGGCTCCGCCACCGTAAACTACCTCCACGCCTAAGCCTCCCAGCTCCGTCAAGTTCCTTGTATATTCTCCATTACACATGACCTGATCAAGGTTTTAACCTTTTAGGAACTGCAAACTAGCTCGGTTTGATTCGAATCGATGGAAGGAGACCTACAAGAAGAACTTCTTTTGGTCGAAACCGAGCTCCATGACGTGCAAGGTAATCCATTTCTATAGAAGAAACTAGAATCAAAGAATTTCTTTGTTTTGGCATTGGCACTGATACTGTGTTAAATATTAAGCTTAATTGTTGTTTTTCTAGACCAAATCAAAGAATTGATTGAGCACCAAGAGATGTTGCAAGAGAGGAAATCTCATCTCAGGTCCTTGTTAGATGGATTGAAGGAATCTGAAAGTAATACAGAAGAGAATGCTGCACCAGTTGCCGCAGAGGATTGGTCGCGGAGTTTTGAGTGGGATTCTCGTGCTGATGATATTAGATTCAATGTATTTGGCATCTCTTCATACCGAGCTAATCAAAGAGAGGTTATTAATACGGACATTTCCTTTCAGTGAAGTTAATTTTAGATTGCAATTCACCACTCAAATGTTTAAGCTATTGTCAAATTGAAACAAAAATACTCAAAATAAGAACTCAGTAGCTACTTATATCACTTTTCCTGAGGAATAAAGCTACTTTTGTCAAGTTTTTTTTGTTTAACTAAAAGAGTACCTAGCTCTGTTGATATATCTTAACTATCTGAGTTTGTAGCAGTAGACTGTAAAATACTTAAATTTTTCATGGCCAAGTGCACAAGTAAAATTGAGGGAGCCAGATTTAAGTAAACTCTTCTAGTTATTTTGTTGCTTATTTGCCTACATTGGTACCTCATTTAGCTTTTGAAACTTTATTCTAATTCGTTTCTTCTCTTTTCATATAATCTTAGATTATTAATGCTGTGATGAGTGGGAGAGATGTGCTGGTTATAATGGCAGCTGGTGGTGGCAAGAGTTTATGTTACCAGTTGCCAGCTGTACTCCATGATGGAATTACCCTAGTTGTCAGCCCACTGCTCTCTCTTATACAAGATCAGGTATTTTTTGATGAAATTATTGTGATTCCTGGTTTTGTATCAATATGACCAGGTTTGTACCAGTTCAATGCTAAATTGCATATAGGCAAAATCCTGCCTGCATGCAGCTTGCCTTGTCTTTATTTTATGAAAATAACAGTTGTTACAAAATGACATTCCCCTTTGTATTTTGTTCGAGTTAAAAAAAATGATTAATTTTTTTGTTAAGGTTAGCGGGCGAATTGCCCACCTACAATTTGCATAAACGAAAGAAAAGTGTACAGCTTTGGTATTTTGTTGCCATTTATCTCAGAATAGTTGCCTAAACCCTAAACCCTAAGTCCCACTCATCTCAAATAAAAGATAACCAACTTTGATATTTTGTTGCCATTTATGAACTCTCAGGAAACTGAAAATTACCCAATTTATCTGCAATTGAGTTTATTTAAACCAATTATAGATTCAACTACCCTCAGTTTGTACAATTAAACACTGTAAACAAAGTCAGTGAGGCGGTTTCCATAGCACTCAAGCTGAACCTAAACTCAGTATGTTATTCATACTCAAAGGTACATATCCTTATGAATCTGAGTAATAACTTACAAAAAGTAATATGTTCTTTCTAGCTAAAGCACAAATATTTAATTGATATTTCAGGTTATGGGACTCAAAGCTTTGGGTATCCCTGCACACATGCTGACATCTACAACAAGCAAGGAAGATGAGAAATTTATATACAAGGCCCTTGATAAAGGGGAAGGCAAACTTAAGATACTGTATGTAACACCCGAAAAGATTTCAAAAAGCAAGAGATTTGTATCTAAGCTTGAAAAGTGCAATCATGCGGGCCGCCTCTCCCTTGTGGCAATTGATGTGAGCATTTGAATGATTGATTCCATACTGGATTTCTGATTCACTGTGTTTTCCAAAACATTTACACTGTAACAAAACAAATCTTAATCTATGACGTGAATGTCTCACAGCGCAATATATAATCCCTACAAAAGGATTAAAATTTCCGTGTTTTTGTTTTTAGGAGGCTCATTGTTGTAGCCAATGGGGTCACGATTTTCGACCAGACTATAAGAATCTTGGGATTTTGAAGATTCAATTCCCTAATGTTCCTATAGTAGCTCTCACTGTGAGTTTATATTTCTCAAGTATCGGTCATTCACAGGGGTGTTCATTGGTTTGGTTAAAACTGAAATAAAATAGGCAAACCAAAATTTTATTCGGTTTTTTGAAAAAAATACATCCGAACCAACTGAATAAACTTATCAACTGAATTAAAACCGAACCAAACAAATTGAACTAACTTTTGTTTTGTTCGGTTGAACCGAAATAAGAAAATTAATAAAAAAAAATGAACAGTTTTGTTAATTTTTTGAATTTTTTATAGGCTTAAAAGAATTATTTATTTCAATACACTAAATTGAATTAGTGTTTACTGATTTTCATACTCAAGGAGAAAGAAAACGTTCATAACTAACTTTTTATAGGTTCAAAATAATTATACTCCTCTTTTCAGTCTTTTCTGTCTAACCAGTTTTAAAAGTTTC
Source organism: Carex rostrata (assembly GCA_964058875.1). Lineage (NCBI taxonomy): Eukaryota > Viridiplantae > Streptophyta > Magnoliopsida > Poales > Cyperaceae > Carex > Carex rostrata. The sequence continues at coordinate 1,519 of CAXKVT010000193.1, read as the reverse complement.
TAAACTGAACCAAACCAAACAATTGAACTGGTTTTAAAAATGAACCGAACCAATCCATTCAACCAGAAAAACAGAACCATTTAATCCAAGCTCTCTCGGTTCGGTTTAAAACCAATTAAACCGCACCCGATGGACACCCCTAGTCATTCAGTTTGACAAAATTTTCATTTTTGAAGTTTATAATAGGTTTGTTGTTGATTTTTAACTTTTTGAAGGCAACCGCCACATATAAGGTTCAAATGGACCTGATGGAGATGCTTCACATACCCAGATGTGTCAAGTTTGTTAGTACAGTCAACCGTCCAAACCTCTTCTATAAGGTTTACTACCCATTAAAATTCTTTACATTTTGGATAAATTTTTGTGCAACATCTTGCCAAGTTTTTCTTTACCTTTGGTGTTAAACAGGTTCATGACAAATCATCAGTAGGAAAAAATGTAGTAGATGAGATAGCAGATTATATTAAAGGGTCATATCCTAATAAAGAGTCTGGAATTGTTTATTGTTTCTCTAGGAAGGAATGTGAGCAGGTTAGATTGTCATTTTACAACTTGATCTCTCCTCTGATTCTAATTCTTCTTATTTGTTCTATTTTTCTTTCATAATACTTTTGGTTGTTGGTCCATCTTATCATGCTTGTATTATTAACAGATTGCGAAGGATTTGCGTGATCGAGGAATTTCAGCAGATTTTTACCATGCAGATATGGATGTAATTTCTCGTGAAAATGTCCACCTGCGGTGAGTTCACTTTCTTCTCTCGCATACTAAAAAAACTCTAAAGCAAAGTGTAATTTTTGAAGCCAGAATAAATAATTTTTTGTTATTTTTGTACAATTTTGACAGCTGGAGCAAAAGCAAATTGCAGGTCATTGTTGGGACGGTACGCATCTCTCTCTTTCTCAATCTCTCAAACTATTTTGTTGGAAACTTAGTACTGATTATGTGCATTTACTTCCATGCAGGTGGCATTTGGGATGGGAATAAACAAACCTGATGGTGTGTTCTAATTTTGCTTTCCTCTTGCTAGATAACTCAAAGTGTTCCTAATGCCTTTTTATTTTCCTCTAGTCAGGTTTGTCATTCATCATAGCTTGAGCAAGTCCATGGAAACTTACTATCAGGTATCCGTACCGAGTGTGTTTGGTACTATGCATAGCACAGATTGGTCCGTACTATGGATCAATATCTTTGTTTTCAAAGTTCAAATAGTCGATCTGAACTGCTCAACATGACCACCATATGAAAATGTATTTGCGGACTAAATTTTACAATTTTTTGAATTTTTTTAACTAAATTTTTAGATAGGTAGAAAATTACTACTTTTGAATGGTCTAGAATTTTTAGATCAAGTGATTTTTTATTTACCTATCTAAAAAATAGTGAAAAAATTCTAAAAAATATAAAATTTTGGTCAGCAAGTACTATTTTCGTATGTAGATCATGTTGAACGGTTGAGATCAATTGTTTGGACTTTGGAAACGGAGATATTGATCTATAGTACGGACCATTCTGCGCT